>VRYO01002734.1:18885100-18990464 GCA_009812075.1 Sialia sialis
ATAGAACTTCAGTGAGAATATTGCTTACATTTTTCAGATCGAACAAGATAGATTATATACTTAGTTTATACGTATCCTAACGTGTTAAGAAATAAGAATTTTTATAGGTTGAGAAGTAGTGGTCTGAGTTTACATGTTAGCTTGTTGGAAAAATCCTATATAAGATTATGTATTGAGGAAAGTTGGTGCTTTTTGCTTTTGCCATGGCTTTGCTGTGCCTGCCAGCGTCTCCAACACCAGAGAAGAAGACAGGAGCTCCAGCAGCAGCCCCAGCCTCTCTGGGATCCCCCGGGGATGGCTCCTGCTTTTGTTTGGGACTTTATGCTAAAACTCAGCATGGACTTTAATGTCTATGACTGTGCCTTTGAAGACTGATGCACTTTTAAAAGAAATAACCTTTTTAGCAACTATTAGCTGCTTTAATAGTTTAGAGATAACCTGGCACCAAGAGTGCATCGAGAGCACCGGGGATATAACCCCCAAAATGACGCTAAACAGGATCTATTAATGGGACCTCTAGATTGAAATGTATTGCTAGAAGTTTTTTAAAATAATAGAATGAAATGGCTGCAGCCAAAGATGGCAAGCCGGTTGTGAGGAGAGCTCCCTTTAGCACCAACACTTTCCTGACAAGAATTTCAAGTACCCTGTTGTGCATTTGGTCTGTGTGTACTGTTCACGGCCATTTGTTGGCCAGTCGAAGGCAGCCTGTAGTATTTGGATATTTAAAGTCTTGCACTTGGTGGTGTTGTGGTATGAGTAAAGGAATAAAAGACAGTTTTGCTCACCCTGCTGACTTGATCTCTGGTTTTTTGAATGACATATTACAGCACTGCCTGATTTTCATTAGAAGGTAAGGTTTGGATACACTTTTTAACAGAGAAAAGCCCTCTGGTTTATTCCTTCACTGCTTGTAGAGAGCATGGATTTGCCTTTGTCTTTGTATTCATATACATGCTTTTGCACTTGATCCAATGCCAAGGCAAATATCAAACAATATAAACCAGATGAATCCACCAGAAGGCAATAGATACCCTCTTCTACTGTTAGGGTGAAAGATTATGAAGTTCATCATGTGTTCAGATAAAATTTCCCTTTAAAAATAGCAATGCTTTAGAATTTCCTTACTTAGAAAAAATTTACCTAAGTACTGGAATATTAATGTAGTGCCTGAACATATATGGCTAGTTCCTGCTTGTGTGGCTTAGTATTGGTTTCTTGTTATCCTGATTAATGAAATAGTGGGCATTGTGGCTAAAGATAATGAGGTTGTGTGAGCTAAATCATGTTGAGGGTCCATTGAGGCAAGGAAGAACTGAAAAGGAAAAAAAAACCTCTTCCCACAACCAAGTCTGATAAAAAAAATATTGAAGATTGTTTGAGGTGGCTTAACCACTTTATCAGGCATTCATGTGGGAATAGAGAAAAAAGGAGTAGGGGAAAATCCATGTATTTATTTAGTGCAGAGCGTGGTAAATTATAATGGATGTTGCATAGGCTCAGATATCAGGTGTCTGCCTAACATTCATGAAAGCAGCATAATTCAGACTGAACTTTATTCTCCTCCATTATGCCCAGCTGTTGGAAAGATGCAGACATGTGTGCAGTCTTCAGATGTTTGATGATCACTCACAAAGGGAGCAAAGAAGGGAGATAGGCTATTTGTTCAATTTCATATTTTAAGATTCTGAATTCAGTTTTTCGGCATGTTTTATGGAATTTTTGTGATTTATTTACTTTTAATGCCATTTTCTCCATATTTATGTATTGCTTATTTCCTCTTACATGTATTGTCATTCCCCCTTTTTCTTTTAAATTAGAAGAAAAGATGGTGAAAGAGGTGGCAGGTTTAATTATGCTTTCTAGCACTTTAGTGAGGTGGGCATTATCTCCAAGGAAGGACTGTACTAGAGAGGAATTCCTCAGTGTCCCATGGGAAATTTCTGGCAGAATTAAAAATAGACCTGGCAGTTCTGGTGGTAGTCTAGCATAGTGGGAGTTACATGTGGACCTGGTTGTGGGAAGTTTGATTCTAACTTCTCACTTTCAAGTGGTTGAAAAATTTACAAGTGATTTGTTTTACAAATTTTACAATTTATTCACCTTAGACTTTTTTTGTTAAAAGACAATTTTGATGTTAATTATGAATCAAATGATTCTCAGTGAATAGATTATTATTGCTAGTCAAACAGTTATTTTATTTGATTACTCATGTGAGTCATATGGTTTTGTTTGTTTTCTTTTTATAAAGCCTTCAGCACCAGTAATCATATATTATAACCTTAAAATTTTAGTAAAATTCACATGCATAAACCTTTGAAACCACCACAAGACTGTCACAGGCGTGGGTAAACTGAGCTTCTTTAAACTTTGTGTAAAGATTTATGAGTAAAGCAATTGCATTTAATAAGCTTTTTTGTGGTCTGAATTCTTTGCCTTTTTTAAGTGCTGCATGTTAATATTAGACATGTTTGTTCTGGTGAAAGGTAAAATACAAAGAGAAGTTCAGTAAGGAAATGAAGAGTCACCAGTACAATCCTCTTGACAGTGCTTCCTTCAAGCAAGCACAGATTGCATCCACCTTGGCAAGTGATGTAAGTTAATTGGCTCCTTTTTTACATGCCTTAACATCCTGAATAACCTAACATTTGTTCTCAAGTAGAATTTATTTCTTTATCTTTTGAATTCCTCTGAGATACAGTCTCTGCTATACAGTATGTAGCAGGTACAGCATGTTATCCATTTCTTCCTGTGCTTTTGACAGTGGGCCTCAACTGTTTTTCATAACCATTTTAGATGCGATTTGACTTGATTAATTTTGTGTGTCAAAAAGTATGACCTTTTACACTGAGCTAATTGCCTTGTACTTGGTCCCTTGCTATTCAGGAAAGAAATAAACAGGTCTAGAGCCAATTCTTCTCAGATGTTAGAGGTGCCTGTCTTTAGAGGAGCAAAGTACTGTCATCTTTCCAGTGGTTTTAGAAAGAGGTTACATGAGTTCAGATTTAGATGTCTGTCTTTTAGACTTCATTCTTCTGGCTGAGCTTCTCAATGGTATTACAGAATACAGCAGTCACTAGGTTCAGCAATGGATGTCTGCTGCTGGAGCCAGACAAGAAAGCATCTACAATAATTTCCCGCTCATAAGCTGCACCTGGTTATAAGCCGCACTTCCAAGTAGCTGGGAAGACCACGGATTCTGTCCATAAATAAGCCGCACAGGGTGATAAGCACTTAAAAAAAAAAAAGCGAGGATACATGTGCAACAAAGTAATGAGTTAGTAACAGAATCCCTTGATCGTGTGGTTTGCTGTCTGGTGCTCAATTTGCAAACAGTTTTCACAGACCAGCGAAGCCTTTAAACTCAGACCCAGGTGCCCTCTCCGTGCCGCGGGCCACAGCACTCCCGCCCCTGGTTGTGGCTGCTGCATCTCCCTGCCCGCTCAAAAGTGGCGGCTCAGCGGGCTGGCAGCGTGAATGTCACACTGGCAAGCGGCTCGGCTCCGCGTGATCACGGCAAGCGGCTCGGCTTTGCGCGAAGCTGGCAGTGGCTTGCCACCCGCTCTCCAGTGGCTCCGCGGCGGCTTACCGGCCGTGGCTCAGCGGTAGCTCCCTCCCCAGACAGCTCACACTTCCGGATTGGCATTTCGCCGGAATTTGTCCATAAATAAGCTGCACCTGGTGATTAGCCGCGCTTCTGGGATTGGCTCGATTCTTCAGTGAAATAGGTGAGGCTTATCAGTGTGAAGTTACTGTACATTGAGTGATGATTGGGATCATCTTGGGATGATATCTTTAAAAGTGTGTCTAATGCTGAAAGTGTGATCTCTTCCTTGAAGCTGTGATCCCAGATAGCTAAAAGACTTCCAGTAATTTCACGACTATAAGCCGCACCTTTTTCATTGAAGAATCCAACCTACCTCAGTGGTGCGGCTTATATTCAGGTGCGGCTTATCTATGGACAAATCCCAGCGAAACACCAACCTGGAAGTGAGAGCCGGCCAAGCAGAGTGGCAAGTGGACGGGCCGGCCCCTGTGACGCCGGCTGCCGGCGGCAGCGTGGGACCGCCAGGAACGGGGTGCCGCTGGGAAGCCGGGCTGTGTGGGGGCGGGGCGCTCCGGCCCGCCCCCTCTGCCGTGCGGAGTTAAAAAAAAAAAAAAAAAAAAAAAAAAAAGCGCAGCTTATATTCGGGTGTGGCTTATATATGGACAAATCCCGTGGTCTTCCCAGCTACCCAGAAGTGCGGCTCATATTCAGGTGCGGCTTATAATCGTGAAATTACTGTAATTAGTCCAGCATTTCTGAAGTGTGAGATACCATGCAATGGGAACAGGAAAGACTGGCTCTGGGAAGGATAGAGAAGATTATATAATTATTTACAAAATATAAATTTGTAGTAAAAAAATAGTTGAAACAGTTATTATAAGAAATGGGCAAATTGAAGAACATGGTACATATGTGAAGATGACTAAAGGCCTCTTATCCAAGATAGGTAAGGTAGCTAGTTTTCTTCCTGTAAATTTGGGCATACAGGTCTCAGAAGAAAGGAGCATCCTACTGTAGGCTGATAGGAAGTTACTTTCTGCTGCTTCATTAAGTGGTTATCTTTTGCCCTAGGTCACCATATTGTTTATATTTGTTGCAAGAATCTGAATTGGCTAAAATATCCAGGAGCACTTCACTTTAACTGCTGTATATCAAACTTTTAAATTGGAGGGTGCAATTCCTGAAGCAGGGGAAAGAAAATAAGAATTAAAGGTGTTTAAAATGAATAGGCCAAAAGTATTGAGGAAGATGCTCCTGATTTAAGTGGTGGGTGGGATGGGAGGGGAGGGGAAAGAAGAAGAAAATTAATTCTAGGCTGAAAAGTCATACAAAGTGTGATTTTGTTGTTAAGGATCCTTTTTTTGGAGGAAAATTTCAAGTAGTTCCTAAGTACTTACTCAGCAGAATGAGTCCTGTGTTTTTTTTCTTTTTCTTTGAAATAGTAGTAGGTGACCACCATCTAGTGGCTGGGAGAGATTGTTCAGGCAAGCACTTAATGTCTTCCCTTTCTGAATAGTCCCACTGTAATACAGAGCTGTGAGATACTTTATTAATCTTTAGTTTGCATAACCTGAATTCTCTTTCCAGGTGAACTACAAGAAAGATTTGGAAAATTTACATGATCCAGCATCTGATCTACCAAACCTGCTGCATTTAAACCACGCTTTAAATATCAGCAAAGCACAGAGTGATGTAAGTTACTTTTTTTGAGAATGACCTGAAAAATAAATCTAGTAAGGAATGTACTGTGTATAGTCATGCTAGGATACAAATTATTGCTCTCATATGTAGTGGGCAATAGTGTTGCAACTGTAGTAGATGAGAGGTGTCGTGAAGAAAAACATGTTTTTATGAAGACATATTTCAGTTATTAGAACAGATAATGTATACTATGGAAGAATCACACAGACGTGATGTTGAGTGTTTCTTTTCATGTATCTGAAACACTGTCTGTTTTTTTCTTTTTTTCTAAGACCTAAAATACTACTTTTCTTGCAAATCTCATTTTGTCTAAGATCTAGCTTTCATCTGCAAGTCTCTGTACAGAGGTGACGATTATGCTAGTTTAATATTTGGACTTTTTTAATGGACAGCCTCTGGAGCATTAGTTTACTTTTGGGCTTCTCTGGCTAAACTTTTTTCCCCTCCTAATTATCTGAGTCTTCCAACACTGGGTGAGATAATAGGCACATGCTCCATTCTGCCATGTCCCTTGATGGAACTGGTGGTCTGACACATGATCATGGTGGGGGTAGAAATGGGAAGCAGGAGCTGGGAAACCCCTGGCTCCTGTGCCATGATGAAAGTTCTTCCCCACTCCAAGAGCACCTATGCTGCATGTGTGGTATCTGTAGGCTGGTTAGCTGCACTTGTCATCTTGACTTCAGAAAACACAGCAGAACTGGTGTGGAGAGGCACGAGGGGGTGGTGTTGGGAAGGAAGGCTGCTCTATGGCTGACAGGAGTTGAGTGTTTCACACACAATTAACTCTAATGAGTAGGAGCATCCTGGGTCATCTTTTAAGTCAGTGTCTCACTCCCTCTATGAAGCTAACACTGATTATCCCCTTTGTATGAGAAATAAAAGAGTTTGAGTCTTTTTCTTCCTGCATTCTTTGTGCATGTTTTGGCCCAAATTTAGTTTCCTTCTAGTGTATGGAAAGATTGGCAGTCTTTTTGCTGTTTAAATGAACACCCTCAGAATGGACTTCATCAGTTTATCATCTTTACCATAAGGATGCAGAAACCTGGACTTTCCCTAAGAGAAAATGTCTTGGAAAATGTTTTTCTTTCTTTCGTCGTGGAGGGTTTGGTTCATAATGTCCTTGCGCTCACCTGAGGACTCTGTAAATACTATGCCTATGATTTTCGCATTGTCCAGATCCTGGTGGGTATTTTTGTTTGGTACAAGAAGAGAAATGCTTTGCCAATCCCTAAGCTGCCCACTAAATATTTACATTTTAAACAAATCCCATTTTCACAGTCCTTCTCGGATTTGATCTTCCCATATCATCGCTTTTATTTAAACATGATTTACTCTTCTGCCTTTCTACCTTCTTTTCCAGTACATTCCTTGTGTTCTCCTTTTCTCTCCACATCTCACACCAAATCTGTTTGGTAATCTGCCACCATTGTAAAAACCAGTCTTCCTGACTTCCCTGTGTTAACTAATTTCCAAAGGCTGGTCCTATGTCTTATGGCCTGTTTTTTATTTTTGTTTTTTATTGCCCAGTTTTGTTGTTTCCCTGCAGTATACCTTTCTCCATTGAACTTTTTGTTTCTCATTATCTTCTACATAGCATAGCTACACCTGCTCCAGTGCGAGAGATTGAGACCTCTATGGTTAATTAAACTCATAAAGTAATATTGTTTATTGAATGAATGAGTTTGCTTATTGACCTACAGTGTCAACTAGTGTGTGAAATTTTATGAAGCACTTATACTGTAATATCAATGCAAGGCTGTTATACAAGCCAACTTGCATGGGAATAAATTCCAGCAGTTAAGAGGAAAGCTTGATGGGCATCTTTGGACATAAATAAATGGATTTTGACAAGTCAAACTCATCCTGGTTTTATTATTTTGATGAGGAAGAAAATTGCAAGGTGGAATTCTCCATACAGTATTTCCTGGTTTTACTTGGGATGGAGGTAATTTTCTTCCTAGTAGTTGGTACAGTGCTGTTTTGGATTTAGGATGGAATCAATGTTGATAACTGAGGTTTAGTTGTTGCTGAGCAGTGCTTACAGTAAGTCAAGAACTTTTCAGCTTCTCATGCTGCCCTGCTGTTGAGGTGGCTGCTGGTACATGAGAAGCTGGGAGAGTACAGCCAGGACAGCTGACCCAGACTGGCCAAAGGGATATTCCATTCCACACCATGTAGTGTCATTCTCAGTATATAATCTGGGGAAAGTTGGTCGAGGGTTGCTTCTCAGGGACAGGCTGAGCATTGATAGATTGGTGGTGAGTGAATTTTTCATTTAAATTTATTGTTTTTTTTTCTTGAGCTTTATTTCTCCCTCTTTTTAAATTTTCCTTTTATTACTGTTTATAATTATAATTATAATTATAATTATTATTACTTATTTTATTTAAACTATTTAACTGTTCTTATCTCAAACCACAAATTTTCTCACTTTTACTCTTATGATTCTCTACCCCATCCCACTGGGGTAAAGTGTGTAAGCAGTTGTGTGGGGCTTAGTTTCTGGCTGTGGTTAAATCATGACAGATATATATGTAATTCTGATATGAGCTATGGAGACACAAAATTTGACACTTTGGTACATGTAGAACAGCTAGTTTAATGTTTTTCACATTTTAAATCTGTTCCTATTGTGGAGACTTTGAGATACTAAGGAAATACAGGCTAAAAAAGGGGGTACTTAAATGTATTTCATTTTAATGAACAGAGAGAAGAGATAAAACTTCAGAGACTGAATTTAGTGCCTGTAATTTAGCTTAATGTAGCAAAAAATTACAAGTTTAGCTAATTTGGTTTTATAGAATTAAAAAAATAATTCTTCCATTAGCTGAGGAATGAAGTAAGAGTATGAGATCAGTATCTGTAGATGGAGGTAATTTTCATTTGTGATTTTGTGTGACATTTATAGTTCTTTCCACTAGGAGGCAAACACAGACCATCATATGTGTTCTTTTGCTCTTTAAGTGTAAATAATAATGTTTGTTTTCTATGCAACATAGAAACACCTGAGTTTTAGATTAGCAGGACAACCATTTTCTCTAGGAATGTACAAAAGCTATTTCTTATCATATCCTTTTTTTGAACATTTCATCACAGCATTCTAAATTTGCATTTGACAGAACTCCCGAGTTCATAGGACTAAAATATACTCTTACTTCTATGCTTTTTCCTTCATAATTATTTTAAATTGTATTTAAATTCCAAAATCGTATGGATTTTGTCTGTGAAAACATTCTTGGAATTTTTTGGTCTCAGTATGAATGTAAGAAATCATTTAAGCAAAGCAAGTGTTTTTGTCATTTCAGCCCAGACACTGCAGAACAAATCCATCTCAAAGAAAATGCAATGCTTCAAAGTCAGGTGTACACAACCACAAGCAAACACATCTTGCAAAGAGAATAATGCAGCATTTTAACAGTGATTAAATCATGCAAAAACCCACATGATAGATTTCAGAGATGTATAGTGCATGTTAAATTAGAAGCACCCCATGAGGAGACAGGAGAGTGTTTTCGCAGGACCAAAGCCTGACAGACAAGGGAAATTCAGACATCACTAGTTTTGAAGAGACATAGAAATTAAAATTGCATTACTCACTATAAATGTACTATTTTGATTTGTAGTTATTTGCTTTCCTTTAAGGCTTGTGCTATTTGCTTTCCTTTAAGACTATTCCATCATGCCCCACGCTGACTGATAGAGATAAGTAATGTGTTTGCCAGTCTTAATAAAAGAGTGTGAATGAATGAGTTCAAAAGGCTTCTTCAGGTTTTCAAACAAAGTGTATTTCCTTTGTGAGTTAACATAAAGGAATAAGTTGATGTTTTAACCTGTGTCCTTCACTGTGATTTTGCTGCAGTTCTAAGGTCATGGTCCCTGTAGATGTGAGGGGAATGTTGGTGCAGGACTGGATCCTACCAGAGCAGTAGTTTTCCTTCCCCTCTCTCCCCTACAGGTACAAACAAAAGAGCATTTGAGAGTGGTGCTTCTGAGCCTGAAGCAAAGAGCTGTGGGGCCTGGCTGGGAAACACATTTTGTTGTTGTTGCAGTAAATGTGTTGTTTTATGAAAACATAGCAGGGGATCCTATTAAAAATCTGCCAACTGTTCAGACATAGGTCATTTGGCCAAACTCATGCAATTAGTTTAAGGATTGTGATTGATGATCCTTATTCCTGTTGTCTTCAAAGTTCACAATTTCTAGGTCTGAATTGTGTAGAAAAGGAATAAATGACTCCAAAAAATATTACCTTATCTAACTGCCCTATTTCCCCAACAGGTTAAGTTTGGGAGAGGTCTTCCAAGTCAAAACATCTGAGTATGGCTAAGACAGGATTTGTTTCTTCCCAAGTCTAGCGATCAGATCTCATATCCTCTCAGCTGTTAACAGACTTTATTTTAATCTTCCTAGGTCAAGTACAAAGAAAATTATGAAAAATCTAAAGGCAGATCAATGCTGGAGTTTGTGGATACACCAATGTATCAAGTTTCAAAGGAGGCTCAGAAGATGCAAAGTGAAGTAAGTAAAAATGTACTTTTTGGACAAGTGAAATTTTGATCAACAGAGAGGTTAGCAGACATCTTGTACTCAGGTTAAGAAAATGTACAAAGCAGAGAGCAAATTGTGAATATGGTAGAATTATACTGAGTAGTTATCTCTGCTATTCTGTAGCTCAATTTTTCTTGTGAATTTGCTTTTTTCTCAAAAGGCCATTGGTACTAACAGTACACACACATCATTGAATTGAGAAGAAGCTCAAGAGGTCATCCGGGTTGGAGAGCAATAACTTTTAAAATTTTCACTTGAAATTCATCTTTAGGGAGGGATGGTTCTCATGTGGGAACAAGTGAAGCCACAAAACCCAGACCAACCCCCTGATTTAACTGAAACATCCTCCTGCCTTCCCAGCCTGGGAAACTCATCAAGGAGGAAGGACTGCTCCCAGCTCCAGAACAGCACTGGCTGTCCTATATCAGGCCATGTTTTTCTGACTTCTTTAAAAAAAAAATTAAAATAATGGAGATGTTGTGACTTCCCAGACAATCTAGTCCACTGCTTTACCATCTATCCTGAGTGAGATGGATGCACTGTGTCCCCATGCTGCAGTTTGATTCCATTAGTTTTGCTGTGCCATGGAAAACAGATGATCTCAGCCTCTTGGTAGAAACTTCAATGAGTTATAAACCATTACCTTGTGTCCCATTTGTCTTCTCTTTTCTCTACCAAGCAAACTGTTTCTTTCATTCAAGAGGTTCAGCATTCTCTTTGGACATACTGTACACATATTTTTGTCTAGATTGTATCTGTTCATATAAACAAACTAGATCATGAAATGCTTAATGAAGTTGCTTATTAGTATGAAATCTAATTTATGCCAGGACTTATTTCTGGGTTTATTTACAATGTCTTTTTGGAAATATGCTTGGAATTTCATATGTATGTGCCATTAATTGTTGGTTTTGCTACAACAGAAAAGGTACCGCAGAGATTTTGAAGAAGGGATCAAGGGAAGACCTTCACTGGATTTAGACAAGACCCCAGAGTTCTTGCATATAAAAGAAGTCACTAATCTTCTGAAAGAGGTAAAGGAATTTTATTTGTTTTTTTCTGTTGCAAATAAGCTATAAGCAGCATCACTACAAGCTGCTGAGTGCTGAATAACTTAAATTTTCTTGGCAGCTACATGCGAGTATCTTCATGAGTAAAAATTGCTTCATATCATTTTTATTCTGAATAATCATATAGAAGGAAATTATAAAGCTCAGAACACCTGAATCAGACCATCACTTCTCTTTTCAGATAGATAAAGGGGTGGAAGGAAGGATTTCCATTGGTGTCCAAATGGCAGTTTTTCCCTTTGTGTAATTATTTCACATTTATGGTAGCCTGTTGTGGTTATACAGATGCCTTGAACTGCATAGAGTTGCTTATTAAAAACTTAATTAAAATAAGTATCTATAATACATGTTATGGATAAAAACTAAAGAAGACTAAAATTCTGTAATAGAGCTGTGATATTACATAACTGCTCTAAGTCCATTTTGTTAGAAGGTACAGATTTTCTGTATGCCTCCTCTTTCCTTAAGATTTGTGAAATGTTCTTCCGTTGTGTGTGCCACTAAAAATGATTTTTTTTCCATAACTGAGAATCCTTCTATGTTTAGAATTTTTATATTATTATTTAAAAATTGGTTTCATGTTAGGGTCTGCATATTTGTTGGCTCTGTGGATTATGGTTAATATTTGACCAAATTAGAAGAGCTAGAACTGCTAGAAGAGAAGGGCAGAGCTGCTCAATATTCTGCCTTTGAATCTGGGAGCAACAATACCTTGTTTGTATTTATGGTATGAAGAATAGATTTTGGTTGTTTTCCCAAAACAAATAAAGCACATTAGAATTAAAAACCCTTGAACTTTATTTCTTTCCTTGTTCTTTATACAATTTATTCCAGTCTATGCTAGATTTCATATGGATAAAGAAAAAATTTATTTTAAGATATTTATTTATAATTCATCCTCTAATAAATAATTTATTCTGAAAAGCCTGACTTTCAGGTAGGCAGGTCTCAAACTAGGGCTATTTTGTTCAGTGGCATTCTTCTCACTAGGGAAAAATGAAAATCATGCTGTCATTTCATCCAGTTGATTTTGCTGCTCACTGAATGCCCAAAGAAGTGGGTACTGTATGCATAGCTATACCATGTGCTCTACATGTTCATCTCGGAAATTTTCATGTAGCTCCTCTCCTTAGTGCTGTATGCATTAAGATATTCTCTAATTCTGACCTCCTCGAGTTTTAGGCCACCTTATTTAGGGAGTAAACCATGTCTTTAAGTCAAATGGGAAGAAAATGAGAATGGTATTTCCATTAATGCATAACTGCATGAAATATCCACATTCAAGGAACATTAATTGTTCAATCACATTTAGTTTTACCCAAATGTCAGCTGTGTTCCAGCTTACTCTGTTGACTGCCCACATATTTCACATTTTGTAACAATAGAAACTTTCTTCCCTGGGACTGCATTTACGAATCCTTCAGAAGAGATAGCTGAATTAAATAGTTGTGACTTAAATAATTCTAAATTGGAAGAAATGATTTCCTGCTTGTTGTAGGACATGCTTCTGATGATCAAGAGAAGTATCTTAAAAAATATCTGGTTTCCTTTTATTTAAATAAAGAGCTTATAGGGAGATAAAGGTGCTCACTGCTGCTTATGAAATATAATATGTAATTAGGAGTATTAATTAATGTCTACGTAAATCTTCTGATAAACATTTTATGCAATGTTCTTCTAATTTCTTTGCTTAAAAAAGCCTAGTCCTCATCTGGAGATGCGAAGAGTAATTAAAAATCCTTACAAAACTTAAAGATCTTGAACTTCATTAGGCTTACATCAGCTCTCCTGGAGCTGGGAAGAGCAAAAAGAACCAAATGTCTGTGGGCAGGTTCTAGTGTGCTTGGAATTTTTTACTGAACATTTGAGTGCTCTGGAGGCTGCAGCTGCAGAATGTTGATAGGTCATAGCAGTGCAGTGTCTAGGAGGCACAGGAGTGACATGGTAGGAATATCGCTTCTACATTTTAATTTATCAAAAGGTTGTTTTAACAGCTCCTGGCATGGTGTTCAGGGAATCCATCCTGATTGGGATGCCACTAATGGAACGAGGTAAAAACTGCAGCACAGCATATACTGGTCTGCAGAAAGAAAATACTACTGCAGTTAAAATATCTGTCCAGAGACAGACATGGCCCCTAAACAGTGCTCTGTAGGACACAGCTGATTTTCAAGAGCACAAAAAAATAGATGACAGCATTAAAATCTTTTTACTTTTTCAACTTTGTTCCTTTTGATTTCACAATTTCCAATTCTATTTTAAGTCTGAAATCTGAACTTCAGCTAATTCATATTTCATAGAAATTTCAAAGAGACTCTTCAGATGTTTAATAAGTGGCATTTCTTTTCAAGATCTTGCACAAAATAAGAAGTGGCAAAATCTATCTCTCTCTTTTTTTCCTTAATCCTTAGAAAGAGTATCGAAAAGATTTGGAAGAAGGGATGAAAGGAAAAGGAATGACAGTGTTTGAAGATACACCAGATTTGATTAGAGTGAAAAATGCAGCTCAGATACTGAATGAGGTATGTTATCCTAGTCAAGGTTATTAATACCACAGAAGGTTCACTTCGTGTTAAACTCAGAAGATTCCTATATTTTTTTTTTTTACATAATCTACAATGAAATATTGAAATTTCTGTTTTGCTTGAAAAATATAGTAGAGTTCTGAATAAAAAACAACACAAGACAGATAATTCAGATTTTCAGGCCAGTGAAATATCATTAGAGATTGTTAGTGGGGTCAATAGATCTAGCATTTAGAACTGTCATATATATGTGTGTGTGGGAATAAATATATATAGTACAAAATAAATAAATAAAAAATTCATATGAAATAGATTAGTATAATATATATATATACATACACATATCCATAAAAAAACAGAGGGAATGACATGGATAGGGCCAATTATTTGACCACTGTAAAGAAGTGTGGGAATATATAGCTGTAACTCCTGGGATTATCTTTTCATTGGTATTTTACACAATATGAAGCTCAGAGGAAACATCTGCCATCCCATCTTCAGCAGAGAGGATTTTAGGGATGATGTATTCCTACAGGTTAATTTGCAATTCTTGCAAAAAAATGTGGCTTGTGAAGTAGAGAGTTGTTTTATACATTTATTTCCACATCAGAGTGAGACAGAGATGGAAGACCGAAAATATTTTTGCTCATGCTCTTGTAAGTGATTAAACCACTGTATTGGGTACGAGCATATGTTCCTTCTTTTTCTAACTAATATACAACCTCAAAATAATTAACAAACAAGAAAATAAAGAGACATTTAAAAATTGTTTGTATTATATGTATTTACTTCAAAAAAGAAGAGTTTTCCACAGGCAGGGATGAAATAGAATAGAAAAAAAGGATGATTATTACTATAGTAGTAGAAATAGCACTGGCTGAGAATATTATTTATTATTAAAAGCCCTTACAACTATTGTATAAAATATTTCCCTATTACTTTTTAATATAATTTTTTGATGAACAAGGAACATATCCTTGCTTGGATAAGCTGAAGATGAAATATTAATTTTGTTTTCAGATTACTGGTTATTTATAATTTATGTTGTGAGGAAAAAGCAGCAATCACAGATGAGGGCTGCCACTTGCCTAATGGCTTTGGTTCAGGAAGGACCTATTAAATGAATAAATTACAACTTCCTGATCTGGAAGTTCACTGGAAGCAATTCTGTATGATATTAAATTTCTAACATGTAGTCTTGTCATAAATAAAATATTTCCTTAAAAGTAAAATGTGTTTCAATTAAGCTGGTACCAAGGACCAACTTATTGCACCATGTTCTGCAGAGCAAAACTTCCCCTTTACTTCAGAGGATAACTGTAGCAAGCTGCATGGGCTGATTTCCTCCCACCCTCTGCCACATTAAAAATTCATTGATAGAGGTCTGAACATTCATTGAATATCTTCTAAAAGTTTTCAAGTTTTCCTCCTGTAGTTTGTTATGTATTTTTTCTGACAACAGCTTACCAAGACTCTTGAGAACTGTGATTCTTGAAAGTTTTGATTGACTCTAAATCCTAAATTTGCATGTCATGTGGGAAAAAAATCTACTTGTAACTCTCTGGATTTTGTGAATATCATGTATAAATTTTATCTTCACAGAGGCAATACAAGAAAGACTTGGAAACTGAAATTAAAGGGAAAGGTATGGAAGTTGGTCCAGATACACCTGAGATAAGACGAGCCAAGAAAGCTTCTGAAATTGCAAGCATGGTCAGTACCGCTCCTGGGGCAAGCTTCTCATGTGACAGAAAGCAACAAATTATTGTGATTGAGAATTCCAGGTGGTGATCAAACTAGGCAGTACTGAAAACACAGATTTCTCTTGGTAGCTAATCCACTGAGCTGCAAAACGTTGAGCAGTTAATCAGGGTAAGGGGGGAAAGTTAAGACTTCCCAAATTTTAGACCTTCCCATCCTCTTTTGCAGGTTGTGCTTGTTCCTCATGAGCCATGCCTGGCCTGGGTTGTGTTTGGTCACTGTGGGTCCTCCTGCTTTTGGGTCCAAACAGCTACTTATTTAGGGCCAAATGATCAACAGAGTTAGAGAGATGCTAGAGCATTATGACCTCAGTCTTGCAAAGCACAGCAGAGGAAGAAATTCTCACATGTGTCTGACTGTGGCTGCCAAGACTGCAGAGACTGGTAGATGTGAAAGGCTGCATTGGATTTGAAGTGAGCAGTGTGTTAAAAGAGTTTTTTTAACCCATCAGCAACTACATTGCATGGATAGGTTCCATGAAACTTGTTCTGTTGAATCATTAGTTATTTGGTGGTCTCTGAATGCCCGCCAGTGAAATAGCACAAATTAAATTGGGAATAATCGAACAATTTGGCTATCAACTGTGAGTATTTCCAATGCTGTTCTTTTCAGAAAGAATACAAGAAAGACTTGGAGAATGAAATTAAAGGAAAGGGAATGGAAGTGAGTATGGATACCCTTGATATACAACGAGCCAAGAAAGCTTCTGAAATTGTCAGCCAGGTGAGTACAGAACTAAATGCTTTAAGATTACTTTGAAAGTAAAACACAAGATGTTAAAAACATAAAATCCTTTTGAACATTCTTAAGCTAAAAAAAGCAAGCAGTGCACAATAAAAATATTATATTGAAGATATTGAAGAATTAATTTTCATAGTGTGACGAGTACTATGAGAATAGCTTTGAAGACAGCATGTACAGAGAGTGGTAATATTTGTTATGGGGGTTTTTAATCTTTATTTTTTCTTCAGAAAGAATATAAAAAGGATCTGGGGACTAAAATTATAGTAAAAGGATGCAAGTTGGTCCATATATTCTGGAAATACAGTGGATTAAAAGAAATAGCAAGCCAGGTAGACATCATCAAAAGCTGAATGTTTTAATTTTGTGTAACAATGGCTGCTTGACGTCTGCTGCTCAAAATATTTCTTCTATAGCTTTCACAGCCATACTAAATTAATTTAAATGCAGTAAAATGTCTTAACTGCCTGATTCTTACATGTATTTAGGCATGTTACACCATGCAAATGGAATTTAATTTTTTCTATCTATCTGTAGTTCTTTTCACATTACTTAACTACCTAATGTTACATTACATGCATCCTGATAGTGAGGGGAAAATATATATGAGGATACATTATGTATGAAGATATGTTATATATGAGGAAACATTATTTATATGTATATTGTATATATTTTAGTGTGTGGGCAGACAATGGTAACAATATCATGGAGAAAAGAGATTTAAGTAAATAGTGGACAGGCAGCAGGAGGGTCATGAACCGTAAGCATCTTTTGTGCAGGTTGGATATCCTGAGTCCAAAAAGCATAGGCATGTAAAACTTATTTTTTCAGAAAATGTACAAAGATGAAGCAGAGAAGATGCTCTGTAACTATTCTGCTGTCCCAGACACTCCTGAGATGGAGAGGATAAGAAGCACTCAGAAAAACATCAGTTCAGTGAGTAATAGTGCTTCTTGCTTTGCTTGTAACTTTTCAGATATTTTTTAGTTTAAATAGACTTATGCCACAGTGAAAAATAGGGAAATTATGAGTAGAAGTGCTTTGAACCATTTCAATAATTTTCCTGGCAAAAACTGTATCACTAATTTCTTTGAATAAAAATAATACCCAGCTTTTCTAGGTGCGACACTGTTATTTTGAATTTCTAAACCACTTATTCCACCTTGCCAAGCCACAGTTATTTTTAAATGAAGATTTTTTTCTTTTTTCCATCAAGCACCAGGAAGTACTTTATTTAAAAGGGGATAAAAAAACCTAAGGCTTCTTACTGTACATATAAGATTTTTCATCTGTTTCCTATCATATACATCAAAATTGGGGTATAAAATTCGAACAGATCAGATTTCATAAACATATATATATAATGATTTTATATTTATAATGTGGGTATATTTTTAAATTTTATGCTAGATTTAAGTTTCAGTTTTTCCCTAAATATAAATTATGAGCTTAGATTTCTAAAATTGCCCAGTTTGGGATGTATTAAATTCCACTTCCTTTTTGGGCCCAATAATGCTGCTGTTTGTAATTCTGCCTTTGCTTGCAATAGAACAGAGAAGAGGAGTAAATCTAGCCTGCAGAACAAAAGGCCAGCCAGTGGCTGGTTTTTATGGCAGGCTAAGTAATACCAATAAAGCCAATGATTTGAGAGAAAGGAATCTAAGGTGCTTAAATATTTTTAGCATTATCTGACACACATGTTCTTTAACTTAGAGATATCCTCAGCTCCTCCAGCTCTCAGAAGTGACTGAGTAAACTCAGTTTCTCTCAGAGGTGTTTGCCAGCAGCTCCCCTGTACAGCTGAGAGCCTGTGGGGAGAGCAGAGGAGATGCCTCTGAGCCGGCTGCAGGCTGCGGTCACTCCTGTAGCATCTCCACTCACCACCTGCCCTTTTTGTTCCTTTGAATGAGGACAGCTGAGAGCTGCAGCTTTCCAGAAGGAGCTCTTGACAGGCCCACTGGCCCAGTCTTGCTTCCTGTCATCGGTGGGCTCCTGGCTCGGAACGGGGCCCTGCACATCATCAGTGTGATGTGGATGTCACCATTTGCCATGTCACTGGTGTCCTGGCAGGCTGGCCTGAAACTCCCCTGAACAGAGGGATCCAAGCTAGCCCCTGTGGGGGGCTCCTTGCTCTAGGCCTTGGACAGTTTTTGATGAAGTCCTCGAGCAGGTCAGTGGCTCTGGCAGTGTGGGCTCACTGAGTTAGGTACCAGGTTTAATTAAGACAGGTATGACCACTTAATTCAGCCTTGACAAGGCTCTGACACATCGGAACCCCTCGCAGCCCTGTAGGCCAGTCTGAGCTTTCAGTGTCAAGGCTGACAATTGTCCTCTTTGTTAGTGTTCTAGATAATAAGGAATAAAATGTTTTGTCTTTGAGACGATTTGTATTTGCTTTCTTTTGTGATTTCCCTATTTCTGTTTGTGAACTGGGTCTCCTCCAAATGCAGGAAAGCAGTTTACAGCAGTGATGGAGCTATCGTTTTTCTTCTTTTTCGATATTTTAATCTTTCATCCCTCTGTTCAGTTTAGATGATAAAGGTAAATTATTACTGAGGGAAGATACAGCTGGAAGCAGCCCAAATAGAAAAAAAAAAAAGCCAATGATCCCTAATAGTCTTTTTATTTTTGGATTTCGTCTCAAGTATTTTTCTGCCTTAAGGGACAAAAAAATAACAACTAGCTCTGCAGATAAGATCATTGCTGCTCTTAGCTCACTAGCTCACTTGGCAGATGGTTTATAAAAGGATATTTACTTCACAGTCATCGCTTTCATAGAAAAATTCTGATTTCCAACATATTTTACCACTCCTTCCTTGGTAGAGGAGAAAAGTATATTGTAGTCCGGTCAACAATATAAATCTTTCTAACTGGCATGATGCTGAAAAATTTTCAGGTTCTTACTCACAAACTGTCTCTGTATCACATGGTAAAACAAAATTCTAGATTGTTAAAGGTTTTCTGAATATTTGAAAAACTAGTTGCAGACTCTTCTCTAGAATATTTGGCAGCAGTATTCACCCCAGGCTGTGGAGGACTTCAAGAAATTAGGAGGAATTAATTAAGAATGATATTTTTATTGTTCAAGGTTTGTTGATAGGAAAACTTAAATGAATCTTGATTTAAGAAAGGCAGAAATACCAAATGGTAAAGATTAATGTTATTAACTCTAGGATCAGACTTGTTTTTACACTAACTGGAAATACTAGAGTGGCAACAGCTGTGACATCAAATACTGAAAATTAAGTAAAACTTCTTTAGGAGTTTTGCAGCATGAACTGGTGCTCTATGGTTATTTGAACTGTAACCATGCTTGGAATTTATGGAGCAGTTATATACTGTCTCTTTCAGTAACTTCAAATGATTGATTCTACTGATGTGCTTTGTGTTTATCTGTTTATCCTTTACTGAAACAATTGAAATAGAATAGTATAAACAGCATGTATATCTTTTAAGAAGTGAGTTTTATTTTTAGATACAGTCCTCAACTTTCCAGCTTGAACCTAGGAGTCAGAAATTGCATGACTTGGATTGTAGCTCTGGTTGTTATGGTTATTTTTCCATGATATTTCAATTTTCTACCTTGTTAACTTAAAAATAAATGTAACGTTTATTCACTTCTCACTATATTTTTAGATCTGAAGACTAGAGAAACCAAATCAAGTCCTGCATATACATGCACCTTCAATTGCATTGAAATGAATGAAAATACTCAAGTATAAAGTTACATCAGTAAAACTTTATAGATTATGATATATTTTTTTTTACCAAATTTAAGTATCTCATTGCAAATACTTAAAAATACTGAGGTCATTTTAAAGGATGAGATAATGCTATCTGGGTTACAGCTGAAAACAAACAATGTTACTGCAGTTATTGATAATTAGTCTTGTTTATGAAAAATTAAAGTATTTGCTTTCTTAGAGAGATTAATAGTCAGACCAATTTGGAACTTGGAAAATTGCCTAGCCTTTTTATGATAGCTAGTATTTGCATTGCTAACGGTCTCATAATTATCTTTTCTTTTGGGGAAATGAAGGTGTTTTATAAGAAGGAAGTAGGAGCTGGCACAGCTGTAAAAGATACTCCAGAGATTGAAAGAGTAAAGAAAAATCAACAGAATATTAGTTCGGTAAGTGCTATTAACATAAAATATTCCTATGTGAGTAAAAGGTAGACCAATTTTTTTTTAATCTGGTTTACTAAAATATTCTTAATTTTCATATCACACATGTAATTGTCCACTGGATTTTGGATATAGAACTCTATTTTATTCTACTCTAGAACTCTATTCAGCTAGAACTCCTCTCTACTGTAGTACTTCTGTGTCCAAAGGTGGAAATTCTAATTGAAGCATTAAGAAAAATAAAAAAATATTTTAAGCTAAATATTGGAGGAAAGTGTTTTATCTCTCAAGAGTGAGAAATATGAGATCCATTTCCCAATATGAGAGACTGAACATCAGTTGTATTTGAAGGTTAGAAAAATACTGTGTGACAAAAAATAAAATCTGGAAGATTCTGTTAGAGACTGCATGTATTGCATAGGACTTGATGCAGTTTGGACTTCAAGACAAGAAGAACTATATCCAGAGCTCACCTGTGTGAAAAGGGAGAATTGGTGCCTCTTTATGTGCTGGTGACAAGTAGATCTGTAGATCTGATGAGATAATTCTGAATTGATGTTGTTTACCTAAAAATGCCCAATGTCTTTGGCATTTCAAATAGGCAAATCAAAGTAAAATATCAAAATGACTGTTTTCTTCAAATAGAACAATATCTTCTGATAAATATGTGGCAAAACTTGGAAAAAACCTGAAAAGTGACTGCCAAGAAGCAAAACCCATATAACAGCATTGTTCACTTTTTTGATATATTTGGTGGGGCCTCCTCTGGGGCAGTTTTTATGTTTGTGACATGACTTTTCTGATAATTAAATGTTTGTTTTTTGAAGTAAAGTTTGAAAATAATGTGTAGACATGATACTATGTTATGTTTAAATATTAGTTAAAATATGAATTAGGGACTCTGGACAACTATTCTCATATAATTTAGTTGTTTAATGAATAGTGTTAAACACCTAATTTCCCATCAAAGTAAGGTCAGTAGAGAGTTTCCAAAAAATTTTGGAAAGCTCATTTTTTCCTTAGAATTTTTTCTGCCCAATCTATCACTTTTCATCTTGTAATTTTGAATCACAGTGCAAGCTATCATGTGTCCTAAATCCTGAAAGAGCTGGATATTGAATAGTTGAAACCTGCTGGTTGGGAAGCTGTTATTTTCTTGATTTGAGGATGAGGGGTCTGTTTTGGTTTGTTTGTTTGGGTTTTTTGTTGTTATTTTGCTTTTAAATTTCCAGTAACCACAGACTTTTATTTCAATAATAGTCACACAGAAGGGAGAAGTCTTACTCTAATGTTTTTTCACAATGCATTTCAAAGTGAAGTGGAAAAATAATGTAAATTGTTTTTGCTGTTTTAGAAATCCTAAATAGTGGTGAAGAGGAAAAAATGAAAGGTTAATCAGTATTCTAGTAAACACATTTGAACAGAAACCTACCAAGAGGAGTACAAAATGCATTAGTGGTGTAGTGCTATGATGCAAGTAGCATGGCCTTTACCTTGCTGGTCTTTGTGTAGAGTTAATGTTTTACAAAAGGTATTTTATTACATATAGTGTACTTGAAATTTAGTCTTGTATAATATTTATTAGAGGTGTAGCATGCCAAATTTAAAGGCAATGTACAAGAATGTTTCAAATTACATGTCAGTGAGAGGGAAATTAAATCGTGCCGTAAGAGGGAAATTGTATTGTGTAACTTACAGGAGTCCCAAAGGAAGGGTAAATTACACCAATTTTGAATCCATTAGATTAAGATATTTTGCACGTATTTTTTAATTTAGCCAGAAGAACCCGGGACAGCCTTAAAACTATTTTCTGGGCTAAACAAAACTAGAATATGGAATGTGGAGCAAATTTGCAGTGAAAGAAACACCAGGGCACCAAAATAATACTTACACTACAACCAACCATATAAAAAAGTCCATTGAATCACGTTCTGCAAGTGATCAGATTCTTCCAGATTACATATGTAGGAGACAAACATCAGAATGGTATTTTCAAAGCCTAAAATACAAGGTGGTGACAGCTAGGGAGGTTGAGCTCATCTCACCTGTTGTGATGACTGGTTTGGAAGAAGCCAAGATCTCACAGAACTTTCAAATCAAGCCACAGACCCAGGGACTGAAGTTGAGTCTGAACTGAGAAGCTACAAATGACGCAGGACTTTTTAAAAACTTGTTTGTATTGAGGGGCAAGCAGGGTTGGACACAGCACTGGGAAGAAGCAGCACTTTCGGAAGAAGATTCTATTTGTGTTTTTGTTAGTGTGAAATCTGTGAGGACACTCCTGTGCTATGTCAGTCAATACTACAAAGCTGGGGTCTTATTAAATTCAAGTAACAGATATTTTGAAGCATTTTAAGGACAAGTAGCACTGCCAATTCTTAAACTTACCTAATAGTCTCTATTAAAAGACCCTTTTTTCTAGTACTGTAGTATTTTTGCTAGTCCTAGACTGTCTGGACTGAAATTTTCCATTCCTGGTCTGTACTTTGGACTGGCTTGGTTTTATTTATTTATAAGTTTCAGTCAAAGCAGCTTCCAAGTATGAGCTTAGAGAAAAACAAGTTTTTTTGTCAGTGCTATGAAACTGGGAATTCTCCAGAAGTACCATGTCTTGAGAAGAGAGTTGAAAATTAAATGTTAGGAAAAAAACGGTAAATATCTGACAGTGCCTGCAAAGGCATCAACGGTCCAGACAACTATATCCTCACTTGTGTGTCTGCAGGTGTTTTTAGAGAACTTTAGTGAGACTTTGAAGCCACCCACCCTTTTAGGAACACCTAAAAGGCTTGTTTTCCGAAATGGATCTGGTAGACTCCTGAGCAAGTTAATAGCAAGAGCAAGCCATTATCAGAGTGGTGTGGATCTCCAAGTAGTATAGCAGCATCCCAATTATTGTGAAAATAGCCACAACCCCATGTGATGTATATTCCCACTGTAAGAGTTTCAGTACATTAGAATTGTTATAAGTACTCTCTGTTTCATTGATCAAACAAGATACATTAAAGTCCCTAGCAGACTGCTTTAGAAATTAAATATAACAGTTGCTTTTCAGGCCAATGGTGTTTGTAATGTGATCTAGTAGTGCAGTATGTGTAAGGGAGAGAGTATAAAGTGATAGATGTGTTCTAGTGCCTGTCTCTCTCTTCTTTAAATTTATAATATTTTTGTAATATCTGTTGTGCAGATTAAATACAAGGAAGAAATTCGGCGTGCAACAACTATTTCTGATCCACCTGAACTAAGGAGAGTTAAGGAAAACCAGAAGAATATTAGCAATGTGTGCCCCATTTTCACTTCTTGCACACTTCTCTCTGTTGTATTAAATGTGTTTGTTTCTTGGGTGAATATGTCTGTGGTGTCTGTGCTACTTTCTGTTTGTTCACAAAGACCAACTTAATGGTAAAATGATAATTCTAAGCCTTGCTCTTTGATTCATAAAAATAAGAATGTTCTGTTAAAATAACAATTGTCTGTGTTTGAAATAGAAGAACTGCCAGAGGGTGAGTACTAAGTATTGTGTGGAAAGATGGGATTGATTATTAAGGAATGACATTTTCCATCCAAATGCAATGTGCTCTTCAGTGATGTCTAGCACATGTACATATTTCTGTTACTTGGAAATCTCTGTTTTAATGTCTTCTGACATATTTGCTAGGTCCAGTACAAAGAGCAGCTCTGCAAAGCTACACCTGTGAGTGTCACTCCTGAGATGGAAAGAGTCAAGAGGAATCAAGAGAATGTCAGCATGGGAAGTTGCTATCCTTTAATACTTTGTATAATTTTTGGGTGCAGAAGAGGAATGCAAAGTTCTGCTTTCTGAAACTGTGCCTTGCCTTTAGTCATGGGGAAACCAATATACAGTAATGCATTGGAATTCAAGTAACAGAATTACTGGAAAACTTTATTTTTTTAGGAAGCAGTTTTGAAAAGGCTTTGCTTGGTTTGGGAAATTGCAGGTGAATTGTCACATGTTCTATTAAAGAAATGGTTGCAATGCTTTGAGATATTATTCTCTTCCTTGGATATTTGCAGAAAATCTTGACCATTTTTTTTGTTTATTTCTTTTAACAGAATATCTGTTTCCTGTTTTATTTTTCTTTACTTTGTAAAAAGTTAGCTACAGTTGTGCTCAACTTTTGCTCTCTTACTTGCGTCCTTCTGGTTCCTCAGTAGCTTCTCAGCAGAATTTAGTATCTAATGGCTGAAATAACCATTTGCAGGAGCACAGAGAAGAAGGCAAGGACTGGAGAATGCTACTGCCTTCCTGCACTGATGAAGTACCCTGCTAATGAGTCCATGAGAGACCAGGCTCTCTCCTCACTGAGAGCTGCAGCAGCAGCCATGGTTCATGGGTCCACAAATAGCTACAGTGCTTCCCTGGGATGCTTTCTGCTGCATTCACCAAATAATTCTGAGTCGCAGTTTTCAAGAATTCTATCCCTCTAATTCAACTTCTGAATTGTTGTTGATATATCTAACTTTCCTAAAATGTATTCTGTTCAAAAACAGCTTTTCCAATTGATTCAAGCCAGTCTCTATAGTTGTTTACTCACCCAGTTGTTTACTTTTCCCCAATTTTTGTGTTGTACAAATTTCACTGGAAAGTTTAAATTCTTTTCATGTTGCTGGAATAGCTTTTAGTGAAGATTCTTTAACTTCAGCCATTTCTAGAAGCATTAATTCTTGACTAGTCATTTTACATTTATAAATGTTAATTTGCAAGTTTAATCAATTTGAAAGCTTACCATAGTTTTTGTAAGAAATTAATTTTTCAATTGGAGTACATTGATGTGGACAGACCAAAATTGTGTTGTGCTGCAAGACAATTGCTTAAGCAATAGATGCCTTATTGCCACAGTGCACTGCAGAATTATGAGCATAATGTATTTATCTGCACAGTTAACCTTATCACTTAAACCCAAGAACTTGCTTTTTTATGGAAGTACTTATTTTGCATAAAAAACATATGAATTGGTAAGTGTTTGTTGCCAGAATCTGTTAAATATTTACCATATTTGACTTCCCAGCCTGTAGGGCCAGAGTTAACATTAGATTGCTTGGTCTGTCAATGCCTGTCACACTCTGTCCCCTATCTGCTTTAGACCCTGATCCAGCCTCAAGTGTGCTTTTGCTTAATGCATTGTATTTGGTTATAAAGTGATAAAGGGGATATTCCTACAGTGCATTTAAATCAATGCATGGTGAAATTAGACTGGATTCAATTGGCAGTTCAATTGCACCCTTTGTGTTTAATCACCTTTGAACATGTAGTATATAAAATTTAGAACATATATAGAGACCTTATGGAATTTATGTGTCTTGACAAATATATATTTACAGTGGACCTTCCTGAAATTCAGTTTTTCATGTGCTCTGCTTGCCTTTTATGCATTGTATGTGGCTTAACCCCATTCCAAATGTGAGTTATTTCTCTGTAGAACCAAGGACCAGTCTGGTAAATGCCAAGATACTGTGTGCATATGTGGGTATATATCCACAGAAATGCATTAACAAACAGCCTGCACAGAAAAAAATTCAAGGTTATCTTTCGAAAATCAAGTTTTATAAACTTTAATAAATTTCAGAGGTGTTTTAGCTTTTCAGTTGTTTCCTGCATGACTTTGAAGTAGTGCATTTCTATATAAAACAAGGAGATATTGCTATACCTGAAATAGTACGAATATATGTTTTATTCTTTTAAATAACAGCTTCACTACAGAGAGCAGCCTGGCAAAGCTACTGCTGTGAGTGTCACTCCTGAGATGGAGAGAGTCAAGAAGAATCAAGATAATATCAGCTCGGCAAGTTTGAATCTTTTTGTCATTCAGATTTTTCAGTCACTGTAGAAATATAAACAAGGATATGCTTTTCTTTTTACATTTACTGTGTCAAAGAAATCCAAATGCAAAATTCACTGAAGGGATATTGGTTTTATTCTTTGAGGACATGGACTGCATATGTGCTACAAACATATTCAGGGTTGTCTGATTATTCTTGCAAAAATAGTAAGCGATTGTGTTGGTGTCAGTATTTTTCAAGGAGAAAGTCGGTAGAGGTTAGTCATTCCTTCAAGAATTTTTGGCTCTTGTTCCCAAATTTGAGTTGCTAGATTGCAGGAATGAATTCCAGTGAAGAAAAAAAAGGAAATGAGAATTTCACCTCAGTGCCAATGTCTTTTTTTGTTTGTGATTCAAAGCATGGAAGAGTCCATTCCATTCTGTGACATGCCACCTGTGTTAGAGCTGAGTAGTTCTTTAATAGGTCCCATTGCTAAATAATAAAGAGTAAGATATTACATGTTTCTTGACTTTTATGGTTAAAAAAGTAATTGTTACTAAAGTAGTGTAAGAAGCGGGAGACAATTCTATTAGAGACAAGGAAGAGATGCAAAACGCCGGGTGAACTAAAGGGTAAGACCAGTTATGTTGTAATCTGTCCTCAACACTGAAACATCAGTGGCAAAGTCACTGCATATGGTAAATAGAAGAGGTTTCCTGCATAATTACTGTAGCAGAAGAAAAGTACAAGTAATGAACATTTTAGAACTGAGTGAGGGACTCAGGTTGGATCTGTCAGGGAAAATGTCAAAGGACAAAGGATTAGAATCTGACATTGTAACTGCATGTAGGAGCTAAGAGAAGTGGTAGAAGAATTCAACAAGACAGCAGAAACTGTAAGAGTATTCACTCCCAAACCAATAAGTAGGATCAGCTACTTTCACTATTTTAGAATTTTGAGTGTTTTTTTTCTTATTATTTTTAACAGATAATTGATCTTACATCTCTACTAATCTGTAAAATGCCACAAAATAAGCTAATCAGGAGAAATGTGATGTAAGAGATTCAGTACTTACTGATGTGCAAAACCCAGAGCCCTTTAGGAAACAAAATATTCAGATTCTTCCCAGAAACATTGCTTTGTGCTGCTGGGAAAGACTAGATATTGAATGAGAGTAAGAAGCCTTCTAAAGGATTAATCCTCTCTTGTAAGAGTTGAATTCCCTGGGCTTCTCAGGTAATCCCAGCCTGGAAGCAGACTGAGAACAGACTCTGTGCCTGTCTCAGTAATAAGAAGGTAGCTTATCATCAGCCATACAAATATGTTTTAAGGATGTTCTAAATCAAAGTGATGTTTTCTTAGTACTTATTTTTCAGTTGCTAAATGAATGATTTAACTTATGTCATTCAAACACTTACAGATACCAGCTTTTAAATAATTACAGTAATTTCATGCCTATAAGGTGCACTGGAGTATAAGGCGCACTTCCAGGCAGTTGGCAATCTTCAGTACTCTGTCCACTGGACTATAAGGCGCACTTGTTTTTTGCAGCGAGGATCCGCGCACAACAAAGTAACGAATTAGTAATGAAATTGCATGATCACAGGTTTCCTGGCAGGTGCTCAATTTGCAAACATTTTTCACAGATCAGCTCAGCCTTTAAATGCAGCCCCAGGTGCCCTCCCTGTGCCGCGGGCCCTGGCACTCCCACCTGGCGCCAGCTGCCGTGGCTGCCCTTGCGGCAGTGGCCCCCCTCACCGTGGCAGCTGCTGTGTCTCGCACTTCTGGGTCGGAAAATTTCCAAACTTTTCCCACATATAAGGTGCACCGGATTATCAGATGCACTTGTGGCTTTTGATCAAAATTTCAGTCAAAAGGGTGCGCCTTATACACGTGAAATTACTGTACTTTCTTTTGAGTAAGTGATTGATGGAATATATATGCCTTTTGTCCTTACCAATATACAAACTCACCGGTATCCTCACTGTGAAATAATTTCCTGGCACATGAGTGTAAAGAAAGAAGAGAACTGTTGGGTGTTCTGGTTTGAAAAGTTGCATAGTGTGATTCTCACCATCCTTCCTACTGTAAACAAAAAATTCACCTGTGCTGTTGTTGCTGTTTTGCAGGTCAAGTACAGCAGTGATCAGAGGCAGATGAAAGGTAGACGTAGTGTGCTTCTAGACACACCTGAGCTAAGGCATGTTAAAGAAACACAAAACAACATCTCAATGGTAGGGTACTTCCTTCCTAAGACTAGAGTGTTCTAAGGAATGACACTTGACTTCCACTGGATTTTGCCTTCCATTAATATAGGTAACTAATGAAACTCTCTCCTCAGGTATGGAAGGTATATTTTCTTCTTACACCTGTAGAGGGAGTGTTTGCTAACTGTATAGGAGTGTAATGAACATTTTCAAAATACTAATAAAGTTTTCTAACAGTTAAATGTCTGTTCTTTTGGTTTTTATTTTCTTTAAAATTGTACACACATCATTTGAGCATCACAATTTCACTGGATTAGGTGACACACTTCACCTTGTGCCTGTGCATGTTCCTGGTTTCTGCGTGACTTTGGTTCTTGGAATGAGTTGTTTTGTGTGCATCAGCTTGTGTGAGAATGTTTGTCAATGTAATTAATTGATGATTAAGTTATTTATAATGTAAATATGCATAATCAGTACTACCTTTATAACTCATACTAATACTGGGGTTTTGTTCCAACACTTGGTGCTGTAACACTTTGTACTCTAATATCCTTTTTTCTAATTTTTTTTAAAGCAGGCAATTTAGAATAACTGTTGTTCTTTCTAGAAACCTATTTTTAAAGCCAGCTGACATATGTTTAAAAAAAGAGAAAAATATCCATTTTGTATGATGCTGTGCAAGTAGTCAAAATTATCAGTGAATGAAAATGCCTGAGTTCTTTAGAACTGCTACTGCTGGAATATTTTTACTGACAGATGTGTTTGTCTGCTTCACTAGACAGATATCCCTTCTTAGAGAAGAAGGGAATGGAGCAGATGACCTCCTGAGGGCAGGGCTGTTTTGTGTGCTATGTAGCAGTAAGATGATGCTTTGCTGCTTAAGCTAGCACCTAATTCAGTGTCAATGGACAAGAAATGCAAAATTGATAATAAAATATCATAAAAACTAGGTGATAGAAAATACTTGGCTGGCCTGGATCCAGCCTATCTCATGTGTATAACAATTCCGTTATGATGCAAAGAATATAAGTGCCTCATAAATCAAACATATATGTATTCCTGCACAAAATAACCATTTAATGTCAATTGCAAATGGGAAAAATATAATTCTCCTTATTTTCCTAGGTAAAATATCATGAAGATTTTGAGAAGACAAAGGGCAGAGGCTTCACCCCAGTGGTCGATGATCCTATAACAGAGCGTGTACGGAAAAACACCCAAATTGTGAGTGATGCAGCATACAAAGGTGTGCATCCACACATTGTTGAAATGGACAGAAGACCTGGAATAATTGTTGGTAAGCTGTTAAATATTGCTGTTATTGAAAGCATGGTGGGGAAGATAAAAACCCCTGTTTGTGCTCTCCAGATTTCATTTTCCCTCTTTTCTCACCATGAAACTTACGGTTGAACTACAGGTTCCATGTCAGCTTCTAGAGAAGTCATAATGGGAAGGAATGTGAGCTGTAATATAATTTGCTTTATAATTAAAAAAAAAATGTGTATAGTTTTTACTATTACTTTAAATTTGAATTTTGACTGAATAAGGAAGGCCAAAATATCTCCACTCTTAATTTTACAGATAATGATGATTAAAACTGATTCTGCAAGATTTCAATGTTTAAATATTGAATGCCAGTTTGAAGTTTCCCCTTCTGTCAATCAGTAATTTCTCCAGAATTGCATGTATCTATTACCTTGTGTTTCACAATTTCACACAGCTTTAAAAGTATCTCAAGCTCTAATTCTTCACTAACTCATTAAATCTCTGGAAAATCAAGTACCAGTATTGAGAAGTGATGTTCTGAAAGATGGTCCAAGATTAGGATGGGTGTTCAAGGGGTAGAATACAAATTAGATTTATATGTAAAGACAAGGTATGGTATAATCATATTATTTGGCATAACTGTAATAAACTCTATATAAAAATTGAAGTGGATATTTGAAATTGCTTAAAAGTCAGCAAGTCTGCTACAGCAAAGGAAGTGGTAATAATTTTTCTCATTTTCTTTTGTTTTGGTGTGTCCCATTTCTGTTTTTCTGTTTTTTGCAGCCATGTAGACTCCAGAGGATCTGTATACAAAAAAATCACACTGAGATAGCACTCTAAAATTCTTTATATGTAGTGATAACAGTGAGGCTGACTTTGTTTGCCTCTCAAAAACCAGAAATTTGCAGGTGAAGTGGACTAACTTGTGGGTCACATAGGCCATTCTCCTGCCTAAAGCAAGGTTAACTGTTATTTCTGGCAGATGCTTTTTCAGTCTATCCTTAAAGTCTCCAAATAAGTCTCCCCTGTGTAAGGAAGTATATTTCCTTCCTTTTTCGTTGCCATCCTTGATGTGTCTGCAGCTAGAGTGGCCTTACATGAGGAGGGATTTCCCAAAAGTGTGTGTTGAGAGAGCTCTGCCTGGGGCAGGTTCTGATGATCTTCCATCACTACTCACTTTCAGTTGTGGTGGAGCCAAAGAAAAAGAGAAAGCTTCTGAAAAATTGCAGTGTGACATTCAGTTTGCACTTTGCTCTTTAGTGTATGCTGCAAACCTCCTGCTCTTGCTGCATTCCATGTGTGCTGTAGTCCTGTGTAAGAAAAATGTACAATTCCATGTTCAGCAGCTGAAGCCTTGCTAGCACAAGCAGATTGGAATGAAGGATAGATTCAGATAGATTCAGATAGATTCTCGAGCTGTAAGAACTGAAATATTAGTACTATTTATCAGCTAAATGTACTCAGTATCAATAGAAATTCTTAATTTCCCATACCGGCCAAAGAGCAAAAATTGTACTACTATGTAAAGGAAAAATGCTATGACAGACCTGAAGTATTTCAGCTTCTTTTTTTTTTTTTTTTTTTTTTTTTTTTTTTTTTTTTTTTTAATAAAATTACAGCTATAATATCTGCTTGTTTAAAAAGAAGTAGTGAGCTCCCTGCTCATGAAATGTCCTTGGCAGCTAAAAAAAATTTGCTAACTGAAAAACATACTTATGACTCTCATGGGTATTTTTCATAGCTGAAAATTGTTCAGCCAGTTAGGAAAAGTGTGTCAGAATCCCTCTGGTTGATTTTTAATGTATTATTGGTGAAGCTAGAGCTACTCTTTCAAATGCCTGGTTACTAAAATTATGACACTGCTCTGGCAAACAGGCACTACTTTTAACCTTCCTAAGCCATTCTAAACCCATCAAGATAAATTGATGTCAGTGAGCTTTGGATCTTTTACTAAAGAGCAACCACAATTCTCACATGAATCGAAGGATATTTTACCTTGGCAAAAGTTACCAAGTTACCAATTAAAACTGATCTGTGTTACATATTGCCAAGATTCTCATTCTATGTATGTTATTTCAGATCACAGAGAGGGATAAAATCAATATAAATCAATGACTCTTGCACTGGTGCTGCCATGAAGCCACGCTTACATTTTAACTTATTAAGGCATGATCAAACAGGACAAGTTGGCATTCACCAATTCCCCTACCCCTTCTCATGCCTGTCAGTACTTTATGTAGGTGCAGAATTTATCTCCATTAGGACTAACACATAGTTTATCATAAGATTTTGTGTTGGCTTTAATTTATCTTGGCAGGAAGGAGTTAGCACTACGCCTCACCTTATGGGAGTTGTGGTAGATAATGTGTAATGTACATACACTGAATGTATTCTAAAGCCATGGGATTTATTTTCTTAGCTCTGTCTGTTCTTTCCATTGCATCTAGGCTGTTAATTATTTGAAACGTGACATATTTGTGGTCCTCACAGTCCTACTTTATCTACCAACCCATTACCTCTCAAACCTCCAAAAGAACAAAGTTAGGAAGACAGTTTTTCCCCTACTTCCAGTATATGGAGTAAATCTTGCAGCCAGGTCTGTCCAAGAAGAAACTCTACAGTAAAATTCATGATCTGGTAGATTTGACTGATTATATTTTACATCAAGGTTTTATTCGAAACTGGTTTGAAGAGATTAAAAGATGTATTAATTTTAGACATATCAGATGGTCATAGAATCATTTAGATTGGAAAAGAACATTAGGACCATCAAATGCGGCCATTAACCCAGGACCATCACGCCCATCACAAAACCATGTCCTCAAGCATCATGTCAACACATCTTATAAAGATCTTCAAGGATGGTAATTCAGCCACTTCCCTGGGCAGCCTTTACCAGTGCTTGACAATACTTTCAGTGAAGACTCTTTTCTTATATCCAGTATATAAACCTCCCTGGTACACTTGGGAACATTTTTGCACATCCTGTCACTTGTTACCTGGGAAAAGAAATCTGTTCCCACATTGCTACACCCTCCTTTCAGGTATTTGGAGAGAGTGATAAGGTCCCACCCCGAGCTTCCTTTTCTCCAGGTTAAATATCCCCAGCCCCCTCAGCTGCTTCTCATCAGGTTTGTGCTCCAGACCCTTCCCCAGCTCCATTGCCCTTCCCTGGATTCTCTCCAGCACCTCAGTGTCCTTCCTGAACTGAGGGGCCCAGAACTGAACAAGGATTCAAGGTGTGGCCTCACCAGTGCTGAGTACAGGGGTTGGTCACTGCTCTGCTCCTGCTGGCCACGCTGTTGCTGATCCAGGCCAGGATGCCATTGGCCTCTTGGCCACCTGGGCACTCACTGGCACAGGGAAATGTTAAGTTCAGGAGTGGGCATCATTTTATCCTATGGTAGATGTGTACAGTGCAGATTTCTACAGCTGAATTTCTCACCTTAGTTAATTTTTTAAATATTAATTAAGAAAGATAGATACTTTTGAGTTTACATGAATTTAACAATTAGTAGAAATTTATTTTGGGTGAGCTGTGGTCCTGATTCTCCTTCTTCTTATGCTGACATGATCTCTGCTGTACACAAAGGAGGGTCTGCAGTGTCTGTCAGCTGTGGAGCTGTATATTGCCAGCTGTCAGCTATAGGGATATACACTGCAGCATCTCCACACATGAGGATGCTGCTGGAGAGCTGGGGAAATAATTATGTAGTTCTGATGATTTTGGTTCTGATACTGGAAGAAAGGTCTAATATGTGATACTTAACTGGTTTTCATTTATTTAGACTCAAGAACATACTATGGTCATGTTTAGAAAATGCAAAAAAATTGGGAGTAAAAGTCTCCTTAAAATAATGTCAGTGCTTAAAATGAATTTACTAAGTTCTTTCAAGCAGGAAATTACGCTTTTTGATCTCTTGAGGAGAATATCTAGATATACTGGCTAATTTCTAGATAGAGGAAATTGATTGCTGATTGTTAAAGTTCATTCCTTTCATGCTTTTGCTTCCTTTGTCGTTTGTCTGTCTTATAATTTCTATGCTTTGGAAAAAGATCTTAAAGTTTGGCGCACAGATCCTGGCTCCATCTTCGACATTGATCCTCTGGAGGACAATATTCAGTCTAGGAGTCTGCATATGCTCTCTGGTATTGCTTATATCCTGACTTTTCCCCAATTCAGCTTTTCATGTTTGCAAAACTAAGTTGATACTGTAAATTTTCAGGTCAATATGCCAGCTATATGTTTTATAAGCATGCTTTCATATATACTTACAACTGTTGTAGTTTAAAAGCGGTGTTTTATAGGCACCTCAGCCATAATCACATCTGGAGATAAGAAATAGTGAAATAAATCTTACCTTAAACAAGTTATTCATGCCACTTATAAGTAGCCATTAAAAAGCATTGACCTATTTTGTCCTTGCTATAAGTAGAATTTTCAAATAGTTGGACCTTACAAAATTTCAGTTACAGAAAGTGACCTATTTATGAAATTGATTTCTTTTCCATGCACATTTTCCCTATACAGCTCATGAGTTTATGCTTTTTTCTATTATTTGCAACTCCAAGGCATGCATAATTTTAGGATCAATGGAAAAGGAGAGGAAGTAATGTAATAACAGGGAGCAGGTTTTGGCTTTACAATTTTATTGATTCTTTTTCTGCATAAGAGTGTTTATTTTGAATGTTTAGTTTTTCACATGCATTTCCTTTGCTACTTTGGAACTTTAAATATTCTTTTGAACAACATATAGCTATATTTCCACATGCATTTTTATGCATGCTGGGATAAAGGAATAATTTGATTTTCCACTGGAAATTTTTATATTCTTCATCGTTATCCCTTCTCTTCCTGGTATCTCAATACAATCTTCCATTTTTGCTATTGTTTTAAAGCAAAGAACGAACTTAGCTGTATTAGACTTTGAAGCAAGCTTTGGAAGTAATGGTGCAAAGAATTTACAGTGATTTCATGCCTATAAGGCGCGCCCTTTTGACGAAAATTTTGATCGAAACCCAGAAGTGTGCCTTATAGTCCGGTGCGCCTTATAGTTGTGAAATTACTGTGCTTTTTCTCTAATTTTAATTCCATCAGTGTATGAATAGCAATGTTAGCAGTGGTGGGGTTTATATTGTTGCTTGTCTTTCCACATCTGTCATCTATTTACTGTAATATTCTTTATTTCTTTCTACCTTTGTAGAAAGAGCAAGCCGTTACAGTAAGCAGTATTTACATTCTACCAGTCTGGGAGATTATAAATCAGATGGCTCTGACACCAACCCTACCTTTTCTTACTGCAGTGAGATAACAAGGCCATCTGATGAAGGAGGTACCCTTTATTCCCACATTTTTCACTAACAGCACTGTTGCAGTGTGTTGAGACTTCACTGGCCTGTATTAACTCCATATCCTTGTGTAGTCACAAGTAGAAAGTTATTTGTAATAGAAAGCTATTGCCTGATTGATTGATTGAGAAAGAAAAGAAAGACTGCACAGTTTCTGTGTGCCATATCATTCTATTGTGAACTCTCTTTCACAATTTTGGTAGTGCTGTAATCCAAACCCCTGTTAACTCCTATTTACAGTGCTTTAAGAAGGTGGGGGTTTTCTTTGCAAAATGTACATGAATCTGGTTTTACTCTTTAATGACACAATGTAACTGAATTAAATATACCTTTAACCTGAAAAAACCTGTATTTACCTTGGACTTTTCAGTGGGCAAATAAGGTATATGATAGTAATTTAGTGACTAAAATACTTTTTCCCATATTCAACTATGCCTGTTTTTTTGGGGCTTTTTTTATCTTAAAAAAAACCCAAGGAATTTTATCATGTTTTCTCTTTCTCACATAATTAAATTTTCTCTCATCTCTCAGTGGTTTGAGAACCAGGGTTAACATTTAGCTGTAACGTTTATATAGTCTGCTATGGTTTAACATGTATTAATATTAGAATACTTTGACAAACCTGCATTCTCAGGTACAAACACACTGTGTACCTGTTTAATGCTGTTGATTAGAAGAAAATTTAGGAAAAGGATGAATAAGTGTCTAGTCATCCTAGAGGCATTACAGTATGTACCAGACTTCTCAGATAAATTGAAAATATTCTGAATCATTGCATTCTAAATAGCTACTTTTTAAAAACAGTGATTTCTGCATGTCAGTTGTGAAGAAATGTTGTATTGGAAAGGTTATCCAAGTATTTCCCTTTTTTTCTTGTAAGAAGTCATTTGGTTGCCTACACAACATTAAATTCCCACGCTTTTAGAAGATTTTAAGGCATCTTAATTGTAGACTGCACTTACTTATGTTCTCTCTTTCACTGGAGTAATATATTACTGTGGTGGTTGTTGCTTATGGAGTCATGTTTTTTGGTGCTGTGCAAATATACACAAACGGCTCTGATTAAGAATGGGTGGGGAAGAAGGTGTTCAGACTGAAGTGCTTACTCTGAACAAAGAAAGACACACATATCTTTGACAGAAATGTACTACCTTTTATCGTGTCTGACTGATAGCAATAATGCACATTATGTTTTTTCTCTTCCTGGGATGATGCAAAGTGGGCTTCACAGTCCAGTGCACATTGTTTCTCTATAGCTGTTCTGATCTTTTCTTTGGCACTATTCCAAGCCATTTCAACATTGGTTTGTCAGCTTGATTTGATTTTTAACAGATATATGTTGAGATTGGGTAATGGGATTTATTTTCTTGATTGTTCTTGCACTAGTAAGCTTGCTTTTTGTGGCTCTATTTGAATCTATTGTTGTGGTGATGTCTAGAGTAGATCTTTCCCAAAATCAATGTATTTTAGCAAGAAGTTATTTCTGTTTTAACCCAGCTGGCTAGCCAGGATTTGAGCATCTGTAGAGTGTTCCCATTGCAGGGAAGAAATAAGGGCCACAGCTAAATAACTGAACATAATCCCAATGATTTACAAGAAACACACTTAGAGCCAGCAGAAGATAGTGTCTTTGGCCAGAAATACTGATCTTTTACATCCCATCCAAAAAGTCATTTTGCACACCGCCACAAGACAAGTTTGCCCATGACCTTTATACAATGTCTCTTATACCATAAATGAGAACCAAATCTATTTTGGTGAGGTTCCATGGCTGTTTCTCATGGATTTTGTACTTTCAGATCAGCAGGGTTTCTCACTGGCAATTGCTCTATCTGATGGCATGCCAACATCAAAGACAATTGGAGACCTGTAACGAGTTTGGCAATCCCTCAGTGTCTTTGGCCTTGTCCCATCATCTTTCACATATTTCTACATTGTTCAAGTGCTACTTTATTTTAGATACCTTTTCTGATATTTGACACACAATTCAAATCTTTGCCTGCCACAGCTGATGGAATTCTTCCTTAGCTACATCTTTCCAGGTCTTAGCCTGGTCCCTGACTTAATACCAGCTGTTAAAGGTTTATTTAGATCTAAATAACTCTCTCTTTTGTTGGGGAATTTCAGTAATAACATCACAGAGAAACTACTGACACTCTTCATTAGAATTATTTCTTCCTATTTTGTTATTTTAGATGATGATGTTGAGCTGAACCAGGTGTCCTTCTCAGGGAACTTTCTTCACAGAATCAGTAGATTTTTGCATGATGTAAGTCTAGAAAATTCCCTGTTCTCCCTTTTAGAGTATTGCAGGTAAAATAGGAAACAGTTGTTAACACTTTCCAGTCCAGCAAGCTGGTGCAGGACATGTGCTTTCATTTTAATAATCTTTTTGAATTCACTTTTCCTGTCTCTTTTTTTTACAGCTTCTTTCTGTGATTGTTTTTCAGGGTTGACTTCATTGCTTCAAGGTATCTTTGAGGATTTTTGCTACACTGAACAGAAGGTGTTGCACTAGATCTTCTCAGTCTGCCTAAATACTTTGTAATTAGTTATTGCCTAACAAAGTTTATCTTTGTACCTGACAGCCAGTCTGACAGACTTCAGTGAAACACTGAGTGCCACATTTTTGCAAAATTCTCACTGTTAGTGGGTAATGATTTTCAACTTGGCTAAAAATGAATAGAAGTTAATGATTTCTTGTTTTACTCCTGCTTTTAATAGTGATGTTGCAACTTCTCAGGCATGGAACCCTTTACTTTTGGGAAGAGTTTTCAGCTTATTTTTTCAGAAGGAGAGGTTGAGATATATGGATATCAGATTTATTTTTGTTTATAAAGGCAGACCAGTTGTTTTATTTTTTTTTTTTTTTCTCTACAGAACACTAGAACAAAGCAGCAAAGTTCTGAAGTTCAGGTCTTCTTGACAGCATTCTGTCTGAAAAATATCTCAACCGTTGTGTTTTGGATCTTACTTAGATTCTTTCCAGAGTCTTCTGTCTCTGCTGGTTTCCCATGCAGCCTTGTACAGTGGTTTTCTCCCAGTTGTTTCCACACTCACTCTCTTGCTCCCCTTCCTTCCCTTCAAGTACAGTTCCACCCTGTCAGTTTGCATTCAGGCTTCAGGAGGGAATGATTTGGTTCATGGCTCAACACCTCTGCCCATCTGGCACTATTTTGGACAACTTCTAGTCAAAACCTTCAGGGCTGGTTTTCTCCTCTTTTGCATTTGACTTTTTTTTTTTAAATTTCTCATGTGATTTCCTCTTAATGTCTAGTTTGTGTGCACACCTTGTCTAGGCATGCATCAGCATATAGACATGATGCATAAATTTTTCCTTACCATGGGTTCAGACTTTTCAGTGTAAGGAAGCGACCATTTATTTTTATTTTAAATTGTGTGTAGTCTCTGGATGGAGAAAAATAAGAGATGAGTGTCAGTTCGTTTTCAGTTATGGATATATTGTTACTCTGATGGGGAAAAAGCATGGTTTCTTGGTTATTTTTTACAACATCATCATATTATCTTAAAAGATACATAGAAATCAGTCTGTAGCAGATGGAAAGCAGTTTTGCTGCACTCCCAGAAACAGGTTATGTAGGAAACCTTGGTGGATATTAGGACAGAATTTTCAGAGGCCTTTTGTTGTGTTTTAAACCTGTGCTGAAATTTGATGTCTTTGGTTGGAGCCAGCACTTTACAAGTTGGCAGCAGGTGTTCCATTTTCACTTCTCTCCTTCAGCCCAAGTTCTTCAGATTGAGTTCACCTGCTGTCATCAGACAAGTAGTGAGAGTTAGCATAAAGGAGCCTTGAAATGAGTTTTAAGGTCTTCCTTTCTTTAGTTTAATGAAAACAGTCTGCCAGCAGCATTCAAGTCTCTATCTTTGCCTGGTTTGTTATCTTCTTTTACTCACACTGGCAGTCCAAATACACAGATTTCAAGAAACCATGACATTCCACTTATTTTGTTATCAGCCTTAAAAGTAACCCATAGATTGCTATGAGAAAACTGAAAATTTTTCTTAGCTACTTCATTGATATTACATAACAAAAAAGCAATCCAGAAACAATTGCTGCAAACAACCTCTGAGGAATAAATATAGCAAATGGGCATTGCTGTCAATTTGACTCCAAAGTCTGTGAAGACTGAAGAAAACACAATGCTGCAGTCTCTTAAAGTTTTGAAGTCTTTATCTAGCTTGGAGTGGAAGTTTAATCAATGAGGAATTCTAAGTTCTTTCATATCTCTCCCCAGTGGCGTGTCCTCATTGTGTGATATGAACCTTCTGAAGAAGAGAGGCTCCAGAACAGCTGAGTCTACTCCCCTCCCTTCTTTCTCCAGGGGTTATCTTCCTCCTTTCCTCACTGAGGAACATGTTGAAGTCCAGAAGTAGAACTGCTGTTTGACCTGCAGTGTGAACACAGCCCTGCAAAGAGCAAACACAGACTTTGTCTATTTGTCACTGGCTGCAGCCTTGTTCTCAAGGAGAACCTTTTTATTCCTCAGTCCAACACTGACATTTCAAACATGAATTTCAGGAGTGTCTCCTTCTCTCCCCCTAGCACGCACCAATATCTGTAACTGTACGTAAAATGATTGTTGGTAGGATTTGCCTGAGGCTTTGGCACCCACCCCTATATACCACAGAAAATCCTAGAACAAGGAACTTTGCTGCTGCTTCTGCTCTTGGCTAGTCTGGACAGAAGACTACAAACTACTCAGAAAAGATGGAGAAAATCCCCTTTATTTCACATGCTGGAATTGCAGATTTTTCCTAGTATGTAGGCCAAGGAGTCTCTTTGAATTGGGATAGTGGTCTGAACTCTTTTCCTGTGCCAAGAGCTGAAAGAAGAAGAGGAAAGAAAACCAGAAATTGTTCCCTTCCTTGCTCTGTCCTTCCCATGAATTTTAATAAAAAACCCTCTGGTTTTGAGGTTGGGAAAAATCACGATTAGTAAAAGAAAAGTCAAAGAAAAAGGGCATAATATCTGACTGCTCTTTATGTTGTAAAAGAGAGATCTGTCTTCTGTGTCCAGGTGCAGCTGTCAGGAATACAGGGCAGGAATCCTTCACTCTTCTCTGTATTCATATTCAGTTGCTAAGCTCTGTGCCATTCTGAGGAGGTCAAGCAGAATGACATAGCAGTTATATTTTTTTCCCTGTCAGTCAGGGCAGAATTGTTCTTTTTTGCTGGGTAGCTGAACTCTGTTCCCATAGTGTTCTCTGGAGTCCAGTAATCAAACATGGCATTCAGAGCAAGAGGAATTGTACAGTTCACGGGAAGAACTATAGGCATTTGTGGGTTTCTTGTCCCCTTTCAAGTGTGTCAGCAGGCTGCCCTGCCACAGAAAGCTGAACACATCAAAAGGATGCTCTCTGTCTATTCTTGGTACCTCTTGGTGAGGGTCACATTGTCACTTCTCTTAGCCACCAGACTCTTACAGCTGTTTCTGACTTTTTTGTATTTCAGGCTAGATGGTACTTTGCTTTTCCTTCTTTAACATACCAGCCCCCAGCAGGTTTGCCAACCTGAAAGCTAATGTGTGAGAAAAAAGTCTTCTTCCATTCAACAGCATTTTGGTAAAAGTGTTCTTCCATCATCAAATAATAAATAAGTTACACACAAACTTCTGTGACATTTTTGAACTTAACTAACTAGTTTAGTTCTCTTGTTTGTTATGCAGACAGAAGTGCATCTTTATGTTTGTCATCTCTCTGGTGCCACAGATTATTTAGCATGAAGAGTTTTCTTTGTTAGAGAGCTTGCTCTCCTGGACCAGTGAACCCTGATCTTCCATTCTCAAATATTTTCTTACAGAAATTATATAGTTTCCTTTTTAAAGGTTTGCTGTAACCACACTGTACCCCAAAAGGACATGGTTTTTCAGGCAGCAGGACAAGAACTCTCTCCCTTCTGAAAATTGCATCCTTCAGTTGAAGGAGGTGTGTATTGCTGTTCCAGCTTCTGCCTCCTGTTTTGTTGTGACTCCTGATGTTAAAAGGGCATTTTTTTCGTGACTTAAAATAACTTCATTACAGTTAGAGGAGTTCTTGAATACAATGGGAGGGTTCCTGGTGTTAAAAACCTTCTTAGTTCTAGATTTGAGATAAGAAGGAAAAGTAAAGACAAAGTTAGTTGTAAGTGTTTAGATTTCAGTTAGGAACAGGTTGAGGATGTTCCCCACACATGTGCTGATTTCTATATATTTATATGATTAGAGGACTTCTGACCACTTAATATATAATTTTGTCTCTGAATAATCAATTTCAGCCTTTTAAGCCATGTAAATATAGGAATCCAGAAAAGCAATGGGACTACCTTTATGCACTATCTTGTGCTTTATCAGTTTTCTGTCCTGCTCTGGGCTATTGCACTTTTAGTGTCCTGTGCTGAATGCTTTGTTAATGCAGAACATGACAGAAATTAGTCTAGAAAATGATATTTTATTATTTTTCATTACAAAGAGGTATTAAAAATCTGTAAAACCTGATTTTTTTAGGTTTTTGAGGCTTCAAAATTTATACAGTACTTCAAGTGATTGCTTAGTTAGATTTTTATTAAGGTCTGGTTTAGGGGGTGGGAATAAAACTAAATATGCCCTGCTGATTGTAATGCATGAAGATATAAATCACTGATTCATCTGAAAGCATGTTTTAATTCAGTGTTTGTTTGCTGAGGATGAGTTAATGTTCCAGAGAGATCTTTGCATTTCATACTTCCAAAATATTTTTGCTTAGATTCCTTATGCCTGTCTTTGATTCCCATGCTTCTTTCCTGCACTCTTGGCATCTGGCAGCATCCAAAGTGGAGGAGAATCCAGAAGAGATCCCATTTTTAATTTCTATAGTGTAGCATCAATTCAGGGAATCCTTCTGTTTGTTCTGCCAGCTGAGTTTGATGTTTCTTTTTCCATTAAACACTTGGTGAACAGAAAGTGGAAAGGAAGTTTCCATGTGACTCAGCAGTTGGAAGTGTTAATGGCTCCCTTGGCAAGGAGTTGTTTCAGTTGTCAGTATGGTCCCCTAGAGCAGCTTTTGATACACTTCAGGGGATTTTATATGCAGTAGATGATAAATATAATTAGTAAAATTGTGTGCAGTGACATACATGATCCTGGTTAATGCTATCCTTCCACCATTGTTCAGATTGGATATACCCACTATACAAATTAAATCAATGCACAGAAATCAAAGCACAGCTTCTGTGAGAAGAACTTGCAGGCTTCTCTCTAATGCACAAAGACACCAGTAAATGTAAGTGAATTTGAATTATAATGGAAGGCATGTGGGTAATGTAATGTTCATTTACTTAATTTTACTAAATTTTCCTTTTGTCAGAAGGCCTACAGCAAAGCTATGCCTATTCACAATTTAAGTAGGAGTTGCAGCTTCTTGTGGTACACCATGGCCTCCCTAGGAATGAGGATGCCTTGGGCTGACTTTAAGACATTTTGTGCCTTCATAAATAAAATAATGTGGTTTGGTGTGAGAAGAGAGAAAACGCAGATTGTACTGTTGTCTCAGCTGAGACCTGCTGCAACTGAGGTTGAACGTCAGGCTTAAAAGTCAGGTGTCAGTAAGGTTTGATTGTAACACCAAACCCTAGCTGCAATTCATATTCTGACAGGATGCCCTGTGATTTGGTTGTGTTCCAGGCACAGAACCAGTGGGGGACATGTGGGATGTGTGTGGGTGTTGGGGCACAGCAGCTGCTAATAGACAGGCTGAACACTTTGAGCTGTACAGCTACCACTGAAGAAAATGCCAAACTGTTATTAATGGTGGTGTCTGAATAAAATGATCTTTTATATTTGCACTGCTAGAACAATTCCTATGACACAATATAATCTATATAGTCCCCGTTAATAATTCTTTTTTCCTCAGGTGGCAAGAGAGTATTTAATACATTTAATTTGCTTTTGTGAGGAAAATGAGTAAATTAAAAATCTAGAAAAGTTTTTGAAGTTGAATGTCAAACCAGAATTTTTTGTCAGTACATTTAACTGGTTTAAAATATTCTGTGTTCATCATAATAACCCTAAAATAATAGTTTTGTATTCAAAACTGGGTACAAATAGGACTCCAGTTTTAGGGTTAGAAGCCAAATAATAATAAAAAATTGTAAGTGAAATCTGAAAGGGAGATAAATGGTTTTTATTTTAGGTGAAATAAATTTTAAGTGAAGTCGTAGCTGGCCATAAAGTCCTAAATGTCAGATATAGAATTCATACCATTTTTAAAATCAACAAAACAACTGTTCAAAAAAGATGAATGAAGATAATAATTAATAGAATTCATTCTAAATTGTAATTTTGTGGTTTTTTCACTTTCATTTTACTGTGTTTTTTTAGCAGATCCAACAAAACCATGAATATGAATAAACACTACAAACAGACTTTTCCTATATTTTTAAAGGCTGATAATGCTTTGAAATATTTTACTGAATGCTTTGAAATATTTTACTGAATTTCCTGGGAGATCATTTAATAATAAATTATTTTATAATAAACACCTTTACTTTCATTTGAAAAAGCTTTTTTTTGAAGGGGCTACTATGGAATTACATTTAGCAAATCAATTCTTTTGAGTGTTTATGGTCTTGCAGTCCAAAATGGCCATTCCAAAAGCAATCTTGAGAAGCTGATTTCATTTTCAGAACATCAAAATTATCTGCTGTGCTAGAACAGGACTGGCTTTTGCATTTTGCAAGCCATGAGGCTGCCACTTACCACCTCACTGCTTGAGTCAGGCACAGGCAGGGACTCTATGGGCTGTTTGAGATTTGGTTTCTTCTCCTCTCCTGTTGCCAGAGCACCAAATTATGTGTAGTTAATACTTTACATCTCTGTGATGCTTTACAGTAATGTGTTAATGAAATCTTTTGAGCTGCTGCTCAGTACCCTCCAATCTCTGTACCTCAATAAAAATGATGTTCTAAGCAGCATCCACAATCTCTTTGTGGCCAAAATATTCTGTGTGTTATTGTCTTTTAATGATGAGGATGGATATTCTGTTGACTGTCCTCTTTGTTTTTATATTGACTGCAGAAAATATGACGTCCTGGATTCCTTTCATTTTTCTCTAGACTGCAGACAGGGCTTCTGGAGACTGTGCTAGCCTGGGCTTTTCTAAAATATATTGCTGTTTTGCAGTTACTATGAAGAGAAAGGAAAGCCATACTCCTTTTTTTTTTAAGAAAGAAATTGTCCATGAGAGACTGACTTTTGAAATACAGAGATTTAGAACCCTCAGAGAGGCCAGAATGGGCCTTGGAAAAGAATTTTTCATTAAAAAGAATATAATGGAATTGATGGATCCACCATTCCTCATGATGTGAAAATTTAAGGTCTGAATTACCAGACACATAGACAATGATGAACTAGAGAGACAGTTTGCCAACTGTTCTTCCACTGTCCTAGCTAGTATTTCTCAAATTCCCACTTAATCTGTTATTGGATTTATTACGGACTTATAAAATAAAGACCAACATAACTATTATTAGTGATACTGCGTGTTCATACAAATTAAGAACTTTGGAAATATGAGCTAGACCCTACCTAAAATGAAACCTCAAATAAACCACAGAATTCCAGGGTCACATGAGCATATTAGATGCTCTGTTTGTTCCTTTCAAAATGTATTACAGTAATTTCACAATTATAAGCCGCACCTGATTATAAGCCGCACATCCGGGTAGAGCACAGGATTTGTCCATATATAAGCCGCACCCGAATATAAGCCGCATTTTTTTTTTTTTAAGCGAGGATCCATGTGCAACAAAGTAATGAATTAGTAAGAGAATCGCACCAGCGTGGGGTGGTGTCAGGTGCTCAAGTTGCAAACAGTTTTCATAGACCAGCAAAGCCTTTAAAGGCAGCCCCAGGCGCTCTCTCCGGCCGGCTCTCACTTCCAGGTTGGCATTTCACTGGGACTTGTCCATAAATAAGCCGCACCTGATGATTAGCCACACTACTGGGGTAGGCTGGATTCTTCAATGAAAAGGGTGCGGCTTATAATCGTGAAATTACTGTAGTTTTCTCTGACATATGCTTAACAGCTATGTGAGATCTTCTGGTACAATTTCATTCTCAATCAAATTTTAATTTCTTATCTTGAAATTGCTTTCAAGAGTTATCATTGCATGATTCTGCATTTCCTGTAATAATCTACTTCAGTTTACATGGTGGATACAATATAGTCTTCATTATTGCTAGCTCATAAAATGGTGTTCTAAAATAATGATTCTTTAAGCAATCTTTATCTAATTGTGACACTAATGAAGTTTAGTTTAAAATAAATTGTTTCATAAACTGTAGTATGTTAGTAGTAGTCATGAGAGTAGAGACATTTTTATTTTTTGCAACATGAATAATTAATGGTATTTTAAACAGATTTAAATTTTTCATTTAAAATATCAGTAATTTTTTTGGCCTCCTCTCCATCATTTTTTAAAGTATTTGAAGATTGCACAGTTTATTTCTTATATCTTTAGAATTTAGGTTATGGAAACTTCCTAAGCTCTAACATTCTGAATTTGCCACTGAATCCAAGTAGTTCAGAGCTTCAATTCTAATGAGGTCAGTGAGCATGGCAGATACTTATTAACACCCTCTGTGAATTAGGCCATACTTTCAGGTTGTTACTCCAACAACCTAATTATATCTGGGTTTGATATTCCAATTTACTAACTATTACTGACTCCTGTAATGGATAGCTTGTAGACAAACTGCTGCTTCTGACAGAACAACTGAGAGCAGCCAGCCTGGAAGCTCAGACATCCATGAAAGCAGGCTGACCAGTAAAGGGCAAGGAAAAGAGGTGGGGGAAAAGCAAAAGAAATGAAGAAAAAGTTACTTTTACAAGAAAAAATGCCAAGATGCCTTACCATGGTGTTTTCTGCTGTTCTAAAAACAGCATTTTTCTGTATCAGGTCTCACCATCTTCAGTCTTCAGGTTAGTGCTTTTTATATTGCTTACACAGTCTGAACTATTCCCAGTGAACTTGAGTGTGCTGTGCTATTCTTTCTGATTAGAAAAAAAATGTGCGATAGATAAGAGTCATAACCCCTTTTGAGTGTGGTTTTTAATTTTCTAGCTTATTTGAAAAGTTAATGCTGAGAAACTAAATTTTTCAAATGGCTGGGAATTTTTCAATGTCCATCAGAAAACAGTGGTGTAAAAAGGAAACTTTTATATATGAATGGGTTACATGTGCCTAATTGTCTCAATGTCAAAAGAACCATATTTTTCAGTTTGAGATTTTTAAGGTTTAAAGCTTGACATTTTTAAAACAAAGAATCCAGCTTTGTTTTGAAATATATATAATTTTGAAGAGCCACAAAAACTGAAATAATGATTGAAAATTCTAGATATTTTGATATGGTTGGCAAAGAAAAGTTTCTTTACCCAATTTTTAACAATTCTTTTTGTGTGAAGATTTGGGTGTTTTTTAAAAAAATTTTTCTCCCATCTGGGGACAGGAGCATTCTTGGCAATCAGTTCTGCACTGTAAAATTATTACTGAGGTTTTTCTAGTTTTGTATCTGCCTAACATTCTTGTACTCTTGTGTTTGCTTTCTCTACTTCTGTGATTGCTTTTTTACTGTATTCTTTAGAGACTATCTCCTTTCTCAGTACCATGGGGTTACTGCAGAGTCCTGTACCTCATATCTTTAGGTAATCCTTGCACTCTCATTAAAGTCTTCTAAGTTCTCTCATACCTGTTTCTACTATCAAGTAAACAGCTCTTGCTGGCTGCATTCGTCTTAATATTCTCTAAACTTCAATTATGACTTTTTACTAGTATTATGGAGACCTAGGATGCAAGAAGTTTGCAAGTAGCTGAGCAGTGTCTGCCACACAGGAGCTCACAGCAGCACCTGCATTGCATGGGGTGCTTGTTTGGAGCTGGATGGATGCTGGCACACCTGGAGGGAGGCAGCTGTGAGAGGCTCAGCTCTTTTGTGGTTTGAATTCAGAGGCATCTTGCACAAAAGAGAGGTGCTTAGGGGGATATACTTTGCAACAACAGAGTTGATCTAGCTGTTCATTGCTTTCTGCTGTCTGTGGCCTTGGTTACTTGGTCCTGCTTCTGTCCTTCCACTGTGTTTGGCCTGAGCTCTTGGTGAGCCCTGGCTGAGCTCACCAAGCCAGCAGGAAAGCAGCCTGGCTGGGAGGAGGGAAAGGGTAGCAAAAGTGTTAGGCTGTCTCAGCCAGCTCATGGGAACCAGCCTCAGATATGCAGAGGGCACCAGGGGTGGACTGCCTGTAACCTCCTTGAGAAATAACCCCTCGTGACTCCTGCCAAATTCTTCCAACGGTCTTAATTTCAGCAGAAAATGTTTAGCACATCATCCTTGGCCGTCATAACAGTCAAGTTACTTTTCTGCTCTTTATGCCTCTTTAACATTGTACCCTCATCACATCTAACCTTCCTTTCTTGTGGACAAAGTGTCAAGATTCTTGTTTCTGATTAGCCTGTGATATGGGCCTTTTTAAAATCTCTTACTAAATTCTTGGCTAACAGCAATTATGTTCCATTTATGCTTGGACAGGATGTGAACTTCTGCAGAATTAATGTGTTAACCTCCCTCAAATCTCTCCTTAAAAGTGCTTCTCAGGTTGCTTATATGATTGATGCAGTGCTGGCCTGAGCTCATCTCAAGAGCATGGGAAATAAAGAAGAGAAATTTGAGGGTTTGTGGTTGCTCAAAGAGATGTATTAAAATCTGCATCTCAAAATAAAAACTGACAGGACAAGACCTGAAGAAACCATACCTAACTGAAAATTTGGCCCTGATTTTAAATGGGGACAGACTATATTATTTCTAGAGGCTTATTTGAGAAAAACATTCACTGTAAATATTTCAGCAACGGTTGCAGCACCCAGCATCTGGGGAAATTGATAGAAAACAAAAAAAAAAAATTACCTAGCCAGTTTGTGATCAAAGTAACGTCTAACTCTTCCTGGCTTTAGAAGGTATCAGCTGTTATTATCCACCAGCTTTCACGCAGCAGTTCTGCTTCCTGTATTTCCTAAGGTTGTGTTTCTTTAGCCAGGTATTGCACTGGGAAGGGTCAAAGGGGCTGTGCAGTTCATGTGGACAACACATGGGCTGGCCTGAGCCCCCAGAAATGTCCTGTAGTCCTACATCTCCCCATGTGTGATTGCATCACTCTATTGCCTGGGAAATAGCTGGGGATTTCTAAGGGAAGAGCAAAAAAATGAAGGAACAGAAAGCTAGAGAAGGATTTCTGAAGTAAGTCTGTGAAGCTCGTGCCAAATGGAGCCACCTGTGGAAAATACAGCAGTAGCAAGGCAAAAAAAGGGGAAGGATTTCCATATATGTGGATGAGCATGATTCCCATAAGCAGTTTGATCTGTTTTGGGTGAGCTTGTTGTAATAACAGTTGCACAGAGATGTATGATCATGCTGTGTTCTGGCTCTTTTGTGCTGCTCAGAAAGCCTACAGCTTTTTACCTAATGTATTGCAGACACTAGAATTAAGCACATAGTAATCCAAATCTTCATTTTTACTTTGTGTTCTCTCATGTTATGAATTGCAATGTTTTCTGTGAGTTGTTAGAAGTCTTAGGAGTCAAACTGTGAATCGAGGTATTATCAGAATAGGAAGGATCCTATTAAATCCTTGAAAGTGTATGATGTGTGTGAGAGTAAATGGAGTGGTTATTTTACATGTGGTTCAGCAATTGGCATGTGTTGCAGTAAATGGCAAAAAGTGCAGTACTTCCCACTGAGGATATATTGTTTTACCATAGATTGTCAGGTTCTGCTGTACAAAGAATGGAAGAGAGTTTAGGTATGGTATTGAGAAAATGTATTTTAGAACTCACTTTTAACAGATTTTTCTTTTTAGCATAGCGTTGCTTTTTAATCTCATAGTTATACAGTGCTCTCTTAAGGATTCCTTTCCTGTTTCCACAATTTGAACTTTTTCTTTCTCAGTTCCTAAAGTACAGCACACACTCTGCAGACCCCATTGTCTGCAGCAGTGAGTTGACACGCACTATCATTCTTTCAGCTGCTTATTTTTTTGGAGCCTTCCTCCCTGTTTGTCTTATATAATGTTCAATCATTTTTCTTGCTCTTTTCTTTGGGGAAACCTGTAAAGATGTAGTAAGAGACACATGATAAATTTCTTCAAGTTGATAATTGAAAATGAATATCTGGCTTTCTTGGTAAATGGGACAAGGAAAAAAAAGGAATAAGTTTTGATAAATCAGAATGCATCTGGTAAAGTCTTAATGCAAGAAAAAAACATCCACCTGTACTTCTGGGAGCAATGGTCAGCCCTCAGCTCCATCACCAATAAATCTGGCTTCAGTTAAATGAATTTCATGTTCCACCATTGTATTTTATTGTTCCCTTAGGTTAGCTAAAACCATTGCTTTTGCTGCTGCTGCAATCAATGATGTTATAGAACTTTATATTTCAGACTGAGCCAAAAGATTGCAGTTAACTATGTGTGATGATGATGAAAAAAAGTCACACTTTCTTTGTGTCATTTAATCTCACCTTGAATTATCTGTACGTCACCAGAAACACAGCTCAGACACTGTCTCTTCACTATTCTGCTTATTTATATGATTTCCAAATAGAAAATAATCTGAAAATTTCGTCAGTATTTTTTGTTAAAAATTGTTAGAAAATAGTGATTGTTTTTGAAGGGTTTTTTTTGCAGAATACTATAGTATTCTTTTAAGGGAAAAAAAACCCCGAAAAATTCCACATGGAATTATTCAATCAAGTGTCTTCAACACTTGTATGTGCTGGTATTTATGCTCACGTATATGATACGTTAATAAATTACTCAAAGATAATTAGCGAAGCTAATCCTTCTTTTTGTTTGTATGAAGTCTTTTTCTACTACTACAATTTCTATCACTTCCCAGAATTTCTCATGCTTTGGAAGAAATGCTTTCTTTTTTTTGGCTTTGTATTTTCCATCATTGCAGGTGAAGTAGCAAACAGCTTTGTTGAGACAGTTTGGCAGAATTCTCTCATCTTGTGAGACACAGATTGCTAAAGAGGAAGGCACATTTCAGACCTGCAGCTGTCACTTGTCACAGAGGCAGGAGCTGTAGGTTTTCCTTTCCCAAATAAGCCAGTTGACTTTGGAGGTTACAATGAAGCTGGCCATCAGAGGCTTGCTGCCTTATGCTGACAAGTGATGATTGATAGGAAATGAGAAAGACCCCTTTTGGGGAGAACGAATCAAGAACAAAAGATTCCTACCAGCCTCTGCTTCTCTTGGGAAGAAGAAAGGGACTCTCAGGGTGTCAGACCGTGCCAGGACCAGGGCAGAGCTACCAGCCCTTTGTGGCCAGTGTTAGCTGAAGGTACTCCTCCTGCTAAGAGGTTCAATCTGTGCTTAGTTTTCAATACACAGAAGTAATTTGCTGCTGGTGTGAGGACATGAGACTTTGTTGGCTTTGACAAACTGGCCTACATTTATGCTGGAGGGAATTAGACAAAATATATTCATTCCAGCTTGATCGCAGAACCTTTGATTAAATTATGTTTTTCTCTATTTTCTCATGAAGGGCCACATCTGCTCATGTGGAAATAGCTTGTAACAACATTGAAACATAAATTATTTGATGAACTACTTAGGACTATTCACTTAATGCATGATAATCCTGTGAACATCTTAATGAGCGCCAATTCTCTGATGATTGAACTGCTTAAAAATGTCTTTCTACTTATATGTCAGTAGATTGAACTTGGCCCTTCTAAAACATCCATTATTCATCATGTTCCAATGTTGCATCTGACTGCATATCACTTTAATTTCCCTCATTTAACAAAACAGTCTATTCATTATAATAGTTTGAAACATGTTTTCTAAATCAGAAAAGCCCTAGTTAATATATAGCATTAGTTATCTTTACAAGTATAGTAGAGAAAAGTGTTGCATCCCAAATTGTAATTACACACTTAGTGCATTTGAATATACTAACTAAAACTAAATGGAAGTTTTAAGAGGAGCCTTTGTTGAAATCAATGATTTTGTTAGCTGGAGAAGCAGGATTGCTGAAAGCACAAAGTTGACTTTTCTTTCTGAAATAATTGAGCAAAAATTTTCTCAGTAATCCCTTTTTTCACATGCATTTCTTGTCCTGGCAACTCAAGAAGCAGGGAATTATGGAGTAATATTAGCAACAATATGAATACTTATTATAAATATATATTTTTAATGGGTTTTCTGCTTTTCCCGTGTATTTTTTTCATTTTACAAGTCCTGGATCCTTTCATACATTGGGAATCTCATTAAATCTTACATTAGATTTGCTCCTTCTTAAATCTATGTGTGAAGGCTGCTGCAGAAGTGGTTCTTACTTCTCATCAAGCTCAAGAGATCTGTCCCAGGAAGTGCTGGACTGCTGAATGACTCCATGTTTGAAGATTTTTTAATCATGTGCTGCATAAGCTCCATCTCCTTTAACCAAAACACAGCTTTTGAAAGAGGAGATAGACTATCAGCTAAATAAACCCCTTGAAAAGTATCAGCAGAAATACATTTTGTTTTTTAGTGTAGCTAAATGAATTCCACATTGAGCTAGTAAAATTCTGGCAAATGACAGTGGAGATGGGCTAATAACCTCCATAACTCCAGAAATATTTATTCTCAGAGAGCACGAGTATTGTAAAATTTGCACAAATATGTGGTGACTAAACTTTCATATTTTTATTTTGAAAACCACTTCAGTATTTTTAATTTTGCTTTTAAAATATTTTTTTTTGGCCTTGCTAGGAAACTAGTCACTTAGGCTGGGCTTGTTTCTCGGTTTTTTGATCAAACATGTTTTAAACACATTCTATTTTAGTCTATTGCTAAAGTAAGATATTTTGGCAGATATGGGAAGATTAGGAATGCTTTTCTCTAAGCAGTAGAGTTAGGGATCCCTGTTGGTTGTATTCATGCTTTCAGCAGCTCTTGGTCCAAAAGAAGGTAATATATTATTGATTAGATTACAGAATTGTTAAAATGTGAATAAAAGAAATGGAGGAATTATGTGATAAGTGGAAAATAATGAATAAGGTGGACTTCAAAATATATAAGTAGCATTAATCTCTATGTGTTGGACTAAGAATGTTGATGGGATCAGAATAAACTAAGAAACTCAACTGTGGGCTCACTTTTTAAAATTTCTGCCTCTTCCTGTGAATCACAATCTTTCTTTGTTTATAAATAAGAATGAGCTAAAAATTAAGCCAAATAAGTTTGGAATTAGTTAAGAATTAATTACAGTGAATTTCTAGTAAACCATTTCAAAACTGTATAGCTTTCTTTTTTCATCATTCATTCCTTAAAGATGGCAGCTTAAGGGACATATATTTAGTGCTTCAGCCATATCAGTACCAAAATCGAGTTAGTGGTGTCTGAAGCTTTCCTAAACTTTTTAATGATTAAACTTCTATTGACACATTGAGCCTTTCCTTCCAACTAACCATGATAATGTTTGTGGATATACTGCTGTAGCTTTGGCTACATTTATGTGTAAATAAACCTTTGAAAAGCCTTATGTTCCTTATGGAAGTGATTCTGAACTGTTTCATATGGAGGAATTACTGCTAACAGTGCAAATAGTCTACAGTTTGTACAAATGGTAAGATAAGGACTGTTTTAAAATGTTAATTAATGTGTGTGTATTTTTTTAATGCAGCCCCTGTCCTCCCTGGGGCATATCAACAAAGCCAGACTCAAGGATATGGATACATGCACCAGACCAGTATGTCATCCATGAGGTCCATGCATTCACAGCCTCATTCAGCAAGTCTGGTGAGTGTTGAATTTAAAGAAGAATTTTGTTTGGTAAGCACCACCATCAGCTATTGAAAAATCTCTTAAATATGACTGAATTGAACCCATAGAGTTCTATAGTTGACCTATTTGACTGTCTTTATCATAAATGTGACTGGTAGTTCTCATGTATAAAAAAGATTTAAATGACTATGGGCAGTGGTATGAACTTTTTTATTTTTTTTTTTTGGCATCAGAATACATTAAGAAAAAGGTATGATATTCAGAGAGCAGAGAACTGAATTTTTTACCTACTTAAAACAAATAATAGATGCTTGGTCACTGTTTCACAGGCTGAATTTTGATGTTATGCTCTGTGATGCATCCATGCTCCTAGCACTGGATGAAAACCAGTGATCTCTTAAGATCACACTGTTGGTTTAAATTAGTTTCAATTTTTTTGACTTGCTGATTTTGTGCTAGCAGGCTACCTGTATTACTTCTGCTTGTACAGAGCTAGTCCAGACTCCAGACTGCTGTGCCCTTTCTAATTCCACACAGCAGTCATGCACCGACTCGTGTATAATCCAAACTGAGTGGGCAACTGAGAAGCTTTATCATCAACCTCATGAGGTTCTTAACTCTGGTGGATGGGAATGTAAAACTGGAGTGAATATTTCATTTTCAAAGTAACTGGTCATAGAAGGAGAGCTGCATGGTACTCAGCTGGGATTTTTAGGAAATTAAGCTTCTTTTTTTAAACTCTCTATATAAAATTTCAGTTTTAATGGTTATCATACTTTTTAAATCATATCGCTACTTACAGAATTCCTAGTTTAGATCCAGCCACCTTTTAATTTAAAAGTATTGTTATTTTGAATTTTAAACTATTTTGAATAGATGTATACTTACTACCTCTGTCACCTTTTTTAGAGATGAATAAATATTTAATTATGAACCAAACTTTGAGCTTGCTGAGCTAAAAAAAAATTGCTTTCAAGATCAGATGAAACTTGTATTTTTTTGTAAAACTGAAACTCCATGACCTTTTATATTGTAAAGGCCATGACTTTCTGTGTGGTGTGAGTATTTTCAGGCCTGGCAGATTCTCATCTGTCTGGGGCTGACGGGGCTAACTTGCGGCAAAGTCTGGCATCCAGATATCTGCATCATTGAGTGAGTCAGTAACCTGAGAAACTCTTTGGACACCTGCATGACAGCTGTGAGACAGCTGATAGTGGAATCAAACATTAATTTCAAAGGATATTACAAAGCACTTTGGGAGTTGGCTGCTTTCCAAAAGAGACAAAATCCAAAATTGGGAGACCTGGAAGCTTGGGCTTTGCCAGCCGATTTGCTAGTCATTGGGGAGCACAGCAGACAGCTCTCAAATCCAGCAGACAGAAAATGAAGATGCCTGTAAATCTCAAAATGCACTTACCAGTCTTTGCAGCTTTGCAATAGAGATGGCTATTTCCTAATACCTCTGTGTCCCAGTGGCTTACCTGACAGGCTGCTGAAACAGTGTCATTTCAGTCATCTTGAGAATCATCATTTGCCTCCTCTTCCAGAATTAGGAATGTGAAGGTAATAGGAAAAGGAAGGGGGTGATGTTGAAGGATTTTAAAAGTAAGACTGACTTTATTTTAACAGATTTCTTTTCCCTGTTGTGAAACTGTTTTCACTTGACATCCTTATAAGTGATAATATTTTGTTTGTTTTATGGGAAAAAAATGAAAACAGCAAACATCATGATTTAAACTGATTTTGCTGTTGTTAAAAACTGAGTGGACATCCCTTTAGAAAATAAGCCCCAAGCATTTCCAGAGAGAGGAAATCAAGGACTGCTGGTCTGGTGCTGACTGCTAACTTGCCAGTCTGGTGAGGAAGACAGAGTGTGATCTTACCACCCTGGAGTGATGATTCTGCTCCAAAAGAGGCAACTCAGGAGCAGTTAGAAACCTGCCAGGCTCCCTTGTCTTCCCACCTTAAGACCAGAATATTTTCATTAGCCTGTGCAGCTTATCCAAGTGCATTGTACACGTAGCACTCAGCTACTGGGACAGCATGGAGTGGTCTCAGAGTGTGCTTGGCTGAAGCCCCTGGCTGGGGGTGTGTTTAAGTGTCACAGTTTGCAAGACTGAAGGTTGATGAAAGTCTTGGAGCTCTTTTAAAATGAGGTGTGGATATGCTGTAGGAGATCTCTTTGGGTTCGTTGCTTTCAGCTGCCTGTTTGGTTCTGGGCTTGGAGCAGTACTGCCAGAGGTGCGGTGTTGCCTGGCTGGTAACAGAGGGGGAAAGACGAGAAGAAAGTTCCAGAGGAGGGAGACTGGAGGAAAGGAATCCCAGAATAGTGACCTCAAAGCCTGAGCAGTTTTTGAGGCTTAACTAAAAGCAATGAAGGTGATAAAGTCATTCATCAGTGCCTGAGTTTTGCCAGGACATCTCCAGGGCAAAAGTGATTAAGATCCCATGGTCCATGTCAGGGTGGAGATGCTTGCAGAGTTAGTTGCTGCAGTACATTTACTTCTTTCAACTGAGTTGTTGTACTGTTATCAAATCTGTCCCCAAAAGGCAGAAGTTCATTTTATAATGTTAACCAGTCTCATACAATGAGAAACAGAATTTTCCTAATTTCTAAATTTTCCAAATCTGGTTTATTTAATTTTGAACTCTGTTTTGTACTAAGCATGATCCTAACACAATCTTTAGGTTTTTTTTCCCTAGATAAATTGTATTATTTTCTGATTATTAACTTTTTCTTGCTGTTAGCAATTCTGCATAATGGGGAGAGTTAAATTGTTGCTCCGGGTACAAAGTCTTTTATAACAAAAAGCCCTGAAAGTTGTTTTCCTCTTTGGAAAATAATGGGGTGTTCACACACTGTTTGATATCCAAGAGTGGTGGGAAAACAAAATCTGTGCTGCAAGTTGGCTTTCCTTGATAGCTGCTCTATATGAAGGACAACGCAAGAGTTGCTGCTCTTTGCACGAGCCCTCCATAGAACAGGTATGAATTGGGGTGAAGTGGAGATATACACACCTGTCAGCCCAGAACTGGCTGGGAGCTGAGAATATAATAGCTGGATTTCAGTTCTTCACCTGGACAGGACTTTCTGCTCTGTCTTAGCAGTGGGTATGAGACCTTTGAGGAGGTAGGAGATAAGTGAGTTTGGACTCTATGAGAGACCTCCAAATTTACACCCTCTTGTAACTTAGTACTCGCTAAACTCACTACTGACAGAGGAATAATTCACAGAAATGCATTTTAAAAATCCCTGCTTTGAGTCCTTTAGGCATTGTAATTCTAGATTATATAGCCCAGACTACACTCTGCAGTGATAATTAGGCATTAAATGCTAACAGGATTATTATGGAGATTTCTCCTAACAGCCATTTAGCACCTAATTAGGTGTTAAGGCCATAAATTTGGGTTTCTCAGCAGCATTTAGGGCCGTAATAAATTCTTTTAAAGTTAGAGATTGTGGACTTGTCTTCTCAACTGTGCACCACAGTGATGTAGTCAAGCTGCCTTTCAGGAGACAGCAGTGGTATGTCCTTTGCCATGGTGGTGCTCTAAGGAAGAGTGAGCATCCTTTTGAGTGAGCTAAACCTCTCTATTTTTCCAGTTCTATGTTAGTTTAATAAAACATTTAATCTCTTCACTAGTCTTTTCCCATTTAAGGGAGACCTATAAGCATGGCTCTAGGCAAAATCCATTTACTACCTCGTGCTAGATATAAATTTGCTACCATTTTTCTTCAATGGACCATCTTCTGAAATAAATGGTTTAAAGGGCTAACTGCTGCTGAGTTGGTTGTAATAGCATATTTGTCACTGGGTTTTTTTGAGTTAGTTTCAAGGCTCAGCAATGAGAGCAGTTGAAATAGTTGGAAAAAATAAGATTCTGAAAGGCAGAGAGCCTTTTGGTGGCTATAGTTGTCTATGAATATTTAATAATTTTTTGGTGATGATAGAACCCAAGCAATTATTTACTGTCATGTAGTGCATAAAAAAAAAATCCATTTTTCATTGAGTTCCATGCACACTTGGAAGACATTAAGGAACCACTAGGAAGGCACATACCCCTGGTTGAAAACTGCTCTTGGTCACAGACTGTAGGTCAGCAAAACCACAAGGCATGGCAGAGAACAATAATACAGCACAAGATTCAAATGCAGTTCAGGGTAGACTTGTCAGGAAAGGTGGTCTCCAATGGTCTCCAGTGCTTAAACAGTAGCTAATTTTTCTGTCCTATTTAATTTACACCTCCAGAGAGGTAGAGCCAAGACTAAAAGTAAATTTCTAACATGAAAACAGTAATGAGTTGCCCTATAGAGTTTGGATTCAATAATTCCACATTTCCAACGTGTGACAAATGGCCCTCTCACTCTATGTGGAGCAATCTCCACCTTTTCAAAAAATAGTTCCATCAAAAACACTCAAGCCCCCATATATATGATATGAACTAAAACTAATCCAGAGCTGTTTCCTAGAGCAGAGAAGTTATCTGAGCCCTTTAGAAGACAGCAAATAGTATTAGGCTCACATTGTCTGATTTCACCTTTTTTCTCTTTGAATTATTGTACCAGAAAAATTCAGCTACATATGGTAACATAGCAAAAATTACTGGAAGGGAAATTGGATATTATCAATGATTCTTGAACTGCTTTTGACGTTTGTCAAGAGTCAGGGTAAGGAAAAGAAAGTACTCTTGGGAATTTTAAAATGAGCTAGTTTTATTCTGCTGCTAAAATATAAGGGGAGATTTTTCTTCCTGAGTTTGAAAACCTATTTTGAATTCCAGTAAATAATGACACTTTATTGGTCATGAGTGAAAACAAATACTCTATTTAGAAAAATAGAGAAAAAAGCTGAAACTTGTCTTATAGTGGGCAGGGTTGTGGATACATTTGTCTTAGCTAATGATGGGACTTTAAGTGCTAAATTTTTTCTGAACAGGAAAATACAAGTATTGGTGAAAAATTTTTTATATACTTTCAAAAATTTTGTTTTTGCGTTAGATAATGATGCATTCACAATTCTTAATTCGGTTAAAATCCTAATGAAATGAAGGCCATTCAGTGAGATGGAAAAGTTAATGGCCTGGATGAAGACTATGTTTCTTTTTTGTAGTGAAGGCACAGGAGAAGCTGTTTGTGAATCATGCAAATAGGGAGCAGAAGCAGAGCTATCCTGGCTGGATGTAATGAACTGTTACTAGTGAATTAATGAAACAACAGTTAGAGTACTTCAATATGAGGTGAATGGCTTGAAATCTGTTTGTCTGAAGCCATAAGACAATGTGAGGTAACAAAATAATTATTTTGCTACTCAGAGCTAGAAGGGATAGTGTTCCTTTTCAACAGGTACCTTGTGATTTTTCTCTCTGCTTTGCTCCCTCTATTCTTTTTGTCTTCTCCTCTTCTTTGTGCAAAGAGAAGGAATCAAGAAATGGCAAGTTTAGACCTGAGACTTTACAGCCTTGTTTTCTTTTCTTCAACAGAGAACATACAGAGCTATGTATGACTACAGCGCTCAAGATGAAGATGAAGTTTCCTTCAGGGATGGTGATTATATCATCAATGTGCAACCAATTGATGATGGCTGGATGTATGGTACTGTTCAGAGAACTGGGAAAACAGGAATGCTTCCAGCAAATTATATTGAGTTTGTTAACTAATTTTTGTCTCTAGTCCTTTGAGCTTTATTATGATTTACTTAAAATCTAACCTTTTAGAAAAAAAATCAGAAGAATCTTTTAAGAGTTCATGATCATTACTTTATCACCGCTATAACAGTTTGCATTCTCACTCAGAATCCATTTTAGAGTCCTTTAAAGAAAAAAAAAAATAATCCACAAGAAGCTCAGAGATTTGAAAACAGCATTGCTTATAACAGTGCTCTCTCAAAATGAAAAACATATAAGGAAGCCTGGTGCTGCCAGTCCTATAAAGACTTTGGTCAATTAACTGTAAAGGGGTAATGCCTTTTCCTTACACCTCAAAGATGTTATAACCATAAAATTGAGTCACTTCTTACGGCACTCTGAAGTCACAGGAGGTTAACACACTGAGTTTGAACACATCTTCAAATTATTAGGAAAACGTTTAATGTCTAAGCAGTTAGCTTCCTAATAAAAATTAATATGTTGAGTAGAAATTCAGTCATTTGAAATAAAGACAAGTAACATACCAGTAAAAAAACCCCAACAACAATAAAACCCCCTACTGCCCAGCAGCCTTACAGTAAATATGTCTATTTTGACCGCAAAAATTTCCTGACTCTTTCATATACACATTTATTCTTGGATTATCCATTTTTCTTATTTCCAGATGATTTATTAGCTTTGCTTCCATCCTAATCCATCAGTTAGATCCAGGTCTGGATTCATGGTTCTTCAGAATCTTTTCCACAGAAGATTCCATGCAAAGACTATCTAAAATATAAAACCTGTCAACACTTCTGTTTCCTTGTAAAAATACTTAGCATTTAAATAGAAACTGTCATTAGGGCAACGTACAACCAATACTCCATGTTGGCTCCTTTGCCTTCACCTGCAGTGCTGTAAATAGAGACCCTGGTGCTGTGCAGTCACACAGAGCCTGCAGTCACATCCCCTCTCGCCACAGGTACCGCTTGATGGCTGCTTTGCTGATGAGCTGATTCCCTCCCCCTGCTGCAGAAACTCCTGTGCCTCCATCGAGCAGTGGAGGAGAGCTCTGGTTCCTCTAGGGCATTTCAGATCAGTGGCCTGTTGCTTCAGTTTGCTCCCAAATTCTTGGTGATCCAACAGTGGGTTGTACGCTTGCCAAATGATTAATGATGGAGAAGAATTACGTTTTCTTTTAGTGATTTAATCTTTCTCATAACTGACATCGAAGGGAAAGCTAACTAAGCAAAATCCAACGTACTCTATGCCATTATGTTTCAGTTTAGCCATCTGTTGAAAGCAGTAAAAATATACTGCTGACAAACCTTCACATACGCTATTTAGTGTCTGTTAACTTATGGCCAGAACTGAGAGATCCAGGTCTCAGCCTGTGAGGCTGGGAGAGGATCTAACAGCTGGTGACACTGGATCTGTAAGAGGGATTTTGTCAGCAGGCTTGGGTCACAGGCAACTTGTTTCTGCTTTGACTGGGTACTGCATTCCCTCACAGTGAGAAATTGTGGAAGGCAAAAAAGTTAAAGATTCACGTGAGAAATTATTCATGTGGATGCAGAGATGTGTAAGGAAGAAAATGTTTTTCCAATAAAATAATTTGTGGCGTTCAGCTGTGGTCTAAGGAAGTTAACTTTGGAGTAGCCCTCAGAATACTGAGTCTGCACTGACTTGCTTTCATTTTTAAATTTTTAAAGTAGAATTATATTTAGAGCTTATAGGCAATCTTGTATTTCTCATCTCACATAGTAGGCAACCCTGCAATAACTATTTTAAAAATAAATAAGGAAGGCAGTATGGATTTGTTATGTCAACTGAAAGTTGTCAGCGCAAATACCTGCAAGTTCTATTTTTGCATACAGTTTTTGCATACAATTTCCAAAGAATTGGGAAGCTTATGCAATTTTATTTTGGGTCTTGCTAACACAGGGATGATACCAGCTGCTAAACAGAACGGAATGACTGCATTAACAAAACAAAACAAAAAAACTCCAAAAAAAAATCCCCAAACAAACGAAAAAAAAAGGTCCATGACTGTGGAATTACCTGTGCTTTCCTGTCAGCAGCCTAATTTCAAGGCTAAAGCTGTCCAGGAACCTCTAACTTCAAAAAATGTGTTTTAAAAGCAGAATTCTATGACTGTAAATACGCAATTTGTATAGTTGACTGCTGGGATTTAAAATACTTGCAAGTTTTGCATAAGGCGCTGCTCTTGCAGCAGACCCTTGTGCATTACTGGTGACACCCACATGAAATCAGCAAGTCAAATGACTTTGTTAAAGGCTGATGTATGCTGAGCTAGAAGCTCTGAAACGAGCAGTTTGTATCTATGTTGGTTTTCATCACTGGCCATCAACAGTGAGAAGGGGAATCTCATCTTCTGCTGGCTGGTGAATTTTTCAGATGATGCCTGAGGCACAATTGGCTGTCACTTGCTGCTGTGCTGCTCTATTAACTGTATAATGCTGACAACAATAAAAACAAGGTGTCAATTTGCTAACCAAATAGGAATAAAATAGAAATATAGAGAATATCTGTATGGCATCAAGTTGCAATTTTCAGTGACTTATAAAATGGAGAGTCTCCGCCTATAAATACACAATCACTCTTCCTAAATGGGGAGACAGCTTACAGTGTTGAATACTTTATGTATAGAAGTAAAGCAGAAAATGAGCATTTGGTGACATTAGAAAACTATGTTATGCTGAACAATAGAAATAAAATAACCTTTATGATTTTTTAATTTTCATTAGCCTGGCACAGGAGCTAGAGCAATTTGGAAAAAATGAAAGGTAAAGAAAACAAAAAAAACATATGAATTTTATATTTCTTGAGAATGGTATGTCAGCAGAATTATTAAGATCTGGTTTAAGTTACTTATTCTTGTAGTCAAATTTTTTTCATATATGCTTAAAAATTCATATTTATATGGAATGATTCCTGCTTTTTGATATAAAAAAAAACTTTAGTGTAATTTTGCAGCTTTGTTCTAAGCAATGCAATCAAAGGCCCAAAATGATCAGAATACAATTATACACATTTTTTTTTAATATAAGAACTAAAATTTGTAAAGCAGGGAGAGTAAGTCATGAACTAATTTGTACCAGCACACATTTTTCAAAGCATACGTTGGAGACTATTAAATGCAGTGTGATATAGGGGTGAAAAGATGCTACATGCTATCTCATTACCTTTAAAGTTTATATTAATTTTTAGCACAGCATGTTCCCCTCACTGTTCTTTCTTCCTATAGTCAAGATTTTTCTGGGGAAAGGAAAGGGCTTTTAAGGACTTGAATTTCTCAAGCTGTTCCAAAGTTCAGGTTGGAAGTCCACATGTTTCCATTTTAGAAATAAAGAATTCTGTAAAGAATGCTGTAATTCTTGCTAACATGAGCATAAATGTGGAAAAAAACATAGAGCACATTCATGAATACATACAAGAACAAATGGGTGCCTTGCTTTTCATTACTCTTTCTTGCCTGGCTAATCTTAATTTTTTAAACAAAGCTACATACAGGTACTGCAGTTGTAATTTTTCATTATGGAACATTAGCATTTAGTCTTGATGAAACAGGGTTTTCTTGATTACATTTGACATACAATAAACTACTTCAGCAGATTGGGATTTGACAGAGAATCACCTCCCATGGATTATGTTTTTGACAAATGTGTCCCTGCCGAGGGTTTCTTGGGGATGAGGAAAGTCTCCAATACTTGGGAAAGGTAATGATTCTAGTTTTATTGTACAGTGACTGCATGTCATCTTGTACGATGAAAAAGAAATGACAAATACAGAGGTCTTTGGCAGAAGGTGGTACAGGGTATAAAATCACAGATTTTTATTAAGTTGATTAATACTCCATTTAAAATATAGAATATGCTTTAGTTAGTAAATGTTTAAATAATATACTGAAACAGACAGAAGATGCTGTTGAAAGAAGTCCTCCAAACTGATGTGCTGGCAAATGCAAAGTACTAGTGAGCTGTAGAAGATTAAACCATTTTGCAATGCTTTAGTGATTTTCTCCAGCTTTATGCCATAGGAACCCCATCTCTCCTTTGGAAAGAAAACCTGAAAGCTCTATTTCCTAAACTGCCTGCACTACAACAGTATATTCAAAGGAATTTCATATGCTTCTTGTGTCTGATAAATAGAATTTGCATATTGTACTTCAGTTGTAATCCAGTTGTTGTTGACATTTGTTTAATTATTATTATTTTAGGGGGGAAAATAAGCTATACTGTAGCATTTCAATTGTGTATTTAATATTACTATTAGAAATTGCTAGACCATTGGAAGACAGCAATGACTGTATTGACATTGATTAGCATGATGTGGAAAATCACTCAGCTGTTGGTTTTTGCAGTGTGATATAAAAAAGCAAAAATGAACCGCTGTGCAGTTTGGCTTATGTTTGCTTTAAAGTGTGTAAAGTTTTAGTTATTTTGCAAAACTGTACTGTACTGGGGGTATACAGTTATGAAGGTAACAATTGTTTTTCAAAAGACAGATGAACTTACTCTTGGATCATATGATGTATCATCTTAATTTGGCTTTTGTTATGCAGAAAGTTAACACCAGCTATTAAAATATATTTTAGTAGAAATGCTTTAATTCCTGTTTCTTCCTCTACACTGTGAATATTTAAGCTTTGGTGGACTAGAGCAACATCATGCTGCCCAAAGTACTAACCTATGCAACCTAGTTCACATTTTAGTTGATGTCACAGTGGATGTAACATAACAATTTATTTTGCATAACATTAAACTTCATTCAAATAAAATATTAAACTCAGCACTATGTATGTATTAAATTCATAAGCAACACTCTGTAAAGCACCATACCCATTAGTATAAGTTCTCAAAGATGGATATTGCTTTAACTAAGGAAGCTTTGAGTTTTCAAACTGAAGTAGAATATTTAGCACTATTCATCAAGCTTGACCTCAGAAAAAAGTTTCCTAAAACACTGTTTTATTTCAGACATGCCCTCTCCTCAAAAGGTTAATTTGCCTTTTTCAGACTGCATTTGTAAACCTTCAACAGAACATCAAGTTACATTCCATGACCCTAGGTTTGTTTAAATAAGCAAATATAGTAAGTGAAGGAGTCCACTGTTTTAATTGATATTGGTTTGCTTCTCTTTGAATGAGAATTTGATTAGGTGTGCTCTCAGTGCAGCACTAATAAAAAAGATTGCATTGCTGGCTTCTTTAAGACAATTTTATATACAAATGTCATCTTTATTCATTTACACAAGTAATTGATTTTTAAACCATTGTAAGAAAGTTTAAGTTGAAATAAAATCCAGAAGTATTTTGGAACTGCTCTGCCTGTAGTTGAAGAAGATTATTATGCTTAGGGACATATTTTATTTATTTGAGTTCTAAGTGTATAGTACAGTGGACTGCATTATAATTTTTATATTCTCGTCAAGTGTTGGTTTGAAGAAGGCTGTTAACAATGTATGAGGACAAATGACAGCCACAAATGGACCTGATTAGTTCCTCCTAGGTAAGTGACATGCAGTTGCTACCACACTGATTTCTACTTAAGAAATGTGTTAGCATTTAATATGGAGTTTAATTGGTTACAGAGTTGTGATTCCATATTCTGTAGTGCTTTTATATATTGAAATGCTGCCAATATAGAAATATCCAATATAGAAATGCTGCCAATATAGAAATATCTTTATAGATACTATAACAAACAGCAGTTTTCAATACGGTAAGATTTAAGAGCTGCCAAAATGGACCTTAAGCACTTGGAATGTATTTTATTTGAAAATCCCGCCATAATTTGCCATAGGTACTGAAGAAGTTTCCTGTCTTAGTGGTCTCATAGAATATAATTATCAAAAGTATCTATGTACTGGAACATTAAATTCTTGTGAAAACTCTCCATGCTGTGCATTGGACAGCTTGAGAGTTTCTAGCTATTCACGCTTTTAGGATGCCCTGATTTCTCTCTGTCTCAGAACTGGGCTCCCGATTTTCTCTGGTGTGTTAATTAGCAAGAATAAGCTAATATACCACAGAGTTCTGTGTACTGGGGGAATAGCTGCCCAGTGCATAAGCACTGCCTTCTCTCCCTTCTCCCACTCACACCACCATGCCCAGCCATGTTTCCAATACTGTTTTGCTGTGACTACCTCTCTCATCTTTCCATGAAGCTATCTGTGGGACACACTAAAGTGATACTATCAAATGAGACAGATTTTTTTTTCTTCCAAATGATTTCTTTTATCATCAATCTTTCAGCAATTCTGTTCATTGCACAACCTTGAAAACAGTAATATCAGCATAAGGAAAGAAGTAGAATGAAATGGGCAGAAGGCCTGGCAAATTTCTTACTCAGATTTTGCTGCAGAGGTTAATACAAGTCAACCATATGACTGAGTACACCGTCTGAACAATAACCTACAAGCTGAGCAGTGCTGTGTGGATGTGCCTGGCCTGTCAGTGTGTGTATGTCTGTGCTGTAGTGTCAGAAGACTCTGGGGTAGTGTGCAGATACCTCCTCCAGTTTTTGAGGAATTAGCTGGAATTCCAAGAGCAGGCCACCCACTGGCATATGGCATTCATAAAGACAATTATCCTTTGAGAAAATGAGACCTCAGTACAGAGGGAACAAAATGTTGGTAGGTTTAAACTACGTATTTTTGTGTCCAGCAGTAAGGAAATTGTTTGTGTTCAGTCAGAACACTGAGCCCCATAGCACTGCAGCAAGCTCCTAACTCTGAACTGTGTTCAGTACCAGAATGAGATGATGTGCCACAGAGCTCACCTGCTTCACAAATTCCATACTGCATGATGTGCTACTTGCTGGATATTGTGCTTGACAATGACAGCAGAAACTGGGGATTCATATTTGTGCACTGCATCCTAAAAAGATTCTAAGAAGTCCTTGATTTTATATGTTTTAGCTTTGGTTTCTTTCTCACTTGCCTGCTGTTGATAAAACATACATATAGAGAGGCCTGTTCCCATGCAGCAGACTATTGGCTTGTGACTTTGACCAGAGAGATCTGCAGCTATTAGCAGATGTACCTTAAAATATTACTTGATGCATAAATATCCATTTTCAATGTTTTCACAAACAAGTGTCATCTTTTGTGATCGTTCTTTGATTCAAGCCATAATTTTGGTTTTTCCTCCTCCTTGTCTTTCTTGACATGCTTACAGCCTGTGTTGCTTATATAGGAGCTTTTCCAGGGGCCAAAGGAGATATTTGTAAGAAGTTTCTGAAACACTGAGAAGACTTTAAATTGCTTGAAAAATGCTAGTGTTATCTCCCCATTAAATTCTGCCACCCCCAGCAGTCGCACACTGGCTTCACTGTCCTTGTTTGCCTTTTGCTCCTCTTCCTTTAGTCAAGCTCTGACATCTCTGTCATTGAATCTGATGGGTTTGGGGCCTCTCCAGGCAGGATTTCAGATCCCTCTCTGGCCTCCACAGTTTCTGCATTCAGATTTGGAACTTTAGTGTGACTCACCTACCTGTTCTTCTGTCAAGATCTTTGAGCAGAACTCACAGATTATTAGTATGTGCCTGTTTGCCCCAAGCAATGTCACATTTCTGCTGGCTCAGCAATGAACAGTTCTGTCTGAAGAGTCCTCTTTACCCCAGCTTTCCTTGCCTGTGGGTATCTGTGGCTGCTTCTGAAATAAGCTGTTGATTTCAGAAAAGAGGAAGATTACATTTTTTTGCTGTCGTATCAATACCTAAAACAGTTGTTCTTCATTCTCTTCTTCAGAGGATTAGCATCCTTATTATGTTATCCCTGATTTTGGGTTGGGCTCTTGATTCAGAAGTCATTCCCTGTCCATCAGTGTTACAGTGAAGGGCTCATACCATGTCAATGTTGCTCACTGTTGAAGCTGTGTTGGATAGGCACTTTCCTGCTCACCAGAACCTTTCAGCTCCTAGCACTGCTTGTTCTGTATTCATCAGATGGGATCTCTGTGAGACGTGACCATCTGTACCAAATCCCAGCCTTTCTATAAATAAATATGTCATTATAAAATAAACACCTTTCCTGACTTATAGCTCCTCTGACTCAAGATGACATTGACATCCTCCAATTTTGTAGCTTGTACTGACATTAGGAAGCATGCATCTAAAATGTGTTAGGTGAATTGTGCTCTAAGGGACTGTTTAGGCAGCTCTTGATGACTGCAGCTATTATACAGTGTGGATATCTCAAGTTAAATGGGATAAGTGGCAGATCAGGTCTTGCTGGCAAGTGGTTCAACTGAGAAACAAGTTTATGTGTTTATTTGCGTGACCCAGCTATTCAAGAGACTGCCATTTTAATTTCTACTCCAGCAGTTCAAAACAAATACAAGAATTAGATGAGAGGTATTCATAGTTAACCAGTTAGCTGTGCAGCATAAGCAATTCCATGATCAGTATGGGAATAAAGGAAGTTAATCAGAAAGTTTTGGCAAACCATATGCAAGACAGAGCTAGACATTTGAACTGACATTCAGTGTGCTTGCCTTTCTAACCACTGTTTTTCCTTTTGCTAAATTTATTAAAAATACTGTGAAAACTCTACCCCTCACACAGCATGATTAGCATGCTGCTAGAAAAATTATTCTTCAATGGTGCTGTAAGGCCTTGGAAGACAACTTTTAGTCATGCTTTCAAATCTTAAAGTTATCAAAATATTAACTTTGCTCCCTTGCATTTTCTTTCAGCCCCTAAATCCCACTAAAATGGTTTTGCTGTGCTCTGTGTTCAGCGTTCGTTCCCTGTAGCAGTTAGCTTTGTGAGACAGGAAAAAGACCACAAACATTGGAGTACTTCAATAACTTTCTCTTCCTACTATTTTTTCATTGCTATGCTAAGGAACATCTGCAAAATGTCCTTTGTTCCGAGGCTCTTTATTCCACCCTCAAGAAACATACTGCACAACTAACATACTCCCTGTTTAAATGCCACTGGCCATGATGCTCTGTTGCACAGCTGTGATTAGTATGAGAGGGAGGACACGTGCTACAATGGAAACTGCAAAAATCTGGATTTTAGAGCAAGCACCTTGCAAAGAGTCCTGTGAGATCTTTCTCAACTTGTCACTCCTTTGAAAATAGTAGCCATCACCAGTGCTCTGTGAAATTAGTAAAATTATAACTTTGCAACTTGTTTTATTTTCCAGATGCTATAAAGTCAACACAGCTGCAGCTACTTTTGGACAGGTTGATTTTAAATGCTGATTTGATTTGTTGCTGCTTATGTTTTTGTTGATGTGATGGCTAAGCCAGAAGTACACAACAGGTCCGCTAATTTGAAGGCCTTCTGCCGTTCTACAGATGTATGTTTTCTTCTTTTAAGCCTTCTTTTTTCCAGCACTTTCTCAGAGATCAAAAATATGAACAGGACTTACTCAGCCTCTTACAAGAAGCCCAGAACTGTAGTCTGAACTAGTACAAAATGATTCAAAACAAGGGCATGGGCACTGGTCACAATCAAATTAGTTTCTCCTACAAGTTGATCCAAGAAGGACACAGACTCTTGTATCCCCTAGTTTTTCCTTCTCTAAATACTGGTGGTCTAGTGACCATATATTTTAAAGTTAATTTAATAAAATTTTTAAGAGTTAAATAACAAGAGATTTTTCACGTTATTGCAACATGCTTTAACCCTGATCACCATCATAAGGAATCTACAACTGGATCAGAACTTCACAGCTAAATAAGGTAGGTGAAACAAGATTACTTATTCTGTGTTTAAGCATATTTTAAAAACTTTTTTTTCCATTTAAATTCTGTATGAATATGAAGTGAAGGGTTCTGTACACGATGAAATAGCTTTATATGCTTTCAGAAAGCAATGGTGTGAAACCATGGATCGTATCAGAATAAAGGGACCTTGTTTCTTTGTCCAGACTAAGGTATCTTAATATGTTCTATTTCATGTCTGTATCATGCTGTGTGGTCAGCTGAGGCAAAAACAAGGTTGAAGATGCAAATTTTATGATATATTTAGATTCAGAACCAGGAAGATGAGAGACAAGTGGGTTTTTCAAATTGCAGCTGAAATCTGAATCTGATTACAGAGGGATGTTGGAGATTTCACGGAACATTTTAACACTCCAGTGTGCTCTGTGAAGCCAGTCATCATTCTTTAATGAATTGAATATAAATAGTGAAATGCTTCCTGAATTAGGGATCATAAAATTTTGTTCGCACTTAAACCAAGTATCTAACAACTAGGCTAGAGCTATTCTGACTTTTTATCCATCTTTTTATTTTGAGGAATATTTAATTAAGCTATGTGAAATGGGACACCATCAGTGAAATGAATATCAGTTCTGAATTCTTGGGTAAGATATTTATTCAAAATTGCTTCGATGGTGAGAAGAACAAACAAATTCTGCATGAGGATTTGAGTTACTGGATGACTAAATCAGTCACGCTCTGAAAGACCATCTCCCCTTGATTTTTTATAATAGTATCTAAGATCCACCCTCTCAGCAAAGACTTCAGGGCTATTAAACATGAGTGGGGATTGATGAGTGTCTGTGTCAGCATTGGTGGGGGGCTTCAGCTTGGAGATGTTTAAGACCTTTTTTTTGGGTTCACCATTTCCTACCTGCTGTCCAGAAAGTTTGAAGGGATGATATATATAGTGCATGGCTTTGACTCAGAGCATCCTGTGTAGCTAAGCATACCATGGGTCATATTTAAATCATGTTGTGGGAATGAGTGGGACAATGCTCATGTTGGCCTTGAACAGATAGGAAATCCTCGAGCAGAAATGGGGCACCTGGAAAAGGTGAGGGCCAAATCCTAATTTTGTCCCACCTTTGTTAAGGGTTTAGGCGCTCCTCACAAAGCTCTGAGGAAGTGACATTTTGCCACTGATGAGCTGGTGTTACCTCACCTCTGCTGTGCCAGCAGGTCTTGAGCCCAAACCTTGTCAGGGCAAGTCCCTCTGGTTGGGTGGCCTTGGGGGAACCTTAAGCAAAACGTGCAGCTCAGCCCTGCCATTCAGCATGGGTTCAATACCCACAGATTTCTGAGCCTGCCTTTTTAAATTTACTTTTATGTAAGTTTTTCTTTCTACTTTAATGCATGTTTTTATCTCAACCATCAGAGCCGCAGCTGTGGCAGGAAGGACACAGGGACACGTTACTTGGAAGTGGGAGTGCAGCAAGGGGGTGATGCAGCCAGTGTGCCAGGAGAGAATACAGACCCAGGGGAGGCAGGAGGAGCTGCTGGGCCAGAGGTGCCCCAGAGTACCAGGGCTGTGGTGGATTGCATTACCTGGGAGCTGAGCCCTGCCACTTACTCCTGCACATGGCCCATAGGAAGGTGTAGTTGATGTTCAAGCGCTGTTTTCCTAGATGGATATACGAGCATTTGTGATGAGTATTTTTCACACTCTCCAGTCCAACAGCAAAACCTGGAGGAACAGAAGAAACATTCCTGAATTTAGGTTTTTTTTCTTCAAATCAAATTATGCTCAAAAGCATTCAATGCCTCCCTTGGCCAACCATTTTCCAAGTGTGGTAGGTTTTTATCATGAAAGCCAGCTTTCATAATTTCTTGTTGCAGGGCAGAACAAGCTTCTCTTGTTTCTTTTTTTTTATCTGGGCAGTTTTCTGCTGGGATGAGAGTAAAGGTCTGTTTGCATGGTGCAATGAAGGCATTCAGAAACTGCCACTGGCCACAGCAGTTTGCTGCAATCCTCCTGATGAACATATGATTGATAGCTGTGAGCCTATTCCCCTTTTTTCTAAATCTCGCTGCATTTTTCGATAAAAAAGGTCCAGTAGCTGAGATGGAGATATAGAGTGATATCGCTTTTCTTTTTCTGTTGTACACTGAAAAAGACGATGAAGAGTAAAATATCTGCATGTGAGGTTTTAAAACAGCCCTACAGGGCTGGGTGACCTGTAGTTGAGTAGCAAGGGGAAAGGCAGTCATGTAAAACTGGCACAAGGGGGCAGGTGTGCACCATTGAAAATTCTCTATCATTTGTGTTTATAAATGACTGCAATTAGCTGCAGGACACAGAGTGATAACTGTCTTGTTATGGGCGTAAATGGCTGTTTTAATTGTGTTGTAAGAAAAATTGTGCTGTATATGTAATTAGAATGAAACCTCACATTTCTACATAAATTCAAAATGAACAAAATAAATGTTTTCCAAAATTTGATTTCCAGTATGGATCAATAGCAGAGACAGCTAGGTAATTAAGATGTGTTTCACTGATAATTTATACTGGATCAGATGAGGTGAGCCATTCAATTATCATAATTCAACACTTGAAATTTGCACATATTGGGACCGTATTATTGTTGTGCTTAAAGGTATTCCTAGTACTCAAAATTTTGGATGTGCTCCCTGAGAAGTGATAATTACAGTGGTGGTGCATATGGTGGAGTCTTAGGAGTTCATATCATTAAATGTGGGTACAAAATGTACAATATGTCTGCACAAAGAAAGCCAGTGCAGGAGGCACAGTCAAAGAAGAGCTGCAGTAAGAGATGCTACAGCAGTAGAAGTTTCACTATGCTCTTAAGGCAAATTAATTTGCTGTAGCAACAGCTACTCACACAGTGACAGCATTTTCCTCCCCAAACCTCTCCTTGCAGTGACATATTCTGCATCTTCATTACCTGAGTTGTTCCACATTTCATCCACAGTGAAGTAATTTTTTAAATATTTTTTTTAATATTAAAAACCAAAACTCTACTAGAGGTAAAAACAGTAAATTTATTTAATGAGATTCCACTAAAATTATTTTCTATTGTAGTCTGGTCTTGGACTAGGCTATAAGCTATAAGCTTTGCTGCTCAAGCAGTGCCAACTTCATAACTGTCTGCTGTTTAGAGAATCTCAAATTTGTCAATACACAAGCCATGGAGATGAAGCTTTGCAAGAATAGGTGTTTCAGGAGACCTCCACTGTGGCTGAGCTGAAATGAACAGAATTAATACAAGAAAAAAAATTATTTACACATATACATGTATACAGTAGGAGTTTACAATTCTGTGTTAATCTGTGAGACTTTATTTTTCTGTGGAAGAAAAGGAGACCCAAGATTGTTTAAAATCTGACTTTTTTATTGTTGTAATACCATTGTGCCAGCAGATGATTAATAGTTGCCTCAAAGCAGTGGGTGCTCAGTTCAGCTGCAGACAATGCGAGGATGAGTAGCTGATGCTTCCCTATTGCCTTTCATATTTCCAGGCACATATCTCGCCTCAGTTGGATTGCTCCAGGTCAAAAATGAGGATATTTCTTTCCAAACTGTTGACATCTGACTGCCAGAGTCATCCTTGACTGATGTTCCCTAAATATTTGATTTCTTCATTTTACTTACTGACCTGTATTATGGACAGGGTGAAACAGTTCCTTTGCCTTTATATTGATGCTTTCTGCATGAGCATAGCTTGAATCTCTCCTTCACAGTTGCCAAATGCATTATTTTCTTAATTTATTTTTCATATGCCAGCTGCAAATTATTTTAGTTCTTTGAATTTATTCAATTTTCTTTTTGTTTCTCTCTTTGTTGCTAAATTGTGTGCAAGGATTTTGAAAGCTTCAGCAGAAGCAGTGAGAGGAGGACAATCCAGTTATGCAGGGCCAGCTCCGGTCCATGACTGCGATGGAGAGAACAGCCTGGGCAGCATCTCCTCCATCAGGCATTGCCTTTTGCTCCTCTGGGGCCTCTGTAGGAAACCTGCTACTCATAGCTCTGTGATGATGATCAGAGCTTTTGGGATGATGGTGCATTCCACCCAGGCCAGTGTGGAAGTCTAGATGTGGCCATGGGGTGCTACCTCCCTCAGTAGATCCAAAGATTGGCTCCAGACCCTGGGAGCAGGCCTCCTTCTCCCCACTTTTTGTGTGGGAAACCATGCAGACTCCTCTCCTTTATTTCAGAGTGGTCACTAGGTGGCTAGTGGCCATGAATGCCTTTTTCCAAACTTTGACTGTAGGTACTCCAGTTATTTGCAAGGAATTGTCATAGCCTTGAATTTTCAAAAGTAATTTCTTGTGGTTCATTAAATGACTTAGTTATGTCCCTAGCTCCTTCACCTGAATATTACTGGAACGCACTTTTTAACATCTTTTCTCTGCATTCTTTTTTTTCCACCCATAACAACTATTTATTTCTACGTAATTTTACTAGTAAGTGTTCCAATGCTGCTTGTATGGTTGTTTCCCTCCACACACAACAGCTTACCTAATGAATTCTGACTGTAGGACTGCTGGATTCCTTTACTGTGTTTTGTGAATAAAATAAAGAACAGAGCAGAAGAAATGAGGCCTTAAGTTTACTTCCAATTTTTAAATTTTGTTTATAGCTATGTCATTGCCAAGATACTATAGGGACACTTTGATTGAAATAAAAAAATAAATTACTGAAAGGAAGAAGACTGGGCACCTAAATAAAGCTATTTAGCATGTCACAGTATTTAAATGCCAGTTACCTGCTGTGTAAACCTGGAATAAAAGTGTTTACATTGCTGCAGAATCCAATCCCACAGGAAATGTGTTAACATTGCAAAAATAATTTTAAACTTTGTACAGTATTTACACATTGTGATCAAGACCACAGCCAAGTACTTTGATGAAGACTTGATTTATGGTCTGTGAAAAGGAAATGTCTGTCATTGAACCAATTTCCCTGCTTCATCTTTCAACCCTAGTTGGTTTTCTTTCTCAAATTTTTGTTATTGGTGTTTGTTAACCTACATTTGACAAGACAGCTAGTTTCAGCCAGATTGATCATCTTTGTCTTGGCATATTGTACAAGTTATTTCTGACCTCAGTCCTCAGAAAACATGGAAAAATAATATTTCCTAAGTTTTAGTAGAAAATTTCTGATAAACATTACTGTATTTACTGAATGTTAGTAAAGCACCAAATTATGTTCCACTAATGACTGTTTAACGCTGAAGTTCAGCACATCTCACAGCTGGGCATTAGATAATGAATACAAGATGGTCTATATATAATAGCTGTTTATCCTCTCAAGAAAAAAATCCCAAGTTTTATCCCAGAAAGCCTCAGTGAAGCTTTTAAACCAGACAGTTTTACAGACATGTTGTCATTCCTCAAATTAAGAATATTTCTCCACTATTTTTTCTGTCCATGCTCTAGGAACTATGAATGGTGACTCAGTAAAGGACCACCTTCTGTGGCTGTTTGTTCAAAGGCCCTTACAGAGAGCAATACCCTGCCATGCATAAAAGGTCATTGAAATTTTGCACACGCTCTAAAAGTACATTTTAGAACAGGAGGAGTATTGTTCCTTGTGTCCTTACTGAGTTTGTGTTGGTGTCATTATTTTATTTTTCAGAATTCAAATTATTTTCTATTTCCATAATAATTTATTACTTTCAGTGGAGAGCACACTGATTTTGTTGGCATGCAATTACAAAATGCTAGGTAGGGTCCAGGTTGTGGCACAGACCACCTTTGGGCTGTTGAGGTCCTTGTTGGTATATTTTATTAAGCTACAAGTAATTAATAGAGATTTTTCCGACTTCTAAAAAATATTTATCTCAGTGTTCCAACTTATGCTATGAGAAGTTTGTATATGCAATGATTAAGAAATAAGTCTGGATGAAACAATATTGGATTCTCCAGTGAAAACTTGCTCATTTATTTCCTGGAGATTTTAGTGACTATTTCTCCTGGGTTTTTTTTTTATATCTGTCCTTTGTAAAGCTCTTCCTGAGCAGACAAGTGATCTGCTCAGTCAGCCCCAGCTTAAAGCTCTGAGAGAAGTGACAGGCAGAAGGAGGAAAACAGGACAACAGAACATGTATCTGTCTTGCACAGATGAGAAGTGCTTGTGATGTTTTTCCCTTTTTTTGCCAGATCTTCAAACATCTCCTGTCAAATAATTTAAGGGAATTCATTCAGTGCTCTGTGCGGCAGAACGCAGTGAGGATGTGACAGGTGTTTTGAAGTTTCACCACAAAGCTCGTGGTTCACCTCTTGCTTTCCTGACTGAAAATATCATTGCTGCCTGTCGTGGTTTAGGAACAGCCACCTGCAATTTAGTTCGCCCCATCCCCACCCTTTTTCACTAAGACTCTCTCAAACCAGATGCCCTTTGCCCCCTCCCCTCTCCCACCTCAAGATGGGGTTGAAGATTGGAGGTGCAGAAAAGGTTTAAAAGATGGATTGAGATTAAAACTGTTTACTGGAAACAGCAATGAGATACAAACCCAGACAGTAACAGCAACAATAACAGAAGTATGCAAAAAGATGATGATTTACATGCAGAAAATGCTCAATGACTGACCTGACCTGGTGCAGTCCTGAGACACGGAGCAATGGTGAATGGACCCAACACACCAATTGCTTTTTCCTGACTGCAAACCACTTCCACCTTCTCTGAAGTGAGAGTGCCTTTCTCCTGCCCCTGGTGCCATGGACAAACAGCCCAGACATGCTCCAAAGGCTTCAGGCTCACCTCCTACAGCTACTGCCTAAAAATTAACTCTTCAAACCAGGACACTGCCAAACACGTGTCAGAGGTGGTGACTTATTTTCAGGCCCAGAACAAAAAGCATATTATGGCCTGTAGATATTTCATTCAGTTATTAATTCCAAATATTCAGTGCTTCATTCTGCTGAAATGAATGATACATTTACATCTCTACATTCTGACCAAGACCTTACCAGTAGCATTATCCATCAGATGTCAAACACAGCATCTACAACTGGCATTAAAACTCCCCATTTTATATATTGAGGTTCATGAATCCGTAATTTCTGTCTTACATATAACAAAGAAGCTGTCCAAAATGGAACCTAAAGTAATGCCAAAAGGTAAAAGGCAATGCCAGAATATGCTTGGATACCTTAAATCATGAGTGTCTTTCTTAGAAGTGATTTATATCAAATCCCTCCTTGAAGAAATACTGACAACTGGAAAAAGTTCATAATTTATTAATAGTTTACTGTTGACTGAGTAGATTCTCTTGGCAGTACATGTCATGGATGCAAAACAAATTCCTCAGTAACTAATAGCTTCTAGCTCCCTTTTAAAATTATCGGGTGGTTATTACATGATTGTCTCCTGGAGGAACATTATGGGGTAGAATTTTTACCCTTTTACTTCCCTTAGTTTCCTGTTCCTACTGAGAGTTTGTACACAAGTCACAGAAGCTGCTTACTTTTGTATAAACTAGTAGAGGTTGGGACTTGACATTTGCACTTTTAAATAAGTCTTAAGGCAAAGATGCTGCTTTAGTTGCTATTTAGAAATTCTGAGTTTATATATTCCAATATATATGTGTGTGTGTGTGTGCATGTATGTACACCTACTGCTCACCATTGTAGCAGATAAATGAAAAGCTAACTGGCACTTTCCTGTTTATAGTTTAATTTTGGATTTGCAGGACAAAGTGGAAAGCAGAGATAACTGCAGTTGTGTGGGTTGTTTACCTGAAATGGAACCACAGTTTTACCTGAAAAGAAATCAGCTTGTTTTTTCTGCCCCATACCCTCCTTACTCTTACAGAAGAGTCTGTAGAGCCATACAGAGACCCAAATCCAGCAAATCCACAGCATGATCACAGGTAAGCCCCCAAAAAAAACAAGTCAATTTTAACCTTCATCAATTCTCTGTCCCAGGTCCTTGCACAGCTGATGGATGCAAGCTGATACTCAGTAGTAGAGGTTAGCCAGGAAAAAGCCCTGTCAGAACTTCCTAGTAGAAGATAAATTTCTGGGTAGGGAATCTTCAGTGAGACTGTAGCATTGTATTTATTGTTGTTTCTCAGAATGTAGCATACTTAAAAAAAAAAAAAAGGTGTGGGCTTCTTAATTTTTTCATAAAAGCTTTTCCCCTGTCTCTAAAGGTATTTACAGTTAAGAGCAATGAAGTTTCAGTATTGGTAAAGAACTGTAATAGAAACAGTAGTAAAATTTGAACATCTTGTCTTACTAACATCAGTTTAATTTCATCAAGTATAGGCATACAAGAAGCTCTGGTGTGGTGTTTCACTGCAGATGTCGTGTTGCTGTCATGGTACATTTGTCCAATGTAGATGAGGTTTGAGATGAAGTATAGCTGCTGATTCACATGCTATGATGTTGCCAAGAATTTAAAGTTAAATTTTGTGTGACAGTAAAAACATAACCATTAGAATTTAAATTCTTCTGGCCATGTTTTTAACTTGTTCCTACTCCATAGGCCAAGCAGCCTGCTGTTGAAGGAAGTTTCCTAAGATACTGAAGATGAAAAAGTTACATTTTTCTGGGTAAATGTACATAAGGTATTTTAAGCTAAGTAGCCTTGCAGCAGTGAAACATTCTGTGCCATCAGTAAATATCTACACCTTGTTTTATGTAACCCTACAACATTAATGGGGTAACATTAGATATGTATATTTAAAAACAATTAATGTATCATTTCATATTAGTGTTCATTGCTTTCAATATCTATATTTAGAAAAAAGTATTTACACCTCTTCTGCTTGGGCCAGCACTCATGAAAATACAAGGAAATTATGAATGTTGGGTTGCATGTGTTGTGATTTCCCATGCAGATATGATAATACAAATTATAAAGCCAGCTCTGACTATAGGCACTGAAAAACATGTAGGGAATTTCCTCTCTCTGATGGCAATTCTCTCCCTTCCTTGTTCCTAACCTATGGGCATAAACTGATTACAATAATAGAGTTGTTACCTTCAGCATTTTTTTCCCCACAGGAATCTAAATATATTTTCTTCATCAAAGAAAAGATCATGAATGAGAATGACTACTTTATAAAATAAGGCATTACGAAAGAAAAAGAAACAGTGTTTGAATGCCTAAGCTTTCTGCAGGCAAACCAATTAGCAATAAAGGAGATTTGACTTTATGGGAAAACTATCATGGTAACTCTTTTAGAATGAAAACCAGACTATTTTCAGACTTTATCCCTTTAAAAATCTTATGGCCATTTGCATGTTTTTTGCTATTGAATTTCCAACCTATTCATCAGGAGACAGACACTTTACACATTAAATTATGCTTTTGTGCGTGTATATTCAATAGGTCTTTTCACTCCTGTAAATCCACTATTAGTCCTGTTACAACGTTTGCTTATATCTTTTCTGTGTCAGGAAGCTTCTTTCTACTCAAGACTGCATGAAGTAACAACATTTCCTAATTTCATACAGTGCCAGTATATCAGAGCAACCCACTGAGCAGTTGTTCAGCTGTGAATTAGCTGTATGAATTCCTGGGTCCCTCGCCCATTGTACGTGCTTGGGCACTCTGTGGGAGAATCCCCAACTTTCCCATCACAGCAGTGCTGGGAGGTGCTTCCCTCCCCCAGCAAATGGGCACATACCAAAAATGTCTTTGGTGATGATGAAGGCTATAGCTGTCTTAATTTTAAACCTGACATACCCAATGTATGGTGTAATTCAGGCTTTGTCTATCTTGTGTCCTGAGATGCAGGAGGGTAGGACTTTTTAAAGCTTTGGGTGGCTCTCTGTCTCCTCTCTGTCATCCCAGCAAGTAAGTGCCTCATGAATCATTTATGTATGATTTTTTCCCCAGTTAAGATATACTATGGCCACAAGAGCTTGGAAATGCATACATTTAAATATATTTAAAGGATTTTAAAATCAAATTGACATATAGAAAGTCTCTTGAGAGGTCTGAGTGAGGATCTCTCTCTGAGAGAGATGACAATTTAATAAAAGCACCAGGACTCCATAATAGATTTTATGTCTGAAATATAAAATTTCAGACTTATAGTACATCCCAGAATGGCCATAAATCATCATTATTTCTAAGCAGATAATGAGAAATTATTTGTAAACACGACTTAATTGGACACACACTGCTGATTCATTCTTTTATTTTACAGCTTTGGTGAGTAGCAGGCAGTTAAAAAAACCAGAAAGAAACTGAATGAGCTTTGAAGATTTAATTCTGTCAGCCAGAATTTTTCAAATGGAGAAAAAAAGAATGAGCAGTCTTTGCAAACTCAAAACGTGTCATTTTCCTTCAATTCATCACTTTGATATTCACTTTATGAAAAGAAGTGGAATCTGGCCAAAGTGAGAGTCCCTTGTCCCACAGACAGTGGTGCAGTTTTAGTGGTATCAAATTAAGTTTGTACAATACAATGTTTTGCTGGCTTTGGAGCTCAGTCAGCAGCTGAATATTTGAACAATTATAAGGGGCAGCAGAAAGTTTACAGACTGCTCCAAAAGCACAGCCTTAAACCCTGTGCAGTGTGGAAGGCTGTCATGAGGCAGAGTATATGAATCACAAAAACCTCTAAACCCTTCTGCAGCAGAATGTGGCTTTTGGGAGGTGGTGTGGGAAGCAGGGGGGAAATACTGTCCTGAATGTAAATATTGTGATGTCAAAGCAATTTCCAGTAGCTCTAGAAGGGCAGCATGCTTAAGTAAGATCTTGGAACTATTAAAATAGAAATGCATTTTTAGAGACAGCGGTAGGTAATAGAGTCTATAGGGTAAACAAGGATAGGTGGTAGGACAATGTTTTGAAATTTCATGCTGCCACTCACTCTAGGGAAACAGAATTTATCTAAGTTACAAGAACTTCAGAAATAGGGATAATCTAATATAGAGAGCATTAAGAAAGAATAAACTCTAAATTCTTTGCTGATTTATTTATTCTGCTAGCCAGCACTTTCAGCTTATGGCTAAATGATTAATATTCCAAGAACAGAGGAAGAGACCTTTTCTTGTCAGCTGTTTCCATAGCTCCTGCCTCATTGTGTCCTTGTTTGATAGTAAATGAAGATGGCTTTTGAAAGTGTCTTAACTGCCACACTAGCTTAAACATGATAAAATAATAATAATGAATTTATTTTCAGGCAATTGGATAATTTATGGAGTACTGTGTGATGGTCAGGTATAATAATAACACTTAGCATTTTGATGTTTTTTGTGCTTTGTAGCTGTCAGTCAGTCATTACAACATCTTTATGAGGTAGATGGGAATGCTCTTCTTTTACAATGGGCAAAATAAGACTAAAGGCAAATGACTGTCCAAGCCATGCAGAACTGAGATTAAAGCTAGGGGAAATAGATGAACATTTACTATATTGATGTTATTTTTTCTGCATATATGGCAAATAAACTAGGAGGGGTGCAAAGTTCCCTGTTGATAGAGAGTCAAAGAGATGTAGATATTTTTTAGTAACAGACTATCTTCAGTGGAACTGTAAGCACTTTTAAAAAATGTTTTTAAAATCTGTTCTCTGAACTGTTATCTTTGCCAGCTCAATGTAAAATAAAACAGACATATAATCAATTTTTATCTAGATCATGAACCAAAGCAAGCATGTTAGTAAAAAATTCATCCAGGACCTTTAAGTACCTGAATCTATATAGCAAATTTTGGTTTGATGCCTTATATGATGTTCTTTGAGATTAGGTTCAACATGTATTTTTATTGACAAGATCAAAACATACTTCTGAAATCACTGATAGGCATTGTGACTTCTTCATCCTCTGCCTTTTAGTGAAAAGGAGCTGATAACAAAGCAGAGTACTTGATGGAAAATCAGTGACACAGGTACTAACTTTTTGATTAACCAGCTAATCTTTACCTGTAAGGTGCTGTTTATCTCTACATTCTTATCTTGATGGAACAAGGATATCTGGCCTACAGAGCATTCTATAAATTAATGGAAGGACAAAGTCATGTGAGTAAAAGTATCCATTTGTTATAAGGTATCTTAATAAAATAATTTTATTAAATGAATAGTTTTTTTCAGATTACCCCCCATATGTGTTCTGTCTAAAATGTTTCTAGGATCTGACTTAACTCATTACCAGCTATTTCAGGAATCTCCCTTGGACATGAGACACCTTGACCTTTTGGGTCAGATTCTTAAACTGAAAATTAAATATGCTGGCTGGAAGACAAAGGTAGTGTTTTTCAAAGTGGGTCCTGGTGGAAAAGCAACTTGTCTGTGTCCCAGGCAATGGCTTCAAGCATCTGTTGAATTCAAAGAACTTTACCAGCCTACTAGGTGTAGATGTCTCTCCTAACTGGTTTTCCTGCTTTGTCTTACCCAATCCTGCTGTATGCTTTTATGATCTGGAGTGAAAACATACCCTTATTTTTTTCCCACACTGAAAATATTACAGTTAGAAAACTTTGAAAATATCACTTTAACTGCTTTACTGCATAGAGTGTGTATGCACATGGCCTGGTACTTTATAAAAATTACAAACAGTGACAGTTATGAAACTGTTGGGAGCAGCCATTAGGATTTCTTGCACCATCATCCCATCACTCCTTGTGAGGGCAGGGATGGGGGAAATAAACATCTGAGTCCTGCATGCACAATTTGTATGAGGCATTCCCTGAGATTTAAGGAGGGAGTGTCAACTGCTCCTTAACTGTTTTTACTGGTATGTTATTGTATGTGGTTCCTAGTGCGGTGATGGTCACAGTAATGTGGCACTCTCTTACATGAGCAAGAAGGAGCATTTATTCAAGGAAATAATGGATTTAAATAGTATACATCATGCAAAACAATTAACAGAGTTCATTGGGCAGAGGAGTGGACACCCCTTTAGAAACACACTCTGTGACTAAAGTCATGCACGCTACAGGTGTGTAATCTTTGTTTTGGGTTCTCGTCCTTGAGAAACCTGAGAGCAAAGCTAGAGCAGCCTAACAAAAATCCTGGCTGCTTTCTTGGTCCCCAGCTGACACTGGTACATCTGTAACTCCATGGAGCTGGATGGGATCCACACAAGAGCTGTAAGGGAGCTGGTAGTAGCGCTCACTAAACCCCTTTCTACAATCTGCCAGCCGCCTGGTTAACCAGGAAGGTTCCAGTTGACACGAGATAAAAAAAAGGTGATGCCCATCTACAAGAGCTGGGAGGATGTTTTAGGGCTTGTCAGGCTCCCCAGTCTGGTCTTGGTGCCAGGGAAGCTCATTGAGCAAATCTTGTTAAGTGCCATGGCATGGCAGGACAGCTGTGGATCAGGTCCAGGCAGCATGGGTTTGTGGAAGGCAGGTCCTGCTTGACTGACCTGACAAGGTCTCCTGTGACAAGGTGACCTGCTTGGTGGATGAAGGAAATGCTGTGGATGTGTCTACCTGGACTTTAGTAAAACCTTTGACACCATTTCCCACAGCATCTCCTGCAGAAACTGGTGGCTCTTGGTGGGTTGGATATTAGTAAAAACTGTTTCACTAAAAGGTTTATTCAACATTTGAACAGGCTGCCAAGGGAAGTGGTAGAATCTCCATCCCTGGGGCTATTCAAAAGACATGTAGATGTGACACTTAGGGACATGGTTTAGCAGTGAGCTTTGAAACACTGAGTTAATGTTGGACTTGATCTTTTCCAATCTAAATGATTTTATGATTATATGATTCCATTCCATGAATTTCTCCAAAACAGAGTGATAAGTTGGACATTGAGACTTTGGTGTCTGTCCTTGCACAGAAAGAAAGAACAATTAAGATCCATTCTACTTCAGTTTATTACTTGATTCAGGTGCTTATACACAACTCATGTACATTGGGGTTTCTCAGCTGACCTCCAGCTGTCAGTGCAGTGGGGCACAAGTCTCTTTTAAATCCTTTGTCTTATCTATAACTGTAAATAAATAAACTCTGTCCTAAGAATTGGCCATGCAAGTGTCAGCTTCAGCTGAGTTGATCACTAGAAGAGTCTATTTATAGTCAATGCAAAGAGCAGAGCTGTGGGATGAGGTTTTTCTGACCTATTTTGAAAGTCTTCCTAAGGATGAGAAAAATGGCGCCCTGGAGTCTAAAGAGCATTAACTTGTTCTCCATTGAATGAAGCAGCCAGGAGGGCTGGCTTTGGTGTGATCTTAATCCTAAGAATCTCATTGAGTGTGACTGAGCACAGAGCAGCCTGGGACAGTTTGGGGCAGCTGGTCTATCACTTTGTTTTTGGTTTCTTGGGGTGCTACTCTGCCTTAAGTTGAATAAACCTGCAGAACTTCTGTGTGCAAGCTAGAGTGCAAGGTGGAGGCTTGCCACAAGATTCCCCAGATGTGGCATATTCAGCAGTTTTGCAAGAAATTTTAATACCTTTTTTGGTTGCAGAATCAGAGGCAATTTAAGCATAAAATTCAGAAAGTAGGTAGTTCTCCTGCAGAAAATTGACAAGACCTTATAATCAGTTCAGCTGCTGTTTTCAGGCAGAAATTATCCATCTGTACTGCTGATTAATATGGCTTCTGACTTTACCAATATTAACAGGCCTTGAGACATTATTACATTAGAAGTGATTAAAGATACATTCCAAGCAGCAATGATTCTTGGAACCATACTTGTTATTGAAATGTTGACAACATTGATATCAGGATTTTAATATCCTGCTTGATAATTAAACTTTTGCCTAGTACAGATTTCCTCTGTGTCTGTTCTATGGGATCCAGATATTAATTCTGAGTTACTGAAGAGAGTTATATTCATGGACTGGTCAGTGAAAGATTGACATTAGTGTTTTTGTCTTGGTAATGTTTCACAAAGATGAGCCTAAAGTAACAAAAAGCAGCTGCTAGCTGAGGAGAAAAATTCAGATTCTCTAGTCTTTGCCTCTTCCAGCTTGTCTTCAGTTTCAGGGTAGAATGCTTCAGGGTACTCTGTGCTGCCAGATTTTCATTCAACAATGTTGGGGGAGTGTAGTTAGTCTAAGGAAAACAGAGACACTTCATAAAAGAAAACAGCACCAAAGAATGATGAACTCCTTGCAGATGTCAGTGTAGTACAGCACACTTCACATGAATTATTGCTATTGTCAACTCTTCTTCTGGAGTGTAGAGAAGAACGGGCTCTGCTTCAGTTTGCTGCTTAATTCTTCATTTCCTTTAAAATAAATGAAATAAAAGACAGCTTATTAAAGAGGAGCCATTGTTTGTATGTTTGGATGCTGCCATAAAATGGTGACTTCTATTTTACTAGTTTTGTTATATTTGTTATTTTTTCAGACTTTAAATTAAAAAGACCTTTAGTGTGGCTTTCTAGGGGAAGAAGAGGAGGTTGTGATAACACACTGCATGTGTTTGCATAGCTTTCTAAATCTTCTGGATAAGTTTGTTGACAAATATCCATCCAATGAAACAATAAAGGGAAGCGCTTTAAAGAAACATACTTTTTAAGGAAGTATTCAGCCAGGCTGAGAAGAAAGGCCTTGCTATATCCTAAATGAAAGAAAGCTACAGAGACAATTCAGGCATTAGGTAATCCTTATGCGACAGAAAAAGTAGTGGCTACCCTGTTTTTTGAAAACACATCATTTGTTGCTCACACTTTGTTAGATATCAGAGATGGAATTCATCTAAGATAATGCTAAATATCTACAACATGGACAGCTACACCTCAGACATTCCCACTGGAGTTCCTTTACATCAGTAAATGTACAAATAATGAATAGTGCTATTTTTAGGATAAGAAGAAGGATTTTTAATAAGGGTCTCCTTGAGTATTTCTAGGAAGCTGATGCCTTCAACAGTCAAATTGCAAAGACACAGGTATGGCACAGGCATTGTCATATCTGCCAGGGTTATTTCATGTATTCGACAGCTTATTACATGGAACTAAATGCCTACGCTTGAGTGTCTAAATTGAACCCTGTTAGTCCTAAACTTGGTCAGTGCCTTCTGAGATTATACACATTCTTTTATGCCATTTTTACAATGCTATGATTGAGTACAAAATGCTTCCCCTAAATTGTTCTACTTCATGGGCTTCTGGGGGTTACCCAACGTATCTTGCCTGAGTATTGAGTCAAAGAAATGGACTTGAGAGCAGGATACTCTTTAGAAAGCATTCCTCTATTGCAATGCTTGGGCCATGGAGGAGTGCACCTCCATGGTGTGCCCAGCTCAGCAGTTTTCTCATGAGTTTATATGTCCTTTACATTGTGCTACTCTGTGAATTTCCCCCTCTAAGTGCTGTCCACTCAGTACAGTCCATTGTCTGAGCCACAGCTCCTTTTGGGTGAGGGCTGTTTCTCTCTTGTGGCTCTTAATGTGTGCACAGTTCACACGTGCTGACTTAAGGGTCTTTTATTGTTTTTAGGGCCCTGGCACTGTAGGTAGGCACTGTCCAATCTCCCTCCTATTTAAGCAGCTCCTTCTGTTCTTCCTTGATTTAGTGTCCTGGAGGGTATGGGTTTTGTGTCTGGATCCTGGTTGTGTGGTTTTTCCCTTATCAAGCAACCCCTTGCTGTCTTTGTCCTCAAGCAGTTTCCTGTTGCAGAGCAGTACTTAAACACCTAAGCAAAAATGTTAAACTTATATTTACAAGGTTACAGTGTTTTAACAAAACTACAAAATTGAGCAAAATTCTTTATAGCTCCTTTCAATCTTTCCCCTGCCTTTTATGTGCAGTGCAACTCTTCTTTTGGCAGCAGCAAAGGCCAAACTCAGTTTCAAAAAGTTTTAAAACATACTAATTCAAGTTCTATTCAGAATCCATTCGAAACACAGTGCACAAGATATTGAATAACTGTCTCTAAATGACAGAACTTTATTGGAGAAAAAAGAAGAAGAAAAAAAATCGACTGTAATTAAGGGAATCTAAATGGCTGATGACAGGTAAGAATCTTTGCTCTTTTTCCTCACTGTGTTGGAGAGCTGTGCTGTGCTCAACACCAGCTGCATTCACCCTTAGTTGTGCCACCTAAAGGTGTTCCTCACAGACTTCTCCATCCTTATTCACTGTTCTGTTCTTTTTCAATGTTCTGTGCCCAATTGCTCTATTCTTTCTCAAACAAGAGTCCACAGTCAGAAGTGAGACAAGATACCTAAATTCCTATTGATTTCCCATTGGTTTCAGTGCAAGTTGGACACATGGAAAGAAATTAGATTCTGAACTACATTTTGTGAATGTGAATCTTCTCATTCTGAAAACACCAAGTTGAGGAGAACTGAAAATGGAAAGAAATAAAAAGGGGCTTTTTTTGGCAACATAAACTTATTTTCTGTTTTTTTCCTGGTTATTTCGAAATGTATTTTGAGGCCTTTCAGTCTCTCCATAGGAAAATGTAATATTGAGAGTGCAAATTCTGTTGTTCCAGTCATAGATGGGAGAGGCAGTATAGGAAAAGCTGTGCCCCTCATAATTTAAATCTTAGTGTCAGGTTCCTAGGGCTTTGGGAGTGGCTGGGTTTAATCTTGAAATGGAAGGATCTAATGTTCTGTATGTAGATGTTATAAGTAATTAATAGAGATATATATTTTTAATTGATTGCCAGATTGGGGCTTTATGGAACAGTTTTGCCATTATTGTTCAGAGTGACATTGAATAATTGTGTAAATTTGATTTCAGAAGGACAAAGTCTTCTTTTTCTTTTGATAACAGCATATTTAACAGATGTATTGTAGCCTATTAATTCTTCCACAAAATATGCCTAATAGCTTTATCTAGTAGTTTTTCTGTCAAGCTGAAAATGAATGACTAAAACTTGAAAGGGGTGAAGGAGAATGTTCATAATTATGCAAATACAGCTTTGCAATGAAAGGAGATTTTACTCTCAAGTGGGATCTGACAGGAGTTTATGTAGTAAAGGTTTGTAAGACTGTGTAGATAAATGATGATGATATACAACCTTCAATATTTACATCTGCACCTCATCCATCTTAATAGTACTCTTTGGATAGAGGACTCTTTTCAGACCTTTGTTTGGAGTTCAGAAGGTTGAACATCTGATTTAGCCAAAGTGTCCCACTTAACTGCAGATAGGCCAGCATGGCTGTGATGGGCAGCAAACCAAAAATAGTGGCTATTGCCAAGTCCAGCTGCCTGGGATGCCTCAGGTTGATTATCTTTGAATAATCTATCTGTGAATCTATCTATGAATCTATACATTCATAGAGCAGGAGTTTACTTCATCATGAGTCTAATAAGATGTCTGAGCTCTTGCTTCTTTGTCTGTAATAAAACAATTAAATTTCATTTTCACAATATCTTCTTGCTTTGGGGTTAGTGTGTGCCTATATTCTGTGTATGCAATATTATCAATGTACTCATTGACAATTCTATGTACCATAGTCTTGCTTGAAAAGACCATGTGTCAAGATGTAGAAAGCATGGAAGGTTTTGTGTTTTCTATGCCATCATAAAATTAAAAATTATCGTGATCAATGAGGACAGATTTGAATTTTTAAGTTGCCCATATATATGAATATATATTATGGCAAAAAGTTCATTGGCCACTATAAAGGAACAATCCAGTCTTTTGAGGAAGACTGACATGAATGGTGCATTTAGAGAAGAGTTAGTGAACTCAGTTTAAAGCTTTAAGCTGTCAATGCATAAGATCCTCCCAGTGGACGTTATTAAATATTTTCACAGGATTCAAAGTCAGGATTAGCACTTCCACATTTTTGCAAAAAGAAAGCAGAGAATCAGATTCTTTGGGCTGCTGTGGCAGCTTTGCACTGTGTCAGCAACAGAAAGCAATAACAAAGCTTTTTTAACAGGCTTGTTAAACATGTTTTACCTCTAGCTTGCATCACTGGAGTGGTACAAAGCAGCTGGCAAGCACTGGTGGATCTGCTCGAACTGCTCAGCAGTCTGCTGCAGTGCTGGTCACAGCAAGAGGGGTGTGGATGACTCCAGCATGAGCTGCATGAGTGACGTTTGGTCATGGTAGGGTTGGACTGCTGGCATGGAAGCCAGGAAGGCATCAAAAGGCAGAGCTAAACTGACTTACAGTAACCTTTCTTATGTCCAGTGCTTCTCTGCTTCACAGAGCCCTTTTCTAGGCACCCCTTTGGAGCAATATTCTTTTGAGATGGAGTGTTTCTCTGCCTTCTTTTCATGGCTTCACTGGTTTGAAGTGGCTGACACAGCATCACTGTGGGCATCAGTCCTTATCAAAGTGCTGTTTTGCTCTTCTGAGGCATTTTCCTGACCTGAAATCATAGGCATGCCAAAGCTGTGTGTGACTTGTGGGCAAACCTGTGGATTTGACTTATGACAAGGACAGGTCACCTTGCATGCCTCCCCTGGAGATTTTTTTTCTGAAAATATTTGCTTCCTAATATAAACCTATGGGGCCCGTGTTTTAAAATTTATTTGCAGTGCATATGTCCTTCTTACAGAGAGGGTTGGACACAAAACCTTTAAGTTCATGATGCTGAACTTCTCTCATGCATTTTTAAAACTGCTTTGTTATATTCAACATTGTTAAATGTTAAATAATGCTTTCAATGAGCTTCCCCTGGGTAGAGGGTGCTGGCAGTTGGAGGCTGCGCCCCAGGCTGGGCTGGCAACACCTTTGAAAATCTTTTGCAGGGATGTCCTGTCCCAGAAAGTGCATTGGTTTGTTTACAAATGGATGGATTACAATGAATTTAACATCCACAAATACTGTCAGCCTTTGGCTATTTGCATGCTCAGTCGTGAGACAGCTAAAAAGTTACTCTGAAAAGAAAGGAAGTGTCTAAGCTAAGAAATCATCTTTTGGTTGAGAAGCGACTGCTTCAACTAAACTGAACTAAAATGGAGACAGAAGGTGCTGGAAATCTACCTGCGACCTTGTTTCTTGTCCTCTGAAGCTCCCATTCATCAAAGTGCATAGCATCTTACTCTCCTTGCTAAGCTGGGACAACCAGCAAATGACAGTATTTAAAATTGCCTTTTCTCACCTCCAGCTTCTCAAGAAACAATCCCTCTTTTCAAGCAAAGATCTATCCACAGCAAATACTGAACGAGCACATTTGTCACAGGGAGCTATTTGTTGGCTCCAGTTGGGATTACTGTATAATGCTCTTCCTGCTGGTGCACAATACAGCTTAGGCTACCCCATATTCCAGTTCCCATAGTGATTGCTGGGCTCCTGGTGACTGTTTAGTGTCCTGGTTCACTCTTCAGAGCCATCAGTGCAGCAAACCTTGGTTATTTTAGAGGGTCTTCACTAGAATGATTTTTAACTGTCCTGACTGTCATGACCATGAAATAGGGACAAGGTCTACAAGTACCTGAATCAAAATCTTCTCTGCTAAAAAACCCCAAAGCAAAAACAACAAAACAACAAATCAAACAAACAAAAAAGCCAAACAGAAAAAAAACCCCAAAACCAAAATAACAAAACCCAGCACCAAAAAATCAAACAAACAAGCAAACAAACAAAATAAAAAGAAAAAGAAAAGAAAGAGCTATTAAAACAAATTTTAGAACAGAATAGGTAAATGAAGCATCCCACTGTTCCCATTATGTGACCACAAAATGGCCTTCTTTCTAACGTGATGAGACTGATGCTCTCAGCCTCTAAGCACTGGCAGTGCTTTTTAACACAAATCTACCCAAACAAGAGAAAAGAAAATGTGGCAAGTGAAAAAAAAAAGCCAACACAAAAAAACACTTACAAGCGTACCCTTAACAGCATTTTGACAGTGGAAACAGAAGAAAATGTTGAATAGTGCACAAAGTCACCTGGATACCTTGGACATAGATACAGAGTGCAAGATAATTAGACAGAGTGATGATGGGTAGCACACAGTGCAAGAGGTGGAAAAAATCTGGTATCTCTTGTAACTTCCCTGCAGTGGTCTCTCCTGACTGTAAGGATCTTTGTGTGGGTGTGTACATGAGTAAGAAAGGAAGGAGTAAAGAGAGAGGCCAAATCTCTCACGTTAGAACAAGTTTGTTGACAAGGCACAGAAATGTGTGAAAAGCCCTGCAGCAAACATTGAGTGTGCTCTGTTTTCCACCAGAGGACAGCTGGCACACAGATGGTGTGGTACCAGAGGAGTGCAAAGCTGATTTAAGCCATGCACGTTTCCCCCGTGACTCTGCACGTACACATCGTAGCTGTAAGCAACGTTTTCTCCTGCCATCCCTGCCCAATTGGGTGGGACGAGGCAAATTATGAGGAAAAGACTGGATTGCTGCCTAACAGGCTTTTTGACCTTCTTGGTTAATTATATCTGGTTTTGGAATGCAGTTCAGTCTTGAAAAATTGATCTGGGCTATCAACATCTTAGAAGAGTTCTGCAATGCTGATAGCTCAGATCAACTTTTGATAGCCCAGATCAACTTCTGCAGTGCAGTGCTTTCTGGAACAGGTTGAAATGCAAATTATTTTGGTTGCTATGTATTTTTTCTAAAAAATCAAAATGCAAAATGAATATTTCAGATGAAGGATCCCAGCTGAGTAAAGCTTGAACTAGTCTGATTCTTCAAGGATTCTTCCAAAAGAAAAGTACAGTAATTGCACGAATATAAGCCGCACCTTTTTCATTGAAGAATCCAGCCTACCCCAGTGGTGCGGCTTATATTCAGGTGCGGCTTATCTATGGACAAATCCCAGCGAAACGCCAGCCGGGAAGTGAGAGCCGGCCAAGCAGAGTGGCAAGTGTGCGGGCCGGCCCCTGTGCCACCGGGAGCTGTTGGGAGCAGGGGGACCGCTGGGAATGGGGGGTGCCGGCCCCTGCTGCTTTTGTATTCAGGTGTGGCTTTTATATGGACAAATCCCATGGTCTTCCCAGCTACCCGGAAGTGTGGCTTATATTCAGGTGCGGCTTATAATCGTGAAATCACTGTATTCTGTTTATTTTCCTTGTCCATAAATGTTGCAGTCTTTGTATATTGAGATTCTCTGTAGAGACCACTAATTCTGAGAGACTGTAATGAGACAGAGCAGATTTCCACATCCTATTTATGTGCAGAAGATAGATAATCAGAACAGTTTTCCCTGTCTGTGGTTTTCTTGTAGGGACATGATTACCTGATATAGAGTAAAGTTCGTAGGGCAGAGTATCCTGTTCAGTTCTTACTTCACCTGAAAATTAATGACCTGTCTGGTTCTTCGTGCTTTCTTGTTATTGCCCTTGCATATTTGGAGAATTTATCTTTTTTTAATGATTAGATGCAATGGAGAGTGGAAGGATGGATGGTAAGTGGTCAGAAGAGTGCCTCTCACCAGGGATCATTGACTCTGTGGTAGCAGGCTTTCTCATCCATGAGTTTGAAAGGCTGATGAGTTTTACAGGGGATAGTGATGGCCAGTGATGCAATCCAGATTCCCATCATAAAATGCCATGCTCTCTGTTTCTAGTTTTGTTTCATGTCTTGCTTTCTACTGGGCTCTGTATGCCAAGAAATATGTATGGACAATCCTGACCCTAAGTATAAAATAGCTGAAATGTAATTTTCTGTGTACTCAAAAAAAACAAATTAACACAATGGCACTTATTGTGGGTAATTGATGATTTTTATCAAATAACCCCGTACTATTGAACAGTGTGTTGCTGACATATACAAGGAACTCTAAAAAATTGCAACCTTCATCTGAAATTAATTTTTTTTCCAAAATGCTGCTGTGGAAAATAGATGATCTGGGATATATTCCCCAGATTTATTATCCAAGCCACAAAAGAAAAATTTTTCACATTTTGTTTGTTTACTTGTTTATTTTTTTTCCAAATATTTGTGATTTGTGCACTCAAAAGTGCGGAAGAGTTTCTCTGATTTTAATTCTCTATTTATAGTGAGTCAGGCACCATCCTGGAGAGTCACAATTGTTTGGATGAAAAATTTGTGTAGAATGCACATCATGTGTATAATTAATTCAGTGCATCTCTTCCAATTAGTGAAAATATTAATAATATTATAATTATGTTCCTGTCTTTCTTTTTGAAGCATTCAAGAATTTTTTCCCTATTATTCCTAGCAGCCAAATCATACTGGAGTCACAATTTGCTTTACAAGTGTCCCTAAGTGAGTGAACTGGAGCAGCCTTTGAAGTGATTCATATCAACTATTTTGTGCTTTAATCAGAGTTTTTGGTTCATTTCTCTGTAAGGTACCTCTAAGGTCATAAACCACTTGACAGCTAAGGATATATTTGCATATATTTTTGTGACAATTCTGTCTGAAATTATGGTAAATATATTTCCCAGTGTAGGCAGAAGTAATATTTCATACAAGTAGAGCCCTAGCCATACCTGAAATAATGCAGTTGTGTAATAGTATTTTAAATAATGTATCTCTAGCACAGGTATAGTTTTTACATTTATAGTTCAACACGAGTCTCTTAGCTGACTAGAGTGGATATGGTGACAGAAACATATAGAATTGAAAATGGAGCAACTACTCTTACTTAGTAAAAAATTTAACCAAAAGGAAAATCATCCATCAGACTGCAGACGGAGAAGATGGGGCTATATATTACCAAAATCACAGCAAGTTTTTTGCTTGCATCCTTGAATATGTTTGCAAATGAGGTAGTTTATATCTTCATTTTGTGCCCCTAGAATTTTAAAAGATTTTGCAGGTTTTAATTTATAGTTCACCTTGTCTTGCTAAATACAAAAGCCTTTCTCTTATTTTTGTTCTCCGCTTCTAAAACTGTAAATTCATTATGGATAAGAACTATCAGAAATATTCATCTCCCTCACTAATTTAGTCACTTTCAGCCAAAATTCTGTCAATAAAAAGAGCAGTGTTTAAAGCAATGTTGGGGAAAACATTGTAAAACTTGAATTATAGTAACTGTTTGAAAGTGGAATCACTCCTGCCTAAGTGTAGATGTCTACATAGAAATGTTTGTTCCAAGTGGTCAGTGGAGAGTAATGAATATTTCTGGGGTATGTTTTAGCTGGTTTAAATTTCTTAGGGTCTTCCCTTGCAATGAATTTCAATCCAAATATTGTCTCATGCTAAAAGGGGTCTGATCTACAGGTTTGGAAGTGAATGAATGCCAGACAGTTGCATTGAATACATCTACATTTGGGGATGGAAGTTCCCCTCCACCTCGAGCATTTTACTTCCATTTTGAATTCCCATCCTGTTACATTCTTCTGTGTTATATTGCACAAACTATGACTTTAATCAAGCCAAGTAGCGGGAATACTTGTCATGTTTTAGGCGTGGCTGAGCAGGTAGCAAAAATACCAAGGTTGGTTGTCCAGAGTAGTATACAGTCTTTTAAAAAATACTGCCATTGAAAAGATATTTTCTCAAGGAGATTTTTTTTTCAGAAATATAGCTAAGTTTGTAAAATCGGCATTTAAACATCTGGGAAGCAAAAAGTAAGGCTTTGGCTGTTTATACCCATGGGCCATTAACCTTAGAATCAATAACACTGATTTCTCACGGGTCTGCAAAACAAACTCAGCCTGTAGACTGCAACATAAAAACGGGCTTCTGAAGAGTGGTAGATTTGAGCATTTTTATGTAGAATCTTCCCTTAACTGTGGCATCGTTTGAGGTATTCATATTAGCTTCATTAAGTTTGGCAGACACTGCTGACAGCAACAATTTAATGAGCCAATGAGTATTTAATTGTGGTCTACTGTCAAAGCATGTGTGATGAAGTCCACAAAAATTAATGGCCATATGCAATCTCTGAATCAGTGCAATAGAGAATATCTGTGAAAAGCAGAATATTAAAGACTAATGTAAAAACTTTGGTAAGGGAACATACGGCAAAACCTGACTAGATGGGTCTGAAAGTAAAACTTTTTACGCATTCCATCTCTCATAAACAAAACATTCTTTTAATGTCTCTGCCACATTTCAAATTGAAATGTTCAGGAAAAAAATTATGTAGATGCTTCACTGAATTTTATCAGATTTTGATAACACTGAATCCTATGGAAACTATTCTTACATTGTTATAACATGTCTGGTATGTAAAAGCATTGAGCTGTCTCTTGTCAGGAAGAAATACATTTTTCTTGGAGAAGTAATCCTCAAAGTTTTGGTTTTTCAGGAAAATGACAAAATTTCTGTTCAACTAATTAGAAGAGCTGTTTCATTTTTTCTACTTTCCTACTTGTAGTGGATAGAGTTTCCTCAGCAGAAAGAAAGATGTATGTGCTAGGTAATGTGAGAAATGAAGTGCATATGGAATAAAAAGCAAAAAGGCAAAAATCAAAATGTTAAACAATCCATCTAGAAAATGAAGAGACAAAAAAAAAAATCATCAGATATGAGGAAACAAGTAACAAATGTGAGCAAACTGGGAAGAAAGTTAAGTGAAAAATTACATGACATAAAAATTTTTTGACTGAGCTAAAATGTCTGAGATTACATGAGAAACAAGTTCATAAGCAGCTGAATCACAGGTTTACAACACTAACCAATCAACAGATTTCTTGTTTATATTCTTGAATGTGAAACTGATGTCCAATTTAATGTTAAATTTTTTTGTTTCATTAATTGAGATGTTGCTCTGATAATGCTTCCATCATTGAAATTTAATATACAGATTTCCCCAGGATGGTGATTTACTTGATTAAATTGCAGATAAAACCAGAATAAATCTGATTGAGTATGTTTTTCTTAAACCTGAGTGTCTATATTTTCTGTTCACTAATGAATTCTGGTTTTGAAACTGAGGCACAGTTTTTTTTTATTGGGCAATAAATAATGAATGCTTTTTAAGGAGAAGCCAAGTGACCTTCTTGATTTTAAGTCAGTGGTAAGATTTAATTGTTAGAAGAGTTTGGATTAATGTAAAAAATGCAACACATGGATGATAATGAAATGGAATTATTGCAATGCAATTACATATCCAAATGTAGCCAAATCTTACTGACTTTTTTTTTCAGTAGCTGTATATAAAATAACATAGAATAACAGTAGGATTTCTGTTGTAAGAGTCCCCTCAGGGACTGAACTTGAAGTTCAATCATGTCTCAAAGTAGGGCTAACTTTAAATCCAGATCAGGATGCTCAATCCCGTAGTGGTTTGAAAATCTCCAGTGATGGCAGTTCCATGACCTGTCTGATCATCCTGTTCCAGAATCTTAGCCATTCCCCTGTAAATGAATATCTTCCAATGTGCAGAGCCTCCCTTGTTGCAGGTTCTAACCATTGCCTCTTGTCCTTTAGCTGTGCACCACCGTGGAATTCCATGTGTCTTCTCTGTAACACACGTTCATGTTGTAAATGACTACAACTAGACTTCTCTTTCACCCTTCTCTTCTCCAGGCTTAACAAAAGCTGATTTTATTAACTGTTCCAGAAATTTTGATCTATAGGAAATTATACGGAGTTCAGTTTTGTATGAACTACCCTCAGAAAAATCTCTGCAGTGATCATCTGAGTTCATGGGAGTGTAGACAATCAGCAGACATCCTCTTTTGACCCCACCCCTGTGCATCTGCATTTGCCCCATGACACAGGTTGTGCCTAGCTGCTTCATTCCAGGAATTCATTCTAGGTCATTCATCAAGTGTTCTTGTGAAGGAGGATTTCTGATGCATGTGTGAGAGATGCAATGTCTTTAGCTGGAGAGGCTGCTAAAGGACTCCTGTTTAAGCACACATTACATTCACTTACAGGTTATTAACTGTGAGAAAATGCAGCTGTATCATTGCATCATGGAGTAGTAATCTAGGTTGGAAAGGACCTCTGGAGCCATCCAGTGCCTGGCATAACACAGTCCACACCATCCTGTTAAAACTAGGCTTGATGAAGGCAGGTTGGCTTTTCCCAAGAGCTTTGGGACTAGAGCACCCAGGAGAGTTCAGGTCTGTCCCCTCTTGCATCCAGGGTGGCTTTGTCCCACAAATCTCCCTGCAGACAGGTCTACAGTGACCAGGCTATGGGCCACAGAAGCATAGGGCTATCATCTTGTGTTGAAACTATGCTGCTGGCAAAAAGAATCAAGCTAAATATTTTGTACAAATGGATTAACAGCTCCAGGAAATGCTGCCAGGTATTGCAAAGTCAGTATTTATTCGTAAATGCCTTAAATGGGCCACTGTGTGGCTTTGACCTCCTGTTTTGCCAAACAGTTCTCCTACTTAATTTAGGAGCAAGTGCAGACCAGGAGCCTTTTGCAGCTGTCAGTTTGCATGTGGTCATCTCGTTTTGGAAGTTAGAAAAGGTTAGAGGTGTGAATGTGCTGCTCTATGCCACAGGACCTCAGGGCTGGACAATGGCCATGTTTGCGTACAAACTGTCTTAGAGAAAGATGGGGTGCATGAGAAGAAGTGGATTAACTCCTGGGGCTTACTCTTGGGATTGTCCTGGACTCTTGTCACTCTTTCTCCTGAGTGGTTCCTACATTTTACATTAAATAGTTGGCTGTTAAACTGTAGCAGTAGAAGCTATGACCACTCACACAGGTGTGCTAGTTGGGCTAAGTGCCATAAACTCTGGGTTACAAAGTCAAACATTTTCCATTGTCATTCTGTCTCTGATTTTATAAAATTTCAGTTCATCCACAATAGGGTCTGTTACCGTTCATAAATGCTTAGAATTGACAGTTTGAGTGTTTTCCTGGTAAGTAGTAATTGCCTTATCTCTTTAGGCAGGGAAGCTTATTGAACTCTTGCTTCCTCACTGTCAAGATGAGCACAGGAGCCAGTAGGAGTCTATATGAAAGCAACAAATGGCATATCCTTCTCTGTGTCATTTTAAAGGAAAGCACAGGACACACCACTTGGTGGAGGAGATGTGCTGGAAATACCAGCTAGACCACTTATCAAATAGACTTAAATAGGGAGATGTCCAAACCAGGTGTAGATAATGAAATTATCTGCTGCTCAGCTCTACAGGCTTGCTGTCTGCACAAAGTTTCATGTTCAGCGGGATGGCTAAGTGTCTGCCAGTTGAATGTGGAGTTCTTGTCTCTTTGGGCACAGACACATATGCAGACATATCTCAGGTTCTCTGTTCTTAAGTATCTCCACAACCCATTCCTGTCAAAGAAAGGGCACATTTATGCCTTCAGGATGGTGTGTGTGTCTGGCTTGTGCATGACACAGCCTGCAGTGTCTAATCTTGTGGCAATTCTGTAAGCCATGAAGCTAGCCAGGATTTGGAACTTTAGATTCTTAAAAGGTAAGGTGGCTATATCTACAGCTGTATCTAATAACCAAAAATATATTTGATTTTAAAGAATTTGTTTAGGCCCTTGCAAATGGAAATGGATGCCTAACTCTTTTAGGATTTTACCTTTCAAAATCTTGCCTGCAGTCTCAAATACATGTGAAAGAACAAACTGAGCCTTCTAAACATGGCAATCAGCCATTACCTGTTGCCGAGAGCCCCTGTGACAAAAGCAGTGGCAAGTCCTGAGCTGTGAAGCAGGTCAGCTCAGTAGCAGCCATCACCTGCAGCTGCTTGTTGACTTGTTGAATCTAATGTGATAATGAGAAATACATCGGTCTTGACATTAAATACTTGTGCAGACTTCCAGATAGAGGATGTTTAAGAAGTTTTGAGTACAGAAAACAGAGATGAGGGATGGAAAATTGTGTTCTAAGTTGTCATGGCAAACTTTGGTGAAATGTAAGGAAAGGACAAGGTAATGGTTGGGTTACAGATGATAATGAGTCTATTTGGTATTACTGAGCTGAACGGGCTAAAAAAATAAATATTTTCATTTGAAGGAGAGATGTGACTTCAAAAGAGTGTTGAAAAGTATCACTCTTTGGCATGCAGGCCAAGTTGTGCTGTTGGAACAGAAGTTTTTGTAATCCAGATCTAGCACTCCCCCCTTAGGAACATGTGAAGTATGATGCTATCTGTTTGAGACCTTTTCATTTAAACTACCATCCAGTTAACTAAGATGGAATGATAGAACAATTGTGATACAAATTTAATTTTTTTTACCAGCAGAACATCTTTTCCTGGATTTTGTATTTCTTGAGTTCACACTGCTATGGAGTTAAATTTTCTTTTGGAATGAATAAAATAATTTAAGTAAATTCTGTCAGTGAAGGGTAATAACAACAAAAAGGATACTTTTGTGCAGAAAGCTCTCATTTGTTATAGAATAATTAAAGTGTAGCATCAAATCTTCATATGTAAATACATGTATTGACTCTCTCTGTCTACTTTAACAGAAACTAGAAACCACAGTAATTTTCCAAGTTTCATTTTTAATGTTATTAAAGTCAAGCAGAACCAGCTGGTACTGCACAATTTCTACTTTTCAGGATGGTGAAAATCTTTGAAAATGTTTGTTGAGTGATTTCCAAAGATCATGCCAGAAAGAGCAAGAAATCTTATAAGATTTAGTAAAGAGTTTTGGAACATAGATATTATAGACTGAATAAATTCTCATCCACAGAAAATTGCATACATGAGTAGAATTAATGCACACTTATCTCTGAACACAATCCTGCTGGCTGAAACCTACTTCTGATAAAACTTCTAACAGGAAGATTTTTAGCATTGACATTCTAAAACTTGTGATAATACTTTTTCACTAGATGCCTGCATACACCTCCTTTTAGTCTCTTTATTGTGCACTAATAGCTTTATTTTTCAGATCTTCTATTTCTTTGTCCAAAAGCCACAGCTGTAGCTTTTTAAAAACATCTTGGAAAAACATGGTTACTAAACACTACTTAGTCTGTCTATCTATCCTCATCATATTGAAATTAATTACTTTGGGTTAATATTAAGTAATTATGCAAGAATTAAAATAATTTAAATTTTTGTGCATTTTATGGATGCTCTATGAATTCAAAAAGCTATTATAGATACTCCATTTACTGTAGACACTAGATTTTAGATGTTGTGTAGCTGGATTATTAGTACCAATAACATAATTTTTACTATGTATTTTCTGGAGATGTTCATTGTATACTGTTAGTTTGCAAGCAGAATAAGAAATGCAGCAGTTTCATCTACAGCCCTTTAAAATCTCTTGGACTCAGAGTGTTGCTAACAAGCTGAAATTCTATCTGGTGGAAATAAAAGAAAAGTTTGATATTTGGTGTGAGAGGGAGTCCAAAGCTAACAGGTAATTTATTGGCTTCTGTTCACTTAAGTTCGTATTCTGGCACTTCTGAATTGCTTGGGATTTAAACAAATCTCCACATGCAAACTAAAATTCCATTGGATCCATTAAGTTGTTTTTAAAATGTGTTTTCAAGTCCTTGAAGCTTTTGATCTGCATTCATGTGAAATCTGAGCCAACTTTGACATGTGGATCCCAAACCCTTGGGTGAACATGAGCTTACATTCTGGAACCTGGTAGCAGAGCTGCAGCACTATGAAAACTTGCTTGGGACTCTTTCCCAACAGGTGAAGTTAAGCATGGCTTGAGGCCAAGGTACATTGCAGTTGATTTCAACAACAAATTCTTCTGAGCTTAAGTTTTTTATTTTTAAATTTTACTGTTTAGGGGAGAGCACTAAAACATTGGACAAAATGGGTTGTCTCAAAAATAAACAAACTTATCAATTGTCTGAAACAGGAATTGAAGAGTCAGTGTTTGATCTACTCCACTTTGGGACTGGATAAATCTTTTGTTCAAATGCACTGATGGCTCCCAGTAGACAAGACAAAAATTACATCACAGGAAAATAAAAGGGAGATTTAAAGAAAGTGTGAAGGAAAGAAGTTTTTTAATTGTACTGAAGCTATTCAGTCTACCTCCAAGCCCTGCTAATTTGCCCTAAATCAAGCACTAAACATATGGTATGCACAGATGGTTCATGCAGATGCTCAGGCCTAGAATCCAGGTGGGTGTTTTTCTGCAGTTTTATCTTATTTTCTTTCAAAATTGTGTTCCAGTTTTTAATGAGGAAGTTTATGAGAATGCTGCAATAAAACATGTCTCAGGTTAAGAATGTTTGGAATAGACAGTGTCCTTATTTGTGCTAACTTGAATCGTGCCCTGGTGTCAGGCCCTGGACCTGAAATGGGGACCCTCAGGGCACACTTCTCAATGGTTATTTCAGCATTTGCTTAATATACATCCTATATATCCATCTATATCTATACTATCTATTTCTATCTTTATCTATCTCTATCTCTATCTCTATCTAATCTATATAGCTATATATCTTTATGTCATCTATATAATCTATATCTATATATCTATATCTATCTATATCTAATATATATCTATCAGTATATGGGTGCTGAGGTTCCTGTACCAGCTCACCAGAACACAAGAAGAAACACCAGATTTATTTCCCCAGAGAAGATAACAGTGAGGAAGGAATCCCAATAGAGCAGGCGGCCAGTGGGAGTCAGATAAAAGTTATTTAGAAAGTTTATAAACGCTATGTGTTCATACCAAGGCTATGTGATACTTTAGAGTGGTGTTTTTTCTCTTGTAAAACAACAGGCTGAATCAAGTATGTCTTAAGAAACACAGGATCACACAGGATTGTCTTGTTGATTCTATTCTCCACTAGTAAATTACTCAAAAGAAATTGTGGCTCTTAGGAGAATTTAGTACTGATACTTCCTGCATCAACAGCTTAACTTGTTTCTTGTCTTCTTTTCACATTTAGAAATCTATCAGAAGGAGATCTGCAATTGTTCTCTCTCCAGATCCTTGTCTCTTTCTTATTGCACTGCTGTTTTATTACCCTTCCCTGGGTTATGTGAAGGAGTCACTAGTGCTGTGCTGCCTGGAACCAAGGTGCTCTGCTTAGAGTGGATTGCAGCAGACCTGTCTGGAGGGATCCAGCATCCCAGTTCAGTAAGACACTGTGGTTTGAGAGAGGTGGCTGGCTAAAGGCTTCAGAAACACAATTCGATTGAATATAATTTCTCATGTTTGCTTTATTGAAATAGAGTTGGAGGTTTTACAGACTATGAGACCATGTTTTAAGTTCTTAAGTTTAAAGAATTGAAGTCCCAAAATTGCAGTCCTCAGGATCTCATCAATCAGCTGCCTAATTCTAGAGCTGTCTGAATAACATACACATAGTCACTAGTAAAAACATGTAATACAACTAGCATTCACCCTGTTCTCTGGACTTGAGAATCTCCATCAAAGGAAGCTCAAAAAATGATGAGCCAAGTAGACTTGATCTAATAATTTGGTGAAATAAAAGGGATCATTCTGCTTCTTCTTCCTTGACCTACTCTGTGTGCACCCTCCAAACTGTACCTTGCACTCCTTTTGGAGTTTGTCAAAGCATTGATTCATTTAACAGAATTTGGGCAGATAACTAACTAGCAATACTCATAAAATTAGTATTTTCCTGATTTCAGCTGTTCACTGGGGAACTATATAATTGTCAGAGTTGGAAGAAGGTAGAGGAGAAGAGGAATGGGAGGAGGGTTAGGATCATCATTCACAGGAGCAATTGCCAAGTAAATCTGAAGTTGGTTCAGCTGCCTCACTAAAACTCATTTTACAGAGATGAGGGATGGCATGAGTGTCTTAGTGCCTTAGTAAAGCACAAGTTAGCCTGTTAGCTAACTTGGATTACTTCACACTTTATTTTTAAAGATTTAATTGAGGTCCTTTTCTTCCTCTACTCGTCTATTGTATATTGGACTGTGAATTTTAGCATTTAAGGTACTGCTAGGCAATGTGTTGCTCAGCTTTGCAGTTCTCAACCCCATGGCAGATCTATGCCCACCTTTACCGTAGGGGTTGACACTGGAATTAGCTTTGGTCTTTTCTGAGGCAAAGTAGATTAAAATTCAATCCATGCTTTTCCTCTAGAAAAAGGACAGACAAAACAGAGAGGAGATTGCTTGGTATAAATAAATAAAACAAATTAGCTAAGAAAAATGAAGTTATCCACCAGCTGATGATCTTGTCTGTTTTATTTCATTTTTGGCTCAAACCATTCTGATTAGGCTTTTTATTTACCTGTGTTTAAACAGGCATATCTCCACTGCAATTTTAAACATTTTTTGTATTGAGACCTACAGGAGGACCTCTAGATCTGGGCTTTTAAAAATTTAATATAAGTCCTTTTAGATGAAATTGCTTCAAGATATGGTTCCTTTCTGCTCTTCTGTAAAATTTCATTAAATGGCTCAATCTAAAATATTGGATGGATTTATCTCAGAGTAAATGTTTTTATTATCCCTTTGAAAATAAAACATTTCTCTCAGAAAAAGATGGAAAGATTGCTTTCAACTGATATGACTACAGTGCAACAATAATTGAGGTGACTCCTAGATTCTTCATCAGGAATGGCATTTTTCTGCCTGTAAGGTTTCATGTAAATACATTGTCACTGGTGTAACAGAAACCCTCCCCAGTCTAACCTAGTTCATCAGCAACCATGGGAATTGACATTTTAGGAAATCTAAACTTGGATTTGTTGGTTATAAAAGAAGTAGAAGATACAGGGGGGCACTTTAGGTGAAATGTTTTGCTGCAGAATAATAAAATCTAGATTCTGTTGGGCATGTAAGACTGAAGATCATAAGTGGTCCCGTTAAATTAGAAAACAGAAGATTTATTTATTTGTACAATAATATTGTAATGTGCCATGGTGCAATATTGATCACAAAATTTTATCTCAAGTAAATATTGTCCTTATTGGTTTACTTCTATTGAAACCACCTCAAAAATTATTTTTTAAGTTGAATTGAAAGTTTTTCATGAGTTTGAAAAAGTGGGTCAAACTGGTATCTGCTGTTTGTAGAAGAAATTAGGGGTGTGCATGTATTAAGAATTTATGTATCCATGGTGAGATGAAAGGATATTAAAGTTATTTAGAACTTTATAACCCAAAAATTATTTTTTATTATTGCTTGTTCAATTTCTAATTTGCATTTTAGGATTATTAAAGAAGTAACTTTCCGTACAAGGGTCATACATACTTTTATTCCTAACACTGCATCTGAGATATATTCAGATTTTTTTCATATTCTTTGTACAGATTTGAGAAGAAAAGCCCATAAGTATTAGTTCAAAGGATCACAAATACGTCCATGTAATAGTGCTTTAATATGTTGATGAAGCATCTTTGCATACTGAATTTCAGGTCAAAATATCTCAAAACATACCAATACTGAACATGAAATAAAAGTTTTAATCTCAAAAGTAATTTCAATACTTTTTGAACTTTTGCAGGAACTTGGCTGACTTCTCCTCATTATATTTGCCTTTCTATATATCTGCCTTTGGACTATTTCCAAACAACTAGAAGCATAAAATACAATACCTTCTCTCCTGAGATTTTGAGTCCAAGTTTTCTCACTTCAGAGTATAACAGGGCTCTGACTTGAGTTTTAAGATGAATAATAGTCTAGATGAAAAAAAATGTTCTTGTGTGCCTATACAAACCAAATTTTAGCTTAGTTTAGGACACTAAATGCGTTTATTCATCCAGAGTATGGGCAGAATATAAAGTGGTGATTGTACAAAAGCTTCAGGAATCAGTGATTCTAGGCACACCAGTGGATTTAGACTGGGTTTTTAATCTCTCAGCTCTCATTTAACAATAAAGTACAAAGAAACAATTATATATTAATTTTTAATTGTCTGTATGCTATTTAGTTACATTTTATATGTTAATGGTGCTTTCAAAGCACCATGCAAGGATGCACATCTTTTGGATTTACTCCCCAGAAATCAGTTATTGAGCTGAGGTGGCAGTGAATGGCTCAGCATTTTGTTTTTTATGGTCAGTGAATGAAGCCTGATGAAACTTTGAAAATAGGAGTCTATGGCAAGAGGGTGCAGAGGGAAGGTCAGGATTAGTGCCAAAGCCTGGATGCTGCCATATGCTTGCATAAAAGCAATGCTTCCAAGTGCTGCTGTTGGGTACAAAGGAATTTCTAATCCCACCTGAAGTTCATCCAGAACCTCGCAGTAGAATAACAAAGTAACCTTCTAGTAAAATTGCTAATCACCTTTGGGACAACAAAATGTAAACAAAGAAATTATCTCAAAAATTGTGATTGAAGCCCGTAGCATTTTAATGACTTGGCAGCTATCACTGTGTATCATTACAGACAAACAGAAACCAATACCATTTTTTCTCCTGGGCAGGAAGTAATTGTATAATGACTCAGATTAAGTCTTTTGCCTTTAATACAAATCTCAAGACTGTAGAATAAGGTATACTTAGAATCATAGAGTTTAAGTTGGAAAAGACCTCTTAGATCATATAGTCCAACCAATAAGCCAGGACTGCCAAGTCCATCAATAAAACATGTCCCTAAGTGCAGGGGTGGTGACTCAACCAGCCTGTTTCAATGCTTGCCAGCCTCTTCCATGAAGAGATTTTTCCTAATATCCAGTGTAACTCAAGGTGCAGTGCAGCTGCAGTGGAGCAATTTTTTGAGTCACTTTTCTGTAGAGTTAGTGAGCAGGCAGGATATCCTCCATGCAGAAAACCATTATGTTTTCTACCTCACTAGCTGCTTCAGACCCTCTGATGTCTGAAAAAGTATTAGGAAATGAGTAGAGACTTATTAAACAGGAAGCATACTGGAGTGAAAAATAATATTGCTGAATTCCCTATTTCTGCCATGAGAGAGACATGAATTGAATGGTTCTATAAATTTTGAGGTTGCCTCCTATAAAATACACATAAGCAAATAAAAATGCTTTTAGGTTATAATGCACATCTGTTGATTTCCCCAGTGGAATTAATTTTGGTTCCTGTGACTGGAGGAAGAGACAAAGAATTCCAGCTGAATGCAGAAGGAAGATGCCTGCCATCAAATGCCAAATTCCTCATCCTGGCTTTGAATCAGACATGCCTTGCTCCCAGGAAGGAATTGGAGCATCATGGGTTTCTAATAGCATAGGTAATGATACTGGGGAAAGAAAAGCTGGGTGAGTGTGTGTGCTAAAACTGAAGAAAATAATTTTCTGGAGATATGTCCTTTGGCAAACTTGTATGGCAGCAAATATGAATGAGCCAGCGGTACTTTCCAGAAATGCAATAGAGACCTCCAGGTATTGCAAAAATACAGAATGTTTCTCTCTTGTACCATCTTTCAAGCCTTTCATAAAATTCCTTAATGACAGCATTAGACCAAGACCTATCAAGTTAATGGGGATAAGGTCTGCTTATTTCTATCAGAAACAGCTGGCATGATGTCTGGCCTCTTTGATTCCATAGCTCAGCAAGCCAGCTTCCTTGCATCCTTGAAGGCAGCTCTTAGCAGGAATTCAGAGCAGGTCTTAGACCTTGCTGCAGTTTCTTAGTTAGACCTTTTGACCATTTTACTCTGCCAGTTACCTGATTTTTGAACACATAAATTTTGGTAAAATTGTATAGGAATGTATGGGCTACAAGGATGTATGTACATATGCACATGTAGCCGTAACATGCAGTATACACAGAGTTGATGTCCTTCCCCCTAGTATTCTAGAAAATGTTTCTGTAAAAGGATAGCTATTTCAAATTTGTGCTCATGGTGGGATTTGGAACGCAGGAAAACCAATTGAGGATGTCCTGCATGCAGTATTTGGGCTCTGCTGCTTTGAAATCCTAAGCATAACATGACTAATTAGTTATTACTAAACTCCTGTCCAGTCTAATGGTCAGGTTTGGAACAGAAGGCAGGAAACTTCTGCTCTTGAGAGGGGAAAACTGCAATAGAGCAGCAGTCAGCCTTCATTTTTCAGAGTGCTTTAAAGAAAAATGTTATAAGAATGTTGAGGATAAGGGACTTTTGAAAAATTGCTTTCAAAGTTATGTCATAAATGTTTTCAGTGCATGAAAGAAGATGGAGGTCTGTGACCTACTTCCTGAAGTGGTTTGTATGTAATTTACACATAGGAAATGCAAGTTACATGCAGAATTGTAGGATTTTTGATTTGCATTGTTAACTGTGAGACACTTCCATCCTTAGGGAGGTAGGAGTATAGCCACTGTCATATGAGCATAGTTGCATTTCTGGGTGAGAGGTGTAGGGGTTGCTCATGTAAGCTTGGTGAGATAAAGGAGAACAAAGATTTAATGTAGACATGAGAACCTACTTTCACCCTCCTTTCAATGGATGAATTTAAACTCTTTCAAAAAGTAATTTAACTCTTATTTGAGCTGAATCATCTCCATGTTCCCATGATGTCCAGATGTGCTAGATCTCTAACAGAGCTACTACAGGTAGATGCCTAAACCAACATGGACTATGTCCAGGCTCTCTTCTGCTAGGTCCAGCCCTAGCATTTCTGTGCAGGTTTGCCCACAGTTTGGCTAACATTCGTCTGTAACTAGTTCCTGCTTATTATGGACCACCTTCCCAGAATACTGAAAGACATAGATATTGGATAAATATTTGACACAGAAGGTAAATGTCACAGAGTCCCCTTAGAGTATGCAAAAATTTGACTTCTATTACACTCATCTTGCTACACCTGACACCAGCTATCTGCTCCTTGAATCCCTAGTGATTCTTTTCTTTTATGTCAGACTTGCAAGGATTGCTACAAAAGCTGAATTTTTAGAAACTTGTATTAAAAGGAAATCTAGAGTTCAGACATTTGCTTGTTGTCAGTGGTTATGCACTGTGGAATTCAAAGTTCATCTCTGCCTGTCTCAGCTGCTTGCACATGCAGCAGTTGTAGATGTGGCCTCTGTGCTTTGAGCTGAGGAAGCAGTTTGTTTCATTTTATTTAAGGTAGGGAACTCATAAAACCTCTTCTCTTGATGAAATGACTGATAAATTAGTAGTATTTTATTTTTAATTACCGTAATTTC
>VRYO01002734.1:18991464-19018247 GCA_009812075.1 Sialia sialis
TGAAATTACTGTAAGCTATTATTTAATAATGTGAATTTAATCTGGAATCATACCCACACAAAGCAGGTAAACTAGAATAGTTAAGGCAAAGAAGGAGAATACATTATTCTGCTAAAATGTGCTGTCATTATGTCAATCAATTTCCCTAAGCTGACATGTTCTAACGGCCTGATTCTGTGAGACTGGAAATGTATCCTTTAAATCTTATTTGCAGCAGTTAATATGAATTTATTTTTAAAAATTGCTTTTATATTTATTTGCTTCATTGATTGCCAGATGATAGAGATTTCTGGACATGGGCAGTAATATTCTGTGTTTGCACATGTAATTTATGTGCTGTGCTCTCAAAGGCAAGTTTGCGAGATAATAAAACCTACAGCAAAATTGCTCTATCCAGATCTAAATTTTTTAAACTTGTTGAAGTTATGAACCCCTCTAAATGTGCCATGATAAAGGAATATAAAGCATATTCTTGAAGTAGAATGAACTTCAGTGACAGGTCTGTTGGCAGTGATTTGCAGATTCCTTTAGAACAGCATGAAAAGTCTTTTTTTTCCTGGTTTAATTAGATGAGTGCATGTCCCATTTTTTCTGATTGCTGCTGGGATTTTTCCATTAAGAATGCAGACAAGCATCTGCCTTGTAGGGCCTTATTAACCACAATCTCAGATGACATATTGGTGGGAAGGCAGCATGTCCTCAGATTTATTGGATCTGCCAGCTCCTGCTTGGTGGGTCTTGTGTCAGATGGAGGAGACCAGAGGCACTGAGATGTTGGTGTTTGAAGCCACCCTTTTTCTGCCTTGGAAAGCTGATGTTGCATTACTTGGAGATGTATTTCCCTTTTCCCAAATGACTAGGACTTAATGCAGCTGGAATTGTCCAACATTTCAAAAGCTGTGAGTGGAAGATGAAACAAGTGGGGTCTGACAGATGGGCAGAGTGAATGACCACTGACCTCACACAGGCTCTGTGCTCCTTTTTCACCTGAAAGCTGCATGAGTGACTTCCCTCATCAGTTGGGGATGAAGGAAGAGGCACTTGGCAGGATTAGAGTGACCCTATGGTACCTGCTGCCTCCTCCAGCAGTTGGCACAAAGTGTTTTAGCCCTGAGAGAAAAAGTTATTAAATGTTAAACTTTACAAGGACGTAAATTTTCACACAACTTTTTTCCCCCCTTATGGTTTTCCTTTAAAATTAATTACTGGCACTGTAAATGTGCCTTTTATTCATGTTTTTCTTCTGCTGGATCTTGGCTAACAAACCCTTGTCTTCTCAGCAAAAGTCTTCTCAAACTCCTCAGAGATGGATTTTCACACTCTTTTCTTGTCTCTGGAGTGTCTGCTCAGCATCCATGAAAAAATAATTATAGTAAAGTTAATTGGGTTACTATAGATTTGTATGGTATAGAAAATTTCCCAGGTTTCACTTTTTTATTATCTGGTGGGGAGTGTTGAACCTTAGTCACTGATCCAAAGCACATTCATTCTGTCTCTGGCCTTGCTGTGTTAAATAGTTTTTCTGAAAATAAATATTAGTTTTCTGTCAACAGAGTCAAGTCATTGAAACGTGGGAACAAGATGTGAAAAAAAGCCAGAATCAGTGAAAAAAACCCTTTAAGTGACACTGGAGTCAGTAGTAAAAGCTTTGTTTGTTACTGTGCCTGCCAAGGCACCTCAGTAAGTGGCTGCGATGCCCTAGCTCCTGCTAGTTGGATAGCTTGTAGAAAGAAGCTGTTTGGGATTGTAATGAGAATATGTTTGTTCAGGGTTTTTTGTTGTTTTTTATCCTTTTGCATGAGTCACCTTTATTGGTCCCTGTTCTATGCCCAATAATCTGAGGTTATTTTCCTGAATTCCCGAGCCTGTGATGTATGGAGTATGCTCAGTTTCTATAGAATCTGAAGGGAACTGAAGGGCTGTCCAGGTCAGCAGCTATACCATGTGTTTATACCCTGTTTTTCCTTTTTCCCTCACCTAAGAGCAGTGAAGAAATCATACAGTGTGGCTATGTGTTTGCTGCTGCAGGCAATAGCAGCAAAAGGTTCTGCAAGCATAAGAGTAAATATGATAGCTTCTGGGCATGTTCCAAGACTGAAAAAACCCCCCTTCTGCATCTCCTCAATCTCCTTCTGTTTGTAGACATGAACACTGTCAACAGCATTTGCTTCACTCAGGGGAGCATATGCATCGCAATATGGCCTTTAATTACTCAGTTGTAAACTATTCTTCAAGTAATATGGAATTGTATCCATATTGCTCTGTAACCTCAGATCACTGCTGCTCTGCATGGGCTCCTTGTGTGAGAAGTACGTGGAATGGCACAGTAATATGTTATAAAATATTTACACATTTTAATGCTGTCTGTAGACAGCGTTAATTTTGAGTTTTATAAAAGCTCAGTCTTGTGAGGCTGCAGTTGCAGTGTACCCACACTCAGCTCAGCTTTGGTGAGTGTGTTTGCCTTGGAGGACAGATCCTCACTGACCTCTCAAGCTACAGCTGGTGGTGTGTGACCTGAGAAAGGTTCTGGGGAGCAGCCATGAATATGAATACAATTTTCAATTGTGATGAATATACACATCATTGTGGGTTTATGCTGGAAAACTGCAAATGTTTGCTTGACTTCTGGACTTCCTAAGGATTGAAGTTTCTATTAGTCTATCAGTGATATTGTTTGAAACACAAGCCTTGATCCTTCCACCTAGACGTTTGCATAAATGTACTTATGTAGAATTCTGCAGGGCTTAAATCTTACACTGCAATATGTGGTGGTTTTTTTCTTTTCTTTTTTTCTTCTTTTTTTCTTTTTCTTTCTTAAATGCCTGCTCTGTAAGTCAAGAATGTACACATTTAATTTTTTCAGAATCAAATGCATGACCTAACATTTCAGGCAGTGTGTAAAGACATTGCAGAGTGTAATTTTAAGGATTAAATGGATATTGGTAAAAGGAAATGCTGATGTATCCAAAACACTGCAGTCCCAAAGGATGCCACTGTAATGTAATCTGCTAGAGATTAAAGCAAGAGGGGAAGGGTCTCTACTGCCTGCCATACTGCACTAACAACAAACACAGCACATTTGAAAATGATTAATGGTGAGAGGATAAAAAACCTATTAATTTTAACAGATGTTAATAAACAGTATTTAATAGGAAGAAGGCTGTACAGGATGCCAGATATTTATTTATGTCCAGTCAGGGATATAAAAAGAGAAAAATATAAATTATTCCTGACATCTTGATTCTCAGTGGAATTCTGTTGCATGTAGAAAAGCTGTGCAATATCTTTAGTTTATTATAAGCTATGTGACCTGTGTGTGTGGTTATGAAATGAAGTGTTGACAAATGCTTTCCTCTAAGCAGAAACAGTGCTGTCAGTCTGGAAATGTGGAACTGCTGTGCTTCAGCTAGCACTAAGTCTCGGGCTCTGTTCCATCATTTTGAGGTGTTGGCTGTAGTGTACAAAATGCAAATTTAAAGAGAGATGCTCTTTGTCAAACCTGGGAGTAGGGCACTGGGAATAGTGTGCATGGCTGAGGATAATGAAAAGGGGTAAGAAAGGCAGGGAGGGAGTGGTTATGACACCGTTTTTCCTTCAGAACCTTTGTTCTCCTGTGGCAAGGGAGTAGTGTCCCAAGGAAGAAATCAGTTAAATAGAAAAACTAAAAATATCAGGACTCTATTATACATGAACACAAGGAGAAATGCTGCAATTGAATCACTGTGTGTAAAGGGAGGAGGAACCAGATCCACAATGGTGTATGTCTACCCAGCCCTGTGTGAATCAATGAATAAATACGGAAGGAACAAATTGAGGGAGGAAGGTTGAGCAGCATACACTTAGAATTGTGGGTCAGGGAGGGTGCTGCATACACTGAAGGTGTGAATGTGGAAAGAAGGGACAGAACCAAAGAAAAGCAGTTAATATGATGAAATCCTTTCTTTCTCCTGCCCTGTGTGTACAAGACACTGCTAGATCTTAGGAACAGACCTGTCGGTAGAGCTGTGGGCTGGACTCCAGCCTTTTAACTGCACAGAGCCAGGTACTGCTCAGTGGGAATCTGGTATTGAACAGGTAATTTTTAAATGCTTCATTCTTGCCACTCTCCATGGTTGCTATAGAAGGAAGCTTTGATTTTCTTAGCTCAAGTACCTCTTGTCAATTGGCTTTATGATTTGAATGTACTTGCAATAAATAAAACTCCCACTCACAATAAATACGCAACCCTTGTCCAACAACTGGGATATTCTGTGTAAAGACACGACACATATTTGTGGAATTAAGAGAATAGCACATTCCACTGCATTGTTAACACCTGCCCTTGCTGTGAGAAGTAAAATACATATATTAAGTCCAAAAGCAGGAAGAGACTGAGATGGAGACCAAGGGTGTACTGGGCAGGGGTCCTAAGGAGGAGAAGCCCTATGTAATACCAGACAGGCTACTGAAGGTTCCTAGAAGGGCTCCTACCCTACTATTGAACAGGAATCTGGAAAAAAGCAGCTAAGGAGGAAGATGTTCTATGTTATGTCCCACTCTTTGGATTATAAAACCTTCTACACTTCCTAATGCAGCCAGGGGCCCAAGATATCATCATTTCTGTCTCAAAAATTAAGTCTATTTCCACTACAGATTCACCGCCTAGTTCTTCTATAAGTTGCTGTCAAACTTTTGCTATTCTTTTCTCTCTACAATGATGGCCATTTCCTCATTAATCTGTTTCAATGCATCTTGTCTCCTCCTCATCCCTCCTGGTTCTTCATGGTGCTCCTATTGCCCCTGAACATCCTTCTACTGAAGCCTTTTTTTCCTTTATTTTCTCACACACTTCTCACTTCAAGCACTCTATCACTGCCACTGTGGTGCCTGGCATCTCCTGCTGCCTCACCTGTACCTGGTGTTGTGGGTTTTTTTGGGGCAAAGTACAGTATGTTCACAATTATAAGCTGCACATGATTATAAGCCGCACCTCCCAGTAGCTGGGTAGACCATGGGATTTGTCCATATATAAGCCGCACCTGAATATAAGCCGCGCTTTTTTTGCTTTATTAAAAGCGAGGATCAATGTGTAACAAAGTAACAAATTAGCAACAGAATTGCACCAGGGCGGGGTTTGGTGTCAGGTGCTCAAGTTGCAAACAGTTTCCATAGACCAGCGAAGCCTTTAAATGCAGCCCCAGGCGCCCTCCCCAGCCGGGTCTCACTTCCAGGTTGGCGTTTCACTGGGATTTGTCCATAGATAAGCCACACCTGAATATAAGCCGCACTACTGGGGTAGGCTGGATTCTTCAATGAAAAAGGTGCGGTTTATAATCGTGAAATTACTGTACTTAAAATCCCTTCTTCTTCCAATCCAGAGGCAGACAGCAATTATGAAAACAAAAAGTATCCTATAGTAGAGACCTCAGGGATATATCTAGGGAGAAGTTGACCTACTGTAATCTCAGATGCAGCTATGAAGTGCCCAGATCTTGCCAAAGTGCACTGAAGCCTAAACAGTTCTTGGAGAGAGGAGGATGATAACACAAAGGTAACTGATGCAAGGACCACCTTCTTACCTACTTCTCTCACTGTTAGCAGGTAAGCTTGCTGGAGTTAGGATCTTAGGCTTGCTTAATTTTAATTTGTCAGGAAAGAAAAATCTCAAAGTTTTGTCCAGCACCCATTCAAAGGAACAGCTCATAGGACTTCAGTTGGTTTGCTGTTACAGTATTACAATGTTTGTTCAAATTCCAAAAGAAGCCTTTTTCTAAAAGTTTTTCTAAAAGGTCTTGTGTGACAGGGCCAGGCCTGGGATGACATGTAATGAAGTCCATGTATTAAATGATCCAATTTATCTCAGCTGACCAAAGTAGAGAGAAGGCCAGCTCTTGTAGATGTAAAGAAAACTCCAAAAAACAAAAAAATGAAAAAACAAATAAACAAAAAACAAAAACAACCCCAAAAAACCCAAAAAACCCCCCAACAAAACCTAAAAAACAAACCAAACCAAACCAAATAAAAACCACAAAAAAAACCCCCGTTATTGGAGTTTAGGCTTTATTTCCAGTGGGTTAGATTTGCCCTCCTTGGTATTGTCTCAGGCACGTCAGCTTAATTTTCCAGCACTAACAGGGCCCAGAGACAATGACAGTATTTTTTTTTCAAATCCAAGAACCTCTGTTACATACACTTCCCAAACCCTTTTTTTTCAATGCAAATTTTGAAATCTCTATGGAAGTTCCCAGGTACCTTGCTCCTGAGCAAAGTTCTAAGCTGGTCTCTGGGACAAGACATTCATTAGTCATGTGCTACATTTGCATAACAGAGTATTCTGAAATTCTCTTGGAGCAGCAAGGAACAGGAAACCATTACTAGCCTAGGATCAGAGAGAAATTTCCTCTCAAGTGTATGTGATGCTATGTTTTTCTTGTATTTTCCTCCAAAGCAGGTAGGGAAGCACTGTTAGAGCAGGATATCAGATTAGATAGCCCAGGGCAATGTGTGCTTCTTTGTTCTCCCTCTTTCTGCCCCTGAGGCAGCTGGAGGTGGAGTACCTGTTTTTCCAATCTCCCTGAGAGTCCAGGAAATGTCTGTACCACGCAGAATATTTATTTTCACTGTAGTGTTCCTTATTTCTGTTGCACACCAGTCTCGAAATCTTTAGTGAAAAGTGCTGTAAGAGTTTGTAGTGCAAAGTGGCCACCTAAAACAAGACTTAAAAGCTGTGTGACATTGTGTGTCTCAATGCTTGTGCACTGCAATGTGCAGGGAAGAGTGACCACACACAAAACCAGTGAGGCAGAACATGTGAGGAAGGTGGGATACTGTTCTGATAGGAAGAGGACAGATACCACGAAGTCCCAGCTGGAAAGGGGAAGGGTGGGCAAGAGCAGACTGTGCTTCTGCAAAAAGTTTAACATTCAGGCTTTCATCTTCACCTCTGAGCATGTGTATGGTCTTCCAGCCAAACACATGAACTTCCCAGCTGCCAGAACTTGTGTGGCCATCTGCAGAGAGGCCAGTGCTGGGGTGCTGATGCCATGTCACTGGGGTCCTGCACAGAACAAGGCCAGCAGATCTGAGGCCACACGCAGATTTTGTCCAGAATTCCCTCCAGAGTACAAAACTGCATTACTGAGCCTTAATTCTATTTTCACTTATCATCTCCAGCTGTTTCAGCCTGCAGTACTAGTTCTTTTATTAGTAACAGCTGTACCAAATTTCAGAGGCAATGCTCTTGTTAATTTTGCCTGAAGCAGATTCTGAATGTCTTGAAATATCCCTAATCTAATTATGCATTTAATATTCAACAGCAAATGTGAAGACCAGAATCATACTCTAATACAGAAAAAGAAGAATATATTATTAAGTGAGTACGCTACTTTTAGCTTTTATCTTTCTGCTACTATATTTGTTTTGGGGTTTATGAACATAATAAATTTCAGGGACTAAGTGGAGTCTATTCAGTCTATTAAGGCTCATTTTCTTTTAATACTCTAATCCCCTCAGGATACTATTTGCCCTAATTGTTTCTTGAATGATCCTCCAGTGTTTAAGCTTCAGCCTCTGACTCATAAGCTATTCTGCATACACTTGTGGCTCTGTGTAAAGAAAAATGGGACATACGACAGATGTTTCAAATTTGTTTTCCTTTACTTTGCAATTATGCCCCTTGTCCTCTTATCTGTCTCCCAGGAAAAAAAAAAGGGTGTGTTTGACATTTACGATACTGTTTAAGATTTTATATACCAAAATTAAATCTCCTCAAACTGCTTTTTTATAGCCTATAAATTCAGATTTTGTGGTCTCTTCTTGCACCTTTTTGTCCTCATATCAATAGGGCTGGTCTCCTTCTGAACTTTACAAACATTAGGCAGGCCCATGAAGCTGTGTGGGCCAGAAGGATAGATGGCACTGAAGGGAGAGTGCAGCCAGACTGCACTCACAACTGGTTCTCACTTGAAACTTAAATTCCATGTGTATTTTCACATTATATTTTTTTAAATTTTTATTTAAAATTCTTTTGCACTATATGGATTAGTCTTAAAAATATTTCTTTTTAACTTCAATATTTTAAGACCAATGCCTATAATTCTCAATATTATAAATTTATTTATATATAAGCATTATCAAAAAGTGACAAAGGATCTTTTTAAAAAGTCCAGTCTATGGTCCTGATAAAGCAGCTTATTTCTCTGTTTTTTCTAAGTTATTTGCCCAGCCTGGTTTGAAGAGCCTCCAAGCTCTGTGATTTTGCTTGGAAACTATTTTAATCTTATAGGACACAATTTCAGGAAGGATATTTGTCTGACATTCAGCCTGAATTTCCCGTTCTTACATTCATGTCATTGCTGATACATGGATTTTCATGTATTGTACTGAAGGATGACTCACGACCCATAGCAAGAGGCCCTTCCCTTGTCCTTTAATCCCGTGCTTAGCCAAGCTACGCACATTCAGTTCTTTTAATTTCCGTTTAATTCAGCCCCCTGTGCCCTGAGCATTCATTCCTGTTCCTGCTTTCTGAGCTTCCCCCAAGTGCCCCTGGGGGACTGAAGACTCCCAGCTGAGCTGGCCTTGCAGCCGTGCCACCTGCCAGTGACAAAGGCAATGGAACCATCACAATTTACATTAACTATAGGTTTGCTCCCATGCTTTATCTCACACGTGCCTGGTATTTTACCGCAATGTGACGCCTTCACTTAGGCACTCTGAAACTGCTTGAGTATTTTCTGTAGTTACATCTTCCCTGCAAATAGGTCTTAAAACAACACTTTGTCAGCATTGGCTCTTCCCATATTTTTCACTGATGTTTATTTCATATATAAGATTAAGGTCCTCTCAATGCCATACTGTAGCATGTATTTATTTTACTGTATATACTCATAGCAATTTTAAAATGCATTTCTATGATTTCGAGATCTGTTCTGTGTTATTTTCTTACCACCACCAGTTTCTGATAACACTTTCCAGGTTACTAAATGAAAATTTTATTTTATACAATGTTATGTTTTTCTATATATTTGAAATATGTCTCATATTTATGCTTTACATTTCTATTTAATGCTATGTCAACCTTTACATTTCCTTAACTTAAATTTCTTTCCTATTCTACATGATAGATAAAAAAACTTCACCTGGTTGTGAGATGTTGTTTTTATCACTGGTTTGCATTTTTTGGTGCAGAAATTTTAGGTTACAGTACTTTTTTGTATTCGAGTGGCTGATTTTGATCTAGATAAGCCTTAGTCACAGTATTTACTGTAGGGAAAGATAGAATCCAAACTGTAAAATGTAATTAAGAGCTTTTCTAAAATGATACAAAAAATTTTATGTTCTAGTGGTTTTTGTTTGTTTGTTTGTTTGTTTTTTACAGAAGAAGAAGGAAGAGGGGGAAAGGGTGAGGGAAAGTGAAATGGTGAGTGGTGGAGGAAACAATCTGTCATCACTTTATGTTTTCTTATTCAGGAGAGATAGAAAATGGGAAAAGGGCAGAGTATTTAGGAAACATACCCATTTTATTCCTTCTTCTTTTCATCCTAAAGAAGTGAGGAAAATAAGGAAGAGAAAATAAGAACAGTAAATTTTTCTACTCTTTTAAAAATGTGCTTCCAATTTTTCATATTAAATTATGAGGACTTAAAATGTTTGTTCTCACTGATGATATTTTGAGGACAGTATGGAAAACACTGATGAATTTTCAGTAACTCCTAGACAAACCATGTCTCAATCACTACTTAAGGTCCATATAAAGTGTGTCTATGTATCTGGGCTGGCCCTTTCTCAGGCTCTTTTCTACTCCCCACCCTCTTTTCCTGAAATGTCATTGTGACAGCTGGTTCCAGTAACCCTTCATTGGCATAGTCAGCAACAAAAGGAGAGGTTCTGTGCCTGCTTGCACATGGAGGGCTGGTCAAGCTCTGTGTGCAGCAACCATGGATGTTCCATCAATGGAATATACAGCAGAGAGGAAGTGGAGTGGAAAATGTGGTGATAAGTTCTGGGACATTGCTTTTGCAGCCACACACTTTAGTCTTGAACTGCTCCGTTTGCTGAATCTGTCGGGAGGTTTCCAGCTCCAGGATGTATAATTTTTTCCTTGCTGCTTTTTGTTGACAAATGTCTCTGGTGGTGAATGTGTGAAAGCTGATAGACTGATTTGTCTTAAAGGGAATGTTCTGCTGCCCAGAGGCTGCTCCTGGATTTCCCAGCAGCTGCAGCAGCATGCTTCAGCTGAGCACTGCACCTGGCCCTGTGTGCCTCACTCCTCCAAAGTGCAGGATTCAACCAAAGTTCAAGGCCCAGAATCCCTAAGCCTTTTTCCTTATCACACCAGAGATTGTAGTTGCACAGAAAAGTAGGTCATGAAGGTATGTCCTCTTTCCCTCTCCTTGAAATGAAAAATTTAGATGATTAATCTCTATGCAATCTATTTTCAGATTTGACTTCCAAGCAGAAGCTGCCAGAGATAGTGGTACAGTGGACATGAGGCAAAAGACAGAAAAAAATTATCTTCTGTGTTCAGAACTCTAAGTAACAATAACTATATAAAAATGAGAGGTATGTGAGCTCATGTGAATTAAAATTTAGTAAGTACAGAAATTTCACAATTATAAGCCACACCTGATTATAAGCCGCACCTCCCTGTAGCCGGGTAGACCACAGGATTTGTCCATATATAACATATATAAGCCGCACCTGAATATAAGCCGCATCTTTTTTTTTTTAATTTTTAATTTTTATTTTTTTTAATTTTTTTTTTTTAGTGAGGATCCATGTATAACAAAGTAACAAATTAGTAACAGAAGCTGCCAGCTGGGTTTGGTGTCAGGTGCTCAAGTTGCAACAGTTTTCATAGACCAGAGAAGCCTTTAAAGGCAGCCCCAGGTGCCCTCCCAGCTGGCGCTCTCACTTCTGGGTTGGCATTTCACCACAGGCCACACCTGAATATAAGTCGCACTACTGGGGTAGGCTGGATTCTTCAATGAAAAAGGTGCGGCCTATAATCGTGAAATTACTGTAAATATGAGCAAATGCTGTGAAAGCTCTGTGAATAATGGGAGGAGCTTGTCTGGGTCTATATGGAGAATGAATGGCAGCTCTTTGCGGCATGCATGATAGCCTTGCTATGGAGGGCTGTGGGAGAGCACAGGTAAGAAAAATAGAGTCCACCAAAGTGATAGGGAAAGGTCACCTGCAGGCATTCTGCTGAAGGTAAACCAGTGAAAGAAGACCAGAGAGCTGAAAAAAACCTTTTTCTCATTAAAAGGCAATGATCAAAGAAGGAAAACAGCTGGAATGTGGGAGGGCAATGTCACTGGTGATCAATTGCTGTACAAAAGAGAGGTTAACCATCACATACTGGAGTGTTTAGGACATTAGGGGAGAATAGCTGGAGAGTGAAAGTACCTCAAAAATATCCAACATTTCATCTCAGCTGCTGTAAAACTTGAAACCCCCCTCCCTTTGACTCTTGTTCAGTTATGCAGGGATCTTGAAACTCAAGTCTACTTAAGAATTTTCAGACTACTCCTTGGAAATTCAATGAGACCATAAAAGTTTCTTTTCAGAAGCAGCTTTTCCAAAACACTAATGGGATTAAATGCTCAACTCCTATTGACTCTTAATAATTTAGGCATCTGACTTCCCTTTATGCCTTTGAAAAACTCCTTGTTAATCTTCACCGTTTACAATTTGCCTTCTGAGACTGCTCTCTCTTAAAATAAATAGACTCTGATCCTTCTGAGAGTTTGAAGGGCTCTACATATTGAAAAATTCTCCCAGGAATGCAGTATACGTGGTGAGGGAGAAGTCTTGCTCAATATTTTGCCCAGAATCTCTTACACAGTTTCACAAATAAATAAGAGACCATAAACATTCACCACTTTAACTAATAAATCAAAGTAAAGGTGCAGAGCAAAGTATCTCAGTCTTGTGGTGAAGTGTTGTAAGAGCAAAGCTAAATCACTGTGGTAGTTTATGATGCATGATCACTAAAGTCTGAGGTTATTTAATGGTACTACCCAGATAGGAAGCCTGCACCATATTCCACAGCCTGAACACCTGTTTGACTCCTGTTTAAGGAGAAAGAAAGCAGAGAAATGCCCTTCCCCAAACATCACATATAATAAACAAACACTTCCATGGCCTCTTTCTGGACTTACAAAGCCACAAAAGCTTCTATAGTTTTGAAATAAGCTGCACTACTTGAGCTAATGCTCAAGTGTCATCTGCAGACATCTTTGCTGCTTTAATAATTTATGTGGTTTTATGTTGTCCATAGTTAATTACTCATGACTTGATTAGTGGCCGTATCACACCCTGAACCAGCATCATCCTCTATAAACAGATGTGTGTGCTCCACACCTGATAGCTATTGTCATTCATCTTGTCCCTCTGTTGACATTCCTAAAAAGAGCAAGTGCAAAACAGAGATAGCATGTGGAAGCAGACCATAGAACATGGAAGCACCAATCAGGAAAAACCTGGAAAAGTAAAAGTGTATTCCCTGTATCAATCAAAACCAAAGGTAATCTGAACTTCTGAATTTAATGATCTCTGAAGCCAGTGAAGAAAGCTTAGATGGATAATCGCTACGAAGGGTGAATGATAACAAAAAGCAGTGAAGCCACAAACATTTCAGATTCAGTCAAAGAGATTCACTGTGATTATGCTCAGGTCTCTCAAACCTTAACACAGACAGACAAACTCTGAGATAAGATTAAGGATGTTTTTTTACAAATCATAATGAAACTGATAACTAAACAGAGAGCAGGTGCACCTTGGAGAAAAGGGCAATGTCTTTTCCCAAAGACAGCAGACTCTTACTGAGGTTCTCAGCAAGAAACTAATACAAGTCCTCATATTTTATTTAAAATCAAACACTTATGTTTCTCTTTTTTTCACTAGACTTTGTGAGAGAAGGTAATTTGAGAGACAGTCGTCCTGCTGGGAGACCAGACCTGCCAGCCTGAAATTAGCACTGAGAAATGAGTGATTCAATGGAAGCCAATTGTAATTTGCTTGAATTTCCATGAAAATCTGAACTAAACTAATTTTCACAAATTTCCATAAAGATTTAGGAAGATTTCTTATCTTTATTTTTCTAGATGTCATATAAAAAGAAACAACTTCACAAACACTGATCAATTTATGTCATTATTTCTATTTCTGATTAGTTACTCCAGAATGAAGGTGAGGCCTTCTTTGCATACTTCTGAAGTTATGAATATGTTTGAGCAATCTGAGCTGTTTTGTTTTCAAGTGTGCATCTGAGTCCCCAGGGCGATGGTTTCTGACTTGTGTGTCTGCCAGCCTAACAACAAAAGCAATTGTTTTCAGAAACAGAAGACACTGAGCGTATTTATCTATATTTAGCACAACCACAAGATTTGCAAGCCTTTTCATTATTTGTGAAATAAGTATTAATAGATGTTTTGTGAAACCAGACTAAAAAAATGTAGCAGTCCACAGTGCTGAGATACTTGGGTTCACTCTGAACTTGTTATTTGGGGCACTATAAGCTGTGTGGGTACCTCAGAACTTGGTTGTGTGGGCTTCCCAGCAAATCCAGCACCCTGCAAGGTGTACTCACACGATGCTGTTTCTCACAGCACAGTAACTGTGTCCTGGGTAGATAAGTATCCCTCTATTCCTGCACAGCTCAAGCTGGTGAGAGGAGTTTACTTATCCCTATGAAGCAGCTACGGCGACATTTTCAAAATATGACATGGTATTCTCAATGGCAGCTGCTTTCCACTGCAGAAACATTTGTTCTGCATGAGATCTGGAAAACAGACAGGGGTAATGGGTCCTACCTACTAGCAATAGTGAGTGCAATAGCTGCTCTACTCCATGGTTAATGTAATGTACACTAATTTCACGACTATAAGGCACACCCTTTTGACTAAAATTTTGATCAAAGTCTGGAAGTGCGCCTTATAATCCAGTGCGTCTTATATATGAACAAAGTTCAGAGATTTGCCAACCCAGAAGTGCGAGCTGAGCGGTGCATCACAAGAGCCATGGCAGGCATGCCAGCCACGAGAGCCAGCAGCTGTGGCAACCGTTTGCTGAGCTGAGCAGCAGCAGCCGGCGCCAGGGGCAAGCGGGAGTACCGGGGCCTGTGGTACAGGGAGGGGGCCTGGGACTGCGTTTAAAGGCTCTGCCGATCCGTGAAAAATGTTTGCAAATTAAGCGCCTACCAGTAAACCCCACGATTGCACGATTCTGTTACTAATTCCTTACTTTTTTGTGCGTGGATCCTTGCTACAAAAAAAAAAAAAGTGCGCCTTATAGTCTGGTGCGCCTTATATATGGACAAAGTTCAGAAAATTGCCGACAACCCAGAAGTGCGCCTTATAATCTGGTGCGCCTTATAGTTGTGAAATTACTGTAATCACTAGCACTGAAAGCATCTGACTAGAAAGTTGTAGCAAACTTTGCTATAGAGTAGAAAAAGAGGAGAGTGGAGAATATTTTACCACAGCGGGGTAGAAAAGATCAATACATGTCAGTGGAATGTCTTTCAACTAATTATTCTTACCCTTGCTGGTTAATTTTTGCCCTTCAAAAAAAGTGTTACTGATGTTTATTTTGGTTTTAAATGTCACTAGAAGTGTTAATGGCTTCTCAAAGTGCTTGCTACAGTACTGCTAAGCTGCAGTTAGAATAATGATTGGAAATTGTTTTGGCCAAAGAAGAGAAGGATCCTTCTTTTGCTTTCTGAGAGATATATTCTCAGAAAGCAGAAGCAAAAGCTTACTGCAATTTATGTTTCATTTAACAGCTGGATCCAGATGTGTACTTTCTGTCTATAGCTGTTTTCACAGGGCCCACAAGTGGGGTTCAGATCACCACGGAGTCTTTATTGCACCTTCCTTTTTGCACACTCTCAGCCTCATTTTACTCCTCAGCAAGAAAAATTTTATTTTGGATTAGGGTCCCCAGTGATATTTCAAAATAGTGGAAGGATGATTGAATCATTTTATATATCTTCACCTAGAAAATAAGCTTCAATATTAGAATGATTTTGCATCCCTCTTGCACCAGTATTGCAGACTCCAAGCATCCAGCTTGGAGTTCTAGTTTACACAGAGAACACAAAATAATACCGATAGGGAGTGATAATGTACTGAAAATATCAAACATTCATTACTATACAATTTACATAAAAATATATTTTACCAAAATGAAATGCTTTCCTCACTAAAACTGTTCTCCTGAAATGGTGCATAACCTTTATGGCTTTCTTGCAAACTTTTGAGAAATATGTGTACACTATTTGCCTCAGTGTAGGTGCTCTGTTAATTTTATTGTGTGTTAAGAGAACCAGTGATGATCACTGTATCTGTGTTTAAGGACATTCAGACTAAACCAATTAACTCATTTTCATCAGAGGATGTATTATATTATTTTACAAAGTACTGCACACAGCCAGAAAATACTAGAAGACAATAGTGTGTAGTACAATTACTGCATGACTGCAAGTAGTCTCCAGCATTGTTTTTTTCTGGAAAATTAATCTACTGGCACATAAAGTTCCATTTTAAATTAAATCCATAATCTAGAAGGGCTGGCGGCAATAAATATGTCTCTTAAAAGGAAGATTACCTGACATAACTCAGAAGGCAGCCTCTAATATCTCTAATATATCTGGTGCGCCTTATAGTTGTGAAATTATTGTACTTAATTTTGTTATGTAGACTTCTCCCTCTCACAGATCCATCCAAGATGCAGCTCCTCCCCCATGGCTGCCTTGGCTCTATGAACCTTTTGACCCTTTCCAGCAGGTCAAGCAGAAACCAAACCCTACCAGATAGCATGAGGAGAAACAAAAATAAAACATTCCAGCCCAGCAGGATCTGGATTCTGAAGCTGTCTTATACCTGAACTCAGCAGTCTTTGGAAGTCACTCCAGCTTTGTGCCAATGCTCGGAATCAGGAAGTGAGTTGATATCAGCGTTTTGATACAGAATGAACTTCTGTAATTTGTCTCCCACTGAGCCCTCTGAAATTTCACCTCCTGAACCTATGAGATGATGCAGCTGGGAGCACGTTGGCCCAGTTTGTTCTGACATGGATGAAGGCTGGATCATGATTTGGTGCATGAAGGTGAGATTTTGGCCCCTTCTGGACATTGTGGCATCTGTAAACTCAGAATGTCACAGGAGGATTCTACCTGGGTTCCAGCAAACAAGGGAGTACTTGTCCCTTGAAAACTGATATCTCTCTTGAGCAAGTGCGCAAACAGACCAAGATAATGAAAAGGGAAATATCCTTCTTTATGCCTTTTTTCTTCAAATGTTGCCAGTGACACCTAGCCTCTTAAAAGCAAAATATTACCTGGTTAGAATACTTGTTGGACCTCTGTTTCTCCCCATCCTTCACTCTTGGCAGCTTTAGGTCTGATTTATTTCACCATCCATCTCTTTTGAACACATTTTTGAGTGTTTTTAGTGCCTCTGTCTTTGTAAGGTTTTCTCTAGAAATTTGGAACAGAATAGGATGCTAATAGACAAGAGTTTTAGCTATCATCATTCAGGTTGTATGCTGATTATTTTTATGTGAGAAAATGTTGCATTATGTTCTTTTTTGCACTTTCTAAAGCTGTCACAAATAAACAATGCTAAGGCACATAGGAAATACTGCAGTGTAAGTAATAGCTAAGCAGATTTCTTAATTTATTGAGTAGGAAGTAGTCCTATCTGCTACAGCATTATCCTATGACATATGAATTAAACACTTGAAAAAGGAAAAAGAACAGATGCATAATGTTTATCTTTGCTATTCAATTTTACATCTTTATTTAAGATGTTGGATTATCATTCCGCAGACAATTTGAAATGTGAATTTAATTAGTTAGTTTATAGTAATTGTAGCCTGGTAGTAATAGAATTTTTGTTGAATATGGTACAGCATGAAGCAATGACAGCTGGGCACTGTATAGAAAACAGGATGTGCAGTATTCCATTATTAGGATCTGCTGTTCATTATTTCCAACTGTATTTCCTGAGTTGATTGCACATACTCTCTGCAGCATATAGCATTCTTTGACTTTGGGTCTTCTTTGGGTTTTTTGGTTTATTTTTTTATTTTAATTGAAAAGTTTTATATTTAGACATGCTTTGAGGCCAGGGCTGGAGGTGAGGCACCTGTTTCCTCATGTTCTGTTTCCAGAAGGGGTGCATTTCTCTCAGGTGTCACATGCTGAATGTACAGGCTTGGGTCATTCCTGGGGCCACAAAGCAGGCATGTAGCAGGCTCATGCCAGGATAAGACTTCCTCTCTTCCATGATTTTATTAAAACCACATTTAGGAAAATGAAAACAATTCCATAAGAAGGCACCCCTGTGAAATTACACTCTATAGCTGAGATAACTGAGAAAATTTGTAAGTACTCCCAGATTTTCCAGACTTATTCCACCCTAATCCCACTTTCTGGAACCTAAACCTGTGTAGCTGTATTTAATGAGTCAATAAAACTAATGACATCTTTGCTGTAGAGCATGTTTTAACACTTCAGCCTGCATCAAAGCCCTGATGTTTTGGTTTTATCTGGAAACCTGGAGGTCTCAGTTCTATCCATAAGCATAGTGGTCTCTAGTGTGTGCTTGAGATGCCCCAAAGATCTGAAATCTCTGTTGTGAGGAGATATCATGCCCTTGGATGACTTTCAGTGCCTATGTTTGGGCAGCAGGATTGAGTTTGGGGTGACTCCTGCTGAGCTGCCTGGTCTCAAAGCATTGAACTAGCAGAGTCTGCACAAACAGCATGAACAAGATGAGAGAGAACAGCACGAGAAATCTGAGCTGAATCAAATAGAATAGAAAAGCCTATTTCAGCTGGAAGGGACCTACAAAGATCATCAAGTCCAACTGCCTGCCCAATTTAGTGCTGACCAAAAGTCAGATTTAATAAAGAACATTGTTAAGAGTATTTACCAAATTCCTCTAAAACACTGACAGACTGGGGGCATCAACCAACTCTCTAGGAATCCTGTTTCACTGTTTCATCACTCTCTCAGTAAAGAAATGCTTCTTCCTGATGTCCAGCAGAAACATTCACTAGTGCAACTTTGAACCATCCCCATGTGTCCCATCACTGGACACCAGGGAGAAGAGATCAGCACCTGCCTCTTTATTTCCCCTCCTTGGGAAGCTGTGGAGGGCAATGGGATCACCCCTCCTACTTCTTTCCTCCAAACTGAACAAGACCAAAGTCCTCCCTGCTCCTCATAGGACATTCCTCCCAGCCCTTTCACAGGCTTTGTTGGCCTCCTCGGGACATGTCCAAGGACCTTCACATCCTCCTGAAATTGTGGGGCCCAGAACCAGACACGGGACTCAAGCTGAGGCCACACCATCACTAAATACATAAGGATAATCAGTTATTTTGACCAGCTGGTTGTCTTTGATGCTCTCTAGGGTGACATTTGCCCTCTGGTCTGTCTGCCAGGGCATGACAATATAAGCAAACTAAGAATAAAGTAATTAACACAACTTCTCTCCTCAAACTCTTGTCCTTAGAACAGAAGGAGACCAGAAGTAACATCAGTGGCACAAGAATAATGGACATCTACTGCTCATTTAAACTCGCATCAGCATTATGCCCTCTGACTTTGTCTTTCATTTAAGGAGGTATGTCTCAGCAGTTTGTCCAGGATATCAAAGGAAGAGAGAATAAAGAATGGAAAACAACATATAATAAAGAACTTTGCAAAACTGATTCCAGGATGTAATGCTCTGTACTGATAAGTTCTACAGCAGCAGACAATACTCTGGGGCACCAGGATTCTCTTGTCTATGCTAATAAGGTGTTAATGTGGTCTCATGTGTGGTTGTGGTGGTTGTGGAAGGTGATTTGGTGGAAGGCACTCATCTGTAGGATGGAAACTTTACCCAGATCTCCAAAGCTATTCTGTTTTGGTTGGTCTTAGTGTCAGAGACAAAATTCTGGCTTTGTGCAATTTGCTAACATGGGCATAGCCTAAGAGATGTCATAACAACCAAGTTGCAGCCCATTTTCTTGACATTATCTATCTGACAAAAAAGATGATCCCATGTTAAGTGGTAAAATTATTTTCAGAATTTAATAAAGCCTGAGACATTAGAAACATCAATAGCTACCTGTCTTCCCTCCAGGAAGATAATCTAGCTGATTTGACTCTGAAGCTTTGATAAATCCCCAATTTCTAAACAATGGCTGGTTGTAGTTGCATTTTCAATATGGAGAAAAACAAGAACAGAGATCATGTTTATTTTCAATATAAACCTCAGCTGCAAAAAAGATAAATCTTTTTCAGCACTCTTGGAGATGAGTGGAAAATTAAATGAATGACAGATCCTGTGGTATCATGTTCTTTTAATATAATTTTCATTTCTAATCAGCTGAATTATAGAATAATCAATATGGTTCACCACATACATATAATATTGCTGACCCAACAATACATTTGGGATGTAATATTTCATTGGCTTGCCTCCATTTGAAAAATACTATATGATAGATTAAATTATAGCATCATCTATACTTAACCTTGTGTACACATGTGCACACACATATGCATTTTGCTTAGTTAAAGCAGTTTGTCTCATGAAACATAATTTATAATTAGCAAAAAAATTTTATCTCTAGTTAATAAAAATATACTCTGATTTTATCAAATTTTGCCTCATATCAATATGAAAATCTAATTAATTAATAAAGATAAACACTTCACATGAGTGCTAAATTATATTTCTCTCTATTCATTAACAGCTTATGGTTCATTAGGCCATTAAATTTTTAAACTCCTGTCCTTCCTTTATGAGTTTCAACAAAACCATTAAAATTAATCTTTACATGAGTGCCACAAGTCTCCCTTTTGAAATCAGCAGTATAATTATGAATAGTCATTACCTGGTTAATTTCTATTACACAAAATCTTTGCATCTCACTAGTGGTCTAAGACGAAAATATAGAAATGTCTGCATTTAAAATTCAAGGATAATTGCTTCCAGAAAAACCTTGTAGTCATTTAATTTTAAAAATCAGAAACAGGGTAGTATTTGTTTAAGCAGTTATATTAGGTTTAGAGGGAAAAAAATTAAAGTGGCCTAAATTGCAGCCATGGTAAAATGTTAGAGTACTAGCACCCACATGGTCCTGAAAATTTCTGTTGGCTTTAGCCCTGCTGTCAGAGTCTGTTGAGCTATGTGGTGACCTTCATTGCATGTGTGACAAATGAAGGTGAGCAAGACAGTTGTTAGTGTCTACAAAAATTTACATATCCTTTGTAATGGACATGCTGAGAAATGCTTAATATATTAGTATCAAGCTTATGCATACATATTGTTATTAAAGCTCTCTGATTTTATTCCAGCAGAATTCCCTAGATTCCTCTGGTGCTGGAGTGATTTGCTGTGGTCATGACATGTATACTGTGTCCCAGGCTGATGGATTTCTGCTTGAGATTTTATAAAGGAGCCAGAAATGAAGGTGGTAACCACCTCACACAACATCTCAGAACAAGACAGACACGGGGGATTGCCTGTAAGTTTACTCAGATAAGTGAGACAGCCTCAGCGAAAATTTTGGTATGGACTCAGCTTTGACTTGGAGAAGTGGCAAAACCAATGATTAACTGTCAGTTATAAAAAACACCTGGAATATTATTGTGAAGAACAGGAAAGGTACTAAGTATAAAGTCCAGCCTTTAGGAGCATATTTGAAAGTTGTGTTTGCTTTCAATAATATCATGTCTTGGCAGCCCTTGTATCATAGCTTCCAGCTATGTGGGAATTCTGTGTGTGTGATGCAGTTAGTGAGCCCCAGGTGGTGTACATGCCCCCCAGCCAGAATCCTGTCACCTCTTGAGTAATTTCTCCCTACACATACCTCAAATACAGGTCTTTCCAATGGTAGGAGAGGAGTATTGAGACGACTGACGAAGAGAACTTTGTGGTGTCAAAAACTGTGTTTCTGTTCCCCAAGAGGTTGTTGTGGTCTAATGTGCATGACACCACAGAAATAGAGCACTTTTATGTATTAGGCCTCAGAAAGCCAAAAGTTGTACAGCCATTGGGCACAGATATTCTTGTGAATGCTAAATAGTAGGAAAGTTCTAAGCAGAAGGCACATTATGAACTCACTTTATTACTAACCCACGGTAGTACCAAGTCTGCAGTCTGCTACAAGCAGCTTTACTCTCTGGCTCTAAGAGTGGGTGATGGAAAAGTTTGATTGGCAGTAACTGGCAGCAAGTACTGAGATGTGTATGATAGACATGAATTCCCTTCTTGGCCACCAAATCCAGGTAACAAGCTTGTCTTTTTCATCGCTTGCATTAAAAAATTCAGAATGATTCACATCTTGCTTCATCATCAGTTTGGAGTGACATACCTGGTGATAAGACCTTTTTCAGTGAATTTATGCTCAGCTGAGCACACCCGCCTGTTACTGCCGGTGTTGCTCGCAGCTTTGTTTCCTCTGATCAAGTCATGAGTGTGGAGATCTGCTTTGTTTAAAGGCTCAGTCTTCTGTAGAACACCATTTCTGTTTTAAAAAAACCCTCAAACAATCTGGGTGAACTTTAATAAAAACTTACTGAACTAGGGAAGGTATTGGCCTACCTGATAAGTGTAAATGGACAAGCAGCAAAAATCTTTGATTGGCAGGACTGTGACGAAGGACAAGAATGCCAATATGTCACAGTTCAGCCACAACCCACATGTTTTATAAACTTCTGTGGTATTACCACTGCTAAAGAGCAATAACTGTACAGGTTTCTGTTTCTTCTGTTGTAGACTTTTTTAAAATTATCCGAGAGTCTCAAGTTGCCTATGTTTACAGCTGGAGAAGGCTCTGATGTGGGTGGAAATAGGTTCCCATGAAGGAATGAAAAAATAATCCAGAGAGTGGAATTATTGGCACTGGGGAGCACCAGATCAATTTTAAGACTTGTTGCCACAGAACTCAAGTCCTGGTGTTTCAGCTAGGGAAGATCTTCTAAAGCGCACTAGGCTGTGTGAGCACAAGGATGCACTGCCAGCTGGTCTGGATTTCCCCTCCTATCCAGTTTATGTTACTTAAAAGGTATACATCTAACAAGGTGAATCCTGTTTTATTGATTATACAGCGTAAAATCATTTTCTTTGGGTAAGCAATTTTAATGTATTGGACAGATGTGTTGACTTAGGCAAAAAGCTATGTCCAGTGCCTAAAACCCTAAAAATAGCTTGAGAAATAAATTCCATCTGTTTCACATCAACAGAAAACTGACATTCCACCTCCACCAAGCTGCTGGAACATGTAGGAGTGCAATTTTCCTCACTCCCTGGGAGTGCTGATTCCTGGATGAAGGTGTAGAGCTCCCAAGCCTGGCAAAGAAGAGGTGGCCAGATTGTTTCCCACACAAAGCAGGAATCAGAGGGCAGCCAGAGGAATGAAGGGGTGACTCTGAAGCCTTGTTGTTTTGTGCTGTCCTTACCCCTTCCATTATAACAAAATCAGTTAGTAAAACTCAGCCTGCAGAGTTGTGGGGGTTTTGTAACAACTACACTACAAGTAACTTTAAAAAGTGGAAGCCTTTTTTTTGTAAGTTAGAAAATGTTCAGGCACTTGGTGACAAGGACATGAGAAAACAAATGGCCTGGGAAAATGAAGAAGTAGTGAAAGGTTTCTTCTTATTAAAAAAGAACAAAAATAGCAAGAGTGGAAAGGACATAAAAGCATGGAAGATTTTCAATTTAATGAGAATGGTAAGAATACGAAACACAAGTTCAGGATGTGCAGTAGTATTTTATACATGTGTTTTCAGAGACAGTAGCAAGTGAAAATCTTTCCCGGAATTCTAGTTGAAAAGGTGACATTTATGCCATGAAGAGATTTAAATTTTCTTCGGATACTGAGTGAATTTCACTATGAAGATTTAGCAAAAAACGTCATAGGTAAAAGGTTGATTTTATTTAATAAGAGAACTGAGAGAAAAATGAGACACACCAGCCATCTTTAACAAATACCAAGAGCTCCTTTCCCTGTTGAAAAAATAAGGAAATATTTTGCTTAATCATTGTGAGACCCTGAGAGTAGACAGCTGATCAACCAAGGAACAAGCTGCACTATTGATTTGAAATAAAAGCCCCCTTTTCACATTTGGAAAAGTTTTCTTTTTCTTTTATTATACTGGAAGAAAGACTATATGTCAGCATAGAAGAGAGAATAATTTACAAATTGTGAAAGTTAAATGTTTATTTAAGGACTTTGTGTTTTTATGCTTCTTAATAAGCATCAGTCTGAATATGATAACAAAATGGTCTGTTGAATACAATAATGGTGAGGAAAAAACCTACTTCAAACATGGAGAGTAGACTATTTATTGTACTTTAAGGGAGCCTTTCTCCATCTGAGACAGATATGACAGGTGTACAGATTGTTCCTTAGATTTAAACACAGCCTTAAAACAGCATATTATACTTTGTTCTCATCATCATATTAAATGGCAAAAGAGATTCTTCACTATAGTTATATAAATTTTAATATATTTAAATGCTGGTTGAGTTAGAATATTTTGTACTTTGAAAGCAAACAATAATATCCTTCAAAAATTTTTTAGCAGTGTATTGACCATAGTGAATTGCCTATATTTACAGAAATATCTCAACTGTACTTGAACACCATACCTGAATGAATTCTTTAGGAACCACCAAATAAATTAGAACGTGTTTCTTCTCACCTGAGATTGCCTAATTGAGTTTGGGGTGGCCAAGCACATTTTTTAAGTGCTTCAGCTCTGAGGTGAGCTGAGACATAGCCTTTTGCTGCTTATGAGTTACCCGAACAGATTATTTCAGATGAAAGTCCTCATTCTGCTCCTGAAAAGTTTCAAATACTCCTAAGGAGAAATTTTGTAAAGCACACTCCCGCTATTGTTTATGAGCTAACAGTATCAGACAGGTTATCACAATGCTTTTACAAACACTTTCAAAGGGCTCAAGGGAAAAAAAAGTAAGTCAATAGTCTGCCATACAGAAAATTTCATCAAAGTTATTTCTCAAATGTCAGATTTGAATTAGGTTTGATTTATTGGATTTTGATTTAGCAAAACACCTAGGAAAACAGTAGAGTAGGTTTATTTTCAAAGCCTGAGTTCACATGCCTTGACTGAGAGTCAGTTCATGGATGGATATTTTGTGGGAGGATGTTGCAATCTGTATTTTCTGTAGCAGGATTACTATAGGTAGTGAAGACAGGGGAAGACTGTGTACTTCAACACAGAAACTTCCAGAAAGGGAACAGATCGGCCAGTACTGAGGAAGCTTTTAGAAAGGGAAAATTGAGGTACATATTGCCACAGAAACATGGGGCAAATATTCACATTTTGATCAGGAGGACAGTAAAGAGACTTCTGGACTGATGATCATTATGCTATACAGTGTTTTACAAGTCCAATTATACAAATACTTGGAAAATTTAGTTGTACATAGCTACTTCACTGCTTTCTGGGGTAATGATTCAAAGTATATGTAGCTCATATCTACACAGAGGGTAAATGCAGTAGACATAAACACACATCATCAGTGGTTTTAATTTTCATGCATGCCTTCACTGTTGCAGAAGGAGCCACTCTGTGAGGAAACTCTGCTACAATGAGCGCCAGAGGAGAAACTGCCTGCTGCCTCCAAGGACCTGACATTTGTTCTTCCTTACCTGGCTGCTCCACTTCATCTGGAATGAATATTGTTATTAATTAGGGCATATGGCATTCCCTCTGTAGATCAACTGTAGCCTTTGGCAATCTTATAAGTGAACCAGTCATCACTTTCAGAACCTACAAAATGACTTTGCTTTGGGAAATTGCTGAGTTTTCATTTTTCATTCAGGACCAGTCACAAAGGAAGCCAGAGGCGTCAGTATGCCATCTCCAATTTTGAATAGTGCTCAGCAGAAAATATTGGACATTTAAAAATAAAAAAAGACATATATGGGACTGGAAGAGTTAAATGTCATCTTTTTGTTTTTCACCTTAAAGTTGCAGGATTCATATCATCCAAAGATTAACCCAAGCCTGCACCAGGCAAACAAGTGATGTGGAGTGCTAGAGGTAGAGTGTTCCTGGTTTTGGGGGCACTTCATTTTCTATAACAACTTATTTATCTCCAAGACTGAGCTGTGTACTACTGAACATGATTTGTTTTTTTTTTTAATCCTGTTTTTGTGAAGTTTTCTTGAATATTAAACTATGACAAACATAAATTACATTTAATAATTTTGCTAAACAAGCATTGAAATCTGTCACACAAAGAACACAAGAATCTAAGAAGCATTTAAAATCTCTGTCTTAATTTATTCTTAAGCATGGTCATGTCTTACATTAGGTTAAATATATTGTATTAAGTGACCTATAAGATTTGCTAAACCAAGGGAAAAGGGTTTTAAAATGATGAGAGCTAGGAATAAAGAAAACTATAGCTTTGTACTCCAGATTGCTGTGTATGAGACCCTTTGTAACAGAGATATGAGCACCAAATAATTTGATTCACCCAGCTGAAGGAAATGAGCAGTGTGATCAAATTAAACTTTGAAGAAATAAGTATGAATGTTTATGAGATACCTGGAAATAAGGAATAGCCTTGTGATGAAAATATTTTTACTTGCTACTTCAGTGGAGCAGGTTTTGTGGGTAGCTGTCACTTTTGTAGGTATCTACTTGCCTGGACAGGTCCTTCCAGCACAAGAATGGGAGGATCTGATGCCTTTGCAGGGACTTTTCTTACAGATGAGCTCTGTGATACCTGCACTGGCAGGCTTTAATGGCCACAACTCTCAGAAACAGAACATTTTCAGACCAACCACTGGAACTTGGTGGTAGGAAGAAATGCTTTCTCTCTTACACAACATCAAAATTAGATCAGAAAGTAAATTAAAAAATCATAGACAAAGAATTATTTCTATAAATACTTTACCATTAACAATGGTAAGTATAGCCTGAGAGGATTTTTTTCTTTGCAGTATCATAAAAATCAGTGGTGTGGAACTGGATTCCTGCCTGCAACTTTCCTCTCTGTGACAGATCCCAGATTTGGTATTCTTAAGACAGCATTTCCCTAACCACTAATATGGAGAACAATGTGTCTTGAAAGGCTCTTGGAGGAGTGTGTTTTAACAAAATTTTCATGTGTCCAATCTCTTGTTTGGTCTTTCACACAAGAGGCACAAGGAGAGGTCTCATGTGGTGGTGATAAGATTGATGGTGAGCAAACAGGCAGGTTTTTTCCCTATATATAGGCATATTATTGTGGTATTAGCACACATTATAGATGTTTCCATTTGAGTCTATCAATGTATTAAATCAGGGTCTGAGTTATCAAAATCGCTGATTGCTATTACTAGAAAGGAAATATTGAAGAATTACCTTGAATTGGGGAAACAAGTCTTGAGCTGTGAGGTACTCCAAAAAATAATGTTTCCCTTGAAGTCCTGGATCTGAGATTTCCCCTCAAAGTTTGCAAGCCCTTGTTAGAGTTCTGTGTAAGCTGTTTGTTCTGGAAATCTACTGTGGGATATTGGATGCTGACAGAAGCCTGAAGCTGATAATTTATGGCAGGCAAGTGAAGAGCTCCACAGCCCTAACTGTGCTTGTGATCTTCTCACAGCCTCATCTCAGCCTTCCTCACCAGCCACTGCCCCACAGCAATGACCCATTCTTCCCCTGGAGGTGATAATTCACTGCCAGTACCAGATATTGTCTCACCTAAGAAACATGAGTACAGTAGTTTCACGAATATAAGCCACACTTTTTTCATTGAAGAATCCAGCCT
>VRYO01002734.1:19025045-19059509 GCA_009812075.1 Sialia sialis
GGATGTCTTGACTCCAACTGCCCATACCATTGTCATGGCATAATGAAACTGGTAGTTGCACAGCAAATGTAATATTACTGTGAGCTGCTATGTATGTAGATCACAATGACAAAATCCATTTGTTTAAAAAAAGAATTGATGAAAGGGATAAAAACAATTTTGCAAAGAACTGCTGATTTGATTATATTATTGTGGGGAGTGAGGAGAATCCCTGCTATATCAGCACTAGAGAAGTCTATCAAGACAGTTTGATTAATAGCAACAAATATTACTTGAATGTACAGTTGCAAAAATAAGATGAAGTTTAATAATTCTAGAGTTTTATGAAATGCCAGCTAGAAGATTAAAAATACATGGTATTTGTTTCTTTCAAAAAATTCTATAGAAGGAAGATTCACAGTAAGTAATTTCAGTTCTGAGCAAGATGAGAGTAAAATTTAGATAAAGCCATATAATATGGGATTTGGGAAAGATAACACTATTTTTTTGCCATTCATACAACATTTTAAACAGTGTGTAAGTCTGTATACAATTCAACAGGAATTACTGATAAGTTACCTTGTTTGATCAATTCTGTGACCAAGGTAAATTCTCATTTTTTTACTTGTTACTTTCTACTTAAAGAGATCTCATTTAACAGTGGAAAATGTAGAAAGCATGACATGGCAGGAACCTTTTTTATACCTTTAAAGGGCAAAACCTTTCAACTGGATTTCTTGGTTTATCTGGGTTTGGTTCTACATTTAAAAAATATAAAATAAAAATTCATTAGCTAAACTTACAAGGTCTTGAGGCTCATCTGAATTTATTCTTGTGAACAAATGGTGAATTTATAAGTGAAATATTTTATGATATTTTTAAGTGGATAATTTCTGTTCTGGGCGTAAAAATTTTTACAATATAACAATTATTTTTGCTTGCTATTAAATAAAGAAAATATAGAGAGGTGCTAACTACTTTAAATATTGCCATATAAGCAATAAAGCTGTGCAATATCAGTCTATCTTCAGATAATGAATTATTATACAATCCTGAGTTCTTAGTTTGTGCATCTGTTCGCCAGTGCCATGGATGGCACACCATCTGCATGCTTAGTCATTTCCAGCTCCTAAACTTAGTTTTGGTAGGAGATGAGGCACAAATAGAAACATGTGCACTGTCAGTAGCAACTGAGACAGATGGGAAAGCTGCACATCAAATGCTGTAAAAAGCATGCATAATTTGGTGTGAGTGTAATCATTTGGGGGAAAATGAATACATTTATTAACTCTTTTGAGAAACTCATCAGTAAGGTGGTCAATGCACCTGGAGAAGACTAATTGGCTCACACCTGCACCTGCTGCTGGTTATTTTGAAATTATTCTGTTTATAGGAATCCAAAACCTATTAAAACTTTACCGGTCATGAGTCTGGCTTGACTCTTACAGCTGTCACTGCAGATCTTGCTTAACTGTCCAGCAGAGAATATCTATCATCTAGCTAGCTAGCTAGCTATCCCTCCCAGGCATATGCCCGGTGTGACCAGAGGTTGCCTTTCCCTGTTTTCATGGGATGCCTGTAATCCCACTTGGCATATAGCAGCAAGAGCCCATCCACAACCCCCCGCCACAAGCACATGGTCTGAGCTTAAAAAGCTCACCCGTATTGCAGCCATATTTCTATGATGTATTTTCTAGGAATATTGATAACTACATAAATGTGGTTTTAGAAATGTAAGCTCTATGCACCAAGATGAAGGGGCTGGATACTTTAGGATGCACCCTGCATTGCCAACGCTTTTATTCACTTAGCAGTCTGTACCTCTTTTCTGTGTTGTTTTGGCACAGGATGGACTGTCAGGTTTAATCACCTTGAAAGTTTCGGTGAGGATGTTCTAGAATTTTAGAGTAATATGTTTGCAAAATAAGTGTCCTGAGTGGAAAAACTTTTGGTTTTTAGGCTTGCATACTACAGCTAAAAATGGGAAAAACTTTTATCAGAAAATACTTTCACTTACAAAAAAAAATCTTTAGAAAAACTGAGTGTCTGTATTCGTAGGAATCTCTGTTCAAGTCCAAATCTCACAGTCCACACCAGTCACAATTAATTGCAAGAAGAATTTCACCATCTCCAATCACTTTCATGTGCTATGTGACACCTGGGTAGGTGTTTTTTTAATGTTGACACTGCTTACTTTTGACATAGCTATGAAAGGCATGACAGATATTTCAGAAGTATGGGAGTATTTTGTTTTTTACATAATAAAAAGTATTTTTTCTGTGATTTCTGGGGGGGTGGTGGTGTGTATGATAGAGGACTGAACAGTGATAAACAGCCTGTGAATGCAGCCTGTAAGGGAGCCAGCAAGAGCTCCCTGATGAGGAAAAACATGACTGGGAAGCAAGAGAAAAACACAAAGCATTTGCAGCCTCTCACTCTTGGGAATGGTGTGTGTGTATCTGAAACCACAGCTTGGTCTGCTGCTTGAAAAGGTTGCTCGGGGTTAAGTTCTGCCATATGATTTTGGCATCTGGCTATGATTGGAGTCAATGGGGGTCCTCTATATGCATCTGAGGACACAGTATGACCCTTCCTGCTTCTTTTCACTCACTATATTTTTGTGTTATGGCACCTCTGAGCAGGGACAATCTCAACTGCTCATTCACTTCAAAGGCCATCTGTAAGGAAAGTTGTTCTGGTGTTTCCTTTCATTCTCTGAGCAGTCCTTAGCTTTCTTTTATGAATGTCTTTCTTGTTGATTTATTAAGCTACTAATGTTCAGATCCCAGTCTATAAAAATTAAAACTGCAATCCGAAAGAAAAAAATAACCAAGTAGATAATATAAGTGCAAGATAACAGCACAAGCAGCTGTGAGCAGACATAGAGTATTTAATTTTCAGACATCTTCTGAAAGATAAAAAGCTGTTCAATAAAACTAAAAATGTGGAGAGATTTTCCTTCAAGGCACATTGGGCAATCAAGTCTGAAAAACAAGCCATACTGTGTTCCTGAAGCAGATAATAGTATCAGTGATGAGGTATTGCTATTAGGACTAAATGGCTCCTGTAAAATAATAAACCAATTTAATGGGCCAAATGATGATAAGGTACTTCTCATGGATATACCAGAGGCAGCAATTTTTTCATCAGGATTGGTGTCCTAATTTGATATTCCAACTGCAAAAGTCCAGGAGGCTTGAGGCTAATGGTAGTGTTTTGATTACCATGATAGAAACTGAAGTGGGACACCAGAATTTGTTGCACAGGAAGAATTAGACACCTTGGAAAAGTTATCTATAGAAAGCATGGGTTTGCCTGCAGGTAGCATGCAGGGAATGGAAAACAGAAAAGGAGTATCTATCCACTCCTGTCATTGGAGCATGCATGAAAAATTAAGGAGCCTGGGAAGGACCTCCATGTGAGAGGACAGAGAGAAAGGATGAAGACCTTTGAATGGAGAAAGGCTTTCTCCATTCAAGATTCTCTGCTGCCTTGTGGACAAATGAGGGTGGCCTTGGTGAGCTGTGTACTCTTCCTTAATCTGGTATTGCTTATTCCTATTTGCAGTGGAGTGGATTCCTGAATTCCAGGGAATCAAAACCCCTTGGTGCGTCCAAAATCTTGTGATTTCCCATAGCTGGAATGCCATGGAAGTTTTTTATCCTTTTCCCCAAATGGAAAAGGCTTGAAATGAAGTTACCTTAACACTTTGATGATCCGCTGGAGTGAGACACAGGAGGAAGTCACAGTTTGTGGAGGGATTTGCTGAACAACCTGGTCTGACCCTGTAGCTCATCCTGTTCTAAAGAGGAGGTTAGACTTGAAGCCTTCAGAGGTCTCTTCCAGCTTGAACTAGCTGATGATCTTATGAGAATAGGGTTCCAAGTACCTTCTCATGTAACTAATCTTTCAGGCAGATTCAGGAAAAGTCATCATGTGACTGTTAAGACACTAATTTTTTTCTAGAGAGAGCTCAAATTATCATATAATTGTAAGATTTTTTTTTTTAAATAAAAACTTTTATAAATAGAAAAAAATGCCATCTTTACAGTGAGCTTTGATATTATTGCATTTTACTATTATCTATATCCCACTACTGAACAGAATTGTGTTTTATTTCCTCTGTCTCCTTGACAACATTAATATCTGACAGATAGGAGTTAATATCAAGAACATTAAAGGAATTTGAGAGTTTTCTAAATATTTGGTGCCACTTTATGTTGGCTTTAGTATTTTTTTTTCCAGTACAAGTGAAAGAAGAAAACTGTCCCAGTAGAAAACTTCCCAAGTAGTATTTCAAAGGAAACTTGTCTCTCAGGATGTAACTCTCAGATTCCAGATGACACTGATGGCACTTTCTATTTGTTGAGTCCCAAGTGTACATGCAATATGAAATAGACTTTGGTTCAAAAAATTACATGGTCCTTGTGAGTTTTTTCTTTGACTGGAATTCCCCAGTAGCTGAATGATTTGAATGTAACATTGATTTTAAATAAAAATGTCAAGTCAAAACAACTCAGATCCTAGTCTAAGGAAAATAAATGAAGCATTAAATAAATGTATATACAGATTTTTCCTATAGAGCCCATTCTGCAAATTGGAGGTTTGGATCTTTTAAATTTTGTTTTTATTACTTTTCAGCTGTAGGAACACTAAAACAGTTTATGATGAATATAGCAGAAGACTTATGAAGACATTTTTCTTTGGGGAAAATGCAAATATTTTAGTTGCATTGTTTGTTTGTGCAGAGATACCCCTTGAGTTGAGCAATAATTCGAATAAAATGTTTAAATATCCTAGGAATTTTTATTAAAGATTCCTCTGAAAGTTTAAAAAAACGTCCTTATACACCTTACCATAAGAGCAATCACTTTGTGGGAGAAAAAAAGAGGTGAAAAAATAATGTTGAAAGAATTTGGACAGTTCAAAATAGATATAAAAAATAAATCTGCCTTCTGTGTATTAGTAAGAGGAAGAGAAAGACAAAATTATTTACTCTCAGTTTCCAAAACACAAGATCCAAAGCATAAAACTGTAAAGAACCGTAAAGAAGCATCATCTCACCTTTTAATATTCAACTTTATTTTCTCAGCATACATTTTTCAATGAAAAAATTGCCCATGAGATAGGTAAAAAGCAGTTCTTGACACTTATACTAGCAATTTATTGTCTCATGGGGGATGTGTAATATGCTTTTGCTATTAAGTTCTCTTTATAAGTTATTGCAGGGGTTTTTTTTGGGGGGTTGTTTTTTGTGTTTGGGTTTATTCATTTGAACTGATTTCCCTGATTTTCTGTTTCATGCTAAAAAAATTGCTCTGATGTTTCTGACTTTTTGTTTAGAGGAACGTATCACAGAGATATGTATTATCCCACAAGAATAAGAAAAGTGTTGGCTGAAAAAAAGCTTCGTTATCGATAACATTCAGTGTTGTGTCATCTGAGAATACCTGACCTTTGCCTTTTTGTGTTCACATTTCTGGTATGTTTCTGTTGTCATTTACCTGAATGTTTATGCAGGATTGTGCATTTTCTGTGACACCAGCCATGCACAATGTGTTTTCCCTGCAAGTCACCTTCAAAAAACTTATCCCTGCCTAGTGGTTTTGTGATGGGCTCGGTTATGTCTCACTGGCAGTGTTAAGTGTGTGTATAACACAATGGTATTAGAGCTATCTCTTTAGGCAAAGGCACGAGGGAACCATCAAATGCTGCATTCTGACAAACAGACGTCAGTCAAATTGGCTCATATCCCAACAGCTGCTGGGAGCATTACATGGAGGACTAGGTACAGGAGAAAGAGACAGCCTTTGCTTGGTTAATCACTGCCTGGAGAGACTCCTTTTCTTTGGAGATTGCAGTGTCTGAAGGTTATATTAACTGTTTAATATGTTTTGACAAAAACTTGATTAAATAATGGAACAAGAGAGAAAATGTACGTTTGGTGAATTTTCATTAAGGTGAGAATACGGTCTAGTGGATCTCTAGTCTAGCAAAACCCCTCCATCTTCTTTTCTCTGCATAGTTGTAATTCTAGATCAGTGATGTGATGGGCTTTCATTTCAGAGGCCTACAGGGCTTCTAGGTGAGAGCAGAAAAATATAGCATGTCTCCTTGGTACAGAAAAATGCATTTGAGGTTAATACTTCAGAAGCATCCTTGGATTCAGTGTGTTCAAATGTGGTGTTGGTCATTTTTTCTTCTTATATGTCTGAGGTCCTCTGGGTGACTGATGAACATAGATGATCTGTTATGTGCTTTCACCAGGTAATTTTGAATATCTATACCTGGTTCCATTGCCCAGATTACCTGAAAAAGCCCCAACAAAACAACATCCCCAAAACCTCTTTTCTGTAAACCCATTGCCAGCATTGCCACAAGAGCAAGTGTATATTTTAGTATTGGAGATACTTTTCTATTTATCACTTCATCTGACACCACAGAAATATAATTTCCTTTTCATGCTTGCAAATTTTATTGTTCCATTAGCACTGGTAATAGATATCTCTGCATAGATTAATGGAATTTCCTACCCCTAATTAACATATGTTCAAACATATGTTAAGTGGTATATATATTTCTATCTTTTAAAATTATTTTAATCAAAAGAAGACATTTCTTGTTCAAATATCTAGTCTGACATCTTTCTGGGATTTTCCCCCCATTTATTAATCTCCACTATGTATTTTGAATGATACAACTTGAAAGCTTTTATTTGAAAGGCATATGTTAAGGAAACTTCCTAGTCTGCCCATTCACAAGGCTCTCTGGCAGTATTTTGATGTCTGCAGCAAACTGCTACAATTCATGCAAATAACATTTTTAGACAGTGCAATGCAGTCAACTTGGATTCTTGACACAGTCCGTGGAGTTTCTTTCCAACTTCCCCACCATGATTCTACAGTTAGAAATTGAAATTAGAATGTGCAATTGAAATTGCAGTTAGAAAGTGCAATTATTCTGTTAAGAGATTCAGAAAATAAACCATCTGATTTTTCTGATCACTATTTCTTCAGTCTTAGCATCTATTTGTTGATTTGAATAACAAAGGATGCAGTCTTTTACAAGAGTTTAACCCCAGAACCTTTAATAGGAACTCTTTAATTAACAGAAATGGGAGCCGCATCAAGTTTGCCTAATTTTTTTGAAAAAAAAAGCTGAGAACAGGAAATTTTTAGACTCAAAAGTGGCAGTAAGGAACAAAAATTACTATTAATGGAAAATCCTTCCATATTCCTTCCTTGGAATGGCCACAGGTATGAAAGTTTCCTTGTACTCTTCTGGCTTTACGGCAGAGATGGGAATTCTGCTTTAACTGACATTGTCCAATTCCCTTTTATGAGGCACTTAACAAGCGGTTAGAAATTTTGCCAAAACGTTAGTCAATTAGGTTGATATATTTATGTCAGAGATCTGTGTGAGCCAAAACACCTCTGTGTCAAGCAGTGGGGCTGAGAAAGTACATTGTTTTGCCATATTGCCTGGCTCTAGCTGGATATCCAAAATTGAACAGGAATTTTGTTGGAGTCAGTGAGTCAGGTATCCCTTTGAATTCTTCAGAGAGAAATCAGAGTGCAGAGATTGAATTAAAGTCTTTGAATGGATTGAAGCATGTTAAGGTATTTTAACATAAGGTAGAGCTGTAACTTTGAGTTTTAGCATAAGTAAGTCAGTAGGTAAGTTTTAGTGTGAGCTGTAGTGCTTTTAGTAAGTAAAAAGTTTAAGATGCTAAAGTAAAAGAACAAATTCTAGTGAAAGTTAACAAACATACTAATGTTTTCAGTAGAAGCTTGTAGAAGTAGTAGAAGTTTGTTGCAAAACCATGCTTAAACAAAATAGAACTCTAGTAAAAATATTGCTTGTATTTTTAAAATAAAACAAAATAAATTGTATGTGTAGTTTATACGTATTGTAATGTGTTAAAAAATTATAATTTCTAAAGAATTTAAATATATTTTTTGCTACTGTTTCCATACCTTCATAAAGGAAGTAAGAGGAGAACTAAATATATGCTACAGATTGTCCATTTTCCCTCCACATCCCCGATCTAATGCAGAGTATGTTGATTTTGATTTTGATTTTATTGATATAATTATGAGAAATATGAATTCCTTCAGAACAGGAAAAAGATTTTTTTTTCCCTCATTGATAATCTATCATTTTTCAAAGTAAAAGAAATGAAAATAAACCACAATAATGAAAAACCATTTTGGGTATAAAAATTACTGCAGTAGCTTTAGGAAAATACTAAATGGAGCACTTATTGAAGGGATCCTGCCTTTGAAAGGTGGATAAATTTTTGTCCAATAATTGTAACTGATCTTGTCGCCAAGTTTTCTTAGTGAGGCTGGCTGTGCAGTGAGGTTTCATCCCTGTGCATAACAATAGAAAAAAGGGACAGAATGTCAGTAGCACCGTTTCCATAGCTTGAGGACTTTGGCTCAGTAGGTTTTCAGTGTGTTAAGATTGTGAGCTTGTAGGAAGTTGTTTACAACAACCCTATTAAAAAATCAGTTTAAACTATTATTTTTTTCTCCAAAAAGACTCTATTTCCAACAAAAAAAAAGCAAATTCTAAAGGAAAATGCTTTTTTGTTTTTTCCATGTAGTTAGCTCTAGAATATGAAATTACAATATGAATGTTGGATTCAAGATGATGCAGTCATAAGGAGTATCAATTTATTTTTTGGAGAGTAGAATTAATTAATCTTAATATTGAAAATTATTTAAGATACTCTGAATACTCTTCTGATATGCAGAACCTAGTTACCATGAACCAGAAGGAAACATGAAGCACGAAGCATGAACCTGACCAGAAAGTTATCTACTTGTTTAGACCCTTTAAATCCACAAAAATGAATGAATTGGTGACATTTTTGCTGAATGGGTTTCACAAAATTAATATTAAGAAAACGTATTGCCTTCAGTATGATCGATGTTGTGGCACGAAGAGAGGATGAGAAATGTATGGAGTAATTTGCTTTCACTTGCAGAAAAAACAGCTGCATTGAAAATCTATCAGGAGAAAATTAAAGTAAGGCTAAAATAAGCAGCCATGTTAGTCTTCAGTGGCAACACTGAAACCGAAAAAGTGAAAGTTTTGAAAATTTGAAATGCTAATGAGCAACAGAAAAGAATAGCCAGTGTAATTTAATTTTGATACTGTATACAGAATGATGTTCTGTCTTAGTAGAATAGACCATGTGACAAAATTTCTATTTGTATCATAAGATTGCTTCCTTTGACTTTACAGAAGAGTTCTGTTTTGCTACACCTTAGTAACCATCCTTACTGAGATGCAAACATTGATCACTATCGTGTTTCATTTGTATTTTAATGAATTTCACAGGTTTTACATTCAGGTCTTAATTACCTTCATATAGAGTATTCTGCACACAAGAAGGGGGAAATCTGAGTACACTGCCTCAGTAATTCTACTGCATAAATCTGCTACCAAGGAAGATCTAAACAGATTGCATTTTTAATTTGCCAAGAAGCAAAGATGAAAACCAAGTATGAATATGATTTTTAAGTCTTTGGAGACTAATAATAAAAAAATTAGAGGCTTTCATTTCTCATGAAAAGGCAGTGATGGCTGTTTTCAGTATGAAAATGAATAGCAAATTATTCTTCTGTAAGTTTAATTATTTTTATTTAAAATTATAGAAATGAACAAGCTTCATCAAACACATGGCAGTCTGCCTGTTTCCATTCTAAATAAAATGGATGTTTAAATATGAAAGCACAGTGCTGAATTTCTGAAAGAAATAGGTACCAGATCCAGTAAAACTGCAGGGACTGGGGTATGAGAAGACTGAGGCTGCTTAATCCACTCTTCAGGAAAGAGTTCTGTAAACGAAAACTGCATTCTGTTCCAAGGTGTCCTGTTACAACACTAGGGAGAACACAGGTACCTCAGAAGAAGATGCGAAGCTATCATCCTGTTTGGATGGGAAGCTGCTGAAATCTGTGCAGAAATGCTTCGAGCCATATGAAATGGAAACTGCTCTCAGGCGTGTTTCTGCAATGCCTTCTTCTTCCTCAGTGTGGCTGCCTCTGGCCCCTTCAAATCCATAATCTTTCTTCCAAAGGAGTAAATTCTCCTTACAGGAGGGAAAATTAGTTATTTCTACAGCTGTGTATTTCTTCTATCTATGCATCTCAGAGAGTTGCTCCATTGGTGCATTCAAACCATGCTCCATCTCAAGGCCATGGAGATTCAAACTCACATCTCCTCTCCTAGGCTCCTTTGGCAGGCAAGGACACTTCAACATTCCTCAGGAGCAGGAAAGGGAGAAGGAGAAAATAACAGACCTGTTGATTAATGAGTACCACTCTCATCTCAAACAATAATGTAAAGGTTTTTAGGCTGTTTTCTGACATGAATCCCACATTGTAAACTTCTGGGCATGAGTGCTGTCAAGTGGGAGAATATTTGCAGGAGAGAATCTTCATGGGCAAAGTGAGGAACCATCCAGATCCTCGATGAGTGCCATAATGACTGATTAGCTGCACAGAATAACAAGTTACAAACTGTAGGGAGCCATCTCCAAAGGAATAGCAAACATGGCTAGTCTGAGTTCAGAAAAGAACATTTTGAACCTAAAGGTTCCTATTTTTCATGATTTTTCTTCATTACAGAAAGACTGGTGAGCTTTGTGATTGGGTTGTGGGGATTCTGCTACAAATTCTAGGTAACAATATAGCAATTTTATCAATAAAATGTTATTATACAACATGTAATTATAAAAAAGAACCAGATTAGGCTGTAAAGTGGACATGTATAGAATTTGTGTTATGTCTTCAAAAATCATCAATTTATTTGTATACATATCAGTATGAAGACGCAAGCCAGCCTACTTAATTCACTGTCTTCTACATACAGTCTTCAAGTTTCTGAATGTAATAACAATAAGAAATGCAAGAAAAAATAAGGATAAACTGTATGAAAGTGTCTTTCAAGTCTGCTGCAAACAGCACTGCATTTTTGATCTCTGCTTCATCGTATTACAAAGTTCCTAATGCTTCAAATAATTTTCCTCAGAATTATCTTCACATGAATGCGTCTTCCCATTGACAGGAATAAGACAGTTTATTCACAGAAAATTAAGCACAGGCAGGAATATGTGCAAAATCCATGCTCTATATAATTGCTTTTGATCACTTGATAATATTTATTATTATTATTAAGTAACACACAAGAGACCTGGTACAACACAGCAGTGAAGGTGCAGTACAAGTCTCTCTTCCATGGATGTTGTGACACATCTAATTTTCAGTAATAATAATTAATAGTAATTTTTTACTGAATTATTTTTACATGGTCTGAAATGTTCTACTGTTTCATATTGTCTGGTCTTCTACCCTTATAGTATTGTAAATTATAGTGATGGATTTCCTTTATTCTGCTTTTATTTGCCTGTGTATGAACTGAAAATCTTGTGCTTCAAGTCCCTTAATGGTACCGCAGAAAATTTGGAAAAAGCAACAAAAACTCTTAGAAAAAAGTTAAATAATATAATTCCTGATAACCAAATAACAGAAATTCTTGTCCCCTGCAAATGATACTAAGGTGTCAGCATAAAACAGATCAGACTTTATACCAAAACTTCCCTGGATCTGAGGGCAGTATGAAGCTGTGATAGGGGATATACAGGATATTAGGAAAATATTCATCACCTAGAGGGTGGTTGGGTAGGGGAATTGGCTCTCCATGGAGGTGATCACATCCCCAAGCCTTCTAAAGTACAAGAAATGTTTGCAAAATGCTTGCAGGTATATGGTGTGGTGCTTTGGCCTGTCCTGTGCAGGGCCAAGATTTGGGCTTTAATGATCATCATAGGTCTTTTTCAGCTCAACATGATTTTACGAGAGAGCTCTTTTTTCTAATTTTCCTAGGGGCAATGAGTGCTCAGTTTTTGAAGCTGCATGAAGTGGCACTGTTAGATGTGTAGTGCCAATTGGCAGACCTCACAGGAACCAATTTGTAATTAGGCAGAAAATAAACAATAAGCATTTTGCAGGGGACTTGAAAAACTTTCTCAAAGATACCTTGTGTCAGAAGAAATTCAAGTGTATCTTCAACTTGAGGCATCCAGCAGAGAGGTAGAAGAGCCAAGATTTTCAAGACTTCTTGTATCTGTTCTATTTTTTGAGTTGAGCAGTAATTTGCTTATGAGTCAGGGAAGTTTCATCGGTGGTTTTGTGTGAATCAAATGACATTTGGGAAGTCATCCATGCAACAAAGACCATTTAATCCCAAAGGCTAACTGATAAGGTGCAGCTCTCATCTGTAGAATGAAATTATTTTACCCCCTATTTTTGGTATTGTAAGCTTGTGTCTAGGTGTTTTTTTGAGACAGTGCTAATTGGTAAGAGTGGATAGTGCAATGGGGACTCTGTTTAGGATGATAAATAGTGGTTATAAGTTTCCTTTGATACAGTTTTTATTGCTACAGAAAACAAAAGGTATTGAAGAGAAACTCAAAGCTTGAACACTACCACATGGGCAAGATTCTTTGTTCTTGTCTAAGTTCTAATCTGATCCATGCTGTATTCTTATATCAGAATAATAGATAGACAGAATTTGTGTGTGAGTCTGATTATATAATTCTTAACCACACCTTTTCTGCTCAGCAGAAAGTTTCTAAGCAGCTTGCGCAGTGATTTCCCTTGTAGTTGTGCAAATCCCATATCAGTGTACTTGACTGGCATTAAGTGGTTTGGAGGAGTGTGTCCTAAATGCCAAATTCCTAAAATAACTGCTCTTTAATGCCTGGAGACCTAAATTTTCACCCTCACTCAAATGCTATATCTACCCTTGACCATTTCTAGTGTTATCCTCCAATAAACGTTATACATTTGCAACTGCAAGCACAGTCTATTAACTCACTGCATCTTGCAGAATTTAGCAATATAACACAATATATCCACAATATAGCAATATATCCACAGCTACTTCTGTTCATAGCATTACCCTAATCCTGGCCATATCTTTTCTCTGATTAGTATTCTTACTGTTGTGTAAATTTCCCAGTCCAAATCAGTTAATCAACCTGTTTGAGAACGTGTTATGAAGCCCTACTGGCCTTGCTATCTGAAGAAATATAAAGACATTTCTCTCCAGATTCATGGAGCATGTTATGCCAGAAGTGAAATTCATATATTAAGTTAGGCAGAGGTCACAGTGATGGTGTAATGCTTAAATTTAGGGTTACCTTAATCTTGCAATGTGAGGATAAAAACATACCACGTGGTTTGGTGGTGTCTCTTTAATGCTTGTTTAATCTAGGAAGAATTATGATCAGTCAGGATAGCTGTGCAAAAGAAAAGAGGTAGAGGAGGAGTTTGGATGAGAAGGACTATAGAACTTTATTAATTCCTAAATTCTTCAACTCTGATGACATCAGGCTGTTGCTGTCAGAAGCTTAAGATCTCATTGTACTGATGAGATTAGAAAATCCTACATAACTAAAATGTAATGCTTACAGAAATAGGTGAGCAGAAATATTCTGTTTAGCTTCAGATAATTATATTTTTGTAATTATTAAGACCAACTTTAGCATTAGCTAGAGAGCCAAGATTCAGAAAAACAGCATCAGAATTTCCTCTTTTCTGCAGAGATCACCAGGCATGTGTGATAGAGACAGAGCCCAGTGTTGTCTAGCAAACTGCAGATTGATCATGAAAATATGAGAATGGAGAGTCTTTCATTTTCAGTTCAAGGACTCCCCTTCTTTCTGAAGTAGTATGTCTGTGTCTTGATTGCATTTTAGCAGAAGAGCTCTATAACTCCAAGAAAGAATACTTCCACACAAAGATTTGGTCTTTCAAAGTCAGCTGCACCTTAACATGCATTAATTTATCACAAAATTTACTCCTAAGCTGGAAAGAGCCAAATAATGGCAGTGTAAGTTGTTCTGTTGAAAGACTATATTCCATTTCACTGGGAGCTGACAGCACTGAATATCTCGCAGGAAGAATGGGTTAGAAGTGAGCCAGGTAAAGTGTATCCTGTTTGTCAGGGGATTTTCAGCAATGTTGAGCACTCCCAGGATGAGAACTTTGTTTTTACAGAAGGAAGTCAGTCCTATTGCTAAACCATTTTGCACAAGGCTGTGCAAGATCTTCCTGAGAGCAAGAATCCTGCAACAGAGCAAATGGAAAATGTTTCTTACCTTTTTTCTGGCCTCCCAAGGAATGAAATATTATTTGCTGGGTAAATGACATGTCAGAGACATTAGTGTATGAAAACTGTATAAGAAGGAAACTACAGAAATGAAACTTGGCCAAGTTCTTTGGCCTGATCCAGATGTTTGCATAAAACAATTGTTCCAAGAGTAGTATGAGCTTGTGCCTTTTGACTGAAAACACAGATCCACAAATTGCTCATACAGATTTAATATTAAACTGCTTATTTATATGGTTTTATTTAGAAGCAAATATTTGATAATACATTCATAAAGAGATTAATAATTTAATTGTTAATACATGTTTGGTAGGCCTTATTTTTTGAAAGAGCCTGTTTCACATGGGGTACTGAATGTATGAAATGGGACTTAAGCTGTCACTCTTCCAAACTGCATAATTCTGAAGTGTGAAAAGACTAATCTGATGTGCACTGCAGTTATTTTTAATGCCAGCATTACAAATCTCTCAGAGAGAAGCCATTATACAATATTCATGCAGAGCTATGTGAATACTCTGTTATCTCCCTGCAAGCTTTGCTTCCTCTTACTGGACATTATTGTGGTGACAATAACGAGGCAGCACTCACTTGTGGAATTTACAGAGAGATTATACAGTCCCTACATTGAGTGGACCACAGGCAAGGCTTGGATGCTGCTAGGGAAATAAAGCGGAAAAAATGCTTTCTCTTTTGTTCCCTTAGTAGTTGTTTAATATAAAAAGCATTACTTTTGGTATTTAAATAAATTAACTGACAGCTGTAGGAGATCAGTTTTGTAACATTCAGCAAGGTATTTGATATTTGCAAGCATAAAGGTCTTAGTGAAATATCCATTAAAAACCTGAAAAAATTGAATGTGGTTCTTTGCAGTCTGGGTTAAACAAGATTCATGGGGGAGATGTAAAACCTTTTACTAAACCTGCTGAACTAATTAGAAAAAACAGACAACATTAAAGACATGGAAACCTTTCAGCCTCTGAAATACAAGGCATCAACCTTCAAAACTGCACTAGTGAAGAATGATTGCTCAGAACTCAACTAGAGACTGAGACAAAAGCTGATTAGCATCAATAGAGTAAGATGTTCCAAGGGAATATCACAACAAGGGAAGAGCCCAGGTGGAGCTGAGACAGGAAGAAGGAAATTATTTTTGATGATAAGTTTGATTAGTTAGAAGTTTGAAGGTGGAGGGAGGAAGGTAAATCACAGACTGACAGAAAAACAGAATATTTTTTGGTTTTGTTTTTTGATGTTCAAGGAAGCTACAAATTTGAGTTTCTGTAGGGCACAATTGCACTGTAATATAGTTACTCTTTTCTTGTGCAACTATATATGCAGTGTGTATATTGCAAAAGAGGCATTTTTAAGAATCAGAAAAAGCTGCCTTCTTTGATATAGTTAAGGAAACAAGCTAAGCACATGTCATATTATGTACTCCTGGAGGCTATGGCCTTTTGGCATAGGCATTTCTGCAGCCTAGGGGAATCAAGGACACAGAGGATCACCAGGTTAAAAAAATATTTGTCCATCAGTTTTATTAAATAGCTGTGTATGGTAGGCATGCCAGATAGAATTTAATTTTCCCTAGAGTCACTGAAAAAAAGTTTTGCAAAGTGTGGACTATGTCTAAAGGAGTTAGGGACTTTTGAAAAGACTTTTTTTCCCTCTGGGTAATGTACCAATGACCATCAGACTTTGTATGTAAGAAAAATAATAGTCCTATAAGTATTAAATGTAAAAGTGGTCTCTGTTTCCACCCAGAAGAATTATCATCTGAACTGAATTCTTGAACTGTTTGGTGTGACAGGAGGTAGAGAAATCTAGCCTAGAACTCTAGGTCAAGAAGATACAATGACTAGATGGGGGTTATTTTTAATTTTGTGTATTGGCATTTGTGCAGGCAGTAAAAGAGAGTTTTATGGCCCATCCCCTCCCAGGTTATTTGTGCGTATCTGTCACTGTCTATTCTACGACCACAACACTGTTTGGTATTTTTATGTGTATGTGAGAAAAGGGTGAAGATGTTATTTCATGGGCATAGAAGAGGGTTCAGCAGAAAGCTGGGTGTTTAAAGGAAGGATCAGTCCTGAGGGACTGGCTCAGGAAGAAAGGATTTAAGCCTTAATCATGTCCACATTCTCCTCCTTCAGAACTAATATTTTTTTCTGATGCATTGAAGTTAGAGTTTTCAGGAGAAAGGAGCAATAGTTGAGAACTGTCTGAATTTTAAACTCAGCTGAATAAGTCTCTCTAACTCTCTAGCAATGGAATGCTAAGCACAGATGGAATGGTGATATACTGGGCTGGGGGAGCTGCCCAGATTGTTTGTTGTTCCAAGTATTTGATTTTGTGAATAGCAGTAAAGCCTTTTTCATTGATCTCTGAAGGATTAATTTCTTAATTTAACACTCAGAGGCAAAGAAGTCTACAGAAAAAAATATTGGATAGACATATAATGAATTGAAGTGTTTATAGTTTGTACAAGGCACATACCCCATAATCTGCTGATTGCAGTTGAATTTGAGAAAGGCTAATTCATGAGCTTTGACATTCCAATTATTTTGTTATTAATACATCCTGCATTCACCCTGTGCTGCTGTTTTAGCATCACTTCAATGGCTCTGCTAAACAACCCTAAAGACAGACAATGGGAAAAACCATATAACTGCATTTTCCTAGAGGAGAGTGTGGAAAATTAAATGAGACTTTTATTTGATTTAACATGGCTGCTTTTCAAGGCTGAAATGCAGGGTGTTGTTTAATTATGCTGACAAAGAAAGGTGGAAAGTGAACAAAAATTCTATTCCACTGTAGTTTTAGACTTGTTCAGAAAGTAATTTTTGTGCTTGGCATATTTATTTGTAGTCTGATACAAATGGCTTAATATTTCTTAAAAGTGTTCTTAATATTTTTTAAAAATGTTACATTAATTTCATTTATAAATTGTTCTTTTTCTTATTCTCTCTGTTGGATAGATTAAGCTACAAATATAATTATCCAAGTCACAATATCCTATAATTAAAGAGTGTAAGAAGAGAAACAAATATAAAGGAATACAGATAATTAACTGAAAGTTCTTCTCAAGGAGTAAGTTCTTCCTGATTGCAATGGAATTAGTACAGAAATGCAACAACAATATGACTTTAATGCGACATATAGACTGTGTAATATGATAATTCCAGACCAGTTTTTTTAGAGAGACTAAAACAACCAAGGCAGATAAAACCAGATAGGCATTATGACCACACAACTTCCTGGATTTGTATATGGCGGGGGGCAGTGAAAGAGAATGCCTTATTCTCTTATGTGAAACTAAGAGCCCTTCTGGTGATGTGAGTCAGCCAATCTGCCTGTGTCCTGCTGGACACCTGATGCTCCCAGACCCTGGACTGCTGCTCTGTGACATTACAGTAAACCAGGAGCAGGACTGCAACACATGACCCTCCTCTAAGCAATCTGCAACCTCCTTTGGCAGGATTTTGGAACCACCCCTAGCTCACTCTATCTCACTATCTGGCACATGAAGAAATAAATGGGGGAAAACACTTATATACCTAGCAGCAACACTGGAGGACATGGAGATCCAGCTTTTCCCCTCTGACCAAAATGATGTAAGATATACAACTCCAACAACAATTCTATAATTTTTAGTACTGCTGATACTTTCCCATGGTAGCATTAAAGATGCACTGTTTGTGGAAATTTCTATTCTGAACAGCTCAGAGTTCAAGGTATATGCACAAACTAGCCAAGTGGTAATAAGATAGAGTCCCTATATTTTATTCTTTTAATAATATTATTCTTAAGCAATTTAGTGGCATATCTTTAAGTTGTTATAAGCAATGAAATCAGGTGCTTACTTTATTCCAAGGATGTTTTTTTAGTGCACATAATGGTTACAAAATTTTTCTGGGGTTAGCTCTCAAGAAAGTGATTTGATTTTTATTCCATAGTTAATGCGACATTAGGATCATTCATTTATAGTGATGTAAGAATGTTCATATAGATAAATATTTTAATTAACAGGGGCTAAAAAGAAGACTTCTTAAAAAACATTGTAATGTGTTTAGTAAACACTTCAACAGGTGCTTGGGTTTTATTCTTGTTGTGGCAAATAAAAAATTCCTTCTAGATGAACTTTGTTAATAATTTTTTAAAGCATACACAGATGGCCCGGTTTAGTGGAAGGAAAGAACTTTTTGTGTCTGGACATAATAATGTAGTAGGAATCAAATAATTAATATCAACATTCATGCATTTGTTAGTGGCCTAGTCTGCCTTTGAATGACTGCAATAACCTCTTTTCTGGCATTTATGTGCATATTATATCAGAAGGATATTCTAGAATTCATCTGACTTCTTCAGGAGCTGGAGAGGGGGAAAGTAATTTTCATAGCTTTCTGAAAAACAGCATTTTTCTGCAGCTGCTCAGCCTGGGAACACTTCTCAAGTTGATAACAATTTTAGCCCTAGTCTGAGAAAACTCCAGAGCCTCACAATTAGCCAGCATATATGCTAAATAGAAAACATAGTGGATAAGTGTCATTTGCAGATATTTTCTACTCATCAAATCATAACATTTTCTTGAAATAGATGTAATTATTAGTTGGGAGCTTCTGTGGCATTTTAAAATAAGTAGAATGATGAATATTTCCTTACTATATGGAAATTAGCTATTATTAAATACATAAAAATAATATTTTTCAGATCTCAGTTTTAAAAACTATGGGACAAAGTATTATTAAGTTGTACCAATTTTTGGTAAGTGCCATCCAAATTGAAAAAATAAATAAATTATGGAACCACTCATGGATCACAGAACTTCCAATCAATAGCTGAAGATAAATTGATGCAGATTATGACAAGTCAATATTTTAATGCTTCTAAACAGCCTTGGGGTTTAGCCAGCCCAGTGATTCCACACTCTTTTTTAGCCAGCTGAAGTATGTGGCTGACTGTCTGAGGCCTAGGAGAATCCAGCCAGGATTTTTCCCAGGCTGGACGAGCTTTGCTCTCAGGGTTCTCAGGGACAGGAACCCAAAACAAAGATTACAACATCTGCAGCATCCGTGACTTTAGTCGTGGAGTCTTTAAAAGGGTGTTTTTCCTCTGTCCAGTGAAATGTCTGTAAATTGTTTTGCATGATGTATACTATTTAAAACCATGGTTTCCTTCAATAAATGCTCTTTCTTACTCCTGTAAGAAAGTGCCATGTTACTGTGACCATCGCCGCTCAGAACCACATACAGTGACATATGGAGGTCCCACCGAGATAGCAACAGAAATCCTATGTTCCCCATCAACTGCAAAGCCCTGGCAGGACACTTCTTGCTGTGCAGTTATCTTGGGGTGACTTTATGATGCCTGTATCCCCAGATTAACTGTTGGTGTTGAATATTGCAGCTTTAAGACTGCTTCCAGGAGTGAAGTAGAGAGAGAAGAGGTGCAAAGTTGCTATCAGAGACTGCACTTGCTCCCTTGCATCCTTCACACAAACTGCATTGTCTGCAGTGGTCGGCAGGAGAGAACTGCTATTTTGCTTTTAGTTAGGTTTTCCTGGCTAGTGGAGGCAAAAAGGGGTCTCCTGGATTGTAGTTTTTTTTTTTTTTTCCTTTTTCTTGGAACTGTTTGAGCCTGCTCTGGACTGAAAACCCAGAGGAGCACCAGGAGGACACACCTGTGGCCCCGCTGGCCTGGCCTGGACCGCGGCATTTCCCAGGCTGGAGGGACTGAGAGCAGCCTGAGTGAGCCAGACTGCACTCACAAAAGGGACTCTGCTCAATTTGTCATCTCTTTGGAGCAGTGAGAAGTTTTGCTGTTTGGTATTGTTCATTTTTGTGTTGGGAAGGGCTTTGTCACTTAAATAAACAGGTTTTTGCCCACTTCTCTCTGAGGAAATATTTTTTCCCCAAACTAGCTAAGGGCCCCCATTCGGAGGTTTCCTCCCAGATTTGCCCTAAACCAGGACAGCAGCCCAGACACCCCACACCGTGCTGGGAGTGATACACTCATGGGTGGGAGAGGACAGGAGTGAACTGGCACCAGTGCTGCCCCAGCACATGGAACTGGGGTGCTCGACATTGCCCGCTGTTTCTCAGGGGAGGATGTGGCTTCCTCCCTGCTCTTCTGCTTCCATTCCCCCAGCTCTTGAGAAAGATAAACCTTTTCTAACACGGCAGGATTTCATCCAGGGTTCAGTGAACTGCATCCTGGTTAAGTTTAGCGTGCTTGGAGTGCAGTAATTTTAAAATCTTGCTATAGATAATTGCAAGAAATAGTTATGTCTCTGGTGACAGTTTTCCCCTGTAAAACTGTGTTTTTCTCAATTGTCTTCTCCACTGAATAGAAGATCTTAACTTCATAGAAAGATTGATATATGTTGAGTTGGGTTTTATTCTGACTTTCCATCTCTCTTAAGTGGTATACCTGGAAATAGAATAGGTGGGTTTCAAACCTCCACTTTTGGTTGAATAAAAGGAACTTAGCTAAAGAATAGCACTGGAGAAAAAACGCTTCAAATGAGAAGAAATTAAGAAAAACTTTTAATTAGTTTTATCAGTTATCAAGCCTGTTAAATGCAGTTTAGAAGATGAAATAAAATGCTGTCTGTCAATGTTCAAATGAAAGCATGGACTCTATTAGAAAGACTTGAAAAGCATTAGTCACAGTGGAAAAGAATGTTTGATACATTTAAAAAATAATTAAAAAATAAGTTGTGCAGATTCCTTTCGAACTAATTCTTAGCCAGACCTAGATGTATTTTTTCATCATTAAAATGAAGGAATAGAGTTTTTCAGAAATGAATTTTTAAAATAAATTGAATATACATTTGTACAAATTAAGTTTCCTCTGTGGATTATGTTGCTAATTATGAGTCTCAAAGCAGCTAGATATAAAAGTTCCTTTACAAACTAAGGATTGACTATACACTTGGTAAATAGCAGGCCTACAACCATCCAAAGTTAAAAATATTTTCTGGGAAAACTTTGCCTTTTTTGGGTAGATTGAGACATGCAGCCTTAAGCCCATGAGCTTGCCTGATGCTCCCCAGATTCCAGTTCTTCAAACAGGTTTCTACTGGAGGAAATTTCCCTAAAGGCTCATATGGTAAAAGCTGTACCGCAGTCTAGAAATACTTAGGATAAAGTTCTAGTTTTCTGAAAGTCAATGGCAAAGCATCTACTGGCTGTCAAGTGCCCTGGATTTTAAAAAAGTTTCATTAATAACTCTCGTTTTCCTCATAAAGCATCACCACCAAATATGTATGAAGAGTGGGAATTTTAGCAGGAAACAAAGAATGTGAAGTTGTGTCTCCAGAAGAATGAAAGATAGTCACTTAAAACTTCAAGATGATTTGGCAGAAAACCACAGTATGCTTCAAGCCGCAGTAAAACTGCAATTTTTTATGTATCTTCTTCTTGGGGGATGGAGGGGAGTGGTTGGTGGATGGGCAATTGGATTTTTACTTCTTGTTTAATGGAATTAAGATCTTCTGCATATTTAGACATATTCTGTTCTTTGCCAGAGAATCAATTAGAGACCTGCCAGACTCCTGTTGAGCAATGAACAGTAGAAAAACAAGCTCCTTGCTAACTTATTGAAAAATAAGATCTCTAGTATGTAAAGAGTCGGCAGAAAAAAAGCCCTGAAACACAAAGAAATTAAGAAACTACAACGTGACAGTTGCACCTAGTTCCCTGAACTGGCGGGTTTCTGTCCAGTGAGTTGCAGTTCTCGTCAAGTAGGAATTTTTCATTTTGGAAATGTAGTTCAGAGATGGCTACTGCCAATATGCTGGCAACAGTGGGAATTTGAGGTACTGAGTTTTTCCATATCTTGAGATCTAGTTGGAGAAAACTCTTGCAGACGACGTACCATGCTACCTTTGGCTGAGACTCACTGACTGAGATAATAAGGAAATCGAGATTGACAGCATTTGCTACCAGCAGACTTCACCAACTTCTAGTGTCTGGAATAGAAAATCAATCTGAGGATTGGGAAGAGAAAATGAAGCAATTAATGGGTAAATTGATTCCAACTGATCTACCTGGAAAAGTGACTATCTCTTCCCAGACCTGGGAAGAGCTATGTTATTGCAGCTCAGAGTTTACATTATCTGATGCATTTAATTACTGCATTTATAAGCAAACTTCTGATATGAAAGAAGAAGAAAGTAATTCTATTTTATTTTTATTTTTTATTTTTTGTGCTCTTTTGCATGGTAAGTGCAAGAAATTCCAACTCTCAGCGCTGCAAAAATGTCCATGTACTTGTCCTGAAAAGAAGATTGCTGTGGTGTTATTCTGCACTGATATGGAAACACCATATAATCAGCTTGAAAAGGGACAACTCAAAATCAAATATTTTTTTAGAAATACATATTTTTGACAATTTGTTATCTAATCTGTATATAATCTTGGTGCCCCTCTAACATTAAGTGTTTATTTTCTGTACTAAAATGGTGTTTCTGTAAAATAAATAAGCCTGAGGATTTCCTGCAGCTCCTCTTCTGCAGAATTAAAAATACTTTTATGTTAACTCACAAAGAGTCTCAACTGAAAATTCCTCTGGATAAAGAAAAGAAATTTCTTGACAGTTTATGCTGATTTGTGAATATCCATCTTGAGATCCAAATCAAGTCCAAACTGTCTAGAATTCTTTATTAAGTCTATTAGAGTCTGATGAAGCTTCAATAATGCTAAGTGTCCCCAATGGCTTGTATGAGTTACAGCACTGCTGAATCTACTTGATCACAAAAAGATGCCACTTCATCTGTAGGAAAAGCTTAACAAGAACACTTTGTGGTTCAAAGTTAATTCTTTAACCTTCCTTGCCATAATCTTCCCTGCTATATATAAAAATCTGCTGCATTTGGCAATGATAGTTTTAGAAGTGAAAGCGTAAAAATGATAATCATATATTTCATATCATGGTTAGCTATGAGTTTGCAATGAGGAGAAGGGATATCTTCACTGGACCTGCTTATAGCAGAAAAGCCTGTCAAATATGTTACAAAGAGTACGTGGATTTTGTGGGTTTTAAAAAAAAAAGTGTTATGGAAGATCATTGTCATTATAACTTTAATGCTATAAGAATGACTGCCCATTATATGTTATAACAATCCTGCAGTAACTTCTAGACCCGCTGAGAAAAGCTTTTATGTAAATACATAATTTTTTTCCTCCATTTTTTCCTTTATTTAACTTTTATTTTTATTTTTCCCTTATTTTCTTATCGATCAGGAATTGTTGTGATCATCCCAGCTGTTGCTATCCTTGTTATTAAAGTCTACATTTACCATGAGGGGCATTGGAAAACTGTTCTTGCCTGTTCTGGGATGTTATGGGTTGAGTTTGGTGCAGATAAGGAGTGGTATAAATTACAGGAATGCCCAATTTTGAGAAGGGGAGAGCCTGTCATGCCCATGTCTTCTCTTCATGTGATAAATAGATGTCTATTGTTGGCTGTGCAGCATCCTAAGCATGTGAAATATGGATAGAGATGGTGCTCCAGACAGGGGTGTCCTACTGGAATCTAAGAGAGCAATGCATACGTGTGCAACCTTTTGAGTAAATGCCCTAGAAGGAAATCAAAGGATCTGGGACACAGCCTGGAGATGGGAGAAATCACATTGTATACATTGAAGATATATCTGATGAGAAAATTGTTCTTTTGCCAAGGGTTGTGTTTTTATGTGCCTTTTCAAGTCTGGAAAAGTGGAAATGAGAACTTGTAAGTGATGCCTTCTTTTTTCCTGCGGATTATTTTTTAAGCAAGATCACTTAGAGAGCTTCTTTGCTGTGTGCCCTCTGCAAACTGTTCTGTTTGCCCATCTGTGAGGGTATGATAAATGTCAACAGAGAAGCAAAGTATGTGAAAAAAGTGGGAAAGCAAAAATCCCTTAGAAGTTCCTTAAGCCAGGTTTCCTACTAAAGGCAATACATTATGAAAATAGTCTTATATTTGGGTAAGTTTCTCTAAGTTAAAAACTAAATGAGTCCTGAAGACATATAAATTGTTGATAAACTGGAATTGAGAAATAAATGGAATTATTTTCTTCTATTGTTGATGGGTGCAGAATGTGTTTGTCACTGAAATAAGTCGAATGTGGGCATGAAAGTTTATTTTGCGCAAAAGTGCATAACATCATCCTAGTGCGCAAGGTGCTGAGAGACTGCTATTGGAAGCTGTTCTAATGAGTTTTCTCATTTGTATCCCAACACTGTCTTTTGTCCAGCAAAAGGGACCTGTTCCAATTTCGAGGTGGTGATGGAGGGTGCAGGATTGGAGTGTCTCAACTCAGTTAACATGCTTTTCACCTAGTTTAGGGAATACTTAAGGCTGAGAATTGTCTGCCTGAAGTTCAAATGGTACCAAAGACATTTTCACAAGGGAAAATATATCCAGGTTTAATTTTGTAAGGCCAACAATTGTGGCAGATCAAGAAAATGAACTGGCACTACGTATGCTGATGACCCCCCTTTTCAAAACTCATCTATTGGAATAGGCCAGGTAATTGTGATGCTGAAGTCAACCCCATCTGCCCTGAGGATTAAGGAGGGAAGGAGTAAAACAAACCCATAGCCATCCACCCGCCCACCTTTTTGTGGATAAACAATGACTTTAGGTGCCTGGCTTCCATCAACCTTGTTTCATGTGCTTTGCAGAGGGCGATGATGACCTTTGCTTCAGCATGTGCATGGTAAGTCTGAGACATTGCACAATGATGAACTCACTGTCTAGCCACTGTACAGCTCTTATGCATGTATTTCAGTCTCAGAAATCCCAGACAGAAATATGAGCCCCCAGGGATGTAAATCACCATTTTCTCATTGGATCCTCGGGCTGATGAAGCTCAGGTTGGCTTCAAGCCTGTACAAGAACAATGGAGATATTTGAGCTATGGTTTTAAACAAATCTCTAATATCTTCAAATTGTGGAGAGTTCAGGTATGGAAAAGGCATGAGCAAAGGAGCTGAAAAGATAATAGATATTTATACTTGTAAATATTTTTTATGCTCCTATTTCTTGAAACCAATTGCCATATCTTAGCATGGAGTTCATCTTAAATATTGAAATGCTAGTATTTCTAGGTAGGCAATCCTTTTCCTATCTCATTTTAGTTTGGTAAATCAGGACACATCTTTTTATTTCATCTCCAAATCACAAGTCTTCTTGATTAAGTTCTTTCTCAAGCAGAAAAATACCCATCTCCACACTGGCATGTTTCCAAATGCAGTGCCTTTTGTTCTGTAAAAAAAGAAGCCAACAATCCCATCCCATCTCAGCGCGCTTTACCTTTACTCAACGTACTCAGTGTATTCTTATACTGACTAAAGATGGATGAAAGTGGCTCATCAAAGTCTGCTTTGTTGATCGTGAAACAACTGTACTGCCAACAACTTGTTTTCCTAAACGTCATCTTTCTTTTTTCCCCTGTGACTCTGTATTTTTCATTTTAAGGAAATATATTTGTTCACTATTCAGAAGCCTCAGAACTGAATATAAAACTATTGGTTTACTTCTAAGAATGTCATGAAAATATATGCTTTTATAAATTTGATCTTTCATGCTTCTCAAAGAAATAGTTCATACCATTCAAGAGAGACCAAAGGAAAGAACCATTATTAGAAAAACAAATGAAGTTCAATACCTAGGATGCTCTCCCTTCCACCACAGCATCACTCACCACCTCTGCCCGTGGGTGATGTTTTCCTAATGGAAAATCTTACAATCTTATGAGTTTTGTTTCAAAACTGCTCTACATGAGCTAGAACTGAGTGCTGGCATGGAAATGAATGACAGTGGGAACAGTATTAACAAGCTTCAAAGTTATGGATAAAAAAACTATGGTTCAGTGCTGTCTTCTGCTTTACCCAAATAGGCACTACTGCTCTGCAGCTGAGGAAACCTGCATGGGGCATCTCTCCACCAGAAAATGGTCAATAGGAAAAAGTAAGAAAAAATGAAGTTTTTTATCTCAGCTAATTTGAATATGTTGCTCATGATGATTGTATTCAGCTACTAGAACTCTTTCCCTTCTGTATTACCAGCTTTGGAAACATACTTGAAACATCTTAGCAGTTGGAAATCAAAGATGAATTTTTCTTGCAATACTTATTTTTTTTCACGAAGCTGGTCATGTACTCTTAAAGAGGGGATTTTTCCTGGTGCTGGGGAAACAGGTACTCAGGTTGATGCAGATCACCTATATGCTTAGCAGCTCATATTCAGGACTTGAATGCCTGCCCACAGAGCAGAGACTGACAGGATGGAACACACAGAAAGGGAAGAGGAGACCAAGCCATGGGACTGGCTGTGCTGCCCCACGCTCATAAAATCAGCTGGCTGTGACTTCCAGCCACTTGCCTTAATCAAGCTATGAGACTTTGGGCTGGCAGAGAAATTTGCTTTGTAATTTAAACCAGAGGTAACTAAGGCTTAAATCTATGGGGAAAGAGAACTGGTCTTTGTGCTGTTTATAAGGTGTCACAACTACCCATAGCTTAAAAATGATAATTTTTTCCTTATTCCTGGTGCTCAGCTCTAGTCACTGTTGTCTAGTCAGGTTATGTGACACTGGAGAGAGTTCCTGGAGAAAGGAGGTTGGAACTATTTTATCTTCAAGGTCCCCTTCTAGTCCATACCATTCTGTAATTCTATAATCCATGTTCTGCCTCTAGTTAAGATTCACAGCGTCACCTCCCATTGCAAGATATTGTTTTCAGTTTCAGTTATGCTTGTGTAAGCCTACATACATTGTAGAGTCAGGTTTGCATTATAGATTGAAAAATCAATCAAAACCAACCCAATCATTTTAGAAAACAAACAAGAAAGATGGGCAGAAAATACTGTTTGTTTATAGTAAAAGTGTTTAAAGACACACATTTATTTGTGTTATTCAAGGTAGAAAGTGGAGGAGTGGTTCAGGATTTTCTTTTGTTGCCAGGTGAAGATGCTTAAATGGGCAAAATCTGAGTATTTAAATTTAAAAGCTTCAGTAGAAACATTTACCACATGTGAGAAAAGAAGATCAAGGTCTCTCAACCAGAAAGATAGTCATTAAATTTCTGCAAGTCTTCTTTTACAATCTGAATTCATTCACCCAGAAAGGCCAGAAAATAAATAATAATAAAAAAAAGAATCACTGTCCAGTGTCGGTAAGGTGCCTTTTTGTTGTTTTGATTTCACATCACCCCACCAAAAAACCACAGTGGGTCAGACTTGGTTTTGTTTCAGAATGGTTGTGCAGTTCTGGTTATTAGAAAAAAAAGCAAGCAAGCATATAAGCTTGAAAACCTCTGGATAATAGTAATATTCGTAGCATTTATTCTTAGGGTGCTCCTCATCCTGTGCACAGAACAAGACAGACATCCCTTGGAGGAAGAGGATGGAAGCTTGTATTTACATACAGAATTGCATCTGAGGACTGAATCACAGCATGCAGACACAGATGTGCTGTGACAAGCCGTATGTTTCAATTCTTCATTACTTCATTATAAGCAGCTCCAAGAGTTACTAAAAACAAGTATGTTTTTACATACTGTCTGTCACTCTACATATCCATTTTTGGGCTGTATGTTAAATTCCTCTAGAAAATACAGCCCAAGTCCCAGTGCTGTTTTCCCACCTCATTTTACATATATAATTTTGCATTAGTGCATTAATAGTGCATACACAGATGACTCTGCTTCACTCCTCCTCCTCTATTAATTTTTTTCTCAGCTTGAAATTAATAAAGTTTCAAATATTCTTCCTGTCAGATTAGGTTTATTATATACTCATAAGACACATTAAAACAGGTAAGCTTTTTTAAAATGTTCCTTACAATCTCAGCATAACAGTGAATTTAATAGCATTAGTTTTGGGCAGGAAGGACTAAATAACAGGAAATAATCTATATTTCATGACTCCAGGTATCAAGCAAATAATATATACTGTTCAATTTCCCTAGGGCAGATATGACATTTTTGTAGGAATAAAAAATTAGAAAATTAAAAATGTCCTCTTCTCTGATTTTAATATATTTTACTGACATGGAATTTGATTATGTTGGATCATTGTTTAGGAAGCAAGAAAAGAAAGATAAAAAAGCAGCAGTTTACAGACAGGCAAGAAAAGCAAGCAAGCTGTGCAGCATAGGAATACTTTGTCTCCTTAATGGATTTCTGCTAATTGTACAACTTCATCTGAAGAACATTTATAAGGGAGCAATGTGATACATATATCTGATGAGACTCAGACAATGTAACAAATTATTTTATAGGTGCCATTTTGTGCCTTTTAAAGAATATTTTTTCTTTGTTATTGCCTTAAGCTTGTTCAATGTGCTCTATTTACATTTGCCTTTTTTTTCTCAAGTGTCTCCTATAATAGGGGTTCTTTCAAATAAAATGTAGTAATGATGCCAAAGCTTACAATAAAAGACAGTTTAGAAACAAAGTTTTGATCCAAGGTAGACAGGTCCTCACTTTTTCCAGCACTGGAAACCAAAAGGTTCCTGCTTATTTAAGGGTACAGGAATCATAGGTAATTTTTCCTCTGCCACAGAGTAATTACAATTTTGTGCTGTATCTGTCCTAACCTGGTGGACTGGGAGGACAGTTTGACTATTAGCACTGGAAATCACATCACTGGAGGGTGGCATCACTCTGGCAGGACTGGACAACTTGCCATCACTAAATTTAAGGCATTTGCAAGCAGCTTTACTTCTGAATGTATTTATTTTTTCTGTTACCCCTCAAAACCAAGTCTTTCTAGCCACTTTCCGTTGCTTTTCAATCCTTCTTCTATTCCTTGTAATGGTGTACCCTGAAGAATGAGGCAAAGTTCAGTGAGGCATGCAGGGCTGGTGCCTGCCAAATCTTCACCCTGCTGAACACAGGGCTCCCCTTTTGCTCTGTGGGGACAAAATGGGGATGAATTCCTTGCAGCACTTCTTCCCAGCAAAACCATGCCAGAAACTTGTATGTAACCCCTAATGTGAGGGAAGGGTGTCTTCTCATTTGTGAAACTTTTCCCAGCTGCCAGAGAGCATTATATAGCACAGCTCTAGACAGAGCTCATTTCAGCAGCCTGTAATATATTTGCACTCAAACATCTTGCCTGCAACCTTACACCCCTACTCCACTGAGCACATTTCCGCCTGCAGGAAGACCTCTGGAATTTTGTTTGCAGTTTGTCAGTGGGGAAATTGCATGAGAGTCAAACATTTCTCTCTTCTTGGTTTGAATAGCACAGTTATCCTGCTGTCTGCTGTGAAGGGTTTTTAAGTGGAGTGTTTACCATTAGAGCCTCTCCATGTAAATTATTTACTATTGACAGTGATAGCTAGTAGGGAACATTTTTGTGGGATATGGATTTATAATTACACTGTTAGTTTAAGGATTAAAGCTTTTTTTTTTTTTTTGATGACTTACAGAGAGTGTATTTTTGGTTTTGAAACCATAGGAGATGTACGAGAAGTCTGACATATCATGTTGTCTCTGGCTCAGGAGAGGCAATGTGGAATGAATAATAATAAAAAGAAGGCAAAGAATTATTTTCTCTAAAAGCACTTTAATCTGAATCCATGCACAGATGGCCAAAGCAAAAATTGTTGTGTTATTTTGAAAGCTTTGTGTGGCTGCCTGGAAGCTATTGTCCCTGCAGCAGGACAGGCAGGGGGAACTGAGCAAATTCTCCTGGTGAGCTTCTCTGAGAAGTCAGCCAGATTCAATCAGGAGCCAAAGCAACATAACTTAAAAGCACAGCAAAAATACCTTCAGCACATGCATTTCCCTGCCACCCTGATTGACCTTGTATGTAGCAGATGGAATATTCACCCAAACGTGGCCAGAGTGGATAAACAGCTGCCATTCCAAAGGCACAGCTCCATGGGCTCCATGCACCCTGCTCAGCTCCTTCACCAGAGAGTTTGCTTCATTTTTGGCTGGCTATGAACAGAGATATTTGCCTGGAATACGTATCAATATATGTAAAAGCCACATTAAACTTCTGTAAAAAGTTTTGACTATAGCCTAGGGTCCAAATGAGCACTGTGATTAAGCAGGGTCTTAGTGATACTGTAAGAAAGATGTAAAATATATGACTCTATTAGGTCCTCCTAAATTTATTCCTTCTATTGAGTGTAATATTTTCAAATTATGTATTTTTCATATTTACTGGGTACTTTATTAAAAAATGAAAATTTTCAAAAATAACATTAGAAGGACTGCTTAATACTGTCCAGCACAGGGTGGATATGCATCTTAAAACAACCAGTCTGAAAGTGATTGGCTTCTAAAAATGAAAAAAATCAGCTGCTCTCTGAATCAAAGTGCAAACCTTAATTTCTGTTTTATTCTCTAATAGCTTAACATCTTTTTTATATTGCAGTGACAATGCCAGACCAAAATCTCTGACCAATTTTATTTTTCTGCAAACCTTACTTTTCAAAGTGACATAAAATAATGGACTTTCTCTATTTTTCTACAAATGACTAAAGCACGTGTCATCAAACTCTTGAGTAGATTTTAAGTACATCCATTTTTAATATTGTTTGTGTTTTACAATGGCTTTCACAATGAGCTGAGTGAAAAACACATATGAAATGTGTGTTTTTGTTTAAATAGTCAGTTAAATCAAGAGGGTGTTTTCTTAGGATGCTGTCTCAGGGCAGAAAGAAATGTGGCAACTGAATTATAAACCCTTAGTCATTTACAGTAAAGATGTTGATACATCAGGAAGCATAATGCTATGACCAATTTTGTTGTAATATAAAGATTTTCTTTTCCTTTTTTTTTTTTTTATTTTTTCATTCTCCTGCTTGCCACAGTCACCCTTTGTTCTTGCTCTTCCAGAAAGAGAATTCCACAGGCACAATGAAAACTTGCTAATCAAAACAAGATTGTGAACTGAGAAAATAATATTGGGATTGTCACAAGCATTGCCTAACTCAGTTCTGGTAAGTTTGCATCTGATTTACTGTTTTTTCCCAGCATGTACTGCATTATGAAGGTATTACTTAGTAAAAAGATGTGCCAAAAGATACCATAGCAAAGAGGATGATAAGCAAGTTTGTGTTCATAATATGCCACAAAGCAGAAAGGAGAATGAGTGCTGTTTTCTGGGTGAACATACATCAATATATTCTATAGATATTATATCTACATAGCATATTGAATACAGCAGATTGGAGTGATTCCAGTCCTGGGTTGCTTTTTACATGTGACTAGATCTACCAAGGAACTGATCAGATTTTCTGTTCAGGGGAAAATCTCATTTCGTGATCTGGTTTTGAGGTCTCTGTCATTGCCTTGACAGCAAATTTACAATGAATTAATTCTGTAGGGTTTTTATGCCAATAAAGCAGTTTTCTACCATTATGCACAGTGTCTTTTCCTTATGCAAACATGATCATAGGAAAAATACTGCAAGAAACAACTGTGTTTTGGAGAAAAAAATCAGATTGCCTCAATGTAGAAAGTCTTTGAAGTTCTATAGCTGATCTCAAAACCCCTGCTATTTAATACAGAGCCTGAAAACCACTGCACACAGGGTGGACAGCAATTTCTTGAGGGATGAAATAACGCTGATATTGGGATAAAATGGAGAAAATTTTGGCTGTGCTGATGAAATCTGGAAAACCACAGCCCATACAAACTGTCTCTGCAGAGAACTGGGGATCTGCTGAGCCACTCACCAGGATGCTGGGCAGCCTGCCTATTCTGCAGCTCCTGTGGAAGTAAAGAGAGTTGAAAGTGCTCAGGGCTTCATGACCAGAGCATTAATCAGTGAAAATGGGTGATGCAGAGAAACTTCATCTTTGCATATAATTAGCTGGCATTCAAGTCGCTGTCTCTGTGGGATTAGTTTTGACTCCATGGAGGCAGCTGGGCATGGTAATTCAGCACAGTTGCATGTGAGATAGTAGCTCTCAGATGCTGGCTTGAGCCTTGAAAGCAGTACAACAGTGTTGGCTATAAATAATACAGCAGGGGATATGCAGGAAATGCTGTTTTCAATACTCATGTTAATCCATTACAAGTTTGCTTTGGTATCTCTCCCTGACACAGCTTTATGCTGCTTAGTCTTGCCCTTCATGTGCAAGCAGTGAAGCTCATTTGTTTTTCTGTGCTCAGGCAACATGTGGCTCTAGAGTCACAGCTGTGGCTGGGAGGGGAAAGAACAGATGGGCTGAAAGTGAGCATGCCATGTCCAAAATCACAATTAAAATTTTATATTGCTTCTTAAGGACTACAAATCCAAAGGAAAAAAAATCCTCAGGTTTTGTTCAGATGATCATATAAAATGAAGACTAGGGCATGGTCTTACTGAAAGACCCTGGAAGGAGAGTGCTGACAGTGAACAGTAGAGAGGCACAGAGAACTTTGAAATATTGCAAATTATTTTTGTCATGATAGTATTGGACAGAGAATATCCAGTCTTGGGGTTACAGGCAGACTGTATTCATTTGGACATTGTCTGTGGGCTGCCCAAGGAGCCTTGACTGTTCTTGGAGACCTGAGCACTTGAAGGAACAATCTTCTAATTCCCATGGCATCCCAGGTGTGATGTGAGAGACTGAAAACAGGGCTAATAAACACTTAAATTTTGCCCTTATAGTTGCCATAGTGATAAACTCTTGTAACTGTTCTCAGATTTCTGATAAATTACAAACACGAAAGTCACAGTGATGCCAAGAGGGAGCATTTATTTATATCTAAATTTTGTTGTCTGTTTTATGGTATGTTTATGTTGTGCCTCATTTATGGAACTCAAAGTGTGGTAAGTCACAAGTGAGTACATGCATACCTGTGTGTCCATGTATATTAAAGTAATTCCTTACAGTTGGTCAAAAATTCTCTGATTTCTAAAAAAAAAACATGCAGTTGCATGCACTACATGCAGTTGCATGTACATTATGGCAGTGGCATTATGATAAAATATAACAATTCTAAAAAGAAAGTAATATCTTATGTGATTTATATGCAGTGCAAGAAGAGATAATGGTGACAACAGTCATGTATGAGGTAGGGTGAAACTTGAAAGAATAAGACTAATGCAAATTTGTTTGATCAGGCACATCTATTTCACTGAAATTTTCAAATTATTATTTTTCCTTTCTCAGCCAAGTGTTACAAATCACTTATTCCTACTCAGAAGACTCTTTGCAGTCAATAACATCTAGTGGGAACATCTTGTCAGGGAGTTTGACACTTGAAGAAAAGGAAGGGTGGGAGTAGCTAGGTCTGTGGGTTTTCAGGCTGCCTAGAAACTTGCTGGTAGCAGGGGAATGCTCCACAAATGGGAAGAAATCACAGGTTGTATCCTGAACTTTACAGGGTCAGTGACTCTGTGTAGACCTCTTAATACATCTGCATAATAAGCTTTTCCTTTTTCATATTAATGTTTTTGAAAATGTTTCTGATCTGTATTTGCATATGGATGCCAGATGATGACGCATTAAGTCTGCAAGCTGTACTGAGCACAAAAACATGCTCAAATGAAGCAGGGAAATATTGCTGTGTCAAAGTCACAAAAAATTATATGTGCAAGATTTAACTAGCAAGTTGCTGAAAAGGAGATATCTCTTGAGTATTGCAGCAATGGTCTTAGCATTTAAGGCAACCAGGAAAATGTATGATTGACAAAGAATACTAAAAAAAAGTAATATGATCGATCTTTAAAAGATCCTAAAATCTATCTAGCACTGGGAATCAGTTATGTGAGGGATTTTTTCCTAATACCAAGTAATCATCATTGCCTGATAAATTTATTTAAGACAACAAAGCAGCTTGAGCAAGTAATTCACTTTTTTCTCAGCTCACCTGAAACTTAAAGATCAGAAGTATTCTATGTAAACCTTCTGATGATATGTGATGAAATGTGATGTGCCACATGTGATTCAGCTGTAGTTGGCCATCCTTAAAGAGCTATTTCTAAAATGTGCGTTATCACTTCTAGTACACTGCATTCCTCTAAACATTACTGCGGGAGGACTAGAGATTATGGTGTGCTAGAAATGGGATTTCGTTTTCTACAGACACCAAAAAAGACTTATTGGAAAAGCCTGTTTCTCAATTCTGCAAAGTTTTTGTTAATAATTGCAATAGGAGACATAGCTTTTAGTCTTCTTCACAGAGACATGAGAATAAAATGTGCCTTTCTATTGTCAAAGCAAAAGTTTGAAATTACAGTAATTTCACACTCGTAAACTGGACCTGGTTGTAAGCCGCACTTCTGGGGAGCTGGGAAGACCACAGAATTTTTCCATAAATCAGCTGCACTGGGTGATAAGCCACACTTCTTTTTTTT
>VRYO01002734.1:19068824-19206730 GCA_009812075.1 Sialia sialis
TGAGGTGTCAGTAGACTAGGTGTTGTGTTCATCATCCCATGGTCAACAAATGCAAATTTTTTCTGCCAACACCAACCTTGGAGCCATGCAGTAGCCTGATGAATCTGCCTAGTTTTCCATCAATATTATTTCTTCTTACTAGAAGAAGTGAGGAAATGGCTGCCTTTGCTCTGGATCCCTCTCCCAATTGTCCCAGGGCCCAGAATTCTCTTTTGTTTGCCTTCTGACTTCTTTTTCATTTAATCACTGTCAGTTTAAACAACCAATAGACAGTCATCAGAGGGCCTTACTAAACTGGAGAGTTTTCCAGTAATGTCCCCTATTCCTGCCCGTAGAGACAGCAGACTTTCTTGTGAGTTGGGTCTGGTCTGCATATCAGGCCCTACACTCCCTTTAGAAGGGAGTCTGCTATTCCAACTGCCCACCCTTCTCTTCCTCTTAACAGAGGAGGTTGTGGTGCATGGAACACGTGGTGCTGTTTTAAGTGGCCCCATTATCCTAGAAGGATCTTTGCCCAACTCATCTGTTGTCTGACCTTGCAGTTTCAGAACCTCACATCTCTTCTGGAAGGTTCCAGTCTTATTTGCAAAAGTCTGAGAATGAGGAGGAATCTTCCAGGTCTGCTTCCAGCCTTCATCTTTAAAACATCCTTGGCTCACAGTAGTTTGATTACCCTGCAGGCTTCTGAGTCCACCTGCTTCCCCCTGCAGTGGAGGTTTGAGACTCCTGAGAGTTTGAGACTAGTGTCTCTGAAAATAATGGGTCTATTTATTGCTCATTGTTGAATACTACACAGAGAGGTACAGATTCACAGAACAAAATGTACCTAAAAAGTCATACAGAGGAGCACATGAAAGGTCTTATGTAAAAAACTATCCAAGTCCTCTGTATGTAGATCCTCAGCTTCACACCAGACATCCCTCTTGAGATTGCTCATAGGGCAGAGAAATAGAAGGGGATTAAAAAAGACCACACTAAATCAAAAAGTAAAAACCTCCCCACTTTTGAGAAGCTAACAGCATTGTAAACTTCTTTTAAGGGATAGTTCTGTCTAAGGGATGTGGCAGTTTACTGATATGGTCAGACTACCTGTGCGCTTTCTAAATCCTGTGGAGATGTGGTACATGGACCTGAGAACAACTTATCTTTTCCTGGAATAAATCACCTCTTAGATTTCCAAGGACTGTTTTTTTCAACAATTTCTCTGAAACACTGATAAGCTTTTGAAGAAGAGATTGGGAGAGTAAAGAATGAGAACTGTAAAAAGATGGATTTTCTTTCTGCTTCCTAGAAAATAGCATGAACGGGGTAGGAAAAAAATTCTTGTTTATTGCAGGAATACAGTCTTTAAGTTTATAATTAGCCATGTTTAGTTCACCCTATTGATTTACAGTATTTGAGCTTTATATTAAGTACTCAACCGAAAGAAAATTTAATTTATGCTTCTTTATAATATTTACATGAAAGATTTTTTTGAGTTTTGAAAACTGTCTTATAAATAAAATGTCTTTATGTCTTATAAATAAAAAAAAAAATTATAAGAATGAAAATGTTTTTTTTTTTTATTTAAAATGTTGCTTGACATGTTTTCCACTTTGTAAGAAAAAAAAATGATAGTGACTTCATCCTACAAACACTTTTTTATGCCTAATCTTTTTTAGGAGCAAAGATGACACAAAATGTCTTGAAATAATATATAAGCCATCAGGACATCGAGAGAACCTGGCTGTTTCTAGCTGCCCAGAACAACAACTTCAAAACCAAATCTGCAGATGTAGCCCTGCTGTGCATAGCAAACAGTCAGACTGGCAGGAAAAACCTAATGCAAAAGAGCACAGAGAAGGATCCAGTAGAATGAGAATGAAGGGATTTTCATACATTTCTGCTGAAACATCTGTATCTGTTTGAACCAATCATTGACACTTAAAAGCACAAACTGGCAGCAGAGAACAGAATCAAGTTTTTAAAGACTTGATGTTCACACTTCCTTGTTTTTCAAGAGAGAGGTGCAACACAGAACTGAACACAGAACAAAGAATTTTTGTATATCTTTGTATATAGTCTCCTTAACTTTATGCTTCTGGAGTAAGACAAATATGGATGAACTCACACCCGAAAGAGGAAATCAAATTAAGGCAGAGAGCCTCGATAATAATGTATTTTTCTTCTTATTAATAATTGATAACATATTAGCCTGTCCAGAGAATCAAAAGTGCAGAATGAGAGATCACAGACTTTTTTTAAAGCATTTCCCAGAGGACCATTTCCATGCCTTCAGACGATGGAGTCTGTTCCAGAGTGCTGTACCTAGAGAGATGACAATGTTGCACCAAAAGTTGCTGGAATCATTTGTCTTGTTCCCACTGCTACAAACTGCCAGGGTATCCCAGGCAAGCAGAAGATTGCTGAAGTTACCCTGGCCATGAAGGAATGTAGCTGAATGGAGCAAACTGCAAGAACAATCTTTGATTTGATCCTCTGCTCTTCAAGAGGGTAGTATATATATATATGTTATATAACTACATAAATAATATTTATAAAATAGATATAAATATAAAATAAATATAAATATAAAATAGATATTTATATATAGATATATAGATATATAGATATATAGATATATAGATATATAGATATATAGATATATAATGTAATTATGGAGGGTGGTAAATAATGCAAAAGTATATTTCATAGAGGAGCTCATTCACATAGCCACAGCTAACTTGCAGGCTTGAAGGTGATGGAAAAGCACCCATTACTAGGAAAGATGAAAATAATGCATTTGTTTTCTTCCCTTTGGCAGAGAATTAGATTAATTTCTGTATCTGGGTCTGGATGAAATGTTCCTGCCCTTTGTTCAGCCCAGCAATAACTTCAAAGAATTCTGAATATTTGGCTAGGTACAACAGTATTTTGTGTCATAAATCATGGATCACATTAGCCGGGCCATTCATGAACTCAGTAAGTAATGACAAATGCAAAGCTAAATTTGGCTTTCAGTTGCACAGATGTAAATCTCTTGTAGCTTTGAAATCTACAGAACATTCATTATGAGAAGAAACTTTATTTTCAATATTCCCAGAAGACAGGAAAACCAAAGGACTGCTTTCAGATCACTAAAAACAGCATATCATTTCAGAGAGAAATATAAGAAATCCAGAGATTTTGTGGAAAAGAAACAAGTTTTCTAAATTTGTGAGTTCCAATAAATGTTGTCATAGTTAAATGGTGGCAAATGTTTTGAATAGCAAATCTTAAACCCGAAGAGGCCAGAAAAGGGAATAAACATTGTTTTGGACATGTTCTGAAATCAGTTTGTGCCAATATCTCCTAAGTCTCTGTTCAGGTCTGGCTGGAAGGCTTTGGTCAATATTTTAGCTGTCTTACATCCTATTAGAAGAAAAATATCATGACATTATCTGAGAGGATGCTGTAGCTGATGCTCCAGATTCTATTTGAAGATCCAGTCCTAGGTGAGCCTTTTTTTCTTGTTTTCTTATATCAATAAGTCTCGTGCTGCTCTTAAGCGGGGAGCTGATTATATTATTGATAGTTGGCAGCTGGAGAAGGGGAGACAAAGGATAACTAAAATGAGATGGACAGGGAGGTGGTATTGCTCTATGTAAACAGGAAAGAAAAGAAAGACAAGACCTCTCTCAACCTTTGGTCCCAAGGTGCCAGAATTATGGCAGGTTTTTTCCTGTGAGAAGGGCAGGACTGCTGAACTGTAATCTGGTCTTTCTCCAGGCACAGGCGTAGAGCTGACAGAATCTGGCATTTGAAGAGTTATGTTTCAGGCTTGACAGAAGTTTCCTCATTAGTGTCTTGAGGGATTTAAACGCACCAGCTCGGAGGAGCAGTCTGGAGTGTCTCCTTGTTTGAATGCACCAAACACACAACTGGTGAAACACCAGTGGCACGGAAAAGGAGCAGTAGTTGGGTGCCAAATGCGTCACCTTGATGTAAAATAAGTCTTTGTAGAGATATGTACCGAGGATTTGTAGAGCTTTGGGGATGAAAGGGGAACATGGATGCTTAAACACCCTTCAAAGTGGATTAGTGTTCCTGTTGCCTAATTCATAAGGACTGTCAGTGTAAAGCTGCAGGTGCCTAGATCTAACTTGTTACTAAGAGATCTGCCGGGTCTGCTCTAGCACTGAGCAGTTCTGAGTTAACAGGGGACTTTGGACTATTCTGACTCAATACATCTTCTAAGCTAATGCACATCCTTCCTTTGGTGTGTGAATATGAGAGGCAGTGCCTCCACATTGCTGCCTGCACAGATAGGGATGAAGCTGTCAAAATCCATGGGTAAGAACAAAGCTGCTCCACTTCAGTGGTACTTGGCTCCAGACAGAGGAGAAGTGGAGAGGCATTTGAGTTATGCCTACTGCTAATCTGTATTACCAAAAAAGCACTGGAAGCTATTTTCATTATCCTTTGCTTTGTTTTTGCTAATCCTTCACTAGTCAGGAAAAAAAAAGTAGAACTATTTTGAAGGCTTAAATTTATTTGCATCTGTTCAGCAGATTTGCAAGTAGTGAGGAGCGTGTGCTTAGAATATTCTCTGTCAAGGCATCGCGTAGATTTATCATTATGTAGAACATTAACTGAAAGAATACCTGTTTACTAGGGTTGATTGAACTGTTACTTCTTTTTCCTCTTCTGCCACTAGATTATATGCAAAGAGAACAATTTCTCAAACAGTTGATCAATCAGTCAGATTTTTATATTGAAGTTGAACAGCAATGCAGACTCCCGCTTGTTGCCAAATTCCTTATGTAAACTGGTAGCAATAATAAAAAAAGATACTTAACACTTACATCCTCCTGGCACTGGTCTTCTACAGAGCCCAAATCACCAAGCGGCTCCAGTTTTTTCAGCTGCAAATAAAGGTAAATGATCTGCTCAAAACAACATGAATAACCACATCATTTCCCCCTGGATTTTCAGCATTACCAATAATCATCTGACATACTTCCTTTTGTAGATCGTTTCAGAAGTCTGTTCAACTTGATTCTGGTGTAGTGATACAAAGTAATACTGAGTCAAAATTTTCAAGTTCAAAACAAAATCCAGAAACTTTCAGACATCTGCATTTCAGACATACCTACACTGTGTATCCTGGCTGTAAATAATTAGAACATCCCAGATGTTTTTGATAATGTGTGAGGAACAAACCAAGCAGGCACATCCAAAAGATAAACTGAAAGACTTTACAAAGCTAAAAGAGTATATGAGATTTAGAAAACTCGTATCTCTACATTTCATCAAAATGCTTGGATCCTGCAGAATCTGAATTGTGCTGGCAGTACTTTCAGAGCTTCATAAAAAAATCCATATTGTCATATCAATAAAATATCTGACACAAATATCCAGATTTATAGGTGTTTATTGAATCAGTAGCAGCAAAACTTCCTTTCTGAATCACATAGTGACAGTCATTTGTAGCAGAAAAGGAAAATTATCTGAAATGCACATAAAAAAGGGAAAGCTGAGCCAAAAAGGGGAATGGAGGAACGAAATAATAGAATAACAGTTGACTGTGACATAGATGGGTTATGAGTTCAGCTTTGACTGGTCTGATAAGTTTTTAAAAAAATGTCCTTTCCTCCAGCTTTCTCCTTTTCAAACCGATTCGTCACGCTATTTCTATTTTTCTGACCTCAGATAAATGTAATCTAAAGACTCTTTCAAAATACATGGAGAAATCCCCTCTGGTGAGGTCTTGAATCATGTGTGTCTATTTTTTATTTTTTTATTTTTTCTGGAAAAGGCTATTCTGCCTTGCTGGCAGGCCTGCCTTCCTTTACTGGGCTTTATTTCTCTGGTACAAGAACTTGTTTGTTAGAAATTATCTAGTTTCTGCAATGTCTAGGATAGTCTGACCTCCTTTTAACTGGCAAGAAAGCCTTTTTCTCCATGAGCTAATGCAAGTGCATTCCCATGAGACAGGCAATATGTTATGACATCCCTGTATTTTGTATGCTCTCTAAGAACATCAAACTGTCATGGGAGCCTAGTTCTAGTCTAACAAAAGTTCTATCTTTCTAATTAATTGAATTTTCTGCCATTGTGTAATAATTATCTTAACTTCTCATATATGTATTTTGGATTGAGGGTAGTATTTATTTAAGCTGTTGGCTGATGTTTGGTGATTCTGTTCTTTTCCTGGTGTTTTCCAATTAAGTAATTTTCTCAGGCTTCTTTGAACTTCCTCTTCCATGATCTGCCCTTCACTTTGATTAAGGACATCATTCAGTTCATATCAGTTTTTTTAATCTCCTTTGCCAGAGGGTTACATCATGCCTTCCATTCCCATTTTTCTTTCCAGAAGTCATCATGCTTAGTTCATTTGTCACCATATTCTTCTCATCGTTCTGCCTGACAGCTTGAAAGATTTCTTCTGGTCACCTCCACCTCACAGGTAATGGTGTAATTTGTATGTGTATTCCTTTAGTTCTCTTGTCTGCAGCAGTAAGTTCTCCTTCAACTCCAATTCCTGCAATGTTATGATATGAGATGAAGGTTTTCTCTTTTATTTTTTTTCCTCTGTGATTACATTAATATCGACCTACTTTTCAATTTCCCCTTATTCATGTCACCCCAAGTAAAGCTGCTGTCATTACCATGTTGCTGTAGACACAGTAGGACAAGTGCAAGGTGGAGATGAAACGGAGCCAGACCTAAGATGTGTAATTTCATACACTGGAAAGCTGTGCAAGTGTAACCTGTGCAGTATCATGTCTTTTTATATCTGCTGCTTCTTATGGTTGCATCTTTTGTTGTAACCCTGTGCTATTGCTGTTCTTCACTATTCGTCAGCACTTCCCTCAGGAACTGTCACCCCCTCAACCAGCTAAAATGTTTATTGCACAAATGCATACAGAATTCTATGTTTCACAATAAAGTGAGCAATTAAGAGACAAAATTCAACAGTAGATTCTATTTTTTTCTCTCCTGCTGTTCAAATGGAGGACACAGGAAAGAAACATATCAAAATTCCTATGGCTTTCTGTTCACAGCATTGGTTTCACCTGGAAGTTTAAGTTTTTCAGAATTAACATTATAAATCTGTCAGAAGAAAGCTTTTAAATTTGAAGAATAAATGATGTAGGTATTGAGTTTCCCTTTTTCTGGACATAATATATATATTTTAAAATTTGATAAAAAGTCAATATTTTCATTGTTCTTTGCTTCTGAATTAAGTCATATAATTTAGAACCTGTTAGAGCAAGTGACTGATTATGTGGTTTAGGTCAGGATTGTCAACACATGTCAGGGAACAAGTTACTAAATGTATTAAGTTCTGGTAAATTAGCCAGAAAGAGATCCCTGCGTGGTTTTTTACAATGTGAGTTTCTATGCTTTTTGATGAGTATTACCCCTGTTTGCATGATGGTAAAGGACCTATTTTACTTTTAAGTGGTCACTAAGTACAAGTAAAATATATTTTCTGAGACCAGCATCTTGATGAAAAAAACTGGTATTTCTGTGAAAATAAAGTAGCTGACTTGCATGCACTGTAGGGTTATTAATTTAAATTTTAAATCTGCTTAGTGGAGAGAAGAATGTGTTGTGAAGCTACAGTTTCATAATTTGGAATTAGCTAGAGCATCTGTTCTTTTGCAGATAAAGGACAAGTGAAGTCTGAATCAAAACTACAACAAGCATTATTTTATCTCTGTTTTGTTGGTATCCTTGCCCTCATCCTCATCACTTCTGACTTAACTTTTGAATATTGAAACTGACTTAGTGAGAAATATTTTATTCTTGCTTTAGGGTTTAATTTGTTCCTTGCCATTTGTTTTGCTTTCCTCCTTCTTCCTGTTGACTTTAGCCAGCCCTTTTGAAAATGTATATTGTGAAACACGTAATTAGTTAGAAGTTGTACGACAAAATGGTGTTTCTACAAAGTGCTGATACTTTGGGAGAAAACCCTGTTAATGCACTTATTTTCCATTCTTCTGCACTGCTTCCCTCCTCTCTGCATTAACTCTGTAAATGGAGGTACACAAAGTCATAGCAAGTAGTATGTTTCAAAGCTTCTGCTTTATGCAACCCAAGAAATACAGCACAAGAAAGAAGCCCATCCCCATCACAGTAATTTTTTATCTTTTAGGGTCAGTACAAGCCTCTCCTATGAATTCTTGTCCATTATGACTATGGAATGTCTAAACATTTTTTCCTTGTGTGCTTTCTAAAAATCCTTGCTAGGAATCTTTGCTGCATAAATGTAGTTTTGTTAGTGATGCCTAGACTAGATTTAATACTACACAGCTGCCAGTAATGAAGAAAGCTTTGGCAGTACCCTGGTTATTCCCCTTATTAAGTTTTCAGGATTTTAAATCACCATACTGCTGATTTCTGTGTAGCTAAAGTAAAAGAAATTAGCTAAATCTTTTATGGTCCCTGTATGTACCCACTGGTTTCAAAGCCCTGGCATGAATAGTTCCACACCCAGAAGATCAAGCTGAATTATTAGAAATAGTCTTGGCTGTGAAATCAGTTTGTTACATACTCTGTGAATTGCCATAAACTCTTTCTGTCAGTTCTTCCAGTGTAAAATGAAAAGTCTAGTGCTTTCTGATTGTGTATATGTGTATGTATATGTACATTATGTGTATGTTTATGTGTATGTATATGTATATATGGATGCACACATATATACCCAAGGTCCATCATGGTCCCTAATGTTGTAAAGAGGATAGTAAAACTCTTAAATATTTAGCACTTGTGAATTAACATGGAATTCATCACACTCAGTGACTGTCTTCCAAAACTTCAAGCATCTAGGACCTCCCAAGGATTGAGAGTGAAAGCCTAAGTCTTGTCTGCCCTACATACCTGTCAGCAGATGAAATGAACTTCTCTAAGGTGCACATATATCCCCAGGGATGACAGAGGTTACCAGATTAAACTATAATTCCTACTTTTAGAGGCTATATTTGATTCATGTTCACATTTTAAATGGAAATCTCCATCATGGCTCTATCTGCTGTAAGCAGACAGTGCTGATACAGTACTTTGCAATGAAATAGTTGAAAAATATTCTGTCCACATATGGTGAAACATATTCTCTTTGGATGTTTGCTCACTTAAAGGTCATTCACTGCTGCCTGCACTGGATAAATAGTAGGATTTGAGGATCTATTTATCATAAGAATAGGTTTATATTAGATTGTATGAGGGAACAGGATGGTAACATTCCATGTTCTGCAACAGTACATACATCTCTGATCACCATGCTTCTCTGTATGTTATTGGGTGGGAGATCTGAGAAAAGCAATTACCATGATGAGAGCCAAAGAGCCAAGGGGACTGGCTTCCTAGAGAAGCTGAAGAGCCACATGTACATACAGTAGCTTGGACAAATGATTAATGGCTCCTGGGACTGACAGAGCTCTTAGGGTATTTAATGGGTATTAATGCAGAAGTGACAGAACATTTCAAGACAATGAAATTAAAGTGTAAATCTTTTGGAATGGGAAAATGTTGTGTAAGAGATGGTATCTTAGGTCTACTGGGGTAATCACTATCAATGTATTAGTTTCCTAGGTTTTACTTGTATTTTTAACCCAGCTGCTAGAAATTTGCTTTAATAATGATAAAAAGAAATGAAATCAAAGTAACAAGAATTTCTCTCAATTTTGAGAGAAAAATCTTCCTGAGTGGCAATTTTGATGAACTCTCTGAAAAGTAGTAAATCCCCATCTCTTGGGACTACAGTAGGAAAATGGAAAGATGTAAGCAAATGCACAATAGGACTTTTAAACTTACAAAGAACAGACCTAAATTTGATCAGGTTTATTTATTTTAAATTGGAACAATAATCAAACCCCTTAACTTTTAAACAAATTACCCCTTGATGCACGTATAATGCAAAAGACACTAGACAAGCCAAGAAAAAGAAATAAGCAAAAAGTTCTGCTGTGTTGAGGCACCCCTTCTCTTTTTAATTCTGAGAACTGTGCCCCAGAGGAAGCAATGGAGTGAATATTCAAGTTCATCCTGGAATACAAGCACCTTTACCAGGACTAGCATGTACTTGCCTTGCTTTACTAGCTCAGGATGACAAAATTTTATCACACACTTAAACATTTGCAGCGTGACTGAAAACAGCCAGGAATAAAATGCAGCCTCTCAGAAGCTCTCTCCTGGAAGGTGTGGGGCAGTGGCTGATGGCACCCACATAGTGATGCCAGGGTGCCTGGACCATGCACACTGGCTGTCTCCTTTTTGTCCAGGGAGCAGACTTTCCTTCCCAGCCTGTCCTCCTGGCAGGAGAGACATGTTTAAATCCTGCCAGTTGTTCAGAATAGTGGGTTTGAATTACTTTTCTGTTCTGTCTGTAGTGATGAAGTACAGGGCTGCTTGACAGATACTCTTGGACATTACTGGCTGTGTAATTTGTACACATTATGGCCACATTTTTGTTCCTTTTTCTTTTTTCCACTTCTGCACCTACATTTCTCTGTCCAGTCTTTTCCGTCATAAAAAGTCAATCCCCAACTAGCTTCTCCCAGTTTCTGCCAGTTTTGGGATATTGATACCCATATTTGTCATTTCTATTACCATTCCTTAGGTAATCTTGATCTTACGTGTTCTTACTGCTCTGGTCATGCAGACACTGCTGATCTTGCAAGACCTGACTACCCACAGAGGCCCCCAGTGCTCCTCTCTAGTAATCTGTGAAGTTGGGCATATGCCTGCTCCTAAACTACCTGTGGAATTCAGACATGTTCTACAGTGCTCTTTGTAGATTTTGATAGCATCTCATACTGTTATCTGTTATATCCAAGGGTTTTCATGTCCTGTTCAACTTAGCCTCACTGGAATTCAGTCCAGCAGCCCTGGCACCTGCCCACAGCCCACTCAATCTCTGCTTCTTCCACCTTTCTCTTATCTTAAGTCACTTGGCATATTTTACTTTTTCTGAGTTTTGTTTCTTTTCCCACTTTTCAGCATTCTTCCACTTAAAAAAAAAAAAAAAAGTCTATGAATAACCATAACCAAAACTTAAGTTGTGTATTGTGGTCTTAATCTACATCTGGCTGTAACTGCTGAAAGAAATAATGAGTCAGAGTCTGGAGTGCCCAGCATGAGCTCTGATGTCATGTGTGATTTCATATAAGAGTATTATAAAGGAAAATGTGTAACAGGCTGAATTTCCTGGGCTTAGTGAAGAAATCTATGACCTCCTACACTAATGTATTGTTATTCTGACTCATTCAGTAGAACAGTCTCATCTCTAAAAGACAAGACACAGAACCAGATCCCTGATGTATGCAAGGACAGAAAGATTGAGGGTTTGACATATTTGAATGAATAAAATTGCTAGTGTGAATATACCTTAGATCAACATGTTTAATATGTTACTAGTGTCCTTACCAGAGCTGACTTCTGTAGCACTCATTACAGATCAGTCCCAGATAGTCTAGTCCCAGATTCCCCCAAAGATCTGCAGCTCCTTAGGTCTCCCTAAATCAAAATTCCTAGTACTCTTAAAACCCTAGTTCACTGCCTCTGAAAAACTGGGTCTGCCCTCAATCACAAGCTGCTGTTTCACAGAGTATCACAGACATTAAAAGTAGCTCTGTTTTTGTCAAAAGAATCTCCAAGCATTTTTATGTTCATAAGAAAGCAATAGACAGAGATTTAAGTGCTTATACATGCCATTCCTTTTTCCTCCCCTAGAGAGAAGGAATCTCATGGTTGCTGAGAGTTAACGCTTGCAAAATTGCACTATTTAATACAATTTCTATTAGTTTTTTCAAATGTATATTAAATTTTAAAGGTTGATTTTATAAAATAACACAGATCCTTTGCTTTCTTCTATTAAAACCCAAAACCTAATAGATGTGTGTGTGTGTTTGTGTGTGTGTTTATATACACATGCCTTCTTTTAATCAAAAACAAAACCCTGCCTTCAGGGCAACATAGGCATTTATGAAGCAGACAAGACAAGGATTGTGCCCTTAGTACTAGATATCATTTGTCAGCTGGGTGAGCTTTAACACACACTGTGATTTGAAGACAAATTTGGCACTTCTTTTGGCCTTAAATGCAAAAAGTGTTTTACAGTATAGCTGACTTCCAATTTACACAGTACTGATGTGTTTTCCTTATGATAAAATCCTAGTGCACTAGAAATGATTGGTGTTTCATTTCTGCTTTGCATTCCCCATGTTTTCTCCAATTCTTATCAGTGCTGATTGACACTATTCAATATTTTTTATACTTTCAATGTGATAAAGATCTCTGCCTTTTTTCCCTATTAACACATCTGGTCTTCTCACATATATTCCAATTCCATTAATAGTAACATTTGAAAAATTCGGTAATGCTTTTCCATTTCTTATTTTCTCTATCTTTGTGTCTTGTGAAGATAACACTCCACTCGTACTTGCTGCACATTACTGCCAACTTTCTAATGTAGTAATTTATAGTTCTCTCCAGACAGTTAAATGCATCAACTGAAATGTGATTTACAGTTAATGAGGCCAGGCCACACATTTTATTGTCTAAATTCACATTTTCCCTGTCCTCTGTCTTCTGTCTTTACAGTGACATATCTTATTCAAATCACCTACTTAGAGCAGTAATACTTAAAAATTCAGGCTCTTCTGTCCTTTCTCCTATGTCAGGTCACTTGTAATTTTCCAAGGTATTCAATGAGATTTCATAAAAGATACTTCATGTGGGATTTTTTCATCTCTTTCTGCCTGGGTGTCTCTTCCTGTTGTCTAATGACCTATTGACAGAAGTAGTATATTCAGATAGTTTTGGTTTTGGTCCAGTAAGTCCTTCTCTCATAGTTTCCTGTCATTACTCATTGTATTCACTGACATCCTTCACTGATCTCATCTTTTCTTCTGTACATTTCATGCCAACATAAAGTCACTTCAGGTCAGAGTTCATACAGTGCTAACTTCCTCCTGCTGCTCCTGTCAGATTCCCTTAAATCTACTTTTCATCAAGACACTAATCCCAGGCATATGATCTAATTGGGTGGTATGTTACAGAGCCTTAAATATCCCTAAGCATTACTGAATTTGGTTGAAAATATTCTTTGTTTTCTTTGTTTACTTGTCATAATTTTCCTCTCTTAAGCTCCTATGTAAAGCTGCCTACATCTGCACTCTTGTACAGCTCATGCCATTTTCTGTGGCATTTGTGTAATTCCTTTTGGTATCACAAAGCACTTTAAATCTAAATACAACTCAAATCTCAGAAAAATTTCACTGAGCAATTAATATCAAGAAAAAACTTTTTCCCAATCCCTATAAAAATGTGGAAATCTTTCTTTTAATTTTCCAATAACTTTTCCAAAGTATTTCAGTATTTGCAACTTAAAAAAAAAAAAGCAAATGAGAAAAGAAAGAGCAAAATAAGCCTTTCCTAAACTCTTGCCTTTCAATTGTATCAATCCATTCTCTCCATGCAGCCTATTTCAATTTCTAATAACAGATGCCCTTAAAAGATTCAAATATTTTGCAGATTTCTGTCAGTGTGATACTGTTGTGTTCTGCAATGTAACTTATCTGATTAAACTGCATGCTGCTTGGCAAAGCTTTCCTCTCCATTTTCTGCTGTCTGATGGCTCTTTATAACCTGAAAAACCTTCTTCTTGAGATCCTATCAATCCTACCAATACTTTAAACATGCTTGATTTTATATATATATATATATATATATATATATTTTTTTTTTTTCTATCAATGCAGTTCAGTTATACCCAAATCATGGAAAAAGAGAATATACACTTACAATTTTAGCTAGAGCATTTTACATTGTAAATGTATTTTTCATTGATCAAATCTTTCTTGATGCCATTCAGGTGAGTGAATATTTTTGCTGATTTTTTTCATGCATTTTCTAAGCACATTCTTGTTTGCAAAAGTTGTAACTGATGATTCCAGATTGTCTTCATTCCCATTTGCTTTCCAGCCAGGCAATTTTCTTTTCATTGTCATCTGTGATTTGCACTTTGTTTTAACTTGCCACGCCTTGTTATTTGCACTTTGTTTTTAATATCTGCTTCTCAAAGAAATCTTTTTTTCCTTTCAATCAAGAAACCAAGCATTTTTTCTTCACTGATTGTATTCTTCTTACCTTTGTTTCAGTTACCTGTCCAATTTCCTCTTTTCCTTTTGTAAATATTTCTATTTTAGTGGAAGCATCATCATTATAGACAAAGGTAATAGCAATATGGAAAGTTGTTCCAAATTTATCAACAATTTAAAATATTACTGACTTTACATATGTCTTTCTACAAAATAAATTTAAATTTAATTTTGACATGGAAATTCTGTGGCAATAAAACCATATATTTATTTTTAATTGGGGATGATAGTGACTCCTCAAATTGGTTAAAATGTTCAGGTTTATATGGAACATGTCTTCTGCCATGTGTTTTGTGAGTACAGCAAATCCATAGCAAAGGTGATCTTCTCGTGCTGCTAAAAATTCAAGAGTTTCTTTATTTACGTAAAGGTATTTGAGAATCTTTTAGGCTCTGGGTGTTGGAAAAATTTGTTTCTCTGCTGGTCTCACAAGAATAGGGTGGGTTGGCACCCTACTGTACACAAAGCCTACATGACCTGCTCCCGCACCTCTGCTTGCTGCAGGAAGTCTGGCAAGCAGCCCGGGATGAAGTCCCATCTGCTGAGCCTTCACATTTCCTCAGCGAGGCTCCAGCCCCCACGGCCAAATCTCTGTAGAGAAATCAGCGTTGGACAGCACCATGCTTTGGCTTTCCATTCACTGTCCCAAAATGAGACTACTGACGACACAGAAAGCAACTGGGATTTTGGCAACTGAGCGAGAGTTGGTGATGCTTGGCACCAAAGCATGTGATGAGGGGCACATAATACAACATAAAACCTCAGTAATGTAGCAACTGGCCAAGAATTTGCTGACTGCTTGTTAGTTACTGAACAATCCCAACAATCCCAAACTGTCTGACCAAAACCCTGCCCTATGTGTCCTCAGCTGCTCGTCCCAGATGACTGATGGCAACTGTTTTTGAAAGGAGTCCAGCAATGTCTTTGTAGTGCCTTTACTTTTCCACAGCTCTAGCCAAGTGACTGTGTACCAAGAACCCTGAAATTCCAAGCCAAAACCTCTCCCTCCTGGTACATCTTCCATAGACATGTCCTCTGTTGGATTTCAAGTACTGCTTACACTACAACATGCCAGAAAAAGAAGCTTGAACAGAAGAATGAATTGATTAGAAATCCTCTTAACATCTTTAAAAAATACTTCATTGTTACCTTCTTCTTTATTGTTACCACTAGTACAAGTAACATAGGGAGGAAGGGAAAAATACAAACTCCTTACACAGACAAGATGTAATAGTCTCTAAAGTCAGCTATGAATTAAAAAAAAATTAAAAAATAAAGCATTCCCGCTGTCTGTTCCTGTATTTCTCTAAGTTTCTAGAAGAATTTGAAGAACAGATATTATATCCTAACAAGATTAACAGCATTATATCCTGACAAGAATTCTTAGAGGGGCACCTCTAAAAATTTATTTTCCAAATGTTTTCCCTTGGAAACTTGGACTTAATCTTGAAAAATAAGAAAAAGGCTAGTAATTTTACAAAATGAACTACTAGTGAAAGGGAAGATACAACAAAGGTTCATCTGAACAAATATCTGTCTTATTGTTGTTATACATTGTGAACACTAATATTGGGTGGTTTAAAATAGGAGAGCAATATTATTCTTTGGTCAATGCCCTGAAGCACTATTGTCTGAAGAATATGTCAAATGAGATCCTTGACTAATTTAATCAGAATTTTAGTCCTCAAATATTGTTTGAGCATAGGCTTTATTAATATTCTGAGTTTCAATGATAATCACTGCAGCACAATTCAGTTTCACTTTAATAAAAAGTTTTTCCTTTTTTCCTTCTGCAGTATGGTCATATCTACTACTTAAACCAAAGGAAAAAGAAATACTTAAAATCCCTTCTTCAGCATAATAGAAATCAATATATCTTGACCCTTTTCTGTCCCTGAAGCCCCAGGAAGGTGTCCATGGAAGTCACTAAAAAGCCCTACAATAGACTTTCTTGCTATTTCCTACACACTTAATGTGTCTATCAAGCTGCTAAAGCCATTTCATTTCCTTTTCCTCCCTCTCTCTATGGAAAGGTTGCCATTTCTTCTTCAACTCTGTTGATTTACTCTTTGCTTGGGAATTTTACCTCTAAGTAACTTTGACCTTCCACAAGCACTTTTATGCCACTATATATCCTTTCTGTCTCCACATGTCAAGTTAAAATCCTGACCATTTCAGGTAGAACACCAGGATAAGTGGAAAAAAGCAATTTTCTTCTATTTTATAGTGGTATGCCTTTCTAATAATTCTTCTCTTTGGTTTGGTTACCTGCCATTTAAACATGTATTACTGTTCTATTTGCTAAAATATGAACATTAATCTTTGTCTCCTCAGGCTTCCTTTTCATACTAAAACAAATAGCAAGGGTCAGCAGCTACTAAAAATAGTTCTGCTCCTAACCATGCCTCACTCCTATCTCTTCTCTTAAATCTTCTACCTGGCTGCATCAGAGAGCATTTCTTCAACTCAGTTCCTGGGGGAGAATCCAGAACTGTGAGTTAAGTGGGAAGATATCTCCTACAGTTTAGGAGAAAAGGTAAAGACACCAGAATGGGACAGAAAATGACCAATGGAGTGATGCATCCAGCACAAGTCAATGGGAAACAGAGAATGGTGAGCTTTCTGATTTCTTCCTAATTATTTTCAGGGCTGACTTCAGATAGGGACTTAGCAGCAGAAGCTTTTAATGCCTTCTGGTAACAGAGCCAAATAATGGTTCTTCCTGTGAGCTCAGCAGTGTTTTTTATTTTTTTTTTTACAGGAAGAGGATGATGCATCGGCTATTCTCTGTAGTGAAATATAGTTACTATGGACATTCTGAAAAACAGAGGAAAATTCAGTGTAATCAGGCTGCTGCAAGTTCTCTGTATTGTATCTTGAATAGTTTTCTTAATCCTTTGTCTGGCTCTATACTTAAGACAGGTCACTATTACAACATTATATGTTTTAAATTGTCATTGTATTAGTGAGAAAGGTGGAATTAAACTAGGTATCTACAACATTTGACTGAAATTTTCTTGCCTATTCGAGTAGGAAAATGAAATCTGTATTTATTTGTCAAATAAGCTATGTTTGGCATTAATAACAAATATATTTCTGCAATGTGTGAACTGCAGCCTGCATCAGAAAGGCTGTGCAGAGAAAAAGAGGAAAGGTCAAACAGTTATACTGAAATTTGTATATTAGAGTTCAAAGAGCAAGATAATATTCCCGTGCATGTATTCAGACAATGTATCTGGGGTCTTAGAAGTGTGCTGCATTTATATTAATGTTCTCATTTCAAAGCTTGGATTTTCATTGACAGCATCTCATGTAACCATTAGGCAGGTGTTAAGAGGTACACACACTGTGAGACAGTAAGGGAAAATGCCCTAAGATATCAACAGTGAGCTAAACGCTTTCCCCTGATCTCTGTGTGCCCTCTCCCATTCAATTACTGGTGTATAAAGTAAAATGCAACCTGAAGAATGTGGTTTTATAACAGGCACTTCTCAGAATGACTGAAACTGCCAATTGCTCTCTTTGAATAACAATAGACACAGACAAGAATCACCACTGGGATAAGTTTCCATCTCTAGTAGCAGGATGAAGGGAGAAGCAAGTCCAAACCATAAGATGATGATGGTGTTAAAAAAGACAATAAATAAAATCTAATTAATTTATTTTGATGAAGCTACCTTCAGTAAGGTAAGTTTGAACAAAGTTGCACATACCAGAATTTTAGTTAATCAGCTGGTTTAATATCTCTCTTCATCTCTTGTTTCTTTTCAGTACAACCATTCCATCTGTGCCCTCAGATTCCCTTCCAGCTGTAACCTTCAAGGTTAACCTTCTTTGTTTCCTCCCCTATAACACTTTTTCCACACAGACTTTCTGACCATGCTACTGAAATTATATTCCTCACAATAGTGCCTCCAAAACACACTCCAGGAACATACCAACCAAAAAATATGCTGTGTGGCTGCTTCTCTAATCCTTTTGTCCATGTCTTGTCTCTTCCCCCAGGATTTGCTCCTTGAGTTTATGACAGGTCCATGATTGTGTCTACTCTAAAAGTTATGGGAATCAAGTGGCTGTCAGATCTCAGACCCAGGAACAGATCATTGTACTTAGGCTCTCTGTCAATTTAAATAATTGATAATATTAATTAGAGAACTAGTTAGGACATCCTTAGGTTTTTGCAGTATAGTTTGACCTAGGAAGACCAGCTGTGCTGACTTTAAACTTTTGAACTCTAAGATTTGCTTTATTGTTTATCAAAATGAAGTAAAACCTTATGATAATTTAAAAAAGAATAACCCAGACATCTGTCCAGCCTTTCCTTTTTTTAAGCATTCAATCTCTCATCTCAATAGTTTCTTTTGTTATGTGGCCATGTGCTAACTACTGGTTGAAAGGCCAATAATGGGACTAAAATCTATGTGGTTATCATGCAAATTAAACCTGCAAAATGAACCTGAAATTTTCCAAATATACCTCTGTTAAGACTAGTTTGTTGATTAGAGGCTGTGTTTTGTGTTCACTATCTGCTTGCTGCTTCCCAAAGCAGGAGGCTCCCGTATGGCTGTGCTCACACAAGGCATGTCTGTCTAGATTGTGGGTTGGAATGTATTCCATTCAGTTCATACATATATAATTTGCAGTTGTCATTTTTTTTGGACAGTATCTTCATGGTATGTCACGTTCTCTCTCCTTTGCAGAAGTCTTTCTTTTGGTGAAGAACATGCCTCTGATAATAAAGCGTATGTTGCTTCTCCAGTGTTATAGAGTTTAAACACAAGACACATTGAATTTTATCAGCATCATCTAATCATGTTGTAGCCAGAGAGCTGATAGATTAGAGATTAAAATTAAAGATTTACAGTGCATGTGTGTTTGTATATATTTTATTTGTCTTTCCAGTATTTAGCAGATTGGAGAGAAAAATGAATGATATTGACCTTTTTTCTTTTTCTTCTTTTTTTTTTTTTAATAATTCCATAAATCTACTCACATAAATTCTATTGGTCCAGAAGTTTCAGCTGTTGACTGCTGTGAAGAAACACTTCATAGGTAGGCAATGAATCACTTAAATTTTCAAATTGAGAGTGACTCTCCAAATTGGTACTGATGAGCAACCTGAACAGCGCAGGTTCTGAAATCATCACTCTTGCTCAGTTGTACCTCACTTTGCAAACAAGCCTTTGAAAGAGTGAGGCTGCTTATGGAGTAAGGGTCAATTTTGCAGCAATGAGTTTATCATCATTTACTTGCATCATGGGTTTTAGAGAGTGCTTTATGTCTTCCAAGTAATACTATTTTCAATCCCATAGAACAGTGGAAAAAATATAGCCTCTGTCTAAATTTGCAAGAAACCCTCAGTACTTAATGACTTCAGAAGAAGATACGTTATTTTGTGTTGACACTTGAATTTCACCCAAATTAGGAAATGTTTTGAGAAGCTTTGGTCATAAAGCAAAAAGCAAATTATTCCCATTCTTTCACTTTAATGTTATTTTTTTCTTCGCCCCATCCAGTACTGTCTCAGGAGCACATCCTTAGTAAACTTTGAAAGCAGTGTGGCAATTTCTGAATCCTCGTTCATAATACCACAACTCAGTCTGAGACAGAATTATGTGTAACTTTCATGAAAAATAGGTGTTTGTGTCTTTTATATCAACAGAAACACGACAGCAATAACAAATAGGATGCAGTGCAGATTCAATTAACTAAATTATTTAAGAAGTCACATGCTGACTGTGCAATGCCTGATTGCATTTCCCAGAGCGCTGCACATGTGAGGATGAATTTTAGCTCCTATCTGCTGGTCAGTAGGTGCTAGGATCTCAGATCCAAGCTCAGCAGTTTATCCCTGATAAATGATACACAGACTGAAAGAACCCACGTGTATGTCACAACCATCTAAATATGTGCTATGCCAAAGTTAATAATTTATTCATAACTGCAGAAACCTCTAGAAAATATCTTTCTTTTCTCAAGGAAACTGTCATTTATGCTCATTTCCCATGTAAACCCACAACTTCTTCAGGCAGACTGGACAATATTTGCACCACAAGCATAATGGCATCTGGGCTGCTGAAGAGCATGAATTTACCCAATCTTTTTTTCTTTTTAAAGTATATATACATGTACACATATATCACATTCTGATAAAGGTGATGTCTGAACTGAAACTTATGGAAATTTCAAAAAACTAGAAGCTCATTCATTACAAGAAAAAAAATATGGTTATCAGAAGTTACTTTGATATTTAACCTGTAATTATCACAAATCACAAGAGGGAGACTGAAAAGCTTTGCCTGCTGTATAATGAATCAAATTTCCTTTCTCTGAATGTGAAACCTTATACACCAATGCCTAGCTGATCGTGAATAAAATAAATTGGAAATCTGAAATATCATCTCAAACTCGGAACATAGCTTTTATGTTTATTTCAGAGAAGAGAACAATGTAGCAGAAAGAATACAGCCTTTTAGAATTTAAAATTATGCAAATTTTCTGTTCAATTCATAATTTTCAAGTTATTTGTACATAAACCTCTGTATTTAAATGAAAGCTCCAACACGATTTTGTCATCTTCTCAAATGATAAGCTATATAATGGAATTATACATTTGTCCTTGATGACAGAAATAATCTTCAATTTGGGCATGTAACTATGTGCTCAATTGCTTCAGGACATGGAACTGCCCCCAGGGCTCCAGGCTGGCTTAAACCCATTTATTTCAAACAACCATGTTCCTCCTAATATTCTCTGTTGCCTTGGTCGAATAACAAGTCACATCATCCTCAGCAAACAGAAGTGACAAGTTTGAAAAACCTTTCCTCTTCCACTGTGCAGAGGGCTCAACCTGCAAGGAGGGAGCAGAGTAATGCCTTAGGGCAGAGCATTGCCTTAGCAACTGATTTTAAGCCATGGTTGACTTCAAATCTAAAATTCAGCTTTGCAGTGAAATAAAGAAAACCAGATGGGAGTAGGTGCTGAAGAAAGAGCCTCACAGGTTATTCTAATTGAGAATCTCAAGGGTTTTTACCTTTGCTCAAACTCAGATGTGATCCTGGTATAAACCAGCAAAATCACTTACTTGAAAAGGGTAATACTGACTTATCCAAATGAAAATGTTCTGTAATGTATTTCCTGTCTTGTCTTTCTCAAAGTTTATTGAACTCATCGACACTCAGAAGAACTAGAGAAAAATTACTAGAAACCTTTCCTGCCTTCACCTTTAATTTAACAGAAAAAAGCTAGAAGTTTTCTTTTTCATGGTGTTATGGTCTGAGAAGTGTCCTGCTGGGAATCTGCCCTGCAGCTTGATAGTAAAAACTTTGGATTTTTAAAACCAGCTGGAATATTTGGCCTTGCTACTGACCTATCTGTTTGAAGTGTGTGCATATTAGTTGAGGCTAAACTTTTGTTCGCATGGAATTAACACAGCTCAGAGAGAAATCTCATGCTGTCTTACTGACCCAGGACAGCATACTGATGGGAAAGCTACCTTTTTCTGAAAGCTAATATCTGTCTTTCAGCTTATTGCTATCATATTTCATATTTCTATTCTTGCAAATTAACTGATTTTTTTTCTTTTATAGGGTCTTTTACAGACCTATAAGCTCGATTGCATCTTATTTATAATTATAACAGATTTTATTGAACAATATTTTGGTTTGTGACATTGGTTTATATTAAATGTGTTAATGAATGATTATTGTCCATAAAGTTGATGTCAGTCTAAACTGTAATGGACCCTAACACTGGGTCAGGAAATAGCAACAGTTCAAGGGACAAAAGATGCAAAATGTTCTTGTGCATCTCTCCAGCAATGTGGCCAAATAAATGATTAGAGTCAAAAGTGCCTCCTGGACTGTGGATCTCCTAAGAACTTTGGTTATGCAGCCTTGGCTGGCATCTTTCTGTGCCCTTTCCCTCTTGAAGAAAGCGCTGCTTTGCTGACAGAGGCACCAGTTTGCAGCTTACCTTGGAGGGGTGTATCCCCTGCTGACAGGGGCTTGCTGTCTCATGCACCCCCATGTTCCTGGGAATTTGCTCTCTCCAGGCCTTGGCTAGCACTGGAAAATCACTGCTTGTCTCCAGGAGTGCCTGTGTAGTTCATTTGCCCAACAAAGCAACAGATCTGCTTTTGGTACCCTCATAATGCATCAGCTGCCATTGATTCAGTCGTGAGCAATTCTGTCCTGCTCCATCAGAGACTGGCTGTAAACCAAGCTGCCAGGGCACAGCCCTGCCAAGGCTGCCAGCCACAGTGGACAGATAATGCCTCTTGTGATGCCTTTGCCTTGTGACACCTGGATGTAAAAAGAAGCCAGCAAGCACCACTCAATTGCTCTCATCCTCAGTTACAACACCCCAGTCATCTACACCTCTAAAGCAGACCATATAAACTGGGAACAACCACATCTTCTGGAGAAGCAGTTATGGAAAAAAAGGATTTGCAATAGGTATTAATAATTTTATTTGAAAAATACAGTGTAGCAATGAGAAATATAGTTGTGTGCAAATAAATTGTTCAATTGAATTAATGGTTTAAGTTATTTTTATAGCATTAAGTTTGGTAAATACTGAAATTACAAAAGTAATCTGGCAAGTCAGTAAAAGATTCCTTTTATTTACAGTGATCTAAAACAAAAACATCTGCTGCTACTGTTCTTGTTCTTTATATATTCCCTTCTGTGTGGCACATTTTTTATTCTGCTTTTTACTGAAACACAGCCTGTGCTGAAGACCATAAAACAACAACTTAATTGCTCTGTTGATGCTTTCTTGGATCCCACTGACTTTCTTGGGCAGCCTATGAGCCCAATCAGAATGTAGAAATTTGGCACACCACAGTTATGTGAAATGCTCAGGGACAGGAGAAGGACAGGAAGAAAATGTGGAGCTGATGAAACAGAGAAGAATCAATTCACCAACTCGAAGGCAAAATAAATACAATAACTGACAACAAGTGCTTTCTAAATAATTTGAATTAATTGAAATGACAGCCAAATAAACAAGCCTTAGTGTTGATAAATACTGAGGAAGGAATCATTTTTTCCCTCACTTTACAAAGTGGGGTAAGTGTAAGTGAGAGAAAGACTTCTATTCCCCACCCTTGCCTTGGATTCTTAGCTGATTCTGTTCTACAACCAATAGACAATACCTCAAGAGAGAGAAGCAGAAAACGGGGGAAATTAATTTCTATTGTAATAGCAAGAAATTAAAGACTGAGCTTCCAGAGAGATTACTCACAGGTGGTTGAAGCTGCTTGGCTTGCAGCCCTTATGCCTCATACAATCCAGGGAGCTGCAATTGCCTAAAACCTAAAAACACATTGCCACTCTTATGGTTTCATTCTAGCTTGGGCTTGCTAGCTAATTCTCTCACTTTTTAAAAACTTTTTTTCCTAAAAACTTTATTTACCATTTTCTGTATTTGGAATGATGGATAATGAAAAGTAGGATATCAACGTGTTAAATCTGTTTGTTAAATTGTTACAAATATTTTTTTAAACTCTGTACTATTTACCAATATTCTTTAGATGATAGGTACAGATACTGATATAGACAATGTAGTTTGTTCCCTCTTTGAGTTTGTTTTTGTGAAAACTGAAATAATTAAAAATTGTTTGGATTTACATTATTTAATTAATGCAGGCTTAGTACATTTTCAGATCCACTGCTTTAATGTATTTTTAAATAATAAAAATAAAGTGTGTACTTCCAGTAAACTGGTAGCACTGACCTTCCAGCTATCACTGGCTTTACTTTTTAAAAACTATCAAATGTGTAAACATCCTGATAAGAAAGGACAATAAAAGAGTTGAAATCCTGAAGAATTTAATTTAGAGAAAATAGTTTAAATCTTGTGTTGGCACTTGCTTTTCGCAATGGATGTTTTATTTCTTAGAATAAAAAGAGAGAATACATTTAGGTTAATAAAATACTAGTCATATAAGCACAATGAAGGAAAGGAAAATACATGCCCATTGGGAAAGATAAGCTTAAGGATTTATTTTATGTGAAAGATTTTGAAAATCTACAGGAATAAATTCTTAAATTATTAGGAATATATATGAAATTAGGCATTTTTTGCAATTAACATAATTCTAATGCTACACAGTCAAGACAGAAAGGTCACTGTTATTCCACCTAAAGGAACAGATGTGTTTGCATTTCCTTGGTGAATTATTTATCAATAATGCATTAAGTTGGGCATATGTGCCCCTGAAGGAAATCCACCAAAGGATATAACATATCTATATATTACTGGCTGTGTTTGTCAATTTTCTCTCTCCATGAAATATATCAGTTTTTGTTAAGAAAAGTAGCTCTCCCAAGAACAATAAAACTCTCCATGCACCATAAATGTTATGGTGAAAATCACATCATTTTTGCAGCTCAGCCTCCAAATCACAACTTGGGACTAGGCTTGGGAAATTTACAGGTTGAGATTAAGACATATAAAAACACTGTCCTCCTAGGAGGGAGTTGGATTGATGTTAGCACCTCTCCAAAGGGTGTCTTCTGTCTCTTCAGTAGCATAGGCACTTCTCAGATTTCTGTATCTCAAGAGGGCACAGGAGTTTGTGGTTTGAGTGGTGGGATTGATGTGGACACTGAAACTGGCTGCAAAGCACATGATGAAATTTTGACAGCTTCAGCATTTACAGTCAGCTTAAAATACTGGAATATTTTAATTCCTGAGCAGGCTGCTGGATATTCACTCACAAATGAGCTTTTTCTTCTGTTTTAAAATAACCTGATGTAGTACTTTAGGATGTACAGGTCCCAACCTTTTTTTTTCATCTCTCGGGGAAAAGAATTAATTTAAGGCACCTTCGTGTTTTTGCAATATTGTAAAATACTAAAGTTCAGTCTTTAGTCATTTGAAAAATCAAGCAAAAGGATTAAACTTTTAGTATGACCTTTTATGCGAGTACATTTACAGCACCAGAAGGAACAGTACTTTACCTCACTGAAGCATATGACCTTGAGGACCTCTTTCACTTGTGAGCTTGCTGCTGAGACCTGTGTGTTATACTGTCTGTAAAAATCCTGGGAGGAACATTTCATTTTCCTTGCTCTCAAACCCTGAATTTATCTAATTGTCCACTTCAAATTTGTCATGTACACAGAGAATTCAAATATGTTGGAGAAAACGTGCAGCTCACCATTTTAGTTGTGTTTGCACACACTGAAATCATAAACATGTTCATTATTTTTCAATGTTAATGAATATTTATTTTAATATATTATTTAATATATTTATCAGGGGTACATGTTTTAAAATAAGCAGAAGACAGAGTGTCTGAATACCCCTAACAGCAAGAAAATAATAGCTAATAATTATTTAGGTTTTATTACTGTACCCAAGACACAACAGAGTTAACAACAGTGACTCTCAAAAGCAGCTCCTGGGCTCATTTCAGTAAAGTTGCATTCAGTCAGCTGGAGCTTTCATGAGCTTGAACTAAATGGGGGGTCGAACAATTTCTCTACAACTTTAAAAAATTGAATCTCTTTTACTCATGTGGTTGGTCTGGGTTCTTATCCAAATTCTGCCTGAAAGGAATCATAATTGATATTAATAACTAAAGAACTGATGGATTGATATACAGGCATGTCCCTAGGTGTGCTAGCCAGCCAGTAAACAGTGGAGCTGGGAAGCTTTTATTCAGACATACTTCAAAGATGCCAAGGTCTACTGCAGCCCAGAGAACAAAGTGAGGGTTTAGCATTTCTAATCCAAAAGGGAGACAATGCATGAAAAATAGTTCTATAACTTTGAAAAGTAAAATCATGGATGATCTTTATATACAAGCATGAAAGAATGGAAATGGATCTTTTGCTTTGTACGTCACCTTTAAGACTTCAAGCCATTAAAGATAATTTTGCCTTAGAAATTACAGATCTACTGCATTTCAATGGCTTGTTTTCAGACAAAGAGTTTTTCACTTTGATATCAGTTGGAATGCATTGGAAAATTTGGCACTGGACAAAGCAGGCAAGAAGAAACAGTATTTAGCAAAGTTTTGTGCTAGGCTAAGCATATAGAGATTGTTGTGTACACTAGGAAGATGAGAGAGTTTAACTCTTTAAGTTTGGTTTTGCATGGTGATGACTGCCCAGAACTGTATTAGGAGTACTGCCAAAATGGAGTCTTCCAGACAGGCTTCTCTTCCCAGCTTCCGAGTGGGAGGTTTAAGCCTTGCTTCCATGACTGTTACACTGTTATGGATCAAGGTGTTGAGCCCCCATATATACAGGAAGGAGCTAAGGACAAGTTGGGATGCTTCACAGGGGGTGTTTAACCCACTTTGCTAAAGCAAGCTCCTAGGCTTAAGATGCTTCCACATCTACAGCATGACAAGGACTGCATTTCTTAGGACAAAGAGCCCCCTTGGGGGTCAGGGCATGGTGATTTTCCCAGGATCACAGACAAGGAAAGAGGCAGATAATCAAGGAATTGCATGGAAAACTCCCAGATCTGTAATGGCCACTAAATGTACTTTTTCTTGTCATCTGGCTGTATTTATCAGCTATATGTGACTCTCCAGGGTAGAAATCACCATGTTCATCATGCTATCAGCAGTGACAAAAGGAAAAGATAACCTTCAAGACAATCCTTATTCTTCTTGAAACAAAGACATCTCCTGCTTTGCCTTCTGCAAAGAGAAGCTGATAAATATATCTTTTTGTCCTCTTTTGCTCTGCTTATTCAGAAACATGTAGGCACTGAACTGATATCTATCTGCAGTGTTTTAATATAACTGTTGAGGGCAAGGAGTAAAAAAGAGCAAGGACAAAAAAGCTTTTCCTTCAGTTGCTCATATCAGTGCCAATGGCAAGTTCTGCTTTAATAGCAAAAGGAACACTTCTGCTGCCTGTTGAAGCAGAAAGAATATATTGCTGAAGAAAATAAATCAATGTAAATTATTTTAAATGCCCTGCATTATATTACTCCAAGTCAGACAAAAAAGGTGAAAACCATGCTGTATGAGTTGGAGAAAGGATGCAGCTAAATAGAGAAAAGCATGAATTATTTAAAAGCTAATGGATGACAGAAACAATTCAACACAGTTGCAGATGACTTATGATCTGAGAATTTGCCTTACAAGCTCATATAACACAAAGAAAAGTAGTTGGGTACTAATGCAGTAGGGTGATGTGAAGTAATGAATTAGAAGGAAAAGAACGCTGCTTTTGACTTGAGGCCTTGGAGAAGGCTTCTAAAATTGAGTGATGGAGTTGGAATCACTGGTATGTAGTTTAAATAGAGGTGTGTGATTTCACATGGTGAAGGGTTTAGAATTTGGGGTTTTAGAATACAGTAATTTCACAACTATAAGGCACACCGGATTATAAAGTGCACTTCTGAGTTGTTGGCATTTTCCTGAACCTTCTCCATATATAAGGCGCACCGGACTATAAGGCGCACTTTTTTTTTGGTGCAGTGAGGATCCGTGCACAACAAAGTAATGAATTAGCAATGGAATCATGTGATCCAAGGTTTATTGGCAGGTGTTCAATTTGCAAACATTTTTCACAGATCAGCGTAGCCTTTAAACGCAGCCCCAGGTGCCCTCCCCGTGCCGCGGGCCCTGGCATTCCCTCCCACTGTTCTCCCGCACCATGCAGCTGCTCCCAGTGCCGGGCTGCCCACGGCCGGCGCGGCTTGACGCGGCTTGCGGTTCGGCGCTGCTCAGCTCACTGCTCGCTGCTCGGCTTGCGGCTCGCACTTCCTGGTAGTTGGCAATTTTGGAACTTTGTCCATATATAAGGTGCACCAGATTACAAGGTGCACTTCCAGTTTTGATCAAAATTTTAGTCAAATGGGTGCGCCTCATAGTCGTGAAATTACTGTATAGTAATAGGTATGGGACAAGATGGAGGTTCTTGGGCAGCGATTTCTTCTCCCTTCTTGTTCCTTCTTGATTTTGGGTAGTTTTTGGTTGGATAGAAAATCTCACACTGCAGGTCACAGGTGTTTGGTCATTGCATCAAAAGTATAAATAATATATATGTTAGCTTTTAATTGGATTATTAGGCTTTAAAAGACCTTGGAACTAGCAAGATTGACTGACATTTTCTTGATTTTATGTTGTTAGCTAGAAGTGCTGTAGGACTCTCTATACTTTAGATAAGTATTAATAAACAACCGAGTCTGAACATGAAAATCCTGTCTCTCATGTTTCAATCCTGACTATGAGTGAAGGCAGAGGAAAAAAGAAGCCAGCCACTGATATGTGGAGCCAGTAATACACTGTAGTGAACTCTATACTTCTAGCAAGTTGCCACCTCCGCCACCACCTTTTAAGCAGAAGGCACAGATGAATCCCAGGCTCTGGGCCTCTGAACTGTACTAGACTCATTGTGACATATCCTGTGTGACTCTGTGGTCCAAGGACTCCTACGTGATAGAGGTTTTAGCTGCAGTGCAGTGCTAGGCATCCCCCATCATGTGTGACCTGCAGTCCTTCCTCATCCCCTCTATGGCCATTGGAGACACCATAGACAAGTGGAAAAAAGTAGAGAGGCCTTTGTAATTTGGCTGTAGCTTTGTTGTGTCTCAGACGATGAGGACAAGAGCTGCTCTACTCCATAGCACACAGCATTGCTGCTGCTGAGTGACTTAGATGCGTTAAGCCACCTGGGGCTGTTTCTGCCAGGATGCTCAGTCAGCACATACAGCAGGTTGAGTGAAGTGAAAAAATTGCTGTGGTAATAAAGTGCCCATAAGGCTGCTGCAAAATCACTCACAGAGCAGCTTATGGAATTAGGGAGCTCTGTCCTGTCACGAGGTATGGGAGCTTCCCTGTTGCCACCAAAACAAATCTTCAAAGATACAAAAGCCAAAATCTTCCTATGTTTATCAAGTTTCAAGTGACTGTAGTACAGCCGCTTAAACACTATGCAGCCTCACTAAAGATGCCTGTTACATCTTACCTCTGTTACATCTTAGTGTGTAAATAATAAATTTTTATAAATGGAAATTTGAACAGTCGTATAAGTTAACATGAGTGATGTTACAGGACAGCAATTTTAAATAAATCATCTGACTAAAACCAAATATCATAAGGCAGATGAGAGAATAACTAGAAAGTTCTCATGTCCTATGTCTAAATAATGATAGCAGCAGAAATTATAAATTGTAAAAAGGACCATAAAACGAGTCAAGAATACCCAGCCAGCCTAACCCCTGTGCAAAGACTATAAGTAAGAACTAAACTCAACTAATAATATGCATTAGCATGCATATATATGTTTGATTTTGATGGGTCTTCTTATCAAGTGAAATATCCTGAGGAAAGCAGCTCCCCTTAAATATACAGTAATTTCACGATTATAAACTGCACCTGAATATAAGCTGCACTTCCGGGTAGCTGGGAAGACCACGGAATTTGTCCATATATAAGCCGCACCAGAATATAAGCCGTGGTTTTTTTTGTTTGTTTTTTTTTAACTCCACACGGCAGAGGGGGTGGGGCAGTCCGGCCCGGCCCCCCACAGCCCGGCTTCCCAGCGGCAGGGGCCAGGCCGCCCTTGCGCAGCCCCCGTTCCCGGCCGTCTCACGATCCCGGCACCTCCCGGCGGCACAGGGGCCAGCCCGCACACTTACAGCCCCCGTTCCGGGCAGTCCCACTCTGCTTGGCCGGCTCTCACTTCCGGGTTGGCGTTTCGCTGGGATTTGTCCATAGATAAGCTGCACCTGAATATAAGCCGCACCACTGGGGTAGGCTGGAGTCTTCAATGAAAAAGGTGCGGCTTATATTAGTGAAATTACTGTAATTAAAACAGGAAAAATGTTGTCTATTTATGTCTAAACCACTGGCCTTAATCAGACATCTCAGGTAATATGTAATCTGTAGCTCAATGAGATTTGTCCCTGTGATTCAGCTGTAAGGAGTCGGCCTTGGTATGGAACATTTTATTAGGGAGAATATGATATGATGCTGCCTACATCTGTCTTTCTTCTTTAGATTGTTGCTCAGGGGATACTAAAGATGAAGAATAGCTTGCTTGAACATCCCACTGATTTGATTTGTGCTGTTTTCTTCTTCTGAGATGTGTACACTTCTTAACTTCATGTTAAATCACCAAGCATTTGGCTGCAACAGACATTTTTTCCAGGCTGTACTTGTGCTATCAGCAATCACATTAACTGGAGTGCAGTAGCAGTGGATAATCAGGGCAGGCTGTAAACAAGACTCCATGAGAGAAGTGGGTGCAGATTTCAGATCCTTATCTGCACATTCTGGTTTTGCTTTCTGTACAATAAGGGACTGACTGCACCTCCAGATTTCTCAGCCTACATCAAGATATATGAATTTGTGAAACACCTGAGGGAGTAGAAAGGAACACCATAGTGAGAAGAAAATTCCCTGACATTCTCAAAGAGTTATAAATATGTGTGTGAAGGACATCCTGAAGTAAAATAACCTTGGCTACCATTTTCACACTCGTGTAGGTATTTCCTGAAGAAGAATAGTGATGAGTAAGGGAACAATGATGAGCTGAAATGACAAAGTGTCAATAAGCCCCTCAAATTTGGCTTTTTAAAGGTCAGAAAGTTTTTATTATTAGAACATTGGAGGACTGGAAAATACTATAGCACACGCTATAAATCTTCTAGCAGATGCCTGAAGAAAGCTATAAAAGAAATCAGTATTACAACATACATATGATTGAATTTCAATGAATCATCATTTTATTGTGGCCATGACATGAAATCTCCATCTTCCTCTGAAATTGAAGGTTAAGAATGATACACTACTTTACATTTCCCTGATGTTTATATAAAATTCTAAAAAAAGCATGAAAGAAAGCAGAAAAATAAAGAAGACATATTGAAAACTTTGTAAGATAACAGTAAGATAACTGTTCTGTTATACAGAATATTGTTTCATTATTGATATTTAGTCAGCTGGAAAAAATCCTTACCTTAAATTAGTGCTTTCCTGCATTCTTATCACACAATCAAGACTCCCTTTTATTGGATCCTGTAACTTCATATATAACATATCTAAACAATATGTCCAAAGATTTTTAGACTTTAGCCACCTGAGAATTACAACACAGAACCACCATGAAATGCTCAGGCTGAAATGTTCACTTATAATAAAAGTGAACAAATAAAAAAGGAGAAGTTATAGTTCCACACATTTGCCAGATTTTACAGACTAGAGTGGTCCATCTCATGAATCATCAGGATATACCAGTAACTTCTGCTTGTCTGAAAATCTTATTAACAGTGTATAATGCTTTTCCTGTCTCTTTTATTGTTTTAAATAAGGCTAGGTCATAATAAGGTCTTGTATAAAAATGACCCCTGCTTATTCAGTGGATTTGGTTCCATGTCTAGCTCATCTATGTAATAACACATATGGTTAAGAAGGATGGGTTTGTAATTATCGCTTTGCTCCAGGCATCACAATTTGTCAAGGCAATAAAATTGAGTAAGCTGGAGTGTAGCCCTGCTCACACCTCATCAGCAGATTGTTTCCTGCAGCCCAGCTCCTGGAGGAGTGCTAGATGGGACCAAATCCATCGAGGGCAATCAAAATGCACAGGTATTACTCAAGGCTGAAAAAACCCCCACTCCTGCCCAGACCTCTGACATCAGCACTCAGCCTTGTGTGACCTGCATTACTGGAGCTGATGTATGGGGAACAAAACTACCACACAGACCTTCAGCAACGATTTTTCTGGGCTAATACTTTGTCAAAAATACAATTAGGTTGATGTCCTATTAACAAAATATTTTTTTTTAATTACCATGGAAAATAAATGGGTAATATCACTCTTACTAGAAAATTTGTATTATGACTATATTAGTTCAGGGTTATAATTTTTAAGAGACTCTTATTTTTTATGATTTTTGTCAAGCAACTGGTTCAGAGCCTTAGCTGTGTGGATCATCTCATTTAAATTGGCAGCATAACCAATTGAACACAACCATATTAATCCATGGTGTAAGCAGTTACCAATATGCATTTGGCCTGGTATGCTCTGCACTTTTTGAGAAACAAAGTATATATATGCATATATTTAATATATTTTAAACTAGTAGATTTAGAAGTTAGTTTCAACTGTTTTTTTTCCAGAAGCTTTTACTGAGTTCAAGAGCTTACATTGAATTCCTCACAGATAAATTTCTTCCCCTGTGTTCCATTTCACTAAAGTGAGAGATTCCATTTTATGGTAAACTAACTAATTTAGAAATTTATTTAGCTATCTCTAAGTCCCAAAATGAATCCAGCATTTTCTTTGCCCTATTTCTTATTAATCTACAGGCCAGATGCATTATCTCACTTCCAGTTCCATTGAAATGAGAAAGAGGATTACTTTTTTTAATTCCCATTTGCCATCAGTGCGGCAGTCCTGGAGCATTAGAAGTCCATTCCTCCATTTATTTTTAGTACTCTGATTATTGCCCACAGTTTGGAAACAACTTCTGCAATACCCAGTGCTGCAATATGGATCTTCATTCAAGTATTAACTAACATATCTTGGGCTCATTTACCATTTTGACAAAATTAAATTGGCAAAGTTTAGTTTGGGTTTTATTTGAGAGCAGTAGAAATAAAATGACTATTTATGCTCAAAACTAGGGAAATCTTATAAGGAAAGATCAGCTCTCTCTTTTCAAAAAAGTTTTTTATGTTGAGATAAAAGACTAGCCCTTTGATTGCAATACTGGAAGACGGCATTGCTTGAGTTACTAGCAATAGAGTGCCTTGCCAATGGATCTTGAAAGTCTGGCTGTGTCTGTAGCCAGGACTTCAGGAGTCCTCCCATGGTTGTTCTGTACAGACACCTCATTACCTTCTGGCAGGATAAATAAGAATGCCTGGTTTTTCTGTTGTTCAAATTACACTTGGATTTTGAGCCTCTTAGGGAATCAGACACTGCTCTTTCCTGGTGTTTCCATTCATATTTCTCTTGTGTTCATTTACCTGCCATTACTCCCAGTTAGACTTGCTCACCTAGTTAAGCTTGCTCACTCTCCTAAATCCTGGGAACTCTTGTTAGCACTCCTGATATAAGGCTGCGTTTTACAGTTCGTAGTATTGTCCCAATAAAAGCATAGAAGAAAAACCTGAGCACTGGAAATCTCAGGCTTTGCAGTAGAAAACTTAGAGCTGTGAAGGGCTTGGTTACAGCAGCTCCATGGTAACAGGTGAGCAGACAGAGATTTCCTTTGCCCATGCTTCAAATCAAATAGGTGTGATCTAGCTGGGTACATGGTACAGGGTAACTGATGTTAACATGGTGAGGTTGTGCTGACTTCATTTTAGCAGCTTTCTTAAGAATATAGATTTTAAAATTAATTTCTGTGGTTTCTTGTATGAGTGCATTTTAAATTATTTTCCTGAGGTACAAGAACAACTTACAAAGTTTTCTTCACTTTTGTTACTGTTCAGTCAGCACTATTAGGAATCCTAAGGGTGTGGCTACTTTCATGTTGGAAATTTTATCAAACTGAACATTGCTGCTCTACTTAGTACTGAAAAAAGAGAATAGAAAGTGTAAATAGGTGGGAAATTTACTTCAACCTCTTCCAACCTCTTCCATATTTTGTTGTGCTTGCTTTGTGTATGGTCGCTCTGCTTCCTGTGCTCTTTTCCATCGCTATGCCGAGAAGATTGATATTGAAAACCCAGCATGGATCCAAATCTTGCCAAGGCAAACCCTGACTGATATGAATGGGAACCGGATTTTGCAGAGCCATTTATCACAGGGTTTCTGAGGCCAATGAAGAAGTGAGGAGTGCTTCACTGCCAGCAGCCAAACCAGCACCACCACCACTGGAAGAGCACATTTTATACCTGCTGGGTTTCCATCTCTGCTGTGACAAGAGCAAGGTGGGCAATGCCCTCTGGTGTGCTGTACCCCTGAGGTGACCTGGTGGCATGTGCCCCCTCCTCCTGCAGCCCAGCCCTTGCCTTTGCCCACACTGATGACCAGCTGTCAGCTGCTCCCATGTCAAAGCTCCCTGTGAGCAATTCACCGACTGGAAGTCGTCGTGAGGATGTGCTCATTTCCAGAGCAACATATCCCTCATTACTCTCTGCCTGGACAGTCATCAGATCAGAAAATTCCCTTTGTAGGCTGGATCTCTGTTTTCCCTTTTAATGCAATAACATTTACTTCAATGCAGGGAATTTCACCGGTTGCTGGCAAGGTTTTCCTGAAAGGGATTGTGTGTCTGTTTAAGTCATATATAAGCATGACACAAATTTTTATCCTGAATAAAGCTGTGTGTTGCATTACATAACCCCATAAAAGAAAAAGAAAAGAGCAACAGTTAAAGCAGCACTTATATTTATGAGCAGTTTTTCATGGTATTAGCTCCACTTAGGCTGTAATGCTTCTCTGATACAGATGCTTAATCTGCTCTTTATTTTCAAGAAAGCCATGCAAATGTCATCCAGTAATTCTCATTTCAAATCTACCAGCACACTCCCCCAGCCCTTTGGCTAATCACTGAGATAAATATTTTTTTTCAGAAATCTTTCCTTTCAGATGCTGCACAGAATTAGCTGAGCCCAGTTTTGTGTTTTTGTTTGTTTGTCTGTTTTTTAGGTTGGAGTTCTTGTTGGCAATGGTGGACTTTAACAAGACTGGCTGCTGTGCAGAGGAAGAGGAGAAAGCACCTTGCAGGTTACCACAGCTGATGTATCTGTTCTAAAGGAAGAAAGCAGCAAAGGGCACAGTGTCTGAGCTGATCAGGGTATGCACAGTTATCAATAAGGTGGCTGGGTGCACCACTATTCTCTCCTCTTGCTCTCCAGGTCTGCATCCCTTTGCCCCCCCAGGAGGTGCTGCTCAGCTGAAGCACCCTGGTTTTGGGCACTTCAGTAACTGATGACTCTCTATGGTTTGCATATCCCAATTTAATATCAGAAGAAGAGAACTAAACCTTTGCCTTCATTCAACCATTGTGGTCAGGGGTGTGATTAATGAAGAAAAATGCTTGGTAGTGTATTTAAATATAATTCACTTTTTTCTCCTCCTCCCTTTGAACCATTTTTTAGTAATAACTCTAAAAAGATGCTTGAATATAGGATTTTTACCTGTAAGGTTTTTTTAGTATTTACATGCCATTGCTAAATTTTTGCTTAAAATATTTGAAACTTTAGCAGTGGATTTTGTGCTAATGCCAAAGATTAAATTAATCAAAAATGGAAAACTAATTTCAAAATATTTAAAATTATTTTACTAAAAATGTACAGCACAACAAAGTGGCATGCTACCTGCAGTCAACAGGGAAAACATTAATGCTATAAATCCAGGTAAGCATTCATATATTGAAATCTAATGGATAAGATTTGTCTTTTATTCATATTTTGGGCTGCTGACTATGATTACAGCTTCATGGAAAATGAAAGGCAACTTCTCCTTTATTTGGATGAAATGCACTGCCCTCTATTTAATACCCAGAATCATCCCACAACAATTTTTAATGAAAATATTCTAGTGTTAGTAGATAAGATGAGGAGAATTTCTTTTCAGAGCATGGTTTTACTCATTCTTTTCACATTACCACATGTAACAATTGACATTCATTTGCAGTACTTCAGCTGAGCTCTCTGCATGCTGTACAACTATTAATATCCACTGCAGGGAGAAAGAAGGAACAAAACCACAGAGCTCAGAGTTTCTCTAAGCCAAAGCATCATTATTCAATGTAGAGAGAGGTGACAGAACTTTTACTAAAACAACTGTGTCTATAAACCTTGGGTTGTTTATACATTATCTTAGAAGGGGAAAGCTGACAGATTTCCAGACTGCAATAGGCAGTGGTTGGGGAGAAGACATGGACTAGGCAAATAAAAGCTCCATACATCATTTAGCTCCCAAAGTACAAGGTGACTGTTCTAAACCATTAGAACAGATGACAGCTAGACTAGCCTCCACACAGCACTTCATTGCTTCTGCACTGAAGGGTTCATCTGATTTCATTACTGTCTTGCTCACCATTTCCTGTTCTGCAGTTTGGCTTTTCTTTGTGCATATGTGTCTGTATGTTTTTTATTGCTCACGATGCTCATCACAGATACCTCAGCATCCTGCAGGAATGCTTTACCTCTCCTTACTCCCAAAGCACTGAGCAAGTTAGGGAACAGCATACTGTGATGCAGAGCTTTCTCACATCAGCTCCAGGAGCTAAATTCCCAATAAAGTGTTTCCAGGGAAATGAGTACCTAAATCTAGATACTGGTGAACTGCATTCCTGAGGATGATGCTGATGAAAAATGACATAACAGAAATGGGCAAGGGTCTCTTATGCCGTCTGCTGCTCATAAAATAGCAGCATATGTCTGAAAATCCACATCTTACTGGATGGGAATCTAACACCCCCGATTTAACTGTATGTTTGAGACAAAGACACAACCTGAAACTGCTTGCTATTTCTACAATTTCCATGACACCTCTAGACTGGAAAATTTACATCCTTAGGAATATTTTTAGATATCTGATCTTATCTAAAAAAATTGCAATCACTCCTCAGGTTTCTTGTCACATTTGGTTCCCTCTGGGTAGATAACCCCTGAGCACTTGTCACCTTTCACTGACATGTGTCCTCAGGTGAGGAGGTCAGTGTTCTGCAAGGAGATCTGTCAGGTCCTCACCTCAGGACACAAAGCATGCAGAGATACAGAGTGAGACAACTGGCGTCAGCCTCTATGGTAGCAGAGTGCTCTTGCTCTGAGAAAGCAGCTGAAACTCCAGACACATGGTTGAGAGCAGCTGGAAGGAGAGGTGAGAGTGTGAGGGTGTGCAAGCTGTGTGTGCATGGCTGCAGGAGGCACAGGCTGTGCTCACTGCCCAGGGACAGCTCATGGGGCTGCTGAGAGATCCTTGGCTGTGCTCAGCACTGATGGGGCACAGGCTGGCACAAGGTCACGCTGTTTTATGGAGACTGCAAGTCTTAGCAAGGTGCCACTGCCGCTTTCCAAGCAGGAATGGCACCTGCAGTCCTTCAAGCATCCCCTGCCCCACCTTCATCCTGCCCATGTTGGGCTGTGCAGGGTCAGGCCCCAGCTGGAAGTCATTTCATCCACTGCTGCTACAGCAAACAGTTTGTTTTACTGAGTTAGTGATTTTCAGCCACACTCTGTTTGTAACCAAGACTGCCAGACTCATCTCTCCAGGAAGAGGAGTCCTCCTGGAAACACATCATTGTGAGAATACCCACATTTCCATGAAAGACATGCCATTTTCTTTTAGAAAGCTTCAGCTTGTCAATAAAACACTGGTGAAATCCTGATGTACTCGTAGTCAAGGCAGAGCTGGAAATTTTTAAGGTGCAAAACTTTAATAAAAGACAACACTGATGATATGTAGTCAAATCTGACACTCAGATTACAGTATTTTTGCTACTTCTCAAAATAAAAAATAAACAGCTCTTATTGAAACTGAAAAAAAAAAGGTCTAGTAATAAAACCAGCAGTCCAAAAAAAGCTAGACAAGAACAAGTAATAATTCTTATTAACAATGTCTAGATGTCTGAGGAAACATTGTGCCATCCAAGCAGACAATAAAACAAATTTCTCTCAAGTTAACATTAGAAATTAACAAAATGGCCTTTTTTATTTTTCAAGTAAGAGCTACACCAAAGGAAATAATTCAAATTGCATGGGAAGAGTTTAATTAATATCCCTAAACACTATATTCCCAGAGACCACAGAAACAACAGGCATCTATATTAATTAATTGGGTAAAATTATCTGCTTAGTTAAATGGATGTAATTAAGAGCAATGTATTGAGGTCTGTCTTTTAAAATCCTTTCACAGCTTTAAAAAAAGTATCTGGGACAATTTTTTTCATTGAAGAGACCAGAATTTTGTTTGACCAGAAAGTCTAAGCAAAAATTTTCCAAGAGATTCAGCATTTAGCTTGCTAATTCATGTGGACAGAATCCAGTCAAAAAGAGGAAAATCTGCCTTTAAATAGTTCTATTGACCCAGAACACACATAGAGAGGAAAAATCAAGTGGAGTGTTTTCCAGAAAGAGGCTTATTTTGAGTGATACTAAAAGTGGTCATGATGACACGTAAGTCAGAGCACAAAGGAGTGCAAAAAAGTAAAGTAGTGAGAATGTAGAGTTAAGTCAGAGGTGAAGAACCAAAGAGTAAAATGTAAAGCAGGATATACGTATTGAAAAACCTTGCAAGAGAAAGAGAATTGTGTTAAAAGGTGTGAAATGTCCTGTGGAGTCATCATGAGTCCCACTAAAATGAGTTGTTCACAGGGGAGTAACTGTTCTGGTTGGGAAAGAACTCTGTGAGGAGATGAGACTCTGTTCCTGTCAGAAAGATACTTAATTCTACTTGGCATGCTCAAGTGTTTTCTTCCCCATAAAAAATTAAAAAGTCAAGAAAATCACTTAAGATTTGACAATAAACTGATAGTTAAAGGACAGCTTTAGATTTATGATATTGTTTAAATCAAGTCCAATCAGCTCACAGACTTGAATATTTTATCTGTGCTCCAGCCGTAGGGATATTGGCTGCTCTGATAAAATTAAATTGATTTGTTTCTCTCAGCTATATCCTGCTTTGTCATATTTGGCTTCTGATACAACAATACTGGCACACCATTCTACCTCAAAATGCTGCCTGTGGCTCAAGCCTTTTGTCCCTAAGGAGTGTCATAAACCATCCATGAGATGAAATATGGACTCATGTAGATTTCGACAGAAGAGAGTGGTTGTGAGGACTTTTTTTTTAGTTAAAAATTATAGAACTGGGCATGAAGGAAGACCTCATGTGTTTTCACTCAGTGCCAATGCTCTCAAGGCTGTAAATAAGGTTTCTTGCTGCACCTTTAGAGCATCTGGGAATACTGAAATCCCTTCAACATTTTTCCCTTGTCCTTCTCCTACTCCCAAAAAAGCAACACTCAAACCCAATACACCATTACATCCATAAAGAAATTAGTAGTAGGTATCAGTTCTTGAAATCTCTGTCTAACACATAAGGCTTAGGGTTAATGTTACCCTTTCAGTCAGTAACATTTATTTATGGAGTTTTTTAGGCTCCAAGCAGTTCTTTGCAAGAAGAAACTCAATGATCTTAATCTGAACAGCAGTGCTTGCTCCTTGTCTTTCTCCTCACTACAGGCAATAAATTCCCCGAGAACAAAACTGTTGATCGGAGCCAAATTTGTGATCTATTCCAGTTCTGTTCCTGGGGTCATAGGCACTGTGACTTTGTGCAGTTGTATCTTCTGTCTGAATGTTAAATGTTGTCTTAACACAAAACTCCATTGCTTAGCATCAGAAACTAATAACACAACCATTGCTTTCTCCACTGTATGCACTCAAGGTAAAAATTCCCTTTGATGATCTGTGAACTGGACCATGATCCAACATGGGCTACTCTGATGCTCTAGTCACTCACCCACTTTGTGAAAATCTGCCAGATCCTGACAACTGCTTGCAAAAACTTCTTTAGAGACCCTATAGAAATGAAATTATGTGTGTTACAATTTACAGTTTCTTTTGCTTATCCAAGAGGTTCTCTAATAGAATATAGAAATATTCTCTTGTTTTCCTTGGAACTCTTTTTGCTTTACAGAAAAGAGTATCTCTTCCATTCTCACCGGCAAACCAGCTCACCCTTTTCCATTGCTTCCACACTTGAATAGCAAACTAATGGCTTGACTACTTAGCTGTCTTAAACACTTGTGTAGTGAATTTTTATGGTTTGAACTCTGTTGAACAGGAAAAATGGTGATTTTTGCAAAGTAAAACGTTCTGTTCAGCTTGTACATATTTATTTTGGTTTCTACAATTTCTCAATATATAGTGATGCATTATCTTTTGTCCCAGAATTCCAGCACACACATTAGTTGTAAAATGAGCTTGATCTGAAGCTAAATTATAACGTTGCATTGAAGTAAATCGTTACTTGCAGGACATCTGTATCATTTGCTGAAGAAGCTGGAGAGAATGAGAAGGGCAATTATAAGAAAAAGAAGAATTATTTCATAGGGTGTTTTCTGGAAAATTGATTCTCTTCATCCCTCAAGTACAATGCTGATGGGTATGGAAGAAAAGTCCATGAAAAAATGGTCCTCTGAAAAGGCTTTGGATGGTATGCAACAAAGTGCATCAAAATTTGAGCAAAGAGGAGAAAAATATGGAATAGCTGGCTCTTGTGGAACAAACTTTGTTCTTACACCAATACATCATGGGATGCACTGAGAAACATAGAAAGCAATTAAATAATCACATCATGATAAGTATGCACATGTGAATGAAATTACAATTCCACTTCTTCAGCAGTTCCAGAATTTCTTAATATTTGAATACAACTTTGGAAATTATAGGATCTTTTTTTTTTCAATAATTTCTGTGTATGTTGATGCATATATATATATATATATATATATAAATCACACACACACATATATGTATATATATCTACATATAGATAAATCTGATTTAGTGTTTCATCTTAATGAGATTTGAAAGCTACTTAGCAATGTGCTTTGACTCCTTAGAATTCAAATTTTCCTTTTTCTCTGTGGAGGAGGATGAGTTGAACCAGAGAACTGAGAGGCATTATGGAACAGTTAACACTAAAATGGGAAATAACAAGAATAAAATGTGACAGATCTTGCAATAATGAATAGTATTAGATAAATAAATTTATAGGGATGTTTAAGAGTTAAAACAACTGTTGGGATAAATGACTCTGCAAACAAGCATTTTTTGGACTAAGATTCAAATGAAGGACCACTGGGAATGCTAGTGAAACCACTGTTTCAGACACTTGGATGAAAATTTATGAATTGTTGACAAACATTTCAGCAGGATTTCTGAGAGAGGGCTACATGACATTTTTTGGTTTGGGTCAATTAATCTTGTTGCTTTATAAAAATTTAAGAATAGGATTCTCAGTTAATCTCAATATTTTATCAGACCTCTAGATTAATGTTTGTATAATTTTTAATGTTGCAATTTTAATTGTTAAAAAATTAGAAAACCAGATGGAATTACAAAACAGCAACAGATTACTTAATTAACTTTTTCCTACTGGGATAAATAGAACATACCGCAGAACATATCAAACCAGACACCAATGAGATACTATTAGTATGCAGGAGATTTTCCCTTCAGAAAGCAGTTCTTATCAGACATAAGCATATGCCTATCAATCTTATTAAATAAACCCAGCAACTTCTCATGTTATAATCCACAGAATATAACATCATGGCAAAAACCTGAAAAGGGATTCTATGATTCTCCCTGCAAACCAGCGAAATCTCCCACCTAAGTACATGAGGTGGACAAAAATGGAAAAAAATAATTGCTATTATTTTATGAAGGAGTATAACACATAAGTTAGTCAGCAAACACTAACAAAAATCCTTCAGCTATGAAAGGTCCTTAAACAAAAAGTAATCAAAACATCAAACTTTTAAATTGTTGATGTATTTGTCTAATCATATTACAAATCCTCTGTCAGCTCCATTGCATAACATCTATTACATACCTGGGTGAGAACAGGAGTGAATCCAATGAAGAGCAGACCTGTAAACCCATAATAATATAAATCTTCTTTACTGGTAAGAAATATCTCTTGAACTTATTGCAGTACTACATAGATTTTTGTAAATTTCTTAGTACACTTTGCAAAGCTGTTCTCTGAAATAAAAATTATTTCAAACAGGATTCCAGAAGCTCTACAATTGCTTCTTTTGGAATGAACCCTAGCAGATGATTTCCAAGATTCCCAGAAAAACTGATGATAATTATTGCACACCAAATACGTTCCTACATGATGTGCACTGATACCTTTTTATTTAATAAAAATGAGTGTCACCATATATATGTGCATACATTTGGTTATTGCTATCAGAATTAACAGCCTGCAATTTAACCCCAGCCTATTAGAAAAAGGGCTCAGCAGATCCACACAAATGGAAATGACTATTTGCCACAGGTTTTTAACTAGGCTTCAAGACAATGTGTTTGTTAGTACCTTCAGATTAATACCAGTTAGTTTTTGAACAGTTTCAATCTCATGCTAGATGATTTAAACCAGATGAAAAAAAAAACTTACCCAAAATGAAAGAATACAGAAAATACAGTATTGTAGTATTTACTGAACAAAATAACAAAAATCATGTTTGTTTTTCTTTTTTTAAACAGCGTTAAGTAATCAAATTTAGGCCATACAAGCATCAACAAGAAATGTAAGTAACTGTACTGTTAAGGTGGTATCTACAATTTTTTTAAACTGCTTGAAATCCAAAACCACAAATGTTGTATACCTCACTTAAAAATCATTCAAGTGCCTTGCACAGTATTTAAAAAAATTGATAGTAAATGACTGCTATGAAACGTACATGCAGTACCTGAATTTTATATTTCAATACCTCAGGTCCAGATCATCAAAGCATTTAGGTTTCCACTCCTCAGGGAAGCTCTCTGGGCCTCCATGTGTATTAACCCCTTCCCTGAAAGGAGTAACTGTTTTTGATGGTGTGAATTTCTAGTGTTGTCTTTCCCTATGAAGGGAGGGAAAGGGTCAATTTTACAGAAAGAATGGTTCCAACAGGCAGAAAGTTTATGGCACTGCAACTACATGAACCACCTTCCCTACACAACATAAAAATATTTCTAATATTAAGGATTATTTTACAACTCAGTGGAAATATGCAGTAATGCAATTAATTTCCTTTGTCTGGATGACAAAATGCAGTCTTAACAGTCACAAGAACCCGCCTTGTGTTAGCTATAAAAAAAAATATATTTATATATATATTTATGCAACTACTATGTGCATTAAACAAAACCACTGTATGAATCAGCAGGGTTCAATAACACTTGTATCTGAATCTCTGGAAGGGGTGCATTGAAGTCTATGGTGCTTCTCAGTAAGGACTCACAATGAAATGGCAAAGAATAGAAACCCATTTATTTTAAATCGTATTTTTCTTACCCCATTGCCTAAGAAATGGTCCATAAGCTCTCTGGCATCTAAAAGGATCTTTTGGCTTTACTTCAACCTACTGCTGAGAAATGAAAAATACACCTTAATACAAACCTGATAATTCATTTTTTTAGTGAAACTGAAAGTCAGCGCAACATCATTGTGAACTCCCATGAAATAATTCCACCATTGTGAAAATTCTCTGTTTTATTCAGTTCTTACCAATCTGCGTATCATGAGTTGTTTAGCAGGCTAGTAACCAGCAATGTACAAGAAACACTGTATTACTCCTGAAAAGAATTTAGGTTGTGACTCACTCAGGTTGGCAGGTTAATTTAGAATTGAAAAGTGTGTTTCATATCTGCTTATATAAATGTTGGAAAATTCTTTTTTTTTTTTTTTGTTTACCTGTCTTAAGACAGTTTTCTCAATCACCTGTGAACACAGATCAGTGCCCTTTGCACTGAAATGGTACAGACTTTTTCTTCAGTCTTTGAGATAACAGAGAAGAAGACTTGAACCAAAGGGTGATACCCTTGTGCACCAAAGCTTTATTATACTCCTGATTACTGTGCATCCCCACACCTAAAGCAAATAACATGGCACTTGTGCCATAGTTCTGATACTGTAGGTGTCCACTGACAAGTGTTCTGCATGAACCATTGTGTCTCAGTCCACTAACAAAAACTACTGTGCAGCAGTAATCTGGTATCTTAGATAGTTTTTCTTCTTGGACAAAGTTTATCCAGAATCTTCTTTCTATCAGGCTACAGCAGCTTAGGGTTCCTTTTCTTTAAAGAGAGGCAAAATAAATGTCTTACACCTGTAGGCCAGTACTGGTGTTCTGTCCCAGAAATTTTAGCACTGCTCTGATACGATGAACCCTTCTTTTTCTCCCACTGGTTCCACCTCAGCATAGGCAGGATGTCCAGATCCTCTTCTGAATTTCATTGCTGGCCATCTGCTTGGACGTCGCTACAACAGCAATAACAAAATAAACTTTTATGAAGGGTACTGCAATAATTTTTTAATAAAAAGATCCAACAATATCCTGCAACTTTGGCCTGTATACGAAACCACACTCTCTGTAGCTGTTACAGGAATAGAAAAGCAGAGTTCAGCAGCAGCAAAAGTCAGAATGAATCTCTTTTTAAATTTGCGAGTGATGACTCTTCTCAAACACATAAACAATTACCACTACTCTTAGCAATGAAGAGGATGAAATAGCTCCTGTCTAAAATGGTTGATTATTGGATTTGTTACATAAAGAACTGGTGATCCTCTAACCTCTAGAGGATCTGACCAATGCCCTTCTTTCCTGGTTCTGCATAGGAATTTTCTGACATACCCTATGCCATGAGAAAATATGTGGCAGAGTTGACAGGAACTTTAATTAGATAAATTATTTTGGATAGAAGTCTGGCACGCCTATGCAGGACTCTGAAAATAATCCCTTTCTATTTCAAGTGCCATTATTTCTACTTGAGTAGTTTATTTTGGTGGTTCAAATAGAAGCAGTATTTTTATTTAAACTCTTAAGAGCCTTGGGTACAAGAGCATTAAGAAGTCCTAACCAGTTTCCACTAGGATCTTGGATGCCTTTAAAGACAGCTAATAAACAGAGAAAAGAAACAGTTATTTTGTAGAGCAGATAAAACAATTCCTGTAATATTATGATATCTCTATGGAGGAAAAGTGCTTTAGCAATCTGTATTTTCAAACAAATTAATGTCAGGTAAGGCCCAGATTTTGGTTGACCACTCTGAGATTATGTCAAAGGGAATAGCTTTCAGGAAAATAGGGAAACTCCTTCACACAGTCAGTGAGAAGAAAAAGCTTTCCTAAAAAGGTTTTTTCCCTATTGAAAATTTTATCTGCCACATATACTGACTTATATCTCTTTACTGACAAGACTTACAATTTGATTGGAAGGAAGGCTAGAAGATATAGCAATTTATATAGAAACATTGCAGGAAAATGAGAGGAGAATCAATGAAAACAACTCACAGCCCACATTTTCACTGACATCTCAAAAGCTAAATAATTTTACTTTATGACCTTTCTTCCGAATATAAACACTGCATTTGATTTTCTGTCCCTCTAATACCCCATTTTTATTTCCTTTCAATCATAAAGGATACTTCATGCTGCTCAGGGGTGGTGTTGGTGACCATAGCACAGCCACAGCCATGATGTTTTCCTGGGACTCATGGAGCTGTTGGGCAGGAGTCCCTAAAGAAACCTTGAGGTGCCCCTGAATCTTGTTCCCAACAAACCATACAGCTGACTGCACAAAGTCTTCCTCAGTGATCATTTTTGGGAAGATATCACATAAAAGCAACTGTTTCCTTTTTCTCCCATTGCAGCATCAGGTTACTTTTGAGGAATTCTGAATTAAATTCTGTTTGGCAGGTAATTTAAAATCCCAGACTTTTCAGTGCAGCACGTTCCTACAAAGTAGGAAGGCAGAACACTGTCTTCTTTAACAGATGCCTCTTCCTAACAAGAAAACTTGTCTATTTAAACGTTGGGGAGTTTTTTCTACCCAAAATTGATTCTGTGTGTTTTCAAAATTAAGAAGGACAGTTTGGTTACTGCTAAAGAAAAAGGGCCATATTCTGTCCTCAACTCACTAAAGCAAATCAAGAATAATGCAATTAAATGTTGTGGGGTTTGTTTCAGATTTACACTGATACAAATGAGAAAGGAATTTGATAGAGAGGTCTCTAATGAAAAGGGAAAAGGCAAGAAACACTGGAAAACTAGCAGGAAAAAAAAACTAGAAATGGTAACATAGAATAACTATCAGATGGTGACATAAGGATGAGCTGGGTTTTAATACACTAAGTTGCTCCCTAATTTCATTTTAAGATGTACTTATGATTAGTTACTACTTCATTGCTACATTGATGATAGATACTAAATTTAGTATTTTGTGCTACTCTTTTTAATTGGCCTTTCCAGATGATTAGTTATGGAACAGATGTGTATCTGTTTTAATGATACAAAGTCATAAGACGTAAATATGAGCTGTTTTTCCAGAAATAAAGCAAAAGACTTGAAGGTCATATTATAATATTGCAGTTACAGTTTTCAGTGGTTTCTTGTCATGTCTGAGGTGAGATTTTCCCTTTATAGTGATTGTTTAATTTCAGCTTGATTATGTGCATGTTGGCAGCTTTTAAAGAGAGCAATGACAAACTATCAATTCATTGCCTTCTGTAACCCTTTGAAAGATGCAAAAATATTTCAGCTTTAACTGTAAAAACTAAAAGTAACTTGATAGATACTGGGAGATACTAAGTTCCTTTGATTACTGAAGTAGCTCAGAAAATACCTAATGCTCTCTTCCTCTTTTTTCTCCGTGAGAACTAATTAAAAAAACAGAAAAACCCTACCCCCAAACAAATCAACCAAACAAAACATACCAAAAAACCCCACCAAATTCAAACCAAACAGTGAGAAAGCAAGCTGGGTGTTTAATTAACTAATTCTCAATTTTAGCTGGAAAAAATATGTTTCTTCCTCTAGAATCAGAACACTTAAAAGGAAATCCTCTGAGCTGTGGCTGGAGAGTTGTAACTCCTTCTTCCTTTCAGTGTATTACAAAGCAGGAAAACAAGACCAGTATTTTTTTTTTTTTTTTCATGTTTTGAAGTTTCCTTGAATTCACTATTTTAAGCAATGAAGTTGAGAGAAAAGCACTTGCTACCCTACATGACCAGGATGCAGAAGAAACATGCAGAGATTCAGGAAAATAATCTAGGAAACACATAAAAATTTTGGTTCCTATTGAAGATCAGTACAATAAAAAGAAAAAAAATCCAGCAGTTGGATAATCCATGGAAAATGAGGTCTATCTATCATGTTTCCTAAATTACACCTCTCTACATCATTGCTGGTGTCTGTGCAGGATATTTGACTTCCTGCAGCAATACAAAGACTAAAATAAATGTATATCCATCTTGCAGAAGAGGCAGAATTTATACCATTTGTCTTACTTCTGAGGGAAAAAGAGGGGATTCCACCTATAAAAACTTAAGGGTAGAAACTGGAGTAACCTCTCACTCTGGTTGCAAGGAAAGGTCTCCAAGTGTATTCTTCTTTTCGATCACTTTCTTCTTTTGACATCTTTCAATATCAGGCGTTTGTGAGCCCTGCAGAGCCTCTTTTATCCATGAAAATCATATGATCCATTTAGACATGTTAAACAAAAGATTTGTTACATATCTGAGTGCAGTTAATTGAATATACTTAAATGAAACTCAGTTATGATTTAAACATGGTTCCTAGTGTTACAGTTGATGATTTTTTTTAAGGCTGCTAGCTGTAGACCATCTTATTTTCTGCTGAACAGTAACCAACATTACGAGATCAGTTACAGGAGGATGGACAGTTGAGTAAAGTTGTGTTGAAATACTGATATCTGAAGATTGATGCCCTGCTTCTGAGAGTTTATCAAAATAATAATTTATCAAAAGCAATTGTAATAATGTATATTTTGTTAGCTGCAGCAATTTTAAACTTTTACATCTCCTTTTATACATCTCCATGAAGACAAGTCTCAACCTGTAATGGACTGAAGGAACCTGGTAACAGGTATTACACATTTGATACTCTTACATCTTAGCCTCTAATCTCCATCCCATCCTTATTCTGTGTTCCTCTAAGTACACAAAAATGGAATGAGAACAATTCTGTACAGATCTGCAATGTCAGAAGAACAGTGAAAGACAACAGCAATGAAATATTTGCCTTTCTGTCATCTCCTCAATCCTGCCACACACATTTTGTTCTGAATGATTCCTACAACACTATCAAAAGTTTCTTTGTATATTTCAACCAGCACAAAATCCCAGAGTGATTTTGCATGCATCAGCTCTTCATTCCTATGCAGCAGTAAACTTAAACAGTGGATTTCATCAAGACCTGTGCACGCTCTTTTTAAAACTGAATTTACATGACTATAAATACTTGACATAGCATGAGAAGGTAAATCTTTCAAAGTCTTGCCTCTCCAGAGCTGCCTAGTAAACTTCATTCACCACTAAACTACACAAAAGCTGAATTTATTGAGCACATTTTAGACTGAATGCTCTGGCACAACTTTGTCTCCTCTATCTATTGATTTTTTTTTATATTTCAATCTTTCAAACTTCCAGAGGACTGGTTCACTGTGTCTACTGAAGGGCTGTATCTTACATTTCCACTGTCAATTTCTTTGTCTAATTCAGGAGTAAAAACACATTTAAATATATTTAAAAGATTAAATATTAAAATCTCTTTAACCACACTTCGTCAAAAAAGCCTATTTAACTCTGATGATAAGGAAATATGAAAATATGGAGTCATCCAAATTCTGGATTTATTGTCAAAACTTCAGAAAAATTATTATGACTTACTAAAATAAATAAAGAAAAAGGGAACAAAACTATAGCAAGGTATGACTAAATGACTGAATGTTAATCTGATACTATTTGAGACCCGTTAGTCTAAGTACTTGTCCAGTGTTAATCTGCCTCAGTAGTCAGGGCCTTGTTGCTTTGTGAGAAGTAGAGATCTTTCTGTTATCAATTACCTTGACCACAGCATGTATTTTTGTGCTCAAAGTTACCTGAAATTTGTGCATCAGTCTCTAATCTCTTCTATAAACACCCAATATATCTGGCAAATCACAGCCAGAAGTGGATGAGGTTACAAATATCTAAACTATACTTCTGATATGTATTCCCAGGAATAAGAAAAGAGCAATTGCCTGACACCACGTTAAACTCATATTTTGAAGAAACCATTCTCAAATAAGGATTGCTTCAATCTTATGCTTCAGTAAAGCCATTACTGGCTTAACTTATTTTTCTTTTTGATAGAAGTACTTGTTTAATGTATCGTTTTTTTATTTAAACCATCTTTCTATAATGGATTCTGCAGTCTTATGTTCATCTGAGGAGCTGGCTGCTGAAGGACGAGAAATAGAATGCCTCCTTCCTCTACACCTTTGACTTTTATTGTCAGTGTTGATTATTTATTTTAGTGCTTCTCCCTTGTGGTCGATTTAGGTTTCTATTGCTGGACTGCTGAGCTGGGTAAGCTTTGGAAAAATAACTTTACTATCAGTATTTGGCAATGACAGTGAGATCAATGACAATACTCCAAATGCCAGGATACTGCAGGACTTTGAAAGAAGAGAAAAATGATATCTGTTCTCTTCTTTTTAATCATCATCTTCATGAAACGCAATTCAGCCTGAACACCTGGACAAAAACTAATTGATGACCATGTTAAACCTATTTCAAACTAAAAGCACAATCCCCTGTAAAATAATGGACTGTATCCCAGGAGAAAACAGCAGAGCTGTGTGAGCTCCATCAGCTGGTTTAGGCAGCTGGGGATCTCATTCTTTTAACAAAAAAACTCTTCTTTAGTATTTTTTTTTAAGTTTTGCCTCCTATTTACTTCTTGTTTATTTGAAGACATGCACCGCATTTGTGACATTAATGCAGAAACCTAGAAATGTTACATGAAAAACATGGCTGGATTTTAAATCTGGCTCTTACTTGTGGTGTGCTGTTATAAGCAGAGAAGTAAAATGGTGAGCCAGAAATGTCCATTAATTTCCTGAGCTCTGAAATACCAAGAACTCCAGCAATTTTAACTATTTTCTCATATTATTTCCTTCTGCTAAGCAGACAGGAGATGAGCAGAAGGTGAAAATATAAAGAAATCTACTGCTAGATGTGTATTCTAGTGCATGTCTTCAGATCCCAAAATACAATCCCCTATGCAGTATCTAAAAAACCAACCCAATAATTAGTGCTTTCTCAGACCACCCCAGCTAGGATTCAGTGTTTAGAAATCATCCTCAGTTCATGCTAACAGTCTGTCAGTTTTGAGTGAAACAGAGTTAAATGACAGGAATGCAGACCCTTCCATGCTGCTTGGTCTTTATGCTAAAAAACAGTCCCAGCTTTATTTAATTTACTAGTAAAGACATAATTTAAGTTAAAATCAAGAGGAGTCAAGGTGCATCCTCCGCACTCTGATCACACACTATTATTTATTTGCTGAAGACCTGCAGCTGTTTGTTTCTTCCTCCCTCCCTGTCTTTTTCCTGAAGGAAAAAGGTCACCAGTTAAACTCTGTGTGTGCCATTTCAACAGACTCCTGAAATTATCCATCTTAAACATCCAAGATGAAGTAAAACCAAAAAACACATAGGTGTGTGCATGTGTGTGACGTGTTTAAGTGTACATGTATGTTTCTAAGCAGTTGTACCAACAAAAACAAAGCTCTGGAATACCTCCAAGAAGGCTGGGACCATGAAGGAAAAAGTTGTGACCTTCAAATTAGGATCTTAACTCAAAAGAATGTTAATTGTTAACTACAAATATGCACACTGCTCTTCAGTGTGTGACATATTAACTATTAATACATACACAACCACTAATATGTAATTAATTAATATTCTGACAGCTTCAGAGTCCACATATGTTAATAAGTTTTGTAACTACAAGGTGAATACAAGAGAAAGGCTCTTTTGCCTGAGTTTAAGAAGTCCTAATTTGAAATGTGACTTTAGACTCCTTAAAATCCTTTGCCCCCAGAGAATCACTAAAATAAAATTTTATTCAGTTGTTGTCAAGCCACCCATAATCATGCTTAGCAATGGTATCATTGTGTCCATCGGGAAAGAGACATCCCAGGGTTTCACTCCTTACCTTCCTATGACAAGATCACAGAATCTGCTGAGTTGGAAGGGAACCACAAGGGCCATTGAGTCCAACTCCCAGCCCTGCACAGCACCATCCTCAAGAGTCACACCATGAGCCTGTGAGTATTGCCAAATGCTCCTTGAACTCTGTCACAGTTGGTGCTGTGACCACTGGCCTGGGGAACCTGTTCCAGTGCTCAACCACCCTCTGGGGGAAGAGCTTTTCCAACCTAAAATTTGCCTGACACAACCTCAGGCCGTTCCCTGGGGCCCTGTCACTGGCCACCAGAGAGAAATCAGTGCCTGACCCTTCTCTTCCCCTCATGAGGAAGTTGTGGACTCCAATTATGTCTTCCTTTAGTCTTCTCCAGGCTGAACAGATCTTTGTTTTTCCTCCTTTGGACTCTCTCTAACAAATATTTTTTTTACACTGTAGCACCCAGAACAGCACTTGAGGTGACAGTGCCCCAGAGCAGAGCAGAGCAGGACAATCCCCTCCCTTGCCCTGCTGCTGATGCTGTGCCTGATGCCCCCAGGACAGGGTTGGCTCTCCTGGCTGCCAGGGCACTGCTGGCTCATGTTCAACTTGCCATGGACCAGCACCCCCAGGTCCCTTTCCACAGGGCTGCTCTCCAGCATTTCATTCCCCAGTCTGCTCGTACATCCAGGTCTGCCCTATCCCAGGTGCAGAATCCAGCACTTTCCCTTGTTGAGCTTCATGTGATTGCCCAGACCTCTGACTTGTTGAGGGGTCTCTGCAGGCTCTTTTTGCCTTCGAGGGAGTGAAGAGCTCCTGCCAGTTTTGTATCATCTGCAAACTTGCTTAGTGTCCCTTCCAGTCCTGGGTTCCAGTCATTGATGAAGATGTTGAGGAGCACAGGGCCGAGGATGGAGCCCTGTGTAACCCCACTGATGACAGGTTGCCAGTCTGAGGTCACTCCATTCACTGTAACCCTTTGTGCCTGACCATGAGCCAGCTGCTCTCCCATCACATGATGAGTTTATCCAGCTGTGAGCTGGACATCTTGTGCAGAAGGACACTGTGAGAGACAGCATAGAAAGCTTTACTGAAATACAAAAATCTCATTACATCACTGGCTCTCCTTGATTAAACCCATGGTTACTTTTTCATGAAAGGAAATCAGGGTGAATAAGCAGGACTTTCCTCTCATGAAGCTGTGCTGGTTGTGACCAATGACTGCATTGTCTTTCAGATGTTTTTCAATACCTCTCAGAATAATCTTCTCCATAACTTTACCAGGCACAGAAGAGAGACTGACAGCCTGTAGTTTACGTGGTCGTCCTTGCCTTTCTTGAAAGTTCAGACTTACACCAGCTTCCAATCAGCTGGGACTTCTCCATATTCCCAAGACTGCTCAAAAATCGAGAGAGGTTGTGCAATAACATCATCCAGCTCTTTGAGGATTCCTGAATGAATCCCACCAGGCCCCATAGATTTGTAGGGATACAGCTGGAGTAGCAGATTGTGCACAATTTCAGGGTTGACTGGGAGTTGATTATTCTCCCAGTCGTGGTCCTCCAGCTCAGGGCACCTTGGGTCCATCATCCTTGTTGAAGACAGAGGCAAAGAATGTGTTAAACACCTCTGCCTTGTATTTGTCCCTGTTTGTGAAGAGACCATCTTCTTCTTGTAATGGGACAACATTGTTTTTACACTGCCTAATACAAATATATTTGAAAAAAAACCCTCTTTTTGTTGTCCCCCACAGCTCTGCTCAGCTGAGTTTTCTCTCTACAGTGACCAGCAGCAGCTCTATGTTTTTCCCATGTCACCTGACCTTGCTTCCACTGGGCACACACCTTCCATTTTTGCCTTATTTCCAAGAGAAGATTCCTGTTCAATCAAGAGGGCCTTGTATGCTTGACTTCCACCATTTGGGAATTGCCTGCTTCTGTGTCCTTAGGAGGTGATGTTTAAAAAGTGGCCAGCACTGACAGCAAAACAGTGACCCCAGCACCTGCAAAAACATTTTCCCAGGGGATCTTACTCACTAATTCCCTGAGCAGTTTGAGATCTGCTCTCCTCTGATCCAGAGTTGAGGTTTTGCATTTTTTCTTCTGTTAACAGAGATTTTAAACTCAGTTGCTTCATGATCAGTGTGGCCAAGACAGTCACCTATCTCCAAGGTGCTCACAGGATCCACTCTGTTGACAATCAGGAGTTCAAGGAAGGCATCTTTCCAAGCTGGCTCCCTTAGGACCTGTTCCATAAAGTTGTCATCCAGGTTTTTAGGAATCTTCTGGCCTGGGCTGTACCAGCTGTGTGATGTTCCCAGTTAATTTCTGGCATTGTCCTGGCCAGGAGATCTGTAGTGGACTCCCACGATGGCATCTGCATTATATGTTCATTTCTCCCTGGATTCTTATCCAGAGGCTCTCAACTGTGCCACTGCCAGCTGTGAGCTCCATACATTCTACCCCTTCTGCTCAATCCAGTGCCACCTCTCCACCTCTCCGGCTCTGCCTGTCCCTCCTGAAAAGCCTGTAACCGTCCAACAGGGCACTCCAGGCACAGGACTCATCCCACCAGGTTTCACTTCTCAGCTGTGGCCAGATCATATTGCCTTTGGTCTCCAATGGCAGAGCACTTTCATGACAGCTGAGGTAAACTTCAAGCCTCAAACAGACTTTGGATCACATTATAAGGAAGGAAGGGAAGAAAAACACAGTACGCAAGTGAAAACTTCTTGTTGATATAAACCTTCTGTTCAGAGGTAACTGGGTGCAAACATGCAAAAGACAACTGAATAAAAAATACTCAGACTTATACCTCATTTTCTAATTTGCTAAATGTTCCCTTGATATTAAATGTTCTCAATGCCCAAGTTCAAACACTTAAAACATGTAAATAACTAGAGATTAAAATACAGGAAAAAGAAAGAACAGAAGAAAAAAAAAAAGGAAAAATTAACATATAAAACTAAAGTTGCAATCTGGTTTACAGCTCATTGAAATCTGAGCAAATTCATCTGACTGAGCTGGGAATTTCTTTACTTCTCTTTACATTGAGCTCTGGACCTCTAGATCGCACATGCTATGACCTGCATCACAGATATACAATCCATGACATTCAAGATATCATGACTGCCTTCTTGGCCATCAAACCTTGCATCCTGAATGCAAGTATACTTCATAAATTAGTAAATAAATCAATAATTTTTAATTGTGCTGCAGCTAGTGTATAGTGATATGTTACAGCTAGATTTCTGACATAAACTTTGTTGAAAAAGTCACAAAGAACATTATTTGACATACTTTACAAAAAGCAGTTCAAATCAGATCAAAATATACTCATGGGACACAGTATTCCTCAAGGTAAGAGTATGTAATGTGATTAGAGCAAACCATAGGCAACTAAATAAAATTCAATAGAGAGGAAATACTGCAAGGTTAACGATAAGTAAATAGAAAACCAAGGCATAAAACATCTCTTCTGTCACTCTGCAAGCTAATCTTCAGTCAATATTTACTCTTAGCCCTTAGGAAGAGCCTGCATTCATCGGAACTTTGACTGAAGTTCCCTTGACTTTAAAAGCTGATAATTAATGCTGTCTTTGGACCACCACAGAAGTGTCCAACCTAAACAATGAAACACATGTTGAACAGTGAAGAGGCTGGAAGAAATAGGAAAAATGCATTTTGATATGAATCTTCTACACATTTAATAAAAAGTGGAACATTTTTGAAAATATGTTGAACTGTTTGGATGGTATTATTTTGAAATTGCACAGTACCATTGGCAAATTGAATAGAACTGGCATTTAAACTTCTCAAACTCTTTGTTCAAAATAGCAATTTTTATTCCTGGTGGGGCTGCACCTGTGTGTTCTGCTCAACAGGCATGAACCAAAATCCTAGGGAAGCATTTCTTCAGACTTAGAATAATGTTACTATGTTCTAAGACAATAGCTTTTGTAATAAATGGTATTTTTCTTGTGTGTATCATTTATTTCAACCAACTAGTGCACTCAGGATATCATTTAATGGTGTTCAGAGGTGGCACAAGAGATTGCCTTTATCAGTGCAAGGGTAAACAGCACAGCCAAAATGTGGGTGTATTTTTTCTTATCTGGGAGAGCTCACTTCATGGCGAACAAATTAATTTGGATTTGAGCTATGTGAGAACATGAGTGAGGAGGTAAGTGAATATTGGGTGATATCGGCAGAGAACATAAGGAAGAAAGAGACTTAAAACCTCAGATACAGGATCAGTTTATTATACTGTTCTTTGTTCAGTAACCAGTCATGACTATAAAACAAATCAACTAAAAGTTCCTTAAACAGCCCTTTACCAAAAAATCCAAAAAAAATCTGATTTAAAATGAAATTTTACCTACCAAGTAATGTATCTTAGACATAAAAAGATGCTTCTCTATTAATTATACTAGAGTTTTGAATGAATGCTACGTTTAATGTCTATATGATGGCTCTGTGAAGTAACTTCTTTAAAAGTAAACACAAACGGGCTGGGTTCCTGTTCCTTCTTTTGGCCAGCCTTAAAGATATATTAATTACTAATGATAGATAAACTGATGTGGATCTTGATTTGGCTTGAAGACTCGATGGAAGACTATAGAGTACTCGTGATTTTTTAGACATCTGCAGGAGGGAGCTGCCTGTCCATCTGTCACATCTTGTTTTAACTATGTGATGGGCTTATTAATCAAGAGACTCATAGGAAACAGTACTATTTTCTAAAATATTTATGTGCTTGTTCTCATTTCACGACCAAGTCCATGGCAATCCTGTTCAGCTCTTTTCCTAGAACGGTAATATCAGATCCATATTGCATTCATTTCCCATAAATAATGCAGCTTGTCTCCTGTGCTGTGTTCTATCATGTTATCTGTAATGGTTTACTCAAATGTTTTTCAATTGCACAAATGCAATAAAGAATGATTTCTTGTAACACTGGCTTATTTATACCAGTTTTGCCTGATTATTTTTTGTACTTCATTTTCAAAAGGCAAGTTTGAGAAGATATTTTCTTCTTTGCATTGGAAACATGTAAATCCTATGGATCAGATAAGAATAATACATTCTACTTATTATTTTCTTTGAAAAATAAATTATTGAACTTATTAAAAGTAATTTGATTTCCAGAATGAATTACCTTGTTCTGTTCTAGGCTTATGATACCAAAAATGGTTTTAAAGTTTTGAAATTTGTGTAGGCATTCTGAAGTACAGTCATCCCCTATTCCATCCCTTCTGATTTTCCCACTACATCTGTGTTTGCACCACTCATAGGGAAAGGACAACCCTTCATGACTAATATTTTTTACAATTCTTGCTTATACTGATGCTTCACAAGTACCACAATTATCTTAGCAACCAAAAGAAAGTAGGTTGTACCCTGCTTTGCCTCAATTTTATTTTCACTGATTTCTCCTTTATTTTGTACAGAAAGTTTATGTTTTTCTATTTATTATAAACGACTACATTGCTTGCTAAAAGAGATGTTACCTTTGACTAACAATAGATTAATAGATTGATTAAAGGCACCTAAATTCAGTGGAATGAGTTTAACAACACTGATTAAGCCACCTCTGTTTGCATAATGAGTATGATATCAATGAAAGAAATAAATTAACATGCCCTTACTACATTAAAACAAAATAAATAAATGTGTATTGTAATTTGGTATTCTTCTCTTCCTAAAAATTAGTGTTGCCATTTACTTAGCCTTTTCTATCACACCGTGACAGATAAGAAACTTGCATTTAGTAGAGCGAAAGAAAAGAAACTCAATCCGTGTAAATTTCATCTGTGTGTGAAAAAAAAAAAAGGGACAAAACTTCTCTTTCATACAAGGACTTCAGTGGAATTTTGTTTGTCTGCATCAATAGTGAACTGGCTTGAAATGCTGCATAAACATGAGATAAAACTATGTGTTATTATATGGATTCTGTTCCCCAGTGGTTAGCACAGTTAAATTACCTGAACAGGAATACTGATAAACAATTCATTTTGATTTCTGTCACTATTATTCCATCTAAGAAGAATATTTATTATAATATAATGTTAAAAATGAATCATTCTGTTCATGTTCATGTCTCACTTCAATTCTTCTTGTTGTCGCTAAGAATAAATGTCTACATCTTCCTGGTCCAGGCTTTTACCTAAGCTATCCCTAAGGTATGTCCCTAGTGACACTTCCAGGGGTTTTACATCTTCACTGTGTTCCAATAGCAAGTGTCCAGGCTCTTCACAGTATGGGAATACCACAAATGAGGGTTATGAACAATCATTCCTTTTTTCATGTTCAGCAAATCTATGTTTATCACAAGGCAGAGGAATGTTGCTGAGTTAAAAAAAAAAAAAGAAACCACAAGGAGGTGTAGGTATTCATGAGGTTTTGTAGACACAAATGCCCATGAATTTTCCTTTCTCATAATTTCCTCTACAGTGGAGCTGAAATGACTAAATGTCAGCATCTGCAGTGTAGGTACCTGCATCTAAGGTAGCCATCTGTATTTGAGGGAGAAAAAAGTAAATTTATCAAATCCTAAGGGGAATGTCTCAAATAGGTAAGACGAATGGTCTAAAAGAATCTGTTTAGACTAATAGAAAGAGCAAAAGAAATTATAGATGTTTAAAATTAGGTGAAAAAAATATTTTCCAACTCCAGGTAAAGTGTAAAAAGATTCCTTTAAATGATGTAAGGAACAACTAATACAAATTTCCAGCTAAAAACTTACTAGAAGTTAGCTCTCCTGTAGAATTAAGAATGAATACTTTTTTCTTCCCCCCCACAGGAAAATTATAGAAAAACTATATATCCTGAAATAAAATCACAGTGCACAGGAAAGGTAAGGGAAAAATGCTTTTTGAGGAAAATGAAGGACAGGAAAGAGAAGTAGTGTGATATCTGATACGTACCTCTTAGATTTATATCCGTTCTACAAGCAAAAGAAGTAATAGTAATGGTAGCTAAAGGAATGGAGTGACAAACATGCTGAGAACAAAACAATATCAGCAGCTGGAAGAGCTCCTACAAATAGAAAGATGCTAATTCATTTTAGAAAGATTCTGTTTTGGAGGCCCCAAATACCCTAGCCAAGAGCCAGGACTAGCGACACAGCTGGACTTTGTCTTACCTCTATGAAGAAGAGGCTGGCTGCTGACGTTGGGTGGTGGTACATGTAGACGGTCACGAGGATGGCTGCAGCCACCACGAGCACCAGGACCAGAATGCCAACAATTAACCCAGCATGAAGTGTTCCACCTTTCTTCTCTGCTGCACTGTCATCTGTTGAAGCTGCACAAAGAGCACAGTTCTTAGCACAGTCACTTATGCCTTATTCCATTACACAGATGGAAATTGAGCATTTGGATTTCTGTGTTACATATACCTCATTTTCTACAGCCCAAGATGGCAAAATACATTAGATGTCTGTTTTCCACAACTGGGTACTCTCATAATCTTAATGAAGAGACTTTCAAAGGTTTTACTGATTCTAATTCAATAAATAATATTAACATCCTTTCTTTTGAATGTAAAATGGACAGTCTGAAATTCCCAATTACCTTCATAATAAATTTTGCTTTGATTTTCTTATAAAATTATTTCAATTGTCCCACAGACAAAAAAGTACTCATTGAATACATTTTGAACATTTTATTTTTTCTTAAATATTTCAGTTGAGACATCCCAGAAACCCTTGTGAGGTCTTGCTATTAAACACATTCTGAACACATTCTAAACACATTATTCATTAGCTTGTAGAAGAGTTTGGAAGCACTATTTAGAACTGAATCAGACAGCCGAAAGTGCAACAGATGGATGAAAATCATCCTGCAAAATTTTCATCTTGGTCTGAATGGAACACTTAACATACCAAAGTATTGCAGAAGACCATCCATTTACTAAACATGATACCAAGAGGCCACTCATGCTATGCTTCTGCCAGGATTAAAGAGGGTTATGTCTGTCACTTGCAACTTGTCAGCAGTGCTTCCAAATAAGTGACTGGAAGTCTTTCAACAACAGTGTAACCTTCGGGGGAAAAGTTTCTCAGTATATCAACTGACACCTGTAAAACTGCTTGTTCTTCATAATACTCTTGCATAAAAGAATTAGTGTTCTGCCCACTTTTGCAGGCAAAAGAACCATTCAGAAGTCCTAGGTTTAAGAAACACCAGTAGAGCACTGGTAATTTCACTTCACAAAGTTCCATCATTCTCCTAAATGTTCTTCACCAGAGGGTTCCTGGGCACCCCAGGGCAGTGGTCACAGCACCAAGCCTGGCAGAGTACAAGAAGCATTTGGACAATGCTCTTGGGCACATGGCGTGACTCTCGGGGGTGGTTCAGTGCAGGGCCAGGATTTGGACTCTGTGGTCTTTCTGGGCCCCCTCCAACTCAGCATATTCATATTCTGTGAGTTTGTGTGATATTCACACTGCTTTCTGCTTTTCTGGAAACCTTTTTTATCACTTTCATGCGTTTCTCCATACAACACCTGTCTCTGGTCTTGCTTATGAGAAATTTTCTTTCAGTCCCACTTTTAAATTTCCGCTCACCATCCTTGTTTGGCAAGCTGACTATGATAAAACATTGGTATCTGCAACCATCTACTTGAATGATTTGTTTAGTTGTCTTAGTGCTATGTTCTTTGAGGTCAGGGACTCCTTTTTATTTGTTCTTTGAAAACAGATATGAGCTATGAGTATCCCTTCAATCAAATCACTGTTATTGCTATTAATAGGAATAAAACCAGTAACAACAAAAGCAACAAATGTACATGGTCTTTAACCATTCATCTGATTGGAGTAGAACACTCCATGCCAATGTTAAAATAGAGAATTTGAAAATTATAAGAAAGGCATATTGATGCAGGTAGTGGTAAGTGTCTTGCATGAGGAGCAATAAAAGAAAAGAGGAACAGTTAATCTGAATGTGACATCCATGTGTGGCAGCACCTTTCTCACCGGACTAAGGACAGCTGCATGGTTTGTCACCCAGCAGATTGCACAGCACCATTGGAACAAAAGGAAAGGAAAATGAAGATGCATGATCTTAGCCAAGACATACATCTGACTATTACTCCATGTAATAGCGACACATCTCTGGGGATAGAGAAGGGATTAATGTACGTATCCCTTGTTTTTGTCCATCCTCTTGGCTGGACAATTAATTCCCACTGGTGAACAGCTAGTTCTGATTCACCCTAGAGAAGCAACTGCTCCCACAAAGGAGCAGAGAATTCATAGCTTGTTTGTCTCATAATTATCTTTTTGACAGTTTCATACTCTTTACTTCAATGTCACATTTGTGTATCAAAAACTACTTTGGCACTTGTACCCATTTTCAGGCCAATTTGCACTAAATGAGCAATTTGTATTGTTCTGATGTTATGGTTGAAGGCATAACATCATATTCTGCATTTTAAAAAATACTGGACTTCAGCAAAGGTCCTAACCACTCTGTAAAGGTCATGCTTAATCCCCTTTGATGTGATATTTTCTCAGCTTTCAGCATCCAGGTTTGCAAACTAGAACACTGTCTCTTTGAAACAACACAGGTGTCAACTTCTTGCCCAGATTTCTGCTACTCAAGGGTGGAGCACTGTGTGGACATCAGCACAGTGATCAGAATCCAAATGCAAAAAAATAATGAAACAAAAGGAATGCTTTCCTTAAATTACAAGTTTAAGTAACTTGTAATTTCCATTATGGCAATTTAGTCCATTGACACCAGGGCTCAAATACTCATGAGAAACTGATTTCACTCTCTTTATGCAGAGAAAATAAACAGTGTTGTCAACATTGAAAATACTCTGCTGCAAAATCAACTGTCAGTTCTTTTAAAAAGCCACCGAGGGAAATAGATGAAAAAACAAGGACTTGGAAACTTTTTCAGGTGTAGAAATCTTACAAAGATTATCACAGCATGTCTGTTGTTCCAGGCAAGGCTAAACCCATGGGAGACTATTTGTTTTACGACCAGCCCTTTCCCAAAAGGAACTTTCCCCAAACTTTCCTTTTCTTATGCTCAAGGAGCAATTGCTACATATAACATACTCCATATTTATAATGTCTTCTCAAACTCTTAAATGTATAAAACTTTTAAGCAGAAGGAACCTGTTAATATCTCCAGGGCCATTCTGATTCTCATTAGGTGCTGAATGACTGGATAGAAAGAGCAAGTAGCTCTTTTTTCCCCCTAATATAAAGGTGCAGAATCCTAACAAGAAATAGCTGTTCTGCTGCTGGAATGTTTAAAAAATAAAAGCGAAAACACAATAAAAGTGTTCTTATTGTTTCCATGAGAAACATATAAAAACTACAAAATCTTTGATTTAAAATAACTTGTATGTCTCCAGTTACACTTGGGCTAGCTTCTTTTGCAGTAGGAAAAGAAAAATACCTCAAGAAATGAAAATCCTGTCTTGCCATGGCACACATGGACTGTGATGCTGACTTTAACAGAACAAATGTGTCTACAAACTGACGCTGCTTTTAAGTGTTTACACACTGCTACCTGCTGTTTCTAAACACATTGAGAATACATTGTCAATACTATTTGTCTCACAACTGCTTATTAACCCGTGAGGTCTGCAAAATAATGAAATACATTGTTTTATAGTTTCTAATTTTAAGGTTTACAAAAAGTTTCTACTATGATAGTTCTATATAAGAGAAAACAAAATTGTGATACATATGTTTACACCTCTTATGAAATGGAAAAGAGTTTAATTTTCAGAGATTACTAGCGCTGTCTGTGAGAGCAGACATGCAAAATATTTTACAGGAAAACGGAGGAAAAATAGATGAACTTCAGGTACTTCCTGGCTAGAAAAATTTCCTTTATATAAAGCGATATCGAACAAAAGGTGAACGATAGACAAAAATGTAGAATTTCATTGTGTAGACTTGGAAAATAAAATTTTGCTTTTCCCTCCAAAAGCCATGGCATTCCTTTTTACTTTGCATCTTGATTAGATGGTAAAAACCTAAAAGATCATTGGATTTGAACCTCCCATTCAAACTCACTTATATGCACACGAATCATTAAAGGGATAAAATGCAATACTTTATTTGACCCTCCTGACTGACACACAAAGCCTTATAGATGATTTAAGTAGCAGCAATCAGCTTGAAGATGATAACTCAGTCCTAAACTTGTTCTTTTCTCCCCTCTTTTTACCAGAATAATGCATTTTCTCCTTTTTGGTCAGACAAAGAGCAGAAACCTTCTCTTGCTTCATGATCTGGGGCAACTACAGATCAAGGTCACTCACCAGCCCTCCACTCTATCACATATATCATTTCTAGCCTGCAAACTGCATCTCTCCTATTTGCATGACTGTGGGTTTTAGTTACTAGGCTCCTGCAAGAGGGAAGACAATGTTCAGGACAGCTGAGCACCCAGGCTCATGGATGCAGTGAGATCATTAGAGCCATTGGGTTTTTCCCCTCTTCTGGGCCTCCATCTGGAATGTCAATCTACCAGGAGACTCCTTGCTTTATCGGGCAGGTATATGGTTCTTCACACGCAATCTTTTTCCCTGTACATAACACAGATTCCTGAAAAGATGATTAATGACCTGGGAGAGGCAATAAGGGAATATGCAGTTCGAAGGATTCTCCAGAGACTCAAGGGAATCCCCATAAAAATTTTCTCTCTTCCTCTTTTAGGAACAGCATGCTCTGTAATTCTCTTATTATTCACAGTAATGGTGTGCGATTTTCTTGATTTGTGGGTTCAGTCCCTTAGCATTTGTTAACATTTTGAGGTTAAGCCATTGCTTTACTTGGTTTCATGATGATTTATAAAGTTATGGCTCAGCTAATACTTTAAAAATTGATTTCCAATTGCATGTAAGAAATGAAAGGTGGTCTCTGAGTGAGAACATTATGAACTGTAACACACAAAATCAGAATTCAGTATCTGGCTTTGCTATCAATTTTCTGTAGGACCCAGGGCAGCTCAGTAAGTCTCTCCAAGATTGATCAACTGCTTAGTGTAGTAAATTGATGAGAGTGCATTACAATCAAATCCCACTGTTTATTGGATGACAGTACTCTAAATATGTCAGCTAAGGGCTTTCATTCTTCTGCTCTAAAATATTACCTAATGCTACAACAGTTGTCATCTGTATTAATTTTAGTTTGAGCTGGTTGAGACCACGTAAGCCATTACAGTACTTAGTAGCATCAAAGAGTTGTCATCATGAAGCTCAATATTGTACCATGAAGGACTACACCATTTGCCTGTAAAAGCAGCTGACTCAAATGCAGATGAACAAAAAAGTTAGCTATTTTTAAGAATTTCAATTCTGCCATTCCATTGACTCCTCTTAGCTCTACTGAAAGCAAACACAAGACAATAAGGTGCAGCAGGCTGTTCCTTTCTAATGCTGTGTCTGATGCTTGCAGAGCTACTAAGTGCCCACCACACCTTTGGGAGCCAGAACAACTTCAGGAATTTCAACTTCCATGTAAAATGTACAACTACAGTAATTTCACACTTCTAAGCGGCACCTTTTTCACTGAAGTTTTGAGGCGACTCCAGAAGTGCGTCTTTTCACCCAGTGCGGCTTATTTATGGACAAATTCCGCAGCTTATAACCAGGTGTGGTTTATAAGTGTGAAATTACTGTATATGAGCCTGACCTTCATTCTTCCCGTTCTTTACAATGACCCATGCACACCAATGTTGAGTGAGCAGTGCAGAGAAGATTGGAGAAGGCAAAACTGTCTTAACTTCATGTGGAATAGGAAGTTAAAAAGACAGATCACAGGATCTCTATGTGCCCTAGCTATCACACTGCCATAGCACTGTAACAACAGCAGGAGCAGATGACAAAAGAGAAAGGAAAACAGACTTTCTTAGAAGTTTATCCAGTTTGTTCCATGTAGCCCTCCTAAAGATCTGCACTTAGAGCTAGGTGGGGTTTTCCCATTAACACTTTGATCTGGTACAAAGTCAACAAAATGTAAATGTGTGACAAAGTCAGCTGTGTGCCTTTACAATAAAGTCATGACAACTGTCAAGAGCAGGATACCATACATCATTTTACATCTCTTCTTAGAAAACCAAAGAGAAACAAAACAAGTATGCTAGACTTCAATATAAGTTGAAGTGTCTATACACAGCTTTTCTGGTTTTTTAGCATCATGCTTCTTCAATGTGATATATAATGCTTAATATGATGAAAAACACCCATTTTTGCTCAAGGAGAAAGTGGTATTTTTTTTCTAGGGGTTATTTGCATGCCAGTGCCACTACTTTGGAAAACATCTGCCAGTATTTGACTGTCTGCTGATCAGATTGATAGTTTTTTAATATATCTTGTAATAATAACTGTAATGAGATGATGACAACAAAACTGGGATGAAGTAGAGATGCAAAAATTCTGGAAAAGGCACAAATGTCTTGTTATAAGAAACACTGGAGTACAATTCAAAGTACCATGGAGAAGGTGGAAAATAACAGAGTTTATTTATGTCACCAATAAGAATAATTGATGCAATATTCTACATTTTTACCTTGAATGGATGAGTTCAGCACTTTACATTTGTACTTGCTTTAAAATACATGCATGTAGCCCACTGCACACTGCATAGAGTATGTGTAAGATATATGTCTTCCTGTGTCTGATGCATGAGGAAGTTGGAAATATTTATATAAGAGGTTGTTGCTTTTCCAAGCTTATGTTTTTGGCTTTTGCTCAATTTCAATAAGATAACTGCTATCAGACACGAATGTAATACCATACTGAACCCCAGCAAGGCTGTAAAGACTTTCCTTAAATCACAAGTTTTCCTGGGAAGAAAGAACTTGAATTACACTTGGCACATCATTTCATGTTTCATAGAGTAACATACTATGGTAGATCCCACACTTTTTCCTAAAAGCACTGCTTTCCTATTCTGAGTGTTACAGCTGAATCTGCAGAAAGCAGAGACCAGCATTTAGGGAAATCGGTTGGGTCTAAAGTTCAACTTTGATCATAACAAAGACAACAAGAGAAATTTTTAGTTTACCTCATGACCTGTCTCTAACTTGAGCTGAGAAGAGGCTGCTGAAAAATGAGAGGGGAGAAAAAGTTTGGAAAGGTTCAGAGAGAAACAGAGAGTAAAATGAGATGTATCAGCATTTCTTAACCAATAATCTGAAATGTGAAATCAAATACATGGGAACAATGGCTGATTTATTGGCGTTATATTTTATTTGTTCCCTTTGGAATTTCTCCCCTACCTAAATAGAACAAAAAAGGTAAAAAATCAGGGCTCTTTCTGGTTTATCTGATAATGAATGTGGCTCATTCTTCTTGAATCTACCTATCTTCATAATTTTATCCTATGAATACATTAATATCCTATGAATACATAGTATCCTATGAATACATAAAACTACACTTATATGCTATGAATACAAACTTTTTCTGCATTTTGGTCATTTCTTACTGAGCTCCCTAATCTCTCAAAATCAAATTAAGCTCTCTGTAGTAAAAGTGTTGATCCTGTTAGTCGTATCTAGACCATCTTTGAAAATGTCCAGATGAGACAGAAAAAAACATGATACCAACACTTCCTAGAATTACATATGCTGGCATGAACTTGTTAACAAATAAATAAATCAGCTTTCTTCCCCAGGCAGGTTAATTTTTTTTTTGCACAGCTTTCTGGTTTTTTTGAAACAGAAATTTCTGTACACCTTGATGAATGAGAAGTGTAGCATTTCTTTGATACCTACTGTCCAAAAAACATAGACTTTTCCTGCAAGTTTTAACGCTGAAGGACTGTGGGGAACTCATAGCAATCAAATCATCACAACTAAATGTCTAAAAAGGTCAAATAAAATGTCTAGATGTGCAGGCCAATCATCTAAATCATCCACCAAAGAATTCTCGACAAGAAAATATTGCATTACAGGATAGCCATGGCTAATTGCTCACATTTTATGAAAACTTAGGCTTTTAAACTGTTTAGTCAGTTGTGTCAAATTTTAAGAAAATGAAAAAACAATGGAATTTGAAATTAATAGCAAAAAAATTTGCACATTTTTAATGCTGGATGTCTCTTAGAACTTATAAAATGCTTGTTATCCTAAAGAGAACCAAGATATAACAAAACTTTTAATGGTATGACACCTGCATTTAAAAAGGTTTAGACATGTATGTAATAGGCATCTGTTTTGTCTGTAAAGAGAGAAGGCAGACTGAAGAAATAAAACCAAGCAAATCTGAAATGTGCATTAAGATATGCCACAAAATTGTGGATGGATTACAGAACAGTCGCAAAAGATTTTCTCATATAATTAAAAGGTCAAAGCAGTATGACCAGAACAAAAAATATTAAATTTATAACAATTGATTAATTTATAATATTTGGTTTCGAAAGTTCTAGACAAAACTCTAGCCAAAGATAAGATGCAGAATTTCTATGGAATCCTTTTGTTCTACCTAACCAGATATTGACTGCTATCACCCAAGGACACATCAAATTATGGGCAATCATTGATTCAATATAGCTTTGGTTTTCCATTAGAAAGGGTTCCCTTTCTTTAGAGTTTTAAAGGATTTAGTCTGAGAATGTAAAGACCCTTTATTCATGACCTGGAATAATCTACTCTTTATGAAAGGTTGACAAACCACAGAGAATCAAAGAATGTGCCTGCGGCTGTAGAGGTTTTATCTGAGTCTAATCTAGGGGACACTGGAAAATTCAATGCATAATTGAAGATTCTTCAGAAAGTACTTCTTGGATTAAAAGATACGTTTACTTGTGAATGAGAAATCCTGGAGTGTTGCTTTGCTTTTGTGTTGTTTGAAGTATTTTTTAAAATTTTTATTTCAAGCATGAAAGGAACAGCTCAATGATTATGTCAGGTCTTGGTTTGTCCTCCTAAAATGCAGCAGCTTTCTCTGTGGAAATGAACTTTCTATACATAACTGATGCCTCAAGCCCTACACCTTACCTAACAAGTAGGCCACAGCCATATATAATTTGCTCTAGGATTTAACACCATTACAGAGTTTTTCTTTTCAGATCTTGGACAGAGAATAGACAAGCGAAAAAAATAATCTTGCTGCAATTCCCAAACTGAAAGAAACATGGATGCGTATTCTAAACTCCACTTTTGGAATAATTTTTTATATAACAGCACAGAGTTTTGAGCTGTGTATGAGATGCTCATGATGGAGAGCTGTCTGTTCCTGGGTCAGCTTCCTGCCATGAAGCATTGACTCACAGGGCACAGACTGGGCACATTTCAGCCAGGAATACACCTCCAATACAGGGCAGACGTGGAATAGGAGCATGAAGTCCTGACTATTGACCTCTAAGAGGAATTTTCACAATAAAATAAGAAGCACTTTGATTTCAAGAGAGAAAGTTTCAGGGACATTTCCACAGACAAAATGCTTAAAACTACTACATTGAATTTACAGATCATTTTATTCTAAGGGATCACTATTGTGTCAAAGTAATGTCAAAAAACATCACTGCCAGCAAATGGATAATTCAATGCTATACAGCATTTGACCAGCCATGCTGTGGCCAGTGACAGCAAAATGACAGAGGAGAGACTGGCAAGGAAGATGACTACAACTGCCCCCTGTGGAGTGAACAGATCTCTAGTTTGAGGGAAGGAATGGCTGAATACGACTGAAAAACAAATCACAGGAAAACAGACCAACAGGCTAAGTGGCATCTGCACTCTGTGTTTTTTCAAAGCTTGAATAATTCTCTGTGAGCGTCCTGAGAAACTGCTGTATCTCAGCTGTTCTGGACTGCTGTACGTGGGACCTGTGCCCACGATGTTGGGGCCCCCATGTGAACTAAGGTCCAAACCTAAGCTATGTTATAGATGAACCTATATTCAATCCCATCTCTGATCTTGTATCCTGGACCAACACTGAAGGTAGTTGGTCTCCAGTCCTCTCCATGGACTGTGCCTCCTTGGATGGTCTCGAAGCTGTTTGTCCTTTTGCTGTTGCAGAATTCCTAGGTAGACCTGGTTCATCATTTCACCTTCGCTAGGACCACTGCAAGAAGGTGTTTCCTCTGGTCCTTTTCTGAGCTGTCTGTTGGCAGCTGTGCCACTCACTGCTCCCCTCTTCTGCAACCTGCCTTCCTGCCTGATCCTGGTCTGTCTCACTGCTGCAGACTCAGCTGATGGTCACTAGACCAGGATTGACCCCAATTGCTTCGCCTGAGCTGCTGGACTCACCCTGTGCCATGCCTGTGCCTGCTGTCACACTTGGCTACCTGTTCCCTTGACCCATGAGAGAAAGTTCACGCTCCCTGCTTTGAAAGGCAACTGGAGCCAATAATATCCCCCTTAATATTAGTGGAAATATAATTTATTTAAATTTGCTCAGCAAATCATCCTCTACTTGGATAGAACATTCTGAAGCCTTTAGAAATGAACCCAAATCTTCCTTTTCACCTCAGCAAGCTCTACTTTGGCAATAAACACAGGCACAGATGATGTCTAACAACTCAGTCCTAATCTAATAGGGGAATTCTCATCAAGAAAATACCTCAGGTCTCATCCTTGAACTCACAAAGAAGATGACAAAAGCAGTCCCCTGCAGAGCCTCATTTAACTGGGGACAAGTCCCCTGCAGAGCCTCATTTATTGGCATGACAAGGTGATCTCATTAACTTGCACAGGGAGTGTGCATGGAGAAATGCAGGATGTCTGTAAGTGCAGACATAAATATAAAATGGATATGCTTATTAACAAAATGTCATGTCATAATTCACTACTATGAATGACTTTATAGCACAACATTATTATTTAGAACTAGCACCATATACTCTCCTAATACAGTTAAATAAAACTGCATTATTATAGTCAATAACTGTATTAATACAACTAAAATTTATGTAATAAGTCAATAATTGAACCTGCTCTTTTAACATAGAATGCTAAAGACAGTTGTAAATATTTATTTCCCGAAGCAGCTCCTAAGCTTATTTCCTCTAATTATCTTCCGCACAGTGGAAGTCTCTGGAGTCCCTTAAGAATCTGGTAAAAACTATTTCCATAACTGGATTTTGATTAATGAACTTCAGTGGGGTATAATTTGACAAAATACTGACACTATTTGCAGACAAAAAAACCTCTTACCTCCATTATCTTTTAGGTGCAGTGCTATCTTGGTGTCATCTATAAAGAAAATTTAAAGTTAGTTGAAGAAAAACGCATTTTTTTAGGTCATGAATCATTTTAGCAATCAGTTTCTAATGATGAAAACATTCTGCAAGAACAAAGTAATTTATGTATTTATTTTTTTATTATTATTACTTATTTTTATCAACTCAATGAGAACTAGATTGTGAGTTTCTCACACGGAGCACTGCACTTTCTATCCATTAAAAAACATTTATGAGAGTGTTAAAGCATTCAGGAAGATGCAAAAACACTGGCATATAAGGGTATGAGATTCTGTCTCATAATGTTTATAATAATTCATATATAATACATGTTCACACATAGCTTGAGCACTCTATCATATTAAAGTCTATATGAACCAACATGTATCAATAAAATATGACAATCACTTGTTTTTAGAAGAATCTCGAAATGGTCTACTAACTCTGTTTATTTCCATATTCCTATTTTTCTTGTGAATTTTATTGAACAGAATGCCAGAGAATGTTTCTTTTAATGCAGCCCAAATGCTGCACTGACAGTTTCTAAACTTTTATTGCTTTAAGCAAAACCAGCCTTTCTTATCTCAAAATGTCTTTAGTTCAGATTTTCTTGTCATAGGCTACTTGGAAAATCTGCACCTAGTATTTTCTTCTGTATTAACATACAAATTCAACAAACACATACACACACACACACATTTTATACATGTTCCTTGATTAATCTGAATTAGCTTTCTTGCTCAGATAAATTTCCTCCAAAAGCAGGAAAGCAGGATATCCCAAGCTCAAAAAGGTAACATTTAAGCAGCCGTTGGTATGAGGATGAGAACTGAGCCACCATTACTTACCCAGTTAATTCAGTTCAGTTCACAAGCCTAGAGGAACTATATCACAACAGTGAGCACTGCATGAAATGAACAGCGACAACTGACTGAAAAAATGAACTGGCATATTTCAAAGAGGTTTTTATTTTGGATTATCTATAATTTTCACCTGGCTAATAGAATCCATAAAAGAATTACAAATTCATTAAGTCTCTGATGGGAATTTCTTCTAGATTTAGCAGTGACCTTTACTACTATTGTTTCAGCAGGTTTTGGACTACTGCCTGAATGTAAAGGCACATGAAAAAGTCATTGTAAGATCAAGTTTTCTAGAAGTCTTCCTAACTTGTCCTTGCTTCTCCAGCAGCATCCTCTCCTCGAGCCTTCATCCCCTCTGCACCTTAATGGTGCAAGAGTGAGTAATTTAAAAGGAAGAGCCTTGGCTGCAATTCCCAACTCCTTCTGCTGCCCGGGAGGGAAAAAGCTGTCATCAATACACACTTAAATACATTTCTCTCTGAGTTGTAAATTACTTTTTTCCAAGTGTAAAAATGCAGTGTATACACGTCACCTTCTGTGGGCAGGCTGGTTGGAAGGTGGGAAGTGGTGGATCCTCTGGTGGTTGTTAAAACTCTGAACCTTGTGGTGGTTGGCAGAAGGGTGGTGGTGGAGTACAGAGGTGTTTCAGTTGTGTCTATATTCTTCTCACAAATCTTATCCTTTGACTGTTGGGAAACAACAGGAACAAGGAAGAGAAAATTAATTCTCTGTGGAAACTGCCAAGAATGAAGAATTTAAACATGGACAAGTTGCCCTGATAAAAAGAGTGAAAATAGACACTCTAGACCAAGAAATGTCAAGAGCTGTTTCTTTTAATTTTCTTTTTTTTCCTTTTCCCTTTTCTTTTTTCAAGTGTCTGTGCAGCAATCAGCAAAGTTTTTTTTCATTTATCTGCAAAATTTACATCTTGTAATTGTTAATGACAAGGTTGCAAAATGATCCCAGATTGCCAAATTTGTTATTTCCCTCGATCAGAGTTTAATATCCAAGTTTATAACTCAGATTTTCATTCTTCTGTTATGAAAGCTCACTGCCATCAATCCAGGTGACACAAAGATTTGTGAACAATGTGCAGCTAACTGGAGTACTTTATCAGGCTTTACACATAATTATCACAACAAAACACATATGTGTGTAAAATGTGTGCATGTATTCAGTTTATAGTACATTTATTTACTATAATAAATCAATCCATTCTCTACGTGCCTATTAATTCTACTTAATATTAAAATATTAAATATATTAATATTAAATATAATGTATTATATATATATATAAAACATATGAATATATGTGTATATATACACTTATAAAAATAATTATTATAAAATATAAACAACCATAAAATTATTATAATATATTAGCACACTACAAATAGAAGTCCTCATCATATAATAATTTAATATTTATTTACATGGGCAAAGATTTTGATACAAATCAAGAGTATGCTTTCTCTCTTTTTTTCTTTCAAGTTCTAGACATTTTTAAAATTCTGAAGTTGCAAAGAATAATTTCTTTTATGGTTCACACAGTTTTGCAGGAAAATACATCCAATTATCTTGCAGTAAATATGGGAACTGCATCTAACTCCTGCTGTCCCCATTCATTTTAATGAGAAGTGGAGTCCTGCAAATATTTATTTCATTTTATTGAGATCTGGCTGTCAAAACCCAGTGGGCATTGTCTTACTTTCAATATGCACAGATATTTTATCATTTTTGTTTTACTAGAATCAATTTATTACATTACAGAAATGTATCATTACCTGCAGGATAATTATTCTTTAAATTCCTTTGTATTTTTCTTGAAAAATACTGTTAATTTCCCTGATGCAATTTAGTCACAATTTAACTCAAAATCTATATTAAAAATAAAAAAACCTTACTATGAGAATCCTCATCATTTATCCTCTTGAGTGAAGCGTCTAAAACTAAACATTCTGTGGTAATTATTGATCTTTCCCTGAACTCTAGCAGTCAGCTCAGCCATAATTCTGGAAGATGCCAAGCAAGCTGTTGCTGCTACTCCAGAGAGCCTATAAGGTGGACAGTGAACTGCCACCAAGTAGCCTGAAACTGTGAAAATTAAACTATTAATTTCTCAGATACACTTAGAGTATCAATTTCCTCTCAGATCATGTGCTAAACCTTGGAGCACATGCTGGACTGAAACAAGAAAGGAGAAACAGAAGGGAATGTTAATGCCCTGCAGACAGAAGTTTTTTGATATCTTAATTTGAAAGCACAATTGAGTTCTAGCTAATTATAATCTGTATTAAAGCAATACAAGGGTTGTGGACTATAATAACACATGTTCCAAATAACTTTTATCTTATGGTCTTTAAAAGGTTGCCCCTCACAGACAATAAATATCTCAGAAATTTTGATTTCAAATCAGCTGGGGACAAACTGCAAAGCTGAAGCTTCAAGGCCGTGTAATAAGGCAGTATGTAGGTTGCAGTTATTTTGCAATTACAGTTACAAGGAGAAAAATTTCTTTATTAATATGGATTTATAGCATTGGTTCTCTCTGCACAGAATGTGCTTTTCTAACTAGACACCTGGGGCTATGTTTGCCCTGGGTTTCACCTGATATTTCAGAAGGCCTAAGCTGCTGAAACTCATGAGGATATTTAGCCTGTTCAGCAAAAATGGAAAAACAACTGCTCTTTTAATGGCCACCAGAAGATTAAAAGTGCCATAAATTAATTTGTTCCTATTACCACAATCCCAACATGGAAATAAAAAAAAAAGGAAAATGTTAAAAACCACAAACCTCAAACAAAAAATGCTTATAAAGCAGCTTTTAAACTGGAAAAGAATTATCATCATCACCACTATCATATTTATAAATACTAGTTAAAAATGAACTTTTCTTGTCTGTAAGTATCCCAGATAACTTTCAGAGGAGGCTTATGGTCCCTGTTTGACAGCCACCACAGGGGCTACATTTGACTGTAACAGATATCTTTCTCATCCTCTCACTGAATCTCAATGAAAAGAAATCAAAATGCCATTTAGGCTGGTTGTGTGAGGGCTTTTAAAGTTTTATTTCAATTATTATTTTTATTTCATCTCTTTGAATTCAGCTGTGTAATTTCTTCTTTACTAAATGATTTTGCCAGATTTCATAATCAAAATGCAATGCCTGTTTTTCACTTGAGGCTACTCTGGCAAAGGGTTTTCTGAAAAAAGGAACATCACAATTTCTTCCCCTTTTCTGGCAAAAGTCAGAGATCTAAAAGAAATTCAGCACAGGGACACTGTTTTGGAGGAGGCTTTCTGCTTTTGGGGAGTTTTGTTTAATTAAAGTAGTTTCCCAAAGATAACATTTTAATTTTTGTCAGATGGGGAGTGAAACTGCTCAGATTGTTCTTCTTTCATATGCCTTACAGGATTTCCCCTGAATGATAAATACAGTATGTCTTTGGCCTTGAAACCATGCTTTATAATCTGAATAATTTAAACAAAACCATTATAACTATATAAATTGCCTCTGAGGATGTAAATTACTCACATACCTCTTCAGGGCAGCCACTGTCTACCCAGTCTTGCCGGTGACGATCAAATCCACTGGAGCATCTTTAAATGATCAAATAGATGGAAGTTGTCCAGATGGAAATAGGAGGAAAAAAGAATAAAGGAAGGGAGAGGAACAGAACAAAGTGACAGAAAGGTAAGTAAATGATGTGATTTAAAATCCATATGTTTTATATGGTATCACTTTTATTCAAGATGCTTTTGCTTACAATATGAGTCACTCCTTTAATCCACTTCAGTGGAAGATATTTCAATGAAAAAGACTTTATTTTAGTTTTAAAAAAATATTGATAATTTTTAATAGGAATATCTCCCTTCCACTGGATGATTATTGTTAAGATGTAACTAACCCATAGCATTTTTAAATTTGATGTCAACCATATCAAGGTAAATTAGTTTAATTATTATTGTCCAGACTTCTTAGCCATGAAAATTTAATCCCACAAAGGATGCAGTGATCCATGTGACTGGGTTTATCAAGCAAAATTATCTGGGATATCAAGATACACATAAAGACATTTGATCAATGTTCACAGCTCCTCTGAACACTCTCCATGACAAATACAGAACATGGTACAGCTGCTGCTACCTCTTCTCTAGATGCAAAAAACTTAAACTGCATGCATATTTCTTATCAAATTAGGTGAGTTTAATAACCTGTTTGCAATATCCTTTGTCTTTTGTTATATGTAACAAAGAAATTTTTTAGAAACTTGTAACACTTTAATATAATGATTCCCCTGGAAATCCCCATCTCTCCAGAGTGTTATCAGTGACTGTAGAGTAAGTTTGTGTTTCCTAGACAACAGACAGCATCACAAACAGAAAGCATTATTAAAATGGCAAGTGAATAACTAAACCACAGTGCTCAGCTCTGAAGGAAACTCTTCCCACTAGGGTGTTTTTTTATTTTGGAGGGTTTATGTTTGGTTTCTGCATTCATTTCATGCAGTACTTTGTTATGAGACAGGGATGTCATTTGGCACCCATGGTCATAACTTACCTGAATGTAAGAAAAACAACTTTTTGCTCTCTTTTAATAAGATTAGGCAAGAAAAGAAGGCCACTGTTATGGTTAGCTGCATTTAAGGGTCTTTTTTTGTTTACAAAGAATTGAAAGATAACAAGACATCAAGTATTACCTACTTCAACCAAAGTAGCAGGTTCATTTGGAAGAATGGAGCACCGTAATTATTTTTATAGCAGGAGAGGATACAAGAAGATGTAAACAATTTTAACAACACACTTGGGGTAAAACACATCTCCATATAATTATTCTGAGCAGAATCTACAATGTTTTTGAGAAAAGATTTTGAGAAAATTGTTCGTTCTCTTGTTATACCTGCACTGATCCACATTTCGCCATTTGCAATATTACTAAAAGAAATATCCCAACACTAACAGGTGTCGATTCTCACACACCCTATAGCAACTGGCTTCTTCAAAATCCCATTGATGTTAAGATACTCAGACCAGAAATCCAGACATCTCCTTCCCAACGCATGAGGCCTCTAACACAGGAAAGACATTGACCTGTTGGAGTGAGTCCAGAGGAGAGCCACAAAGTTGGTCGCAGGGCTGGAGCACCTCTCTCATGAAGACAGGCTGAGAGAATTGGGGTTGTTCAGCCTGCAGAAGAGAAGACTCCACAAAACCCTATACAGACTTTCCACACTTAACTGATAAGAAAGATGGAGAGAGACTTTTTGTCAAAGCCTGTAGCGACAGAACATGGGGAAATGGTTTCAAATTGAAAGAGAATAGATAAATATTGGATGTAAGGAAGAAGTTTCTCACAGTGATCCTGGTGAGTCACTAGAATAGACTGTCCAGAAAAATTGTGAATTGTTCACTGGAAGTGTGCAAGGTCTGGTTGGATGGGGCTTCGTGCAACCTTGCATCCAGTGCTAGATGTTCCTGCCCATGTCAGTGAGGCTGCACAGAGTAATCTTTAAAGGTCCCTTCCAACCTAAATCATTCTGTGAAAAAGGACCACTGGAAAAGTGTTTTCTTGCTCAAGAGTGAGTGAATCTGTGCTATGCTCAGAGCTTAGTGCTGCTGCTCCATCTCTGTGGTGTCCTGTCCCTTTGAATGTTTGAAAGAACAAGAAAAACCTTACAAAGCAGAAAGAAATGGTGGCATGGTATTCCATGAACGAAGAGAAATTTTTTTTCAGTCTCTCCTACTTTTCTCTAAAATTTGAAGAGCTTCATTAGCAACTTCTGTCCCCATATCTAAGCAGAAAAGGACTGATTTTTCAGATGTACTGAATACTCATAAATCCATTTCCTTTTTTTCATATTGCTCTGCCTGAAATCTAATGGTTTTGAGGATATTCAGCACATCAGAAAACCAAGCCAAATATTTACACATGAAATCAAGCCACTACATAAATTCCTCCACTTGAGGCAGTTACTGTAGTTACATATCTATGCTAATTCAACTCAATGTACTTGGAGGATTAACAAACCTTGATTTTATCTTATATCTAAATGGTGTCAAATTTAAGGCTCCAGAGATTAAATGAATAAAAATGTATCCCAGGTGCACTCATTTTCAGTTCTTTAGTCTTTTCTTACAAGCTAGTGAATTACAGGGGTAAGTAACATTTCTGGGGTTAATTTTTTTCCACCAGGAATTAACCAACCACCAGAAATTGAATGCAACACGCAAGGACTTGGAATGGCTCTTTCAAACATGTGAAGTAGTCTTGAGAAGACTGCCTTTAAAAAAGTACATTAAACCCTGGGCATTGCTTATTTAACATTTTCCACTGATGCACAGTGAGTCCAAACAATATTATCAGAGAGCAGCTTTATCAGCAACGAGATAGTCTCCTGGCAAATCTGTTTGTGAACTTCCTTTGAGGCACGTCACTTGATGTCAGCCATAGAAGCTACTATTATTGCTGCCTGGTTGAGTTAGAGTTCTGGAAACTGTCATTTCAGCGCAGCACCCGCTTTACTGACTGCATTTTTAAGACCTTAATTTAGCAGCATGGTGATAATTCCCTGTTGCCATTAAAACATTGGAGCAGATTTGATTTGCTGTGCTGTTTATGCCATCTGTCAACACGGCTATTTTATAACAACTTCATTTTCAAGTGATGACCCAACTCAGCTCCGAGGAAAGCAATAATAAAGATGTTCTAGGAAATTAAAATAGGGACATTTATGAGATGCAAGGAATTTCAGGATTTGTGTGGAACTCTGGAGAACTGGTTAAGGGAGGAAACAGAAAATGAATGTGTCTACACATACAGCAATGATGACTTGGTAATGTTAACAACAAAGCTCTCAGAATCCTTCCAGTGAACTGCATGTAGCCAGAAAGGAGTTGGAAATGTCATCCTATTTACCAAATGCCTATTCACCTATATTTGGCAGAGAATATTTGAATGACAAGAAGTGGCCACTCAGTGCAGGACATGAAATGCTTTGCTCCTTTGCTTAAAGATAATTCAATGAGGATTAATGATGATGATGGTGATGATGATGATGGTGATGATGATTATAAATGAGATAACCTGAATACAGAAAATTCATCAAGGTTTAACCTGTAAAAGCTAGAAACATAACGGGAAATTATTGGGAAGGAAAGGGGCAAAGTCTGTATGGAAAAACCTTTTCACAAGGTTGAGCTGTAGACAATTAAGAGCATTGAAATGCACAGCACATGTCATTTAAATCAATAATTTCCTAGTATTTTTGGCTCTGTAAGAGCATGTAAAGAACAGATTTTTTTTACAAATGAAAGGCATTCCAGAACTTTGAAATTATTTTGTAAATACCATGCAATGATTTGGCTCAGTTAAAAGGCTTATTAACTCATAAATACTAGGTTAATCTGGAAAATTAAATAGAAAATTGAAGAGGCAGATATCTTTTCTAACTTCAACCATTAAGGAAGGACCATCATATTATGAAAAGATAAAAGACATTTGCTGGGATGTTTGAATTACTGAATGAAGAATTGGAACATTTTAAAGTGGAATTTCTTTCCAAAGTGAGACAGGAAGAAACTAACAAATATAAATATATGTAAATATATGTATATATGTATATATGTATATATGTATAAATATATGTAAATTAAAAAAAACAAACAACCCAAAACTGGAACTCTGTGTGTGTCCAACTGAAAAATAGCTCTCATCATAGAGTGATTTTTGGGAGTGACTGTGGTATGCATCTGTAACGTATTTGAATAGCATTTGTGCTTATTACTTAGCTCAATACTCCTAGTTGTATATCTGAATTCTAGCATGTGTTCTCTGTATTTATCCTTCACTTAAATATTGCTTAATTAAAGTGTACTCTAGAATAGGATGACATTTTGATTAGTCAGAAGAGGAACAGCTGAATAGCCGAATACAAGGATTTTAAACTAAAAATCACTCTGTACTATTTTAACGTTTAAGAAAAATTTGAATGTTATGAAGTTGATGCAACACTTATTCCCACCATTGTCTTAAAATTGTGTGCTGCTCAAAATGTAAAACATTCAGGTAATCATAAGGATGATCAGACTGGAGCAAAGTTCAGCAGACAATCTTTAGCCTGACAATGGTTCCACAATTTTATGGGGTGGAAAGTTTGGAAAACTATAGCTACATGCTCTGCAAAATACTCCTGAAATATCAAGTGAACATAGAAGTAAGAGATATTAAAACCCAAGCTGCTATTTTACAGAAAACGACTGAACATGCATAAGCCTCAATATTTGTAATTCTAACACAACACTTGAATAGGCAGCAGGAAATAAAGACTCCCATAGGGAGTTCTTTCTGTTGAAAGAGGCTGAGAATAAAAGTGGGCTAAAAGAAGCAAGTTTTGTTTTCAATTTCACTAGAAAGAAAAAGATCAAATTGTGGTTAAAGAGAGACTTGGCAGAGTTTTGATTATAGAAGAATTGGAGGATATTTTCTATAAACTTAATGTCAGTTACAACAATAAAGGAAACATGCTGAAAAGCAGATAAAGAATTAAAAAATATGCTTTTGCTAAAGGCTCTACTTTGAACAGTTAGAAGGAAAAAGATAGTGTAAGCGGAGGACCCTAGAGTCAAATTTATGAGATTATGGTACCAGAATTTCCAACAGAATCAGCAGAAATTTTTATCAAATGTGTTCTCTGGGAAGGAGCCACACTGATATTAGTCCCTTATACTAGATTACAGTCCTCAGTGGTTTGACTTTGTGCATTTGTACCTGCACAGAGTGGGTATAAAGAGCTAATAGCAACAGAAGCTAGCAGAGAATTCTGATCTGTTGGCAATGCTGCATGTCTGGCATGCAAGGAATTTCTCAGGGTTCGAGGCAAAGAGCTCTGAAGTACTCCTGGATGTACTTTACGTTATGGTTAGTGACCCTAACAAGCACAATTTATCCCTTCTTTCTAACATAATTCTTTGAACTATTTTCTATCTTTGAATATTCAGCTGACACAGGCAATATCTCAGAAGTACAGTAATTGCTGCCTACTCATTGATTTAGTCTCATTTTAAAAATAAAAATATGAAAGTTGCCTTTGGAGAAAATATTTATTTTTCCACTTTAGAGATAAGGAAACAGAACATAGGAGACATGAAATGATCAGCTGAGATAACACAGATTTTGTAACAGAACCTAGAATTAAGCCAAGATTTTCTGAAAACCAGATAAGCATGCACTATTTCACAACTTCTGTGTTTCTCATACTACTCATAGACATATGAGTAGTACTGGGAATTAAATTGAAAAACATTGTGTCTCAAGGTGGTGTGTACCAAGGCACAGAACTCATTCACACATTGCCCATGCTCTGTTTTTGATTCAGGTACTTTAACTGGGATTTAACTCCTTTAAAAAAACCTCACAGTGGTAACATTAGCAACTAGTAGAGTCTTTGTGACAGGATAAAAATGACCTGGTGCCTAGAGATAGTATGGAATAGGGCTGTTCACATGTCTGTTATCACAGACAGAGTACACCATGGCTGATTCAGTACTCATGAGCACGAGCATCAGCATCTGAGCAGCTAGAAAGATAACTGCAGCAATGGTCTGGGTAGTGCTGGGTTGCTGCTCCTGCTACACCTCATTCACAGCTCAGACCAGAGTAAGAACTCAAAAGAAGCAGGAACTATGACAGGCCAAGGAGGCATAGAGTGCTAAACCCACTCTACGTAATCCAACATTTATATGCTTGTAAAGGTATGTGAATTAGGGCTAAGAAAAACACCTTCTGTTAAAACTCAGTGAACTCTTCAGATAGAGAGCAAAACAAAGAAGGACATAGATCATCCTGTGAGCAATTATATTCAAAGCAACTTAAAGTTCAGAAAGTTATTTGTTTATCAAATTAGTATCTTAATTGTATCTTAATCCTATTTTTTATTCTAAAAGTGAGTCTGATTCTGAAGTAAACATTGAGCAGGAACAGCCATCAAAAGAGATTACAAAAGAATTACAGAACAGTAGGGGTTCATCTATTTCTTAATTAATGGCAAATATTGCTATTTGTTGTGATAGCCAGTGATTTCATTAATACATTATGATAATGCAGATATTTGAAGAGTTAATAGATCTGAATAGAGGGGAAAAGATAAAATTTCATTTTTTTCCCTGAAGTTAGGAATACCTTCTACAAGGACATGTTAGAGAGTCCCCCAGTTTACACGACTGGAAAGATTGAGAAATATATATGCTATAAAAAATATGAAGACTATGTGGGGAAATTGAGCAGTTTTCTTTAGTAGGTCCTAATCTCAGATAAATCCAAAATTTACAAAGAGACATATGAATTTCAGATTTTTAAAAATAATTTTTTTGACAATGTTACATAGGAATATGTGTTTAGCAATGTGTAAAATTTAAAATATGCTAAAAAGAGAGACTTTTCATTAGTAGTACTTCATTACAGAATGATATCCAGGAGGCTATGAGGCAAATATGATCTCAATGATGCTCAGTTTATATTGAGTACAACCAAAAGAGGTTAGCAATTCAGGAAAGCAATTAAGACAATTGTGGCAATTCTGTCTATACTGGTACAACAAACATGCCCAGAAATGTTCTTTGGCACTGAAGACTGCTGGCACACAGTGGCCTGGGCCTGAACAAGTAAACTCTCTCAACCTTTAAAAGGAGGAGGCTGCACATAAATAGCCAGCTGGGAATAGCCCTTGGAACAGTCCAATTCCTGCATCATGCCTGGGAACTGCTCTGGCCAGTGCTCCTGGGCATGGACTGAAATCACACCAGGAAACATCACAACTGTTTTAGTGGTGCATACAATTGTTCTACAGTGCCCAGGAAGCTTCCCAGGCTGTGTTTAATTTGCAACACTATGTAAAAAAGATGAACTATGCTTGTTTAAATAACTGGGGCTACCACTCAGTATTGTATTTCAATGAAACATGAAAAAAAAGAAAATTTGATAAAGTGCAAAAACTTTTCATTAGAAAATCTTGATTCCATTAGAAACTACTTGACTTATTTTATTTAATATTTATTTACCCTGCTTTCAGTAATTTCCCCTGTAATGAGAACAAAGGAAATGAAGAATGATCATAAAGAACTTAGTGGAAGATAGATTTCTCCATAGTAATGCAGTGGGTTGGATGCTTATATGAAAGGAAAAAATAATCTAATGCTTCCAAAAAGAGATTAACATTCAACCTAAAAATTATCCTAGAGTCAGATGTGATAATCTGGACTGCCTATTTCCACAGAAGTGTCATGAGTTTTGACATTCCTGAACTGCTTTGTTCTCAGTTTCTGTTGTTTCACTTTTTTTGTTTTTCTTTTAAATACTTGGAATAAGAAAAGAGGGCTAGTTGAGAAAATCATTATCTAGGCCAACAATTTAGGCTACAATGGGTAGTGGTATCTGGCTTCTGAAATATAATTTCATGAACATTCAAATATTTGATAAAAGGTTCCTAGCAAGTAATTTATTGGAACATACCATTCCTGATCAAGGAAGGCATTTAGAACTACAAATTAAGTTCATCTCAGACATGAAAGGAAAGAAATCTAGTTCCTTGTTCCTCACTAAGTTATTCTACTGAGAGGATCCACGAGACAGAATGAACCTACTGCACAATCGTTATTTTTACTAATCCATTTACAAACCTTTTCTGTAACTGAACTTATGTGAAAAAGCCTCCTAAAGTCATAAAACTTGGGTCTGCCAAATTTGTGCATTTCCTAAGACATTGTTTTTGGGACAGAAAAAATGTTCAATTTGTTCTTCTGTTGTGAGCAATATACTTGATTTATTTCAGGCCACTGGAAGAGAAGATAAGATATTGTGCAAAATAGCAGTAGCATTGCTCTATGTACAGTAATGCATTAAAGCATTGCAGAATGAGAAATGATGGATAATGGAATTATCCTGTTACAGTACTATCCTATCCTTTTTTGATTATAAATTCATTTAGGATTAGAAAACCTACAGTAATTTGATGACTATAAGGCGCACCAGATTATAATGCGCACTTCTTTTTTGCAGGGAGGATCCAAGCGCAACAAAGTAAGGAATAAGTAACGGAATCATGCGATCTTGGGGTTTACTGGCAGGTGCTCAACTTGCAAACTTTTTTCACGGATCGGCGTAGCCTTTAAACACAGCCCCAGGCACCCTTCCCGTTCCACAGGCCCCGGCACTCCCTCCCGGCGTTCTCCCGCACCCTGCAGCCGCCCCCGGCGCCAGCTCTTGTGGCTGGCGTGGCTCTCACAGCTCTTGCAGCTCTTGCAGCTCACAGCTTGGCGCAGCTCAGCGCTTCTCATGGCTCACACTTAAGGGTCGTCGTCAAATTTCCGAACTGTGTCCATATATAAGGTGCATCAGATTATAAGGCGCACTTCCGAGTTCCAATCAAAATTTTAGGCTTTAAGGTGCTCCTTATAGTCATGAAATTACTGTAATTAGTTTATTCAAGAGCTGCTTACTTATATATTTGGCTCAGAAACTGCTGCTGTAGGGACTAACAGCTCTTGAGAAATAAGAACCTACTTATGTTGGGTTTTTTCCTCTTTAACTTTCATATTAGAACTTTGAAGATCTAATATGTTCAAAGTCAAAATATGTATCCTGCCATATTTGGTTAGATAGTGACCATAAACTATTTTAGAATCCACTGTTTCATTAGTGGAAGGTGGTCAGCTCAGTTGTGACTCCTTCAGTAGCACAGGAATAGTAGTTAGCACAAAATAGTATAAAGAACTATACATGATGGCCAACAGAGAGAGAACAGGATAAAAATATCTGCAGTTCAGCAAATAAAGATAACACTTGCAAATTAATGTTAGTTAGTTTAAGGAACATGTAGCAAATTTCAGAGGTGTGAAAAAGATATAATTTGGGACTCTACCCACAACGAGAAATGGAAGTAACAGCCTGAGTGTCAAGAAGATAACCTAATTAGAGTAGAAATGATGCTGTAGACATGATGTTAAATTATCTCATTGTTTTTTGGTACAATACATTATAGTAAGAAAACCGATGAGAAGTTTGTGACCCCAGCTGTATCCCTCTGTCTTTGAACATGGGTTCACACAGCAGTGGTTCCTATCTGAAGATGTCAAAACCTTCTTGAAGCTCTTTCTCTAAATGCAGGTAAAGTAGGTACAGTTTTTGCCTTATGTGGTAAAATCCTTCTCAGTGTTTTTAAGCAGTCTTGTGTCTAAGTAACAAACCTAGTTTTTCTATTTTTTCTCATTTGTCTTCTGTATTTATCTATTCATCATCTATCTGTATTTCACATTTCACATATTATGAAAATTATCATACTAATCACTTTGTATTAGAATTTATTTAATGCAGTGTTGCTAAGTATAAGTCTTTTAATTTGTTATCAGAAAAGTCTGTCTTATTTGAAATTTGAATTTTAAAGTCACTTGCATTCTTTGTATTACACAATTAAAGCCCAATTGTTGCAGTAGATGACCATTTAAGGCATTTATTTGGGAATCAGAAAGTATAATAAGTATATAACTATTGTGTAGGAACCCATGAGAAGGAGACAGCCTATCACACACAGAATGATAACTAGAAGCCTGAGTCAAGTTTCATATAATGTCTAGGTATGTATAAAATGAATCATAAGGCATCTGTGGAACCCTTTCATGGGTGAGTGTCACCTTTCTGCAATCAAATAGGAATTTGAATTAAAATTTAGATATTTATGGAAGAAATGAACAGATGAAAATTAAACCAAACTGAAAAGAATTTTGGGTTGCAATGTGACTGATTGTGGCATAGTTCTGTTAGAAAAAAAACAGAGTTTAATCCCAGAGTAAATGCCTCTCTAATAGAGGATAGTAATACCCACTGGAATGGCTATCACACTCAGGATAAACAAACAATGAGGAATTAAGTCTGTACTAAGCTCTCTTGCGATTGAAAAGACTTATTACTGGCACAGAAATTACAGTTCTAGATAGAAATGGTTCATTAAAGACTGAGGTGGGCTTTGTCGTATTTTTCTAACACAATCATTGAAGACTAAAAATGTTAGTAGTATTTAAAATAACAGCAACAGAATTTTCCGTAGAAAAGAATTGTACTATTACTTCTTTTTCTAGTGTTTTGTTATTTTGGTGTCATAGGTGCATCTGTGAATTTAAACATGGAAATAAAATACAGATGTTGTCATCTTCTTTCCAAATTAATCAGCAAAATTAAGTAATATCCAAGGTGTATATATAATAGGTGGATGTGTTCTATCCCTCCTCTCAATGAGATTTAAGTACTCAGCTGTCCTCTGTAACTAACTACTTAATACAGTAATAAAAAAAACACCTTAGGAATGTCATATATTTGTTAATACACTGTACATGAGACGGACTTTATGCAAAGGTCTTAGAACAATCCAGGCAGTGATCCTTTCCATATTAACTGTGATATCTGTGTCTTGTCCAAGCTCTGTTGCAAAACTGAGTATCACAGAAACCTGAACAGTGGATAATGAACAGAGTCTCTAAGCTCCAGAAGACACAGCAAAACTCTGGCAAAGGATGTTACTTTGAACATCCAGTTAGTGAAAACAACCTCACATTTTGAAAGGCAAATGATATTGTAAGGAGCAGGTATATAGAATATTAAAAGTGTTAGTGAGGTGTCTTAAATTAATCACTGTGTTTACATCTAGATTGAGAATCTTCAAAATCCTTCCCATCTTCAGATGTAGGATTTCATAGAAAATATTTTAACATAAATACTAGGATTTCAGACTAATGTGAATTGTAGCCATCTTCTGCTCATTTTCTAGAAATAACCTAAAGTTCCATAACCCAGCCCTGAAATTCTGCATCAATTACGAGCATAGGAGTTGTCATCAGGCAGTTATGAGTTATTCAGGAAAACAAAGCAAGGTGCACATGTGTTACTAATGCTGCAGCTGCAGGAAAACTGCCTATTTCCTGTATGAAAGCAGGATTCAAATTCACTTGGTTAGATATTAAATCTATTAATGTTAGGATGAGAAGAATTTTATGGAGCTGCTTAGAACATCAGTGAGTACACTGCAGAAGAATGTGGGGAGAAAATAACAGGGAATGAATGCTCTGGTCTTGCACTGACTTGTACTAAGCCCCTGAGAGCTATTGCATGTTCACTAAATTTCTGCTCAGAGACTGAGCTTTTTAGGTTTATTGGTGTTAATCATAGGAATTATTCCAGACAATTTGTGCTTGAGGAAATTACAGAAATTCCACAATAATTCAATTCACTTCAGCTACTATCAAATTCCATCAACTTACAAAAAATGTAGCAAGGTTAGTAATCTGTTATGTATCTATGTGAGATTCTCAGTGAATGGAAATTTCTCTGGCTGCAGGTTAACTTTTCAATAAAAAACAAGTTGTGAGCCAGGGATCACCTATGTTCCTTAACAGTACTTTCCAGTGTACTGTTATGCATGTTTTACTGCTATGTACATCTTTACCATTATTTTTAAGTGTACCTTCAGGGTCACTGAAGGTAACGCTCTCTTCTAAACAGAACTGCCATCCCACTTGAGAATATCTATTACTATAATCTTGTGAGGCTTTTTTCATCAAACAATAACATCACTGAGCTCATTCTGGTTTGAGAAAATGCTTTGTTCATTAAACACTTTTGTGCCACTGTCTTTTCTTGCTTTAGTCCCATCAGGCTTGCCATGCATACAAAATTCTTAATTATTGAATGTTAATTTCCTAACAGTTTCTTGCAGTGCATGAGGGCAAATTAGCTTATCAAATTAAAAGCAAGCACCTTGGAAAGTATTTGAAAAAGTTGGGTGTGGAGCAATTTTCTACTCAATAAAGTATAGATCTACTTATTGTATTGGTCCTATCAGTAATGGATCAGGGCTGACAAATTTACACATTCATTCTTGATACATTTGTTGTACTTGATTGAAAAGATCAGTTGCTGTCTCAATACAACTTTTAAAATAAAAGAAAAATACGTTGCATTTTAAAGCAACCTCTGACAAAGGGCCATACTTTCTGATTCTCAGGTCTGCAATATGATTGCTTCGTGATTGGAAAAGAAACCATATACAGGTTAGAAAAACAGTACTGCCATTACTTGTCATTTCTCACACGGAAAATGTGACTGATTGTTAACATCCACATATTAGGACTCTTAATAGAAAACCAACATCCAGAATCTGGGCACATTTCTTTAGCTGTGTCTGAAGCAGAGGTAAGATCAGCAAATTCATTGAGTCATACACATTAACAGCATGGAATATATTTAACAGAATGCACTGTATTTTAAACCTCTAGCCCTTCAAAAGCATCTAAAATGAGATTTTCCTTGTAATTTGTATATGAAACTGTTACACTGATTGGATTATGCATGCTCCCTCTGGTGGTTTATTTAATCCATAGAAATGCCTTTTGTTTGTTTGTTTGTTTGTTTCAATGGCTGAGATACTGTGACCATTTTTATAATAACAGCATACTACTGTCAGTTAAACAGTGTTTGGATACAGAAACAGCCTGAGTATAATCAAGCCTGTCTTCCTCCTATCTTTTAATTTGTAACTGAACTATGAAACATTCCTAAAGCAATAAAAAAAAGCAAAAAACCCAAAAGCCCCTTAAAAGTTCAAGTAGTTAAAATGAGGAAGTATTTAAAACTCAGGATTTTGAGCCCACCTTGAGGCTTTATGATGGAGTGATAGCATCAGCAGAGAAGGGAAGGTCAGTGGATGCCACCTATCTGGAACTCTGTAAGGACTCTGGCACAGTTCCCCACAACACCCCTCTCTAAACTGGAGAGGCACAGATTTGGTGGTTGGATAGTGCAGTGGATGAGGAGCTGGTGAGATGCTTGCATCTGGAAAGTGGTGGTCAAAGGATCAATGTCCCAATGGAGATCAGTGCCAAGAGATCCCTCAGGGGTCTGCACTGGGATCAGTGCTGCTTAATATCTTCATCAATGACACAGTCTGGGATTGAGTGACCCTCAGCAGGCTGGCAGAAGACACCAAGCTGAGCGCTGTGGTTTGCCTTTCCCTGCTCTCCAGTGGAATCTATAACCCTCACTGTGGTGTCAGCTATCCAATAAAAGCTGAGGAAAACATAGATATCAAACAATTGGCTATGTGTTTATTATTTGGATTTAATGACTTTCTTTTGTAAATGGTCCAGAGTTTTCTCTAGTCAGAATAGCAATTACTTTTATGGTTTTATAAATTCTGTAGGGAAGCTGCTTTGCTCAGCTGATAAATATTTTAGATTACATAAGAGTTACTTATAAATACTAAAATATTTGAGTCAACAGTTTTAAAATGAAAGCAGGTCTTGTCATTTGGGATATACAGAAAAACATAGCATTTTTCTTCTACCTGATACTAAAAATTTCTAGACATAAACTCATATTTGAAAGTTAACTAAACATGTTTTCAATTTCCTTCTAAAGGAAGAAGAACAAACAAGACATTTAAAATTTATCCAGAAATTCAGAAGACAAGTAATAGGGATTCTTTTTTATCTTCATTACTTTAAGGGCACTATGGAAAAATGTCACTTCATATTTCAACTGTAACATGTTTTCTTAAAACAATGCAGGTGCCTGAAGATTCTCCCATCCCTGCTTTCCGGATAATCAGCATGGAATGCAAAACAACTTGTTTCTTTATTACCTGCTTAGATGGGAATAGTGATTATCATAATAAAAGATTAGAAGTATCAAGCCTTAAATCACATTATTGCTACTGTTCCCAGACACTTTTCTGATTTTTCATTTTGCTCAGAGCACATTCCACAAACCCCAGCTATAACCTGTTCATTTACACAGCTAGTGCTATTGTGGGAACACAGGATTAAGCACTGAAATAAAATGCACTATAAATGGGATTCTTTCTTTTTTTTTTTTTTTTTTAGCTCAGGATTACTTTGAGAGTATAAGAAGCTTTGGGAGCTGTGCATGCACACAAAGGCAGCATGACTCCCTAAAGTGCATGGAGTGTCCTGGCTCATCACTGCACTCAGTCCTGGAATTCAGTCTCTTTCAGGGCACTTTTCAAACTGGGGCCAATACCATAAACTGATATGATTTCAAACCTTTTTATTCAATGCATACTCTGGAAAACAGAGACTCTTAAGAATAAGAGCGCAAAATCTCAGTTCTTTTTAGACTCAGGAAAGTCCCCAGCAGTGCTGCCTGGAAAGCAGTGCCAGGAGCTAATCCTGAGTCTCCAGGCAGCCAGTGACTGAGGACAGTGGAGCTGCTCTGAGCTGGAGACATGCAAGGAAGTTTCAGTGCTCAGCCTTACACTCCTCCACATCTAATGGGCCATTCATTCTTCAGAGGTGACTTATTTCCAGAGGATCAATGTTCACTTTATCTCCTGTGCCTCTGGGGGTCTCTGATCACTGACAGACTGTTGGACCAAGGCACTGTCACCCTTACTGAGTAGAGAAGCTTCATGGGGCTCCCATGAAGGATTTCACTGCTGATCCTTGCTTAGACTTATCTGAAGATTTTTTTCTTGTATAAAGTGTTGGACCCTTAGAGATATTTTGGTCCTAGATACTTAAGTTCAGAATTTGGTATAAACCTGCTTTTAGTACTGCTCTGCTATTCTGTAACTTCCCTTGAAAACCTAAGTGATTCTGCCAGCAAAGCATCCTTGTGGATCCAGCAGTTAGGCTTTTGGGTGCCCTGTGCACAAGGAAGACAGTTTTAAGGATTAAAAAGATTAAAAATTTGAATTTATGTACCAACAGTGACAACTGAGTACAGCTATCATCAAAATTGTTTACAGCTCCTTCCCCTTAGTACATGAGCACTCTGTTCCCTATCTTGAGTGTTGGGGTGATGATACCACACCAAACCTGACTGATGTTGCTGACATGGGAGATGATTTTATCCTGTATTGATGAAGGGAAGTGTGAAACACTCATAGCCTGAGTCTCCAGCATGCACAGATTGCCAGAATGTGCTCTTTGTCTGCTTATTTCTAAAATACACTGAAATATCAGTTTCATTTCACTGCCCAAATCTAAGACTTTCCTGAAGTCTATCAAAATAAAAACATCAATATCTAGAGAATCTTTATTTATTGGACAATCAACTTCAAATATTTTCAAGGGAACTCGCTATTTCAGTATATGCAAGCAAGTTTTACAAACTGAAGCTATAAAATCACAGCAATGTGGTCTTAAAGCTTCCAAAAACTTTCCTAGAAAATGACATCTCTAATGAGCAGGCTATACCAAGTGCCTAGGGTATATAAACATTTTCAAATGCATAAGGAGATGATATAAACAGAACTAAAATTCATAAATTCTCCACATTTTTACAGGTCAGGAAGTTGGAGATAATGGGAAAATGATCCACATTTTAGCCACAGGGGACCACAACGGGACAGATGCTAAAGTATTTCAGGCATTTTATAGACATGGATACTTGTGCTGGAGAAAGTTAGAATCCCATCTTACCTTACACAGTTTATAGTAAATCTCCTTTTGAAGAGTTTTACTTGTGAAACAGCTATGAAATATATGTAGTTCCAAAAGAAATTGGATCCTAGGGGATCCTCCATCTGCTGAAGTCAAAGGAAAATGATGTGCCTTTGCTTCAGTCATGATAAAGTTGTGTGACATGCATCATATTGGATTTCAGAGTGGATAGTTTGATGACCCCTTATGAAAGAACTAATGGTGATTTAAGCTCGTAGAAAGTGCAGGAATAGAGTTTCAGCTTTCAGTCACATCCAAAATGAACCTGTGTCTCCAGCCACTGCAGAGCTTGCACAGCAGTTGGGCTGAAGTTTCAGGTAGGAAACAACCCACTGCTGTAGGATAAAGCTGTTTTCATTCCAGCACAGATTGCCCACCTGGGGGAGTAAAGTTTTTCTGCAGTGATCCCACTGGTCAGTTTTTCTTGTGCAGTTAAAGGTTTGAGATCAAGTTTTGGGGTTTTTTTTCCCCAAAACTATACTTTTTTATGTGAATGATTCAATACGTGGATTAAATGTAATGCAAGGAAAAAAATGAAATACAAGATGGTGTTCATGGCAGTAATATTTCTCTGGCTAAATGGGGTAATACATTCCTGAGAAAAAAGGATGTGCTTCCCAATAGATATGTGTAGGCTTGTTAACCTCATGGAAGTCTGTCTGCTGGAGAATATCTCACCTTAGAGCACCAAGATACTACTGTGGCACCACGGAAAGAACATCTCTGTGTGTTCCAGGCATATCTGACCCTCCCTAGCCCTCAGTGCCCCCAGAAGCAAACTGGCATTGTCCCTCTGCAGAAATCTGAGTGCTGGGCTGGCAGGGAGGTTATTGATGCATTGGAAATCCATCACTGCCAGTTCAAAGCCTTCTTCAGGCTTCTGCAACAAAGGCTAATTGGCTTCCCCACTTTGGGATTTGCCTACAGACAAGAGAGGCAGTTTTGGTTCCTCATCTCTTGCACCAGTGTGTCCAGTCAGATTTGCAACTGAGAAGCATTATTCAGGCATTGCCCCTAAGAATTCCTCCTACTTCAAAAAGCCCTATGAGCACACATTTGAAAGTAGACTGTAAATATTAATTTCTTTGTCCTCTAGGCACTTCTGAAATGTCTAAGTTAATACTTCATGGAATGCTTTGCCCTTGTTTTTTCAGGCTGATTTTATCCTACTGCAGCAGAGCAATGTTATTATAACAGGAGATAAAAGTCTCCATTGATTTACAGGGCTGGTGAGTGAAGAGCAGGGACATACAGAGAAAAGCTGAAGGACTGTGAAATAGGAATTAACAACTTTCCATACTTTATGATTTTTAACCAGGCTATGAAATTTTTCTGTTGAGGAAATGCTTCTTTATCACATGCAAAAAGAACATTTTAACAAAGCAAATTTATTTTTGAGGGGAACAAACCCACAATGTGGTACTGAAACAAATGATGCTGGGAATAATTTTGATTTTGAACCAGACATTGCCACTGAAAATGGAATAAGATTTTTTATTTTGTATCTCTTGAAAATTAATAAACATGCTGAGAAAATGCAAGGTAAAAGAAGAGAGACACTAGACAGAAGTCCACAGAGAACATACAGAACTGGTAGAAATTTTTCAAAGCTGATACAGAATGATTCCTCATCACAATAATCCTACAGCATAACCAAATAAATATTCATTTTTCATATTTTGGAAAGCAAGTTGCCTCTTTTCATAAAATATTTAACCATTTATTATTTCAGATCTCTTTCTCCATGAAGATGAAATAGTTGAAATTGCTCATTTCAGAAAATGGAGAAGAGTGGCCAAAAAAGACAACATGACCTGAAGCCATGTTTCCAGAGGAAATAGCAGGCTAACAGATTAGGTGTAAAATCCAGTATAAGGTGTTCTGGGGACAGGACCACAGCCTCTGTGGTCAAGTACTACATGAACAAAGCCACAAAGAAAATGTTCTGATATCACAGCTGGCCCTGCTTTGAGTGGGAGGTTAGTCTAGATGACCTTTTCCATTCTGAGCTACTTTATGACTTTATACACAATTCTCCATTTGCTAAAACCTGACTGCATATTGTTCCTCTTGATAGATTAAAGTTGTATGGCATGACTTTTTTAAACTACTGGATTTCCCATGTAGAAGCATATTCTTAGTTTCCTTTCATCCTTCTCCTAAGGAATCCTCTCCAGTTCCTGCTTTTGCTGGTGGCCAAACAATATCCAAGACAACCTGCATGAAGTGATAGCCTCACTACCATCAGTAATGTCCTAATTAATAGCAATAAAACTGCTCAATCTACATGCTGCATCTTGTCAAAAGGCCAACCATGCTGCAGAGTGGAGACAGTTGGTTTTGGGAAACAGTGCAGGACTACCTCACAGTAGGCTCATCTTTGATCTCCACACACAAAAAAAAAAGCGACATTTTCTTCATTCAAACTAAAATTAAATAGAAATAGATGTGTTCGGGCTGTGCATTTTTTCAGCAGTAAATTACAACTTGCCAGTTGTGAGGGGACAGCCATAAATGCTCGTAAATGAGCAGAAGGAAACACAGTGTGGCTACATGCCTGATTCTGCTCCTGCTAAACGTTAAGGATAGAACTTAGTTCTCCACAGTGAGTTTGTGCTTCAGTGAGCAAAACAGGCTTTTCAGCAATTTCGGAACTCAGGAAACTCAGGTGTTCAGAAACTACAGAGAAACAAAAAGGGATCTTAAGGGTTGCCTGTTTTTCACAAAAGGTCTGGATTTTACAATATGATTGAATTTATCCAAACAAAGCAACAGGCCTTGCTGAAAGCAAAGCCAGCAGAAACTCAGTGCTGCAGCATCTATTGATGGAAGGAGAATGAAGCAATGCTCAAAAAAAGGAATCAGCTAAGGCAGCAAAGAACTGTTCATTCTTGCTTGGAACAGTAGTCTAGAAGGATTGTAACTCTTGAATATATTTGGTATGTTTCCTATTACCTGATTTGTCTTAGCTGCAATTCCACTAAAAAGGTTTTTGCAAGACAAATAGGCAACAGAGTTACTTTTTAAAGTGAGTTACTACAAGAATTGCAGATTAAGAAAACATTATAAAAACGAGCCAATTTTCTAATTCTGTGCTGTGTTCTTCAGCTATTCACCACTTCTTCAACATGATGTCAAAATGTTGCACTATTTCAGCACATTAATTACCTTTCATTGTTTCAGTATATGTCCATTTCATACAAAGTATTTCTAAACCTAATCACTAGAGCTGAAGAGCACAGCAACAATAAATATCCATAAGGATACTACATTTTGTTTCAGAGAACTGGCACTAAATTCGTCAAAAAGGTCAGTGAGTGAAAAACTTTTTGAAAAGCTGCAGTTGCAGAGTTTCCATTTTGCTGGCTGTACTTCAGCTGCTCCACAATTTAAATCACTCCTGCATGGACCTGACTGTCCTGGTCCATGTGTCACTGAGAGGCTGAGGAGACCCAACTCACCCACTAAGTGTAATGGCAGGTCAAAAGGAAAGAACTCGACTGTTTGGATGAGTTGGTCTCCCTCTGTTAACAAGGATGTTTTTACAATTACATTAACACCTTGCATCTCCATGGAGTTAAATAATTTTTTATGAAGCTGATGATATAGGGAGAAAATATGATTCTTATTATGATCTCTTTTTCTACCTCAAATGGATTTTGAAAGTATGACTGAAGAAACAAGAACAAGGGCTTAACTCCTGAGTCATTGTTTTGACTATTCTTCTCTCATTGTTGAAGTGAAATGTGACAATGATGTGCTGTGAGTGATCATACTCAAGATTTATGTTCATGTGAATGCATATATACAAACACAAATACAAAAACTTTTAATGCTGAATAACCTGTAGGCAATGGTTTTGGATAGCCTTTGAGCACAGCTCCATACCCACAGAAAAAAAGAAATTATTTTCTCTACCTTTGGAGTTTGCTGCACCAGCTGCAGTTGAAACCAATCTGGGCAGTGACACAGGGACCACAGCTGGTAAACTGGAGACAAGCTGGGATGCAGATAAACACAAATTATTACATTAGTCTCATACATATTTCACATAAAAAGCACAAAAGAAGAATACATCTTCTGATAATACAAATTTAGGAAGTCAACAGGTTCACACATCTGAAGTAAGACCCTGAACTCAGCCTATTACAATGCTTGCACAATTGCATACACAAAAGAACATTTCATCTGCGCTATTCCATTTGTAAATGTATTCCTACCTCCAGATCTGTTCATTCAGCTTTCTTCCTAAATTTTTATCTTTTTGCTCAATATGAAGTATTTTCTTAAATCTCTTTCTTCCTTGGCTCCAATGCTCTTTGGTGTTGCTAACATTCAGCATAAGCAGATAATAAGACTGAGAGAAAAATGCGCAAGAACTATAACTGGATTAAGAAGAAAAAAAAAGAAAAATAGATGTTTCTACTCTTTTTACAGTAGTGCAGCTGGCATTTTAAACCTCGAGATTTCTAAGCAATGTAGTTTTACCTTGGAAAAAAGAACCAGATGAACTGCAAAATATTTGGAGCCATTTGTTTGGGGATATGCCTTTGTGATGTGATGCACAGTACACAGAAGAATTCATGTTTGCATTGCAAGTATGAAAACTGTTCTTTTTTTTTTTTCTGGAGGGAAGACATTTAAAGGCAATATAATAATTCTTCTGAAAAAATGATTCGGCAGAAATTTCATTCAAAACCTATTGGGAGCTTTATACTTATAAACTAACTTGAGATACGTGAGGATGAACTGGAAAATGCATCATCCATATGGGAATCTAGGAGAAGATAAATGAATCTGTTTATGATTCCAAGTCCACAGATATAACAAAATATTTGAAATTGTGTGTGCTGCTGGGAGGGAGAGGGAGTTAGATGCTTTCTAGATCTGGCTCCTGCTTATGTAAGGTTTTACTTACTTGGAAGAGGTATCATTTCGACAGCTGAGAGATTGGTAATCTTTGACATCTGTAGCTCCACCCTGTGGTATTCATAAATTGTTCTTCTGCGGACATCTAACAGGAAAGAAAAAAAGAAATCATATTTTCTTATTTTGCAGTCTTTAGATTGTGAAAAATAGTGGATATTATGAATGCACACTGTTCCTTAGGTGCATATATGGCAATAATTTTTCTCAAGAATATATTTTCAACTTTGAATATCACAAAATAAGATGCAAAGATAGAGAATTTTTCAGTAGAGACAACCTCAGAGCTAACAGAAAAGGTAATCCTGGCAAAGAATTATGAAAATGATGAGTACGCTCTCAAGCATCTTAGCCATTGATTTAGGCAGAACATTTAGAGAGTATACTCTCAGACATTTTAGGGTGTATTTCAGATGCTTGCTTTCCTAAGACATTTTTCTCAGCTTACAGACTTGAGAGAAATGCTTTATATGCTCACTTTGTCACTTCTTGCCAAGATGTGCAAACAAAACTGATTTCATTGCTTAATCAAATTTTTTAGTTACAAGATGGCTCACATCTAAGTGTAGTAGAATATATTTTCATATTATAACATTATATTAAAGAAGACAATCTTCCTAAACAGGACTTACACATAATCTTTACACAGGCTGACTGCACCTGAGTTTCTCAAAGCAGAAATTCAATATAGTCAATGTACTGTTCTTAAGGGCTTTGAACTCACAAGCAACTGCAAGACTTAAGCACAAGATAAAACCAAGCACAAGATAAAGTGTGTGAAAAAAATCACACACTACTTCCCAGAACAACATCCTAAAATGTGTTCTGAAAATTACAGATTATATACATACAGTTACAGTACAGACTGGTGGGCTTGTACATTTGAAAATTGAAAGTACAACCTGTAACACCAATCTGACACAAAAATGACAGCTTTCTGGTGTGCTGGTTTCATATTTATGTTCTTTTTGAAGGTCTGCTAAACTAACTGAAATCAGAGCTAAATGCCATGACTGACCCTCTGCAATCATTCCAGAGAGGAATTCAGGGTTACGTACAAAGGGCTAACTGGTTATCTATGCCAATGACCACTCTGAGTCCACATGTAACAAAACAAAAGGGACTTGTAGACAGTCACAAACTCAGTCTTTGGAGGTCTTCTATGTTGCCAGTCCTGTATGGATTAGGGCACACCTTGTTGCTTGGGGAATCAGCTTTTCTGCCCTCTCTTTCCTCATTAGCTCTCAGGGACAAGTAGGCAGTGTCTCACTTTCAGACAATTTCTATTTAGCCCCAAATAAACCCCAGTGCCAACCACTTCGTGAAATTTATTTGAAGCTTTGCTATGACTTCACCCCTCCTGATAGCAGAATTCTCTTTCAGTATGAAATGAACTGATAATTGAACTATTTTTGTGTTACCTAAAAAGTCATTCTGACTAGTTAAAAGACAGATACGGGCAGGAGCCACCCCAATAAATGCCATGTCCTTCAGTCCCACTGGACAGAAAGAGTTTTCAATACCAAGCTAATTGTGTGCTGGGGTGGGGAAAATATCTTGCTAGCTGCAAGGGGTTTATGCTCACAGGATGGTCAGTCTCCTAAAAGCCCAATCAGATCGATTGTAAAATGTCTTTGAAATGAGCTCCTGCCAATGCTGAAGGCTGTAATTTGTTTACACAGACATCTTTCACATCCTCCCCGCAAAAAAAAACAACCAACAACCCCAAAAAAGAAGCAAGTGAATACATAAATTCAAATGCTAGGTGTTGACACACTTTATTTGAGCTGCCCCTCATCAGTACTGGTACAGACTAGTATATCTTAATCCTGTTAATGCTGAACCTTTCCTAACAGGCTCCTTACAGGGCTTACAAGAAATAAGGAGCTTCTGGCTTTCCAAAGACTCGGTAAGAATCAGAGATTCAGGGCACAGGGACTTTTACCTCACCCGGTGCATGAAATTTCTGAAAAACACTACTTTCAAGAGAATTAAGTGTGTTATAGATATTTAAAAAATCCTAATCATGCATATTTCAACATGGCTGTTGATTCCATTAAATCCCACTGCCTGACAGACTCAAATTTAATCTTTTTCTTCAGAAAGATGACTGTGTCAACCACAGGTGATAAGTTTGTATATGAGGCATCTGTCCATTGTAAAAAACTTAAGCACAGAGAGATATTTGGATAGTCACCTTCTAACATCTTTCCATATACTTGCAGACAGGTGGTTGGAGACATGAGCATTTAAATTTATCTGCCTCATCAGGCTAGAAAAACATGCCGGCCTAGATTCTTTTGAATGTATGACTTAAACATGCCATGCTTAGATCCTCAAAATGCACTTTTCTCTCCCTGTTTTGAATTGTGAGCTGGTTTCCCTTAACAAAATTGGATAAAAAAATAAACTCAAAAGGATAAACAGGAAAATGAATACTCTTCCTCCACACTTTCCCCCTAACCTCTTCACACACTTCTCCAAACCAGGACAGATGTTGCATTTCAGTCAGGTGGAATTTATTCTTTGTCTTATGCTGTCTATTTAGCTCTTTAACAATAAAGTGCTAGTGCAGAATCACAAAGAGCTCATGAACCCATGTGTACCTCAGTACAAACCTCAACATGGCAAGAACTAGTGAAATAATTTGATTCAGTAACATAAATATTTAAGCATCATGCACAGGTATTTTGTTATAATGAAATGTTGCATCAGGTCTAGCAGGGAAGGGAGGAAAGGAAAAGGAGTTTTGTATGCTTTGGAAGTACCATTCCTGGTACTCAGAAAATATGTGTATATTCTTCTCCTAGTCATGAAAATATTTTGAATTTCTACAAGTCTGGGGTTCTCAAACACACTTTTAAACTAAATGGTATAACTTTTAATATATTTTCTGAATAATTTTTCAGTATAATTTAAATTTTTTTAAAATATATTTTTTATGTTTGGTTTATTTACAGTATAGTTCAGATTGTTTTTTGGTTTGTTTTCATGGCATGTACTTGTGTTTTCTTTGAACAGGCCAAAGGTACAGTTCTAGCAGAAAAACCTGAAGAAAACACCAGATACTTGAGGTAAGAACATGTTCCTCATTGACTGAGACAGATAACATGGGGGTCAGAAGGCCATTTGAAAGAATCTTTTCAGTGGATAGGTAAATTATAGATGTACAAGATTCTGCTGTAACAAAATAGTTCTATGTAGTTTTATCACACTAATATTAAACTAAATAATGGAATATAAGTATTCTACAGAACAGAATCGAAAGAGTTGGCTAAATGTACTCGATAGGGAGAGTACTCTGGAGAGGGAGCTGTGCCAGGAGAGCACCAATGATTTTTTACCATGTGTGAAGGGTCAGTAGTTCATAAAAAAACATTTTAAATATGTGAGGGATCCATAATCTCTCTATATCTTTTCCATTACATAATCACTTTTCCTCATACACCATTCCTCAGCTAAAACCCGCAATACAGTGAAATGTGAAAATACTGGAGAAGCCATTCTGAGTTTTTAAACTGTATGTTCACCCAAATAAAGACCTTTGTCAGTGAAAGATTTCTAAGGAATTTGGATTGGCCATATACCCAGAAATAACTGCTAAACAAGGCCATATGTATTCATATAGCCATACTTTCACTTTTAAGTCTTGCCGGCTGATAGAGAAAACACAAATGGTAAGAAGGTTCATTTGATTATGCAGAAGTCAATTTGAAGGAAAAAATTTGTGAAACATATCCAGAAAACTGCAAGTAATTTGTGGAAAATATAAGACATAGAGAAGGAAGGGGCACAGCAGCTGTGTTATACAGCCACTGAATTTGTTTGACAGGGACTTTATTTAACAAATAAATAATGAATAAAACCTGTCAACCTGGTATATCTGACTGCTGTACCACAAAAGGTAAAGGAATCACAATGTCAAAGCATCTGTTCTTCAACAGCTTTATATTGCTAAAATTATCAATATTAACCAATTAACTGTCGGGGCACTGACACTGGGATCAAACACCAATGCCTGTAATCAAAACACATCCACAATTACTCCAATGAATATAACACACATCTAAATCTAGATAAAAAATCAGATTCCCTAATTGTATTAATTTTATAATTCTCTTAAAAATTACTAAAAAAATCCTTTTAAACCTGGAAGCTGCACCTCAAAGATGTATAATCTGTGAACAAGCCAACCAATGAAGAAGGCTCTGAAAATATCTTTATGAATAATGTACTAAGAGGTGTTCTGCCCCAGTGCTCTGTGCCTACCATACATGATTTACTTTGAAACTCTCCGTGTCCTTCCTCAATACCTGTTGTCAGCTAAGGAGCTCCTAGTACAGGATCTAGATGTGAAAAACTTGCTTTATTCCCTAATCCTAGCATGCACCAAACTGCCTCACTCTGAGATCAGTCTGTGGCCGGTTATGAGAATATTTTAAACTTTGATCAACTTGTGCAGTCCTGGGAAAATTGTCATGCTATGAAAGGTCAACAGCTTGCTCCTGAATCTAGTGCAAGGAGCCCAGCTGCCTGGATAAACCCTTTTGGACCAGCAGACAAACACACAGAGAGGCAGTAGGTGGTTATGTGGGATTAGTTACACCAGTGTAAAGAAGAATAAACACTATGATTTTAGAGTGATAACTTTGTTATCCCATTTTGCACAGAGGTAAATGATAACACTGCCAGTAAGGCAGCAGGAAATCAAACTTTGTGATTTCCCAAGTGATGCTGCACTTTTATACAATAGGTATCAGAGTGTAAATGGCCAGTGGTCTTTTACCCTTCAGGAAGGTAATCCTGAGGTTCTTTCAGGGGCTTCACTGCTGTAAACAAAGTGGTGAGACATTCTGAGCAAACATTTACAACATGAAGAGTTGTCACTTAATTATATGCTTGAGTTACATTACATATTGAGTGACACTAATTGCACTGAAACTGGAGTATTGATAACACATAGCTCAGCTACAATTTCATTTCTGTACACAGTGTTGTTGAATAACTTCAGTGTGATTAAATGTTAAGTTGTCAAGGCATGGATTTCCCAAAAGAGCTGCATCTGGTACAGAAGAGGCCAAAACCACAGAGAATAATGTCTCATTGTGGAGAAAAATCTACTACCCATTATCTCTTAGTGCAAGACTGGCAATTCACTGTGTAGATCCCCTGAATCTGGCACTCTCTCATTTTGCCTGTGCATTTCTTGGTTTTGTGGAAAATAAGCCCAATATGGGAAGGCTCTCTGGTGGGGTTTTTATTGCTAAAATACAAAAAGTGAGTTGTAGGAAAGGCTTTTTCATTTCTTCTTGCACAACAAAAGGCTAATTGGAAGACAATAGGGAAGAGCAGGGGAACAAAGGCGAGAAACAGTAACCCTGAAGGAAAGGAAAACAGAGGGGAAGAAAGATGGTTATGAAGTTAAAGAGAGCTCTTGGGAGTCTGCAGAAGGGAGAACCAAGGACACCACAGGCAAGTGAAAGAAGGACCAAAAACAGAATAACAAGGATGGCAGAGAAATAAACAAGAAATTAAAGGGAACTGGTTGGAAAAGGTGGGCAAGGAACAAAGTTCCTGAAGCAGCAAAGGTGTTTAAAGAAGACTTGCTGCAGGAATAAGTAAAGCTCCCAGCTTTGTCATCACCAGTTGTGTTTCCAGCTGGAAGACATCCATGAAACCTTCTCACTGTATTTGTTACAAAAGGAAAAATAATTAAGGTGCAAGTGTTCAACCTATCTGAAGAAGAAAAAGAATCAGGATGATCACTCTGACTTACATATCAGAAGCAGAGTTCCAGAGCCTGGAACTTCATTTGAATTACCTGGAAAGAGCTAAAACTTTTCCTCTGAAATTAATCAAAGGACTTAGTTTGCTATTTTGCTGTCATATAAATCTCAGAATAACCAGGTTAACCTCGATGTTGATCAGAAATTTACTTCCCTTAACACATTACCATTAATTCCAAAACACCTCTAGAGTATATACAGGCATATCTCTCTCTAGATATAAAATAGTGGCTAATCTGCAATAATATAAGTGGAAAATAAAGACATGGTATATAAGCAAGAAGGAGTAGCAGATCAAGGAAATATATTAAACAAAAAACACACAGAAAGCCACCTGCCATAAGTCTCCCATCTCCATGCTCTAACTCTTAAAGGATAAGGTGAAAAAGTTTATGTGCCTGTATGCTTTTAGGGGCAGATAAAAGAGGTACTACTGAAAAGACTTTTTATGATGAAGTATATTAATAAAAATAGGTATGATATTCTCAAGTTCCTCCACTTAAAAGAAGTTCAGAAAATCATTCCTTTTAGCTCTTGGCTCTTCAAGAGGATACTTTTCAGCATTCATTAAAATGCACTTTTGAAATGAAATGGCTGATCAAAAAGCATGTTTTGCTTTCCTCAGAATGAAATATGTTTGCCTGGCTTTTGAACTCACCTTTCAGAAGTATTGAAAAAGTTATTTCCCATCTTTTGGTCAGTACATCTGACAACAATCTGATAAATAGTTAGCTCTAAATCTTCTCAAATTACTTAAATAAATTAGGTCTGTTATGCTGAAATTTTAGAATACTGAGCATACAAAAGGCACTAAAGACATTCAGCATTTTTAAAAATTGAGGGCATATATTTGTTCAAACATGCTTATGTTGTACTTAGTGTCTCTTTCCTTTTCAAATGCACAATATATACAAAAAGAACTGACAGAGCTCAAACAGGAAGCAGTAGAGTTTGGTGTGGATTTTTTGTATTATTTGAGGTGGATGTTTTTGGCTTCTTTTCTTTTTTAATAACTGGCCATGAACATAAAGGGAGGGGCTACTTTGATGGAAAAATCTTTGATAAAGTGGTAATGTAGAACTAGTAATTACACTTCCTGGCCTTCTTTTAGGACAAACAACAATTTATGTTCTTTCATTGTCTTAAGAAGCCAACACAAATAAAGTAAAATCATAATTCTGTCCTATCACTTTTTCAGTAATTGACTAGAGCCATACTTGATTTAATAGCTCTGAAAAACAAGAATGCAAGAACATGCATATTTTAAGAGCATCTGATACTGGCTTTCTATGAGCTGACATTATTTACCTGTTGTGTCAAGGTGCTATTATATTGCCTGTATACATCAATATAAACCTATTGCATTGAGCACACAATTCAGCTTCAGGAAAATCTACAGTGAAATGATGGTTCCCTTGATTAATATTAGCTCTAGTGTAAGCTGCAATCTAGCAAAAATAATCATGAATTATCACTGTCCACGGAACCAGTAGTTAGGGGCAAAAGCAATGCATTGTAAACAGCAATACATTAAAAATGCTCTCAAAACTACTGTAGCAGTGGCACATTTTATACTCCCTACCTACATTATAGTCTCATTTCTGTTAGCAGAAAGTGTCATGTGGAAAAAAAAATATAGATATGCTAAAACCTGAAGATTAGTAAGTAACTCTGCATTCATCAAAACCAGTATTATTTAGTGGTAGTAAAACAAGATGTTTGTCTGAAATATTTCTACAAAAAGAAACATTCAGACTTGAATAAATACTCACATCTATATGTAAATCTAATACAAGTCCTTCAGTGCTGTTCAACTATGGAGGCCTGATGTCAAAAAATATCATCCTGTTGCATCTCTTGGACAGAATTTCTCTGTGACTATTCTCATAAACTCTTTGCATAAGCCCATCAACCTAATTTCCCCCGAATCCATATTTGGAGCTCTTATAGACCGAAGACTCAGAAATATTCAGATGGTTTGCTTGCAAATATCACCCCCATTACTGATTTTTTTTGCCTAGTTTCATCTGTTCTTAAACACTCAAAACCAATCCATGCAAACATAGGCACATCACTACTACCTATCATACTTCAGAAACAAATTTCTTGTCTATTAAGTGAAATCTTGGCACTCTCACATCCTTCACACTCAGAGCTCACAAGTAACAAACAGTACTGGAATCCTCCATATTCCCCATGACAGGACATGTAAGACATAGAATTGATACTCCCTCATGTTAAAGACTGTTTTATTTGTGATGAGGAGATAGGATGAGCTGAGAGGCCAATAGCACCTGCTTTTTCAGTGTCAGCCCCAGCTGTCTGTCCTAAAGCTGGGCTGGATCAGGTTGGTCTCTGTGAGTACCACAGGTCTGCCAGAGTTCACTTTAGGAGAATACACCTGGACTCAGACCTAGGAGGCTGGAGTTCACTCTAGGAGATTACATCTGGACTCAGACCTAGGAGGCTGGTTCAAGCACAGCTCCTTCCATTTACAACCTGCCATTAAGGCTTAATCAAAAACTGAATCTACTAAATTTTCTCCAAATACGTAAGTACAATAATTTCACAACTATAAGGCGTACCTTAAAACCTAAAATTTTGATTGAAACCTGGAAGTGCGCCTTATAATCTGGTGTGCCTTGTATGTGGAAACAGTTTGAGTATTGAAGGGATCTCAAAACCATTTCTGTTTCACATTGTGCAGCAACAAACATGAAGCTCACAATCAAATGACCGCAAGCAGGCAAGAGCTGCGAGCTGCGTGAGCCGCATGAGCTGCGAGAGCCACAAGAGCCATGCAAGCAGTGAGCGCAGCAAGAGCAGAGAGCAGCGATAGCAGCTAGCAGCCTGGTGCCAGGGGCGGCTGCAGGGAGTGGGAGAACAGCGGCCAGGAGTGCCGGGGCCCGCAGCACGGGGAGGGCGCCTGGGGCTGCGTTTAAAGGCTACACCGATCTGTGAAAAATGTCTGCAAATTGAGCACCTGCCAGTAAACCCCGCAATCGTGCGATTCCGTTGCTAATTCATTAGTTTGCGAAAGTCGCGCGCAGATCCTCGCTGCAAAAAAAAAGTGCGCCTTATAACCTGCTGAGCCTTATATATGAAAAAAGTTCGGAAAATTGCTGACAGCCCGGAAGTGCGCCTTATAATCTGGTGCGCCTTATAGTCGCAAAATTACTGTAAACCCGGTACACTTGAAAAGTGAACATTTTCTCTAATGGCTAAACAACCTCCAAGGGTTCTGTACACAGTACATTAAAGCTTTGAGAAAGTCACACTTGATTTCCTACTATTTGTTTTCAGTGTACAAGTAAAGCCAGACAAAACTGAATGACACCTGCAATACTGCTGCCTTGACTACGTGAGCTCAAGATATTATTTAATAAGTACATCTCTTTTTCTTTCCTTTCACTAATATGTGTACATGAATTTGAAGCACAGAATAAAGTATCCAGAGCTTCCAGCCTGGATATTTTTGAATACAGACGGTTTTTCTAAACAGATTGCATCTTCTTTTCTATGGATATGAATGCATGTTCCAGATAAAGTATCTTATGGACAACCAAATTGAGCCAGTTAAGAGTTTAATTTGACATTATTTGACTGGCCATTTAATTTTATTTACTTAATTTATCAGCTCAAAAGAAACAATGACAGGAAAAGCCATATTGGGAATCATCAAGCAAATAAAATTACGCTTGAATTAACAAGCTGAAATTAACTAAGTGATTTGTTGTGCAGCTAATCACCCTTGATGAAATCAGTTTATACTATTTTCTCAGCCTCCAAATCATTTAGCACCACTACAATTCTACATACTGGGAATTTGCTGGATCCTGTGCACGACCACAAATGCATCTGAAAGTCCCACTTTCACTGGGTGGTTGGTTGAACTTATCTGTGTCACAGCAACAGGAATCTAAAAGACAAAACAGGAAGATATTATTGAAATATTGAATAGAAAAAACTACTAAAACAAAAAAGCACTACTAAAATGAACACTTAACCAGTGTAACTTATAAGACCTAAATAAATATTTTATACAACTTAGCACAATAGAATCAAGATTTTTTTGAAGCTAGAAATTACTGGTTTTAATTTGTGTTTTACCATGTTTTCTTTGCATTGTTTTCACATGAACCCCTAGAGTTCAGTGACAAAGTAGAAAAGGGAAGTAATTTCCAGTAATTTATTTCCCTCAACTGAAGAAAAAGTGGTATGATGTGCTAGTACACTCAAGAATGAGGAGACAATACCTACTGTCTACTGTTGAACACCAAGACTGTGAAAGATAAGCTTAGGATGAACATTTAAAAACTTTTGGCTCAGTCAACTTGCACTGAAAACTGTGTGAATGTGTAAAGAGGTGTGACAGAATGATAAGAATATTTAATATGTTCTTGAATAGCAGGAAAACAGTGCTGTGGTAAACACAGAAAATTCCCAATACTCAATTGCCAATATCTAGAAGAAGAAATAAAACTTTTCGATGATCATAGACCATTCCAGCTTTACCTTACAGATCTATTGACACTGGGTAACATGGCTGCATGAAAACAAATGTCAGGGTTGATTTCATTCTTGGGGCAAGATTGCAGCTTTGGCTGATACTTGTACAGATTTAATAGGACTGAAATTGTTAAAGATACTTCATTTAGTGACATGTAGCATTTCTGCAATATTAATATAGTTAACTACATGGATCACAAAAAGCAGCCATCACTAAAGGAGCAGCTCAGACTGACAGCATGTCTTTACAGCATTCAGAAGTTCTACCCAAGACTGACAAGGAAACATAAACTTACTGCCTAGCAGTTCTCCAGACGGCACCAGCAGAGTAAAAATAATGAAATGCCTGGCTCAATTAGCAAGGCTAGACGTTGAAAAAAATGCAAAGATATAATACAGACAAAAAAAGTGTGCAAAGTAGAGTTTGGGGACCATGGTGTACAAAGCAGCAGATCTGGAAGGAATCTCTATATTGTAGTGGATGAACAAGTCCAGCAGTCAGTCTCAGCAAGAAAACTTAATTGATATGATCTTTGGTTACAAAAACAGTGAAATATAGCCTAGATGTGGGGGTGACCATTTTACTTGCACCTGAAAATTAGATCATTGATGATATATTACAGAGATTTTGAGAGGATATATTTCTCAAAAAGATGCCAAAAATTAAAAGAAGGAAGATTAAAAGTGTCATAAAAACATTCTGTAAATTCTCCAGTTCTCAAATGCCATTAACAGAAGTGTTAGAGTGTTCCATCCATTTGACTTTTGGGTGAAATACTGAAAAGCTGGTTAGATTACCACAAACAAGTATTATGACAGGCAGATATTACTCAGGGGCTAAAGAATCTTTTATTCTAGAACAGAAGGATATAACCAGAAGTTGGAAACTTCAGGCAGGTACTTTAGGAGTAGAATAAGCCACGGCTTTCTATAAGCAATTATGACTTCCTTCCAGTTGCTGCTTTCAGATATCTTATATTTGGATATCTTATTTTTCAAAGCTGCCCTTCAGTTAACCAGAACTTTCTAGGCTCAACACAGATAGAACTGGATCAAGTGCAAGAAACTGAGATACAAGGTATTAGTTTAGCTAACCCAATAGCTTACTCTGGCTTTACTTGTGTAAAACTACAAAAATTATATAGTTGGCCAGTATTTTTCACATAGCAGAAAAGTGCTGAAGTAAAAACCTGGTTATTAATCCAGTGACTAAGGATTCAGTTCTTTTTACCTGACAATTAATAGCATGATTTCTGGCATGTGAGTTAAGCATCTGTAGTTCTCTTTCTTCCCAAAATACCTTTTAGTTTTGCTTTTTCCCAATTACACTGGTAAGTAAGTTCTGGTGAATTAAACATTGTCATAAATTTGCATTCCTTTTACTTAATTTAGCGATGGCTTTTTGAGGGGTTCTTACATACAAGATCTGGCGTGGTATAAAAAAGGCTTGTAGCATGTTGTCAAAATGACAGGAAAAAGAGAACTGGCTTGGAAATACTGCCAGCAATACATCAGCTTAAATTTGGCTTATATCAGCTGAGCTCTGATGCAGTTATTGGATAATATGACAGAAAAAGGCCAAAAGCCACGTTTTCAAATTCTTCAAAATAAAAGACTCATTAAGTTCACAAATAAGTCTATAAATTTTCTGCAGCATGAAAGCTTAAACAAAATAAGGAAATTATTCACAGTTCCAGAATATTGGGAAGAAAAGCTTACATTAACTATCAAAGAAACTGTCTTAAAGGATTTTGCGGAGGATACTCTAGACAACCTATTGAAAGTTAAGTTAGAAAAAGCACTGATGAGGAGGAAGCAATGACTTTCTCTTCAGAGTCAGAAAAGAAACAGAGCAGATGAAGAAAGGACACAAACTGTATTTGGAATTGGCATTAGTAGGTGTGTGACAAAATATGCTGGCAAAATTGTCATCTTAATGCATAAATTGTGTCTGATGCATGAAAAGGATTATACTCAGTTGTGTCATGTGAATGTAAATTGGGAGAAGATGCACTCTGGTCTTCTCGAATAAGAATCCTTTCCTTTCTTTCTTTCTAGTCTAGTGCCTTTTCACATGTGCATTGTGAATTTTTGAATTACTCAACAATTTGTATCTTTCCCTCAAAAATTATGGAAATAGCAAACCATTTCATTTTTTGATTTGTTTTGTTTTGTTTCTGGGAACGAGTGATGATTTCTTGCTGTACTAATGCCACAGGTTAGGGGTTTGGTTTATTTTGTTTGTATGTTTTTTAAAATAAATTCATTTTCATTACAACCTGGTTAAGACCTTGAAAGTTCATAAAATTATGAATGACTAAGTTATATGTGGCACTAAAATAGGATGCAGTAGCCAAGTTGAACAGAAAATACATAGAAAAATTTCAGGAGAAATTAGGAAAATTTGAAGCAGAAGTAACAATGGATTTTGCCAAAATCCCTGCAGGTATCAATACTCCAGTGCTGGGAATTCTACTGAGAGCATGGAACTTTCAGAATATTTTCTAAAACAAATTAGAAAGTAGTAGAGTCCAATCTAACAGAAGCAGCAGCCCAAAGTTTGGATATATGTATTAGAAAAAGGCCTTAGAAACAAGAGCATCTGTAAGATAAAAAAAAAAAAAATTAAATTAGTATAGTCTGCTCTTAAAAATGAAGGGCAACCTGTGTGAAACAATCATACAGTCAGAAATGCAATAGAAGTGGAAGGCAATCTACGACCCTCTCCTAAGGAATACTCTAATTCTCCTGAAAAACTACAGCATCATTTCACCTGTATTTACAAAATAATCTATTAATTTTCAAGGTGTTGAAAAAGAAACTGGTAATGTGTGAACTGAGTGCCATATTTCAGGTGTAATCTTTTGCATGAGATGTCAAGATAAAAAGAGCTTTTACCATATGCTGTCTGATTAGGCAACATTCCCTTCTGACAGAAAGCTTCTAGTAAATATTAAAATAACTTATGGAAAATTACAGCAAAACATGGATAGCAAGCAGACAGCTGCTGTTCTGGATTTCTCACCTGAATGGCAAGACATGTCATAACAGGCTGACATGTTAAATAGTTGAGCAGAGAGCTAGGGACATGCAAGTGATTGCTAATGGTTGGTAAGGATTTTACAGCATTGCCTTCATAGAATGGTTTTTAGCTAGAATAATTCTAAACCACCTGTTAGCTCTACCACAGACAATGGGATCTTTTTGTGGTACAAGTCACCAGTTTATGAATAAACTTCCCACCAACACTGAGGACAGTAATGTCTACATTTTGGATTATATACTTTCAACAGTAATGAGAAGGGCATTTAGAATTTAAGCTGAATTCTATGTATCATTGGGATCTGTAAACTAGACAGTATTTTTCATTAGACTTTTTAAAATTAAAATTAAAATTAAAAATAATATATTCTTTTCAGACAACTTGTGTCTGATCAGTGATTGGCAATTTTATTTAACTTTCCTCAGTTAAATGAAAAGCTGAGGTAGTGGTAATGGAGTAAAGGCTGCAAATAAAGAGTGTAGTTGTCTGGAAAGCTCAGCCTCAAAACCCATTCCCCAAGTAATTCTGATAGAATATACTAGTTGGAACTTCCTAAAATATTTAGAAAAATCTTTTTTCAATAGATTACAGATAATTACTATTATCGCTTTAAAAATCTCTTTCCTTAGCTATGTGTAATAGCTTTCAAGTAATGTTTGGTAATTCCATTCAGGACAGGAATAACTTATGAGAGGGGATGAGTTCAAAGATTCAGAAGCAGCAAAAAGCACAGTATTCCATTTGCAAATTCCAGGTTTCTGCCTCAAGATTAATGAAAAGAACATTAATAATTCCTAACCACAAGAGCAATGTGGTTTTGGAGGAAGCTTCCAGTAGTGTAATGAGAGCAAGCAGCCTGTGCATTGTAGCTCAGAAATTGTTTATCCATGGATTAGATGTCATACTTCCCTGCAGCTCTAGGAACCACTTGTGGTAAAGGAGTGGCCCATTTACCTCTGTTTTCCTAAAGGAGTGTTTTCTACTACCTGACACACTGCATCATCATTTTCTTTCGTGCAAAATACATGTGAGATACTCTCAATTTAGAGCAGCAACTTCTAATACCCATATTAGATCCATTTTGCATAGGGGTGGATACTAACAGAGAGTTCAGTGCATCTCATAACCAGGAACAGAAATCTCCTGAAAATGTTAGAATGTGTGTCAGAATGCATATATAGTTCTTGACAAATTTATCTTAAAACTAGTATCTGTCCCTACCTCTCTAGGTCTTGAAGGCAGGAAATTTTCTGCAGTCTTTAGAAGTTTTTGCTTTGCTTTAAAAAGTTTTCAGCAACAGGAGATAACCAAAGCTTTTACTGCACACTCCTTTGATCAAGTACAATGGAGCTTCATTGTCCTAAGCAGAGTAAAGCTTACATAAAGGCAAATTCAAAATGGAAATAAACTGCATTTTCATAGATGAAGACTGTAACCTGCACCTGACATTCAGAAAAAAACCCAAGCAGGCCTTGCATCAGCGAGTCTTTTATAAGAAAAGGAAAGCCATGTACATGGGCACACCAGAAGTTTCAGGTTTCTACAATAGTGATGCAGTAAGAACATCTTGCAGCAATCCCTTTCCAAGCTGCAAAGACAGCAGTGAAGGTATGACTGCAGCTAGCAGAAAAACCCAGATCCTGTCTAGCTTTCTAGTGAACAGCACAGGAGTGTTATTATTTCTGCTTCATTAAAGCTGCACAGCTACAACACAGGCACGAAAAATGAGCCTGAAGGCTCACAAGTGTTTCATAGCAGAGAAAGAAAAGAGGTTTCTCCAAATCTGGACAGTCAATTGTATTACTGATTAGTTTCTTACCATATAGAGGATAACTGAGAGTTGCATTTTGAAGAGAAAGTCACAGTTTGCATGCCAAACAGATTAAAATAACAAAACAAAACAGAACAGCTACCCCAAAACAAGCCAAACCAGAAAACAAACAAAAGAGGAGGAATTATTTTGTTCCTAAGACTTAAGCTTGTCTACTTTCTGATTTTTATTTGCATAAATTAAAGAATCATAGAATACCAGAATGAAAGGGGCCTCAAGGATCACCTGCTCCAACCTCTCTTGGCAAAAGGACTGAAATTCAACTAGGCTATAGCTTCCAGAGCTCTAGCCATTCTAGGAAAAAAAAAATCACTCATAGCAACAACTGGAATTCTGAAACATTTGGGGAATGCACAAGAGCCCATTTAAGACAACATATTGGTGCTATGAAGGCAAACCAAATGGCCTCAATCTAAGCAATTTTATCAACAAACAGATGGAAAACCTCAGAGCTAGCAATACAAACCAGTTATTTCTTGTTTCAAATATATGAACTTAGAAATATGTGAGTTGCCAAAAAACTACAGCTGCAGGAAATAGGTGACCTTTTAACAATAACCATTGAGTCTAGAATATATTCTGAAACAGGTCAAAATCGGGTAAACTAATTGAAAAAATTAGATCCTATCTTTCAAAACCGAAGGGAAATTTACCAAAACCCCAGGAATTTACTTAACAACTAACACTCACAAGCATCCAAAATTGCGCAATTGAAATCCAGAATTAGTACATTTTTTTCATGTTGATGTTTTTAAAGTCAATGATATGAACAACACTTTAACAATGATGTATCATTTTCATCAAAATAGTGATCTTATGAGCAGTATAACAAAATGATCTTACATAACTGATCTTTCAAATATCTTCCCTCCCCCTCAAAAAAATGTAGGGAAATTCCTGATATGTATAAAGTAATTTTTCCACTTAAATGACAATTCTCAGACCCAACTTACTTCTTTGTAGCCGAAAATGATACGCCCATCATTGAGAAGTGTGGCCTGAAAAGTGAAACTCCCCAGGTTGTAATTATCCTGCAGATGTACATGGTCCCACTGGACAACTAGTGCTGTGCCTGTGAACCCCAGAGTGGGGGTAGAGAGGCAAAAGGAAGAAAAAAATATGAGAAATATATTAACTGACTGTAGGATAAGTACTTCACTTGAAACAAGAACAGTGATCTTTGTCTTTTTATCAACTTTTTGATCCACACCTTGAAATGCCAAAGATATTACAAACACAAGCTGGAACTGAAATCCTCTTAAATGTAGACAACCCAGTGGTACACAAGCACAACTACTGCACAACTACTGTTACTGGTCAAGTAACTTGTTTGAAATTGCACAAGAAATCAACAACTGCTAAAGGCAGGATCCAGCAGTTCAGGTGTGCTGCCATTACCACTTTTCTGCAGTGGCATTCTTTACACTCTATACGCAAACCCCGATGACTTTGAAATGTGAAGTGCTAATAGTGTTCTCTGCTTAATGCAATATTTCAAGAATTCAGATATTTCATTAGCTTTGCATTAATTAAATAACATTAATTATTTTCCTGTATGGCACAAGCCCTCGCTGAGGTTCTGCAAATTGAAAAATGTGAGGTGTTGGCAATAAATAGATATAGTTTAAATCAAACTCACTAAGAATTCACAGATGGGGTAAATATTGAATCTGGTATTCAGAGATTTAGTTGCAAGAGCCTTTTTAACATTCACAGGAATTCACTGGCTGAAGATGCACTTATCGCACTGAAAATATTTCTCAAGCAACTTGTATACCCTGTAAGCAAGTTTTACAGATGTTGAGACACTTATCACCAAAACTGTGTTTACTGAAAAGAACATTTTCATCTCTAATTGCCTTCCTCAAAAACTTCTTTTTGGCAGTAATGAGAGTCATGTACTTTGATTAAAACTTTCATTTCCTTTCTTCCTAGAATGTTCTTGTGATGGGTAAATACATATTCAGCTCAATATATTTTTGATATATCCCTGAAAAATCTTTTGTTATGGATTTGTGATGTTACTGTCATGAAAACATTTTGACAGGGGTTGTCATGAAACTATGAGCATACAAATTTTGGGTCCACCAAGTCCAACACATTACTGTTCGTTGTGTCTTTCTATATAGTATGTACTCACTAATTGAGCACAGAAAGCATTTTGTACTTTGTGACCACATTCATTAACTACTTTCTGAATATTTATTTGATTTCATAAAAGTTTATTTTATATGCAAATTAGCGTCTAAAGTTATTTGAACAAAATTATCCAGAATTTCTTCTAGTCAGTCACTGAGTACTTCAGATCTATGTGCACCTCAGAAGCCCAAGCTAAAATGGAAATCAGCTGCCACCCAAACTGTCATCTCATTCCAGAGGCTTCTATGTAGAGTTGTGTGAACCTAAGTTCCTTGCAGTTAGCTCCATCAGTGAGATTGTGATGGATACCCACACTTTGTGCTTTCCCGCTGCAGATGCTGCTTTATGGCAGAGCACTTACTCTTGGGGACAAAGCACAGATGAGTAAGAAGTGAGATGCTGAAGGTGCAATCTGCTCAGCTCCTTTTTACTTGTGTTAAGATAGGAAATTCTTTGTTCTAAAGCCGATGGAGCTGAAAAGATGATGCATTACACATGAAGAGGAATCCAAAATCTCCAAGAACTGTTCAACCTCATAACGAAAGCCATGTGATAAACACTGGAACACCTGTTGTGAGGACTGGAAGTCAGGACTATGGGAATTAGCAACATCTTCTCCAGAATCCTCAGACACTTTAACTAAAGATGACAAATCTCTGGCCGTAAGATGAAATATTTACAACGTGAAAATTATGCCTTCTTCTGTTTCAAAATTCTTCATGGAAGAAGTAGGATTTTCTCAGGTATGTATTTTATTCAATTTTTAACAAAAACATTGCAATGAATGGATTGTAAAGAAAGGTTATGACTATATTAAAAGATATAGAATACATTTAAGATAACTGATCAAAAAATACTATTGGAAATATGAAACATTTTTGAACCTAGTATCAATTTTTGCTTAAATTCACTATAAATAAAGATGCATAAAATAGCACAGGTGTATCCAGGACAATCTAGAAGTAATGGATCTCATGATATTAAGTCATGATACTAAACTCTCTAAGTTTTAGCTGTCACTGTAGTTGATCACTAAAGGCCTGAGGTAAAGCACCAGATGCCTTTTAACCACAAAGGCTATGTTTCTAAAATATTGATTACAACTGACTTCAAGAGAAAAATATCCACACATTCAAGGGCTTTGAAACTTCTCAGAGTTTCAAGTATAGCACTGCAGCTTGCCTTTTCCTTTTTCAATCTTTTTTACAAGGAACTGTTGAGAACTCGTGGTGTAGATGAGTGTATTGGATTCCAATTCAGGGACTCCGTGAACACTTAGTCATTGACAGGTTTATTAACCTTATCCCTGCCCTGCTTCTGTGTATTCTTGCTATTGCACTCCACAAATGCTATTTTCATTTTAGGTAGTGGGCAGATTGTATTCACTAGATATACTTTGAAGTAACAGGAATTTACACTGTTGTATAAGAGAGATTTTCCCTTTATAACTGATAAAATGCATTGCTATTTTGAGTTTATGTACTTCACATCCAGATAATATCTGCTCAATTAAGAAAAGGCATTAATGAATCTCTGCTGTGTTCTAAATTCATAACTGCTTATAGATGTCTAGTCACCTGCTCTGTACAGCCTCTAAATTAAAAACAAAAAAGAAAAATATTTTTAAAAATCCTCAGTGTTTCTTTCAAAAATATTTATTTGGGAAAATAAGAAGAGCAAGGGATACAAACACATTTATTTATCAAGGACTGCTACATACCATTATCAAAGTATCTGACTGTTGAATTTCTTGACACACTGGGGTCAAAATTTGCCATTAAAGGTGCAATATATTGAGTAGCTGTTAGCATTCGATGCACAACTTCTCCAGTATATATGAAACCTACAATAAAAAAAAATAAATAAAAAAAATTGAGACCATTTCAGTAAATTCTGAAAAGATTTAATAGAATGGCAGGTTGAATTAGGTATTGGCAGAGCATTAAAGAGTCATCTGAGAGAAATTAATCCCACCACAAATTTTATAGTGAATTAAATAAGAGGTAAAATTTCAGAAAAACATCTGTGATGGCTGCCAGAAAAACAAGATCCAAAATGAATAATGGAACAAATAGTTCAAGAAGGCATTTTACAGAAATAAAAACAGTGAAAACTCAAGGAAGAATATCTCCAGTTTTGGGCAAAATGCAGGTATGTGGCACTATGAAAATAAGCCATTTACCACCAGGCATATTCCATAGTGCTTTCTTTTATACTTTCCAAAAATCTGCAATTTTTTTTTGGTGCAATTTTTAACCTCTTTTAAAGTTACTTTAATCCTTTTTCATATTTCTAGACACAAGAGTAAGGGACTATTTCAGACAAGAGGTGACAACCTTTAAAAAAAAGTCAGATGAAAAGTGGAACAGATAGCACTTTTTCAGGTTTGTAAGGCAAATAACATTCCTACTGCATTCTCTGCTGTGTCAGGTCTCTCTAGTCTGTCCTATTCATCCCTGAATTGACAGCACTCCTCAGATCAATAGGAGGCTTCTTTCCTCTGAAGTGCTCATCCAAAGCCTCTTACTGCTTTGGAATTGGAGTCCTTCCTTTGAAAGAAGACCAGTCACCTATGGTGAACACAGTCATCCTGTAGTTTTCTCCAAAGCAAAAATCAGTGTATTTTAATGGCAAGAACCTTCTTCTATTTTAAACAATCATCTACATATAAACCTGTGTTCAAGTTTGCCAACTCCACTTCAACTGGCTAATGGAAATAATTTTTTTAAGTACCCAAGATAAAAGCTTGATTTAAAAACTCCCATTGCTCTAGAATGAGTCTTTTTGTTACCCCTTGCTTTTTAAGTTGATTTGAGCGACAGGCAGATCTTCAAAACTGATGTTTGCATATTACCTCTCCTTCTACAGTGTTCACCAGATGGTGTATAACAATGTTTTTACTTTTTCTACTTCTATGGATTCAGTGAAGTACATTCCAACACCAAACATCTCAACAAGAATAGTATTAGAGCCAAAAATTTTCTAACATGAAAAGTATTATTAGAAAGACATATCAAAGAAATATAATTCTTTACTGGAAAATAATAGTATTGTTTTCAACACTAATTATGCTGGTTTAGGTTTCCTTTCCCATCTTCAATCATATTGAGAGTGTCTCTTCCTCTAAAAAACCTTTCACTGCCAAGCCCATGAGTTTCTTTCTTCTTACATTTAATATCATGGCAATATAACATATGATGAAGGAGCCTATAAATACAACTCTAAAACATGATTGTGAAATTCCAGAAATAAGATGAACCTGATCAAAACGGCTGTTAATGTATAGTATTAAAAATTATTTGCGTGCAACCTCACTTTCTTAACAATATCTCAATCCTAAACATTGTGAGATGAGAGGGTTCATTAACAGATTTGCTCTATATGATATAGGAAATCTCTGACAGCATGAAATAATAAGTTTCTGGAGTGCTTTAGGCATCCTTCTACTCCTGTACTCCCTTGAAATACATAGTTAATTGCTTGACAACTGCTCATAGAACTGGTTCTAGAAGTCATAAGGTGCTATAAGCAAACAGATAAACAAACAAGGTTGTTCTCTGGAGGAAGTTTCCTGCATGGCTGCTTATAGATAACATACTGTTCTGTGAAATCAACTCATGGGGTGGTGATACGGGACCTTAGAAAAAGTCAGGTGTGGGGAAAATACAACAAAAGATTCAGTTGCAAAGATCTGGCATCTGACAAAGGGGTGAGCTAGGAACTGAGGTATTTTGTCCTCATTTGAAAGACATCTATGTACCCACAAGATGCAGTATTTTAATATCTGGGTACTCCATGAACTACTAAATTAATTCTTAGGATTAAACTAAAACTTTTTTTTTTTTCCAGGGGGCAAAGGGGGAAATTATGGGGGGCAGAACTAAATACCGCTTTTCTAGTAATTGATAGAGAGAGAGAAACACCAGTTTAGAAAGAATTTAGAAAGAATACAAGTAATTTATAAATACATGAACTTTCAAAATACACAAGTCTGGCTGATTTTACTCTATTACTTATTTTAGGATAGTCAACTACCTTGTCAAAATATAGTCCCTGAAAGGCATTTTCACTATTTCCTGCTCATTATTGTTTGCCTCTAAAATGTCATTCCTTTGATAAATAATCCCTTATACTTATTTAGATATTTTTAATATATATTATTACACGGAAGCATATTTCATATTATGTGCTGCTTATTATCCCTGCAGACGTGTGCACACATATATTAACACACCTGTGGGTAGGTCTGTAACCTTGACACCATTTCTCAAATATATTTTGAAGACGATACAGACAAAACCTTTGAATCCATATTCATACATTATAACTAGCCTTAACAGGTCAGTAGATATTCATCCCTTGCACAAGCATCCTACACTTGCACAGTTTCCCTTTCATTCTTTCATCCCGTTTACAGTATAAATGTCACCCTTATAACTAATTATGAGGCAGATACAATAGGAAAAGAAAGGACTAAATTGTGCTGGAGCATTTAACTAAGTAAATAAGCCCAAGTAATTAGCAACCACAAAACGTATCTCGAAGGGTTTGCCGGATGCAGCTCTACTATAGACAAAAATGGAAAGCAGGAGGTGGATGATAGCTGGGAAGCAGGCAGGCCTTGCATGAAGATCATTCTAATGAGAACTCCAGTCATGCATTGGAACAACTTGAAAAGGAACACAGAGTCATTTCAAATAATTCCAGAGATTCAAAAGATGAAGCCATCATCGACCATGGACATTGTATCATTTCAACTATGACATAAAAAGAGCAGCAAATGTAAAATTAACGTGTTCTGGAATGGAATTCCGCAGAAAATTGGCTTATGTTATCTGTGACCTAATTTTCTGACAATGCTAAATGCTCATGGTTGATTCATTTAGTCAAGCAAGAATTTTTCAGACCTGCAATTTCCTGAACCACTTAATCTCTCCTTTGTGGGAGGCATTGGAGAGCTCTTTTCCAAAACTCTCCACAAACACTATACCTAGAAGCATAATATGCTCCTAAATACTGGAATGAAGACAAATAGGGAAAAGTGCACAGCATTTTGTAAGTTTAATATGTACATATAAATTTAGCTAAAACTAAGGCTGAACTAATACTAAAACCACTTGTAAATCAAGAAGAGTATACCTCTAGTTCTCACAATGTACAAATTTACACTCACACAAACAGGGAAAAAAAAAATATATAAAGCCACTTAAGTATGAAAGTACAGTCCCACTTGATGTAGGACCCTGACTTGATTTAAAAGTACATTTTACGCCTGAATTTACCCATTCCAAAATATGCTTATCTGTTGTGTGCTAACATATCAAGTTCACAAAGAAAATTTAATGTACAAGGTTACAACACTCTGTACATCAGATTTCTGTGATCTCCTTTTTTGTATTCTTAGCTGTGCACAAACTCAGTATCACTTAGAAAGCTTTTTGACAATGTTTGCCAACAGAATGACAATACATAGTTTCAAGGCAGCACAGGCAATGAGTCCTTTGAAGTGTGTCTAAAGAGATGGCAGGATATGGGATATGCAGACAACAATAACAAGAAAAGAATTATCTAGGTTGATACCCATCTTCTAAGGTGCCTGGGTGGTGAGTTGACTTTTGCCATCTGCCCCACGTTCAACCAGCTGCTCTCTCACAGCCCTTCCTCAACAGGATAAAGGGACTAAATAAAATGAAAAAATGTGTGTGTCCAGACATAAACAGGGAGAACACTTGCCAGTTGCTGTCTGGGCAAGAAAGAACTGACTTGGGAAAAGTTAATTTAATTTGCTGCCAGATAAAATAGGTTTGCATACTGAGAAAGACAGATTAAAACACCTTCCCTCCACCCCTCCCTTTTTCCCAGGCTTAGTTAGTGTCACTCCTTTATTCCCAACTCTCCTACCTCCTCCTCCCCACTGAGCAGTGCAGGGGGATGGGGAATGTGGCTTGTGGTTAGTTCATAACACTTCATCTGTGTCAGTCCTTCTTCCTCTCCTTTTTCTCCTAATCCAGCACAGATCTTTCCCATGGTCTGCTCCATTGTGAGGACTCCAGAGCCCATGGTTCCTGCAGAAGACATTCCCACCTCTTCAGTGCGGGGTCCTCCGCAGGCTGCAGTGGATATCTGGATTCAGTGCAGCACTGCCATGGTCTGTGAGGAAATACCTGCTTCATTCTGCTCTCCTCTACAGGCTTTGCTGGCTGGACAGCCTCTTTTCTCTCCTTGGTGTTCACAGCGGTTTCTCCCATGCTTTTTGCTTCACTCGTGACACTGAAGTGCCACATTTTTTACCATTTCTTAAATAAGCTCCCCTAGAGGTGCCACCAGGGTGGTTCATGGGCTCAGCTGTCCCTGCAGTGACTCTGTCCCTGTCTGGGAAGGGCCAGCCCCTCCCTCCTCCCATAGAGGCACTCACCCAATCACCTAAACATCACCCCAACTCCTAATGACACCTAAAACTTAACTTAGCATTTGGATTGTTGCATATATGTCATATTGTATTTTGTAGGTCAGCTATTTTACCTAATATGCAAAAAAACCATTATTTAATTGAATTACTGGAATTTCTTGTTTCTTGCTAAGAGTTTTTACATTTTTTTCTTTTCCTTTTTCTTTTTTTTCTTTCTTTTTTTTTTTTTTTTAATTTTAGTGTAGTGATTTTCTACTAGAAGAAAGGTGGAAAGTTGCAGTTGAAGGAGCACTTAATGCACTGTAATGAGGTCTTAATCTCAGTAATTGTTAGCTCTTGCCCAGGTCAGGTTATTCACACCATATAATATCTTTTGTCTTCTAAAATGGAAAAAATGCTCTAGCAAAAAGAAAATGACAGAGAAAAAGAGCCATTGTGTCTGCTGATGCTAAATAACAGCAGTGAAATAAGTTGATGTGAAATTATACCTTCAAATATCCATGTCATTGCTATCATAAAGGGCACAAGAATTTATAATTGATCGATCCTGAGTTGCAAGTTTTCTCTTTCGTTTGAAGTCCAGAGGGACGTAGGATTTTTTTTTTTGCAATTGTTTAGATTATTGCTGCTGAGAATTCTGACTTGCATTTATTTTCAGGATGTTTCTTATTTTACGTCTCACTGTTTCTGACATGCCACATTTTCCTTTTCTTCTCTTTAGCAGTAAGAGTAAAAATCTGATGAATCTATTCTTGTTTCTGGAAATAAACTACACAAGAGACATTTACATCCAATGGAAAGATGGCAAGATATGGGGAAATAAAACATCAGGAGTAGTGTTACTCATGTATTTATTTGGTGAAGCTGAAAAGTATTGTATAGGCATATAAAGCATAGCCCACAAAACCTGGCACTGTATCTTTTTCAACTGTGCTGAAATGTGCTTTCCCTGTGCTTTTCCTGATATTTCTCCACCAACTATTTCTTTGTGAAGCAAATTCAAGAATATGTTATGCCATTAAGCCCCTAAAATACATTGGAATGCTGAATTCTAGAAACAGATAATGCAATTTACTTTCACGCCTTGTCCTATATAGCCATATTAATTTTTCTTTGATATTTCAGTGTAGTAAGCTTTAAGTAATGTCATTTATCCCCAGATGGCTAATTTATTGTTATGTCTGTGGAAGACTGTTATCATCACTGTAATTGCATGAAGATTACAGTGTAATTAAACAAAAGGATAACAGCAACTCCAGATCCCTCAGACAATCCATGAAAGTTAAATACCTTAATGAGCTTTCAAGATCAGTGTAAAATGAACCAATCTCTCATACTATTTTATGATTTTTTTCTAGCCTTCTGGGAGAAATGAATAAGAGAGAGATTACATATACGTTTTACTTTGCTTTTGCTTGAGTAGATTGAATGTCTAACCCATTTCTTCTTCTGGCTATCTGAAAGCTAAACCCCAGAAGGCATGAGCATAACTGTTTTTCTTAATTGCATAACCTTACAAGGGTTTCTTGTGAATCTGTGCATGAGGGCGAAAAGAAAAGCTAAATTCTCATACTTTTCTCTGTACTACTGTGTTATCTTATGTAGATATTTAAAGGCCAGAAAATTAGTTTTTCACCATTATTTTTCCTACTGCTTTGTTCATAATTAAAGCAAGCATTATCTGGAAAATTTGGGGACGTTCAATGTATGACATTGAGTAAATGTCAGTAAATTTTCCAGCTTGCTGTAGTTTCCCTGCTATTCATTCTTTTTGTGAAAAGTAATCCAGTGGAATATAATCCATTCTGATTCATATCCTATTCAGTTGAGTGAAGGACTTTAGGGGATAGTGTATCATGAAACTCTTCCAGTAGATGTTTTTCTTCTGATACACCATAAGGACATGCCTGTTAATAGCACTAGGAAGAACCTGGGAGCCACAGGACTTCAAAGTAAGGACAATGACGGAATGCAAAGAACTTGCAAATATAATTGTAACTGAAGTATCTGTTCACATACTTTAAATAACTCCAAATTACAGTGCTCTCAACTTCAGGAGAAAGAAACCACAATGTTATTTAGAATCCAATGACTTGTATCTGTTCCCCTCTGATCATACTTCCTTAGAGAAAATTCTTGGAAAGAGGCATGAAATACTTTATCTACTGGGTGAGACACCACCATGTGATAGCTCCCGAGTGCCTCTCAGCTTCAGCCAAACAAAGACCAACAGAGTTCCTAGACAGACTGGAACCAGAGAAAAGAGGTTGATAGGAGGATTATCTCACTTGGGATTAATATTTTAGCAGCTGTGTCATTGTAGCAACTTTGGCTCAGCTGAATCCTTGGAAGAGGTTTGAATAGAGCTCTTAGAAGAAAATCTAATTTTGCTGTCTATTTCTGGTACTTTGCAGCCTATTTCTGCTGTTTACTGGTTGGGTAAAACATCTTCATGCCTGAACAGCTCTTGTCACCAATAAAAAAAATTGGATGGCACTGGATGATTTTTAATGTTTATAAACATTTAATATACGTGTTTGGGGTTCATGTTGGAATCAAACTGTTGTAATATCAATATAGATTTTTTTAAAAAACTTTTGCTGCTGTCTCTCCCCTCCTACATTTGCCACAGAGTCTAAAAAAAATAACTGTCATAAGCTTTTCTCCTGGTTCTGCTTATTCTCCTCCTTGTTCCAGTTAACTTTCAAAGTTATTTCTGACCTGATAAATCACAGGAAACTTGAATCACATGACAGACAGGAATTAAAAAAAAATAAAACAAAAGGCTTTCAGGTTATGATAAAATCATTATTCTCCAATGTTTAAAAAAATTCAGTAAGGAAAAGAATAATAGAGTTTAGAAAAATGCTGATTTCCATCAAAATTCATTGTCATTCATTCCATAGAAGTTTGAAGCAATGAGATTGCAGAAGACAAAAATAAAATTTTACAAACTTTTACAATCCTGCTTACAATTTATGCATAACAGAAAGACAGTTTGGTGAATGTCTGGGCTTTTACTGCAAGAAACTGATGTTCTTTGAAATACAACTTTGGGGATTTTATGCAGAGATTAATTATACACCCATTGTATAATACCATTGCCTTGTTTCCATTAATCTTTCATAAACTACTTAAGCTAATCCTATGTATATAATATTGACATTTATGTAAAACAACTGCACACAGCATTTCAAGGAAGACTGCAGAGGCTAACATGCAACATTAGAGAATTTTCAGACACCACTAAATTACATCTCACATATATACATAAAATAACCCACTGAAATAGCATATAATGAACATGGTTTTTATTCTATCAGGATTTTTTCAGAAGGAAATTTAGCTCTGTGTTCCTCTACTATAAACATCCTGCCTCAACCTGCTGTGCAATGCCTTGCTGTCCCACCACATTTTTTTGTGTTGGACACAGAGTTCAGAGAGGTGAGGCAGGGTGGGTTTGGCTCAAGCAGAACTGTTCAACAGTGAATGTACAGCTCAGAACAGTGAGATAGTAGCTGGTAAATGTCCATGTGCAACTTGGGCTACAGGGAAGGCAAGCTCTGTTTTTGTGTTCTGAAAGAGGTTCTTGCTCATATGTGTTGCTGAATCAAAGGTTATGCCAATACAAGCATGTTATCCTGTTCTCTTCTTCAAGTCTTCATCCCTCCTGAAGGGACTAATGCAGCCTCTGTAAGGCAAAAGCAGCTAGCTCCGTCCCTTTCTGTCACTGATGCCCAGGACTGCATGCATCACTCATCAAATTTCACCACCAATTTATTTCTCATCTTAGTGAAACTAATGGCAGACAATATTTTGAATGAGGAAACCTCTACCCTGGTTCAAAAGTAAATAAACCCCAAACCACACCTTTTTGTTTAAGATCAGTTTGCTGGTCTGTCTCTGGGTGAAGGGGACAAATGTTGTGCAGGCAGCGAAGGTGGCAGGCTGGTGTGGTGAGGAGCAGACAGCAAGCAATGACTGCAATATTCAACCAGATTTGTAGCAGACACACTATATCCTGAAGCTGAGACAATTTTGGTGTTGCCCATTCTTTGCCTCCTTTGTCCACTTGTTACCTCACAATCATTTTGGGCTATGCTCTTCAGTTGTGGAGCTCATCTATGAAAACATCTGGCCTAGAGCAGAACTAAGCAGAGAAAAGGCAAAAATCTGAGTGGGGAAAAACTAGAATATATTATCCTCAGTGTTTAGAATTGAGAATTAAATCACATTAGCTCTGGTATCATCAGTAATTCCCTTGTGTTTCCTCTCTTTTGCTACATTAGTTTACATTAAAGCAAATTACCTTACATGAAAGCACTGCATTAATCTGTAATTTAAAGCACACAACAAAACTTCTGCAAACAGGTAGGGAAATGGACCAATTTCCCTTCCATAAAGAGAAATATTGCCTGTATAAAGTGCTCCTTTACGATCTTTAGATTTTATAAAATTTCAGTACTAAAGATCTTCATGGTTTTTACCTTCATAGTCATACAAAATCTTGTAATACATGATAAGAATGGGAAGACCAAAATGTCTTTCTCAGTGCAGTTAATACATGGGAGATATTCACCCAGATCCAAAAAGATTAAGTTTTCTTTCAAAGCAGGTACCTTAACAAAAGTCCCATAACGTTGTCAGCAAAATCTTCACTGTCAAACTGGGTAATTACGCGCTCATTTCAAATTAATCATTTTAATTAAACAAAAACCTCTCCCTTATCTTCCTATTAGAACAGAACCTGTGCCACACCACAGTTCCAAGTCCAAGGTTTAATTATCTGACCAAAAAGACTAAATGATAAAAACATATTCAATACAAGTCTGAAATAAATGATGACAAGTTTCTGTCATGGGAAGTATACTAGCTTCAACTTTGAACAAAAAGACTGAAATAAAAGTAACATCTTTATGGTTTTTATTTTAAATGGTGGTTTTTTTGGTCTGAATAAGCACTCTAAAAGGACAAGGGAAATGATTTCACTTATGGACATATAAAAATAAGGAAAAATATTGTGCACCATTCCAAGTTTTTAAAATGTGGGCGCCCCTTTAACAAAAAACAGTGGTGAGCCTGTTTTGGAGTTGTGCATGCAGAGGTTTAGGAGCACAAGGGAGCTGAGTCTTCCATCTAAACATCTCACGCCTGTGATAAACCATCTTCTCCATACAGTCAGAGTGAGGAGATTGGCCATGGCAAGGCTGTGAGTGGCATGTAGCTGTGCTGTTCACAGTTCAGCTTCTCCTAAAAAGCCATCAGGAGGGAGCTGATTTGTGTGCAATCCCAGCAAAGCCCTTTAGTAAATATAGCTCTGCCTAGTCTCAGGGCTGGCTGTATCAGGTAGAAGTGCATTCATCAGTGGAACGCTGTACGTGCTGCGATGGATTGCCTGGACACTTTATTGTACAACAACATCAGCCCTGCCAGGCGGGCGCTGCACAGCACTGGGCAGCATGTACCAACAGAAACATCAAACTGGGTTTGTGCTTCTGGGCCTCAGTAAAAATACATGTGAAAACACATGGTTCATGTCTTTTAGACATTTGCAAAAGACTGGGAGACTCATCTTTCATAAGTTCAGTATGCATTGGTACATGATGTGAAAGAAATTCTAAATGATTGTGATTGAAAATGTTTTGTCTAACTATTTTGACCATCATATGATGACTATTGGAGGAAGAGGCATAAGAGCTAAACAGAAAATGTCTTTAGACTAAACTAGACCAAAAATTAATTTCTCAAAAGCAGAGGACTTAATTTGCAATGCTGTTCTACGTTATGGAAGATATATGATACAATGTACACTTCACTCTGATGATAATTGTTGGTCATTTAATCATATGGTAAGTTACAAGCAGCAATAGGATATCTGTGGTAAATGCCATATAATCACAGGGTACATAAACAGTGATCCCTGCCTCCCAAGCCAAAGTGCAGGTTGCAACATAATTATGTTTAGACTTAGTAAAAGTAATCATCAGATGTGGCTGGATTGTATTTGCCAAGAAAAAGCCACTTGGGGTCTGCCCAAAGAAAACATGTTCATTCCTTTCAACATTAGGAGCTGGTAAAGCATAACTGTAGCCCCATGACTCATCACCCACCCAAAAGATAAAAGTTATATCAGGAAAGCTAAAAGTCTTGTCTTAATGTAGAAAGCCTTAGACAGACATTAGCTGTAATGAGGGTAAGGCTGTTTCATCATGCTTTGGTGGAAAATGTCTGTCTGCAGCATAAGACACAATAGGCTGCTCTTCACATCAGACGACAGCTACAGAAGAGTGGTGACAGTTTTTTCCATGAGCATTTTAACCACTTCCTTTTGAATGAATAACAAAATGGAGAGTATGGATTAAACCACCAAGACACAAGAAGAAAATATTGCCTCCCATGAAATTCCAGGAAAAAAAATATAGTCATGTTTTCATTCTATTATTTTTTTAAGAAATGAAGTTCTTGAAAGATTAAATTCAGGAAGCATGCACAGGCAGGTGCAGAAACAAAACTGCTTTCAGCTACCACCTGCACTCATAGTTGTTTTCATTGTTTCAGGTCATGAATGGCAGCAGAGGGAAAATGGAGAACCTATGAATTTTTTTATTTCATTCAGTTTGAACAAAATAATGCAGGTTCTATTTATTTCCCTCGGGAGAGTGTAGACATATGGCTTGTCATCCTTCTGTATCCTGTAATGGCTCCATTAGGGGACTGATTATTACTTTTACTCTTGAACAAACTTTATACCCCAGAAGCTGCTGCTTTCACAAGTTGCCATCAGTATGGCAACTCACATACCATTATTGAGGAACATAATTACTTGTTCTGAGTACATTATTTCATTAGGTAAGGTGCACATATGTCTTAATAGAGGGGAAAATTTTTTTTCACCACAGAACCTGATGACCTTTATCAAGAAATTAAGAAAAAGGCAGGGAGAAAAGATTTCAAATGTCCACCCTTAGTGTACACTTTGAGACACTAAGACAACAAGAAAATTTCCAAAGGTTAGCATCAGTACTATTTATGCTTTGACAATCTGCTCACAAAACTGTGGATCTGTGCTCTCTGATTTGGGGACTCAGTTGTAATGGCCAGTCCTCAGAGATGATTACAATGTTTTAAAATTCACCATGGACAGGAAGCACATAAAAACAATCATAATTTGATCTGACCAGAAATATGCTTTGTTAATGTAAGCTAGAAAGAACCAGAGTTTTACCCTATGTTGATAATTCTGCTATGAATATATGTGATAGGCAGTAACTAATATTTTTTTTTACTGAGTCCAAGTAAAGGCCTCTTGAAGGTTTGATTCATCTGGAAATGTAAAGAAGGGATAACTAGTACGAAGGGTAGTGCAATCCTTTTAGTCAAACAAACATTTTATGAGACATTTCAGAAACCCAGGAACCTGGTAAGGGGCCAGACCCAGCTCCATCTGTACACTGCTGACACAGGTCAATCACTACAACAGAGAATAGTGAAGTTGTAGTGATTTTCCTGACACTGTTAAAGCACAGATTCCTGAGCTCAGTGACTGCTGATGGGGAAGACAAGACCACAAATGACCAAGAGCAGCAGAGTGACTTTGTTGATGTTAACAGACCTACTATCATGCACATCCTGACTTCTTTGTACCGTATCAGAGAGTGGGGTTTTGAAAAATAGAATGCCTTGCAACTTCCTACATTAAACAAAGTGACAGAAAGAAAACTTCAATTTCCACTTAAGACTCTCATTGGGCTAGTCTACTCCCTCTCAACCTTCAAAAATTTTTGGCATAAACTACATCTAACAATTTTTTTTACTGCTGAATGTGTAAAGTAAGAGCAAATCTGATAGATTTCATTTCTTTTTCATCAGTGCTAGGAAGAAGACCTAATCACCTCTTCCTGAACTGAAACCACATGCTTACATGTTCTGAAAAACCTTTTCAACAATGACTGAAAGATGCTTCTGAAAATAGAAGAGAAATAGGTTTTCTATTCATTTGCAAGTACACAGATTCAGTGATGAGGCATGAGAAGGAAATCACATGGTATGAAAGTTCTGAGTTTGAATATCTAACATTCAAGGTCATTCAAGATCAATGTGTTCAACATTCATGTTCAGCTTCATAATAAGCCATTAAAAAGAAATTAAAATATTATTATAGCAAGATACTTTAAACCACTCAACCAGAAGTGCTTCTCTATTGCAGAAAACATTGTTTTTTAAGAAACTGTAACCCTACACTTTCTTTCAGCTTTTGAAAACTCCTTAAGCCTTACTGCATTGAATGCAATGGCTTATAAATTTTATTTACATGAATGCCAAGCCATTTCTCAATAGAAAAAAAGCAGACATGTCTCTTTAATTCTTATCACTTAACATAAACTACAGAAAGAGTAGAAGGACCAAGTGACATCAAAAGTACTGTTGAACTAAGACTGATGAATTCACAAGATGGAATCACAAAGAGAGAATTCAAGCATTCGATTTATGTTAAATATAAAAACTAATTTTTAATGTAGATTTTAAAATACCCAGGAAAATAGTTTTTCATTAAATACATAGACTTTATTTACAGTGAAAGCTGTACGAAACCCATTCGTTTTATGACGGTATGTAATGCTTCAGTTATTCCACAAAAGCTGGAAACACACACAAATGAAAAGCCCTAAAGGAATCAATATTTTACCAGTTGCAGAAATGGGTTTTCTCATTTAGCAAATTATAAAAGTGTCTAAGAGCCTGTGTCTGCAAAGGCTCAAAGGACCCTCAGTACCTATTGAGTTCAGTCAATATTTAGGGTGCTCAGAGTGCACAAAAAAGCTAGTGGTTTGGACATGAACTAACTTCTTTTCCACCAACTAATTTTTCCAACAAAGGAATATCTATCTCTATCTCCTACCAATATTATCATAGCACTGAAGTAGAATCTCAGCTACCATTCAGCCATACGCGGAATCTGAGCTCAAACTTCTACACACTTAAGTTACTACCTGAAAAGATGGCATAGATGTCTGGTAACAAGTCAGGATGGATCTTCAGCCCTAATGAGCCATTCACACACAGTCCTCCTGGCAGTCAAATATGTCTTGCAGCACAAGTGGCTGAATGCCATGCTCAGCGTTTCCCATTTTGCTGAACAGAGCCATAGAAAAACAGAATCCAGACATGCCTAGAGACCCTTCTGCCTCAGGCTGCTTCCAGACCTTCCATCCAACCTCAAGAGAAAATTGTATTTACACCTCTGGCAAATGGAAAGCATACATTCACTTTAGCACAGGAGAGGAAATCTTTGCATGCTTGGCACTGGCTGCTCTCTCAGCATGTTTCCAGAGTGCAGAGGGGGAAGGGACTGGCTCTCAGGAGGCAATCCTATTGCAGAGGCTAACAGGCTTTCATCAAGAGGGCTAACTTAGGTGCTCTGAATTACCTTTTTCATTTCATTGACTACATAAGCAAATATATGCCTTAACTGAAAGTGAGTTCTATCTCTCTCGCCCTATTTCCTGTTCCATTTTTCCTTCTTCATTTAGAAAGCGGAAATGTATCATTGCACAAAGGCTATTGCTTCTTTAAAAATCACAATAAAAATAATATTTTGTCCAGTATATTTAATCAAGCATTTAATATGCTCAGATCACATAGCTAATTTTTAGGTAGAAAAGATACTTTGTAAAACCTTCTGTTACGTCATGCATTATTTCTAGCTAGACAACAACTCTATAATGCCACTGATACGTTCCTTATTTCTTACTATTTATTGAAATGAGCAAGCAGAGAATGTATTCAAAAGAATCAATACAGAAAGTCTGGTAAAGGTGGCAGGCTATTTTGGGCAGAGGGATGGTGCTACCTCTCAGAACAAAGATGGCAAACTTTTTTTTCTTATTTCATCTCACTTTCTCAAGCTATTTTTTATTTTTTTTTACAGATGGAATTAATTGGTCTATATGTAAGTTTTACAGGTTTGTACATTTACTTCTGCTACCATTGCTTTGTTTTCTTCTTCTTCTGGTTCTCTTTTGTTAATTGTTTTAAAACAAGGGTGATTTTTGTAGATCAGGATGCTGGAAGAGAGTAAACAGTGGCATACCATTTCTACTAAAACATCACTTATTTGCACATTTTCTTGTCAGTACAATATATCTCACTTCCAAAGTAGAGATGTGCAGTCAAACACATTTCTGTAGTAACAATTTAATTCCAGCTACACTTAAGTCTTTATTTGGGAATGTGTCATTGGCATGGTTTTACACATTTAATTTTCTTACAAGATGTGCACATTGTGCCCTTTCACTTGACCTGCAAATTTGTAAACTGGGAAAACTAATACACTGTAGAATAAGTACCAGTATCAGCTAGTAGGAGTTCTTGGGTGAAGTCCAAATTGAACTGCTGTGTGACAATTTTATTTTTTAAAAGTGCAGAGGACAAAATGTAACCACCACATAACATGAATCATCCAAAGTCAGAAACAGCTTTAGACCTGGTGGATGTGATCTTTCAAAAAGCATCTGTCTTGACAGAGCACACACAAATCCTACTCTGATATTGCTGAGCTTACACTGAGCTAGATATGTGAATCATAATTCACAAGTTTCACATGTTAGGAAGAAAGTTCTAATGAAAGCTATTTTAATCAGTGAAAAATCTGGGTATAACTCAAGCACAGTTTTTCCAGGTTCCTAAAAACAATTAAACATGAAACAGAAAATCCACTTCCCCTCACCCGCCTGCACAAAAGAAACCGAAACAAGACCAATCCCCAACAAATCCATTCTTCTTTCAAAAAAATACCAATAAACAAACCAAACCAAACCAAACCAAAACCAAACCAAACAAACCAAACCAAAAAACAACAATAAAAAAGAAGCTCAAATTTTGCTAGCTGTTACCGCTGATAAAGAACATCTTTTGGTCGAAAGTAGTTCTTTATTTTCATAAGACAAAATTATGTCTAAATTTTATATGGAAAGCTGAATGGTTCTTGCTGTGTTCATAAGGAATCCTTGGCAAAATCTCTACATTCATTGTAGACTGTAAAATTTAGCAAAATTGACTACACAGAAAGAACACAGCACAAAATATTTGGCTTATCTAGTTCGTGCAGTTCTTGGCCGCAGCTCTCTACTGGATCTATGCCTTTTAATCTTATGCATAGTCAGTCAGATGTTTTCTGAGTGAGAAGCCAGAAGAGAAAGTACTCAGCTGATTTTTGATACCTTAATAAAAGTTGGCAGGATATACCAAAGTTCTCTGTGCTTTTCCGTACTCTTCCTGCTGATGAAGAAAGGAATTTAAGATAATTTTGCAGATTAGTCCTTAGAAGAGTTCTGCTCACTGCTCAGTTGCATATATTGAATATTTCATCTTGACTTTTCACTGCTACTGATCTGCTTCTGCTCAGAGATAAATTTTCCCTTTACTGTCATTTCTCACCACATCACAATTCAAAGTCTTTTTTTTCCACTCTCCTTAATCTGAGCAGTTCTTTCCTGAGGCACTTGCATTGGTCTTTGCAATCAAGTCCTCTCTGTTTTCTCAAGGCTGCACATTTCCAATCCCTACTGTCTTTCCCCATTAAAAGGCTTTCTGTTTGCCAGGTTGGAATTCTCTTCTACAACTGACTCTCTGCAGGAATTTTAATAGTTTTTCTGAATTTAATTGCTTAATTTTAACTATTTATTTCTAACTAAAGGATCTTTTGTGAAAAGAGTAGGGCAATGGATTCTGTACCTAACAGAGCAGCTCTTGCTTTTTAACAATAATCTGTGTTATGCAGCCTGCATACTTCACAGAATTTTTGGCAGTATCATAAAAACCCCACAAAAAGGATTCCCCAGCATCACAGAGATATGGAATTACTGTTGAGAGTTCAGTGAAGGACCCTTTAGTGAGGACATACCAGCAATGATTAGGGAGCTGTTTAGTCTGGAGAGCACAAGGATTTCATCAAGGTACATAAACATTTGAAGGGAGTGTATAAAAAATGAAGGCAGGCTCTTCTCATGGGGGCCCAGTAACAGGACAAAAGGCCATGGGCACAAACTGAAGCACTCAAGGTGTGGTCTTTCTGAATACCTGAAGCAATATTTTGCTGTGAGGGTGACTCTGCAGGGGTTCCCAGAGACATTGTGGACTTTTCATCCGTGGAGATGTTGAAAAGCTCTGTGGCCACTGCTGCAGGCAGCTAGCTGCACATGGCCCTGCCTGGGAAAAGGCTGGACTCAATGACCTCTACAAGTCCCTTCCAACCTCAATGTCTCTGTCTCCTGCGACATTTTTAGGTGTAAAAATAACCTTCTCTATGACAGACTGAAGGCAAATGCTTGCAAGGCTATTTTATGTATATTTTGTGGCATATCCATTAATTTCCAGACTAATAAGAAAAAAGCTTTTTCTGCCTCAAAAAGCATAAAGGAGCATTTCATGAATTCCCTTTCCAACCTCAACAGTGCAAAGAGATGAAATTGATATACTAGGAAACAGAACATTTAATGAGGATCAAAGTCATTAAAACACTAGCAGACCTGCTAAACTGGTCCAGTCATGGTACTTTATGTTTATTGCCTGGCTACTTAAGTTGTTATCACCCACCCCATGGAGCAAGACAATTTAATTCTTAAATTGAACTATTGGAGAAACTATAGTTATGTAACAGGGAAATCTTACAGAACGAAGTTAGAGTCATCCTTGAAAAAATTAAGCAACTGGCTGAATAAGACAAAATATCTGCAGTTTGCTGATAAGTGTACTGTTTTCATAATGCTTCAAACTTTACCTGGAGGTGAGGCAGTGTTTAGATCATACCACAACTCTGTTATTGATTTTCTTCTGTGTTACCATGGAAACTTTTCCCCCCAAAAAATGCACATTGCATTACAGATTTATACAAACAGTGTTCAATTTTTTGATGGGTTAAAGGAGGAGCCAAATCTAAATGCTCCTTCATTTTAGTTAACTGACAACAGTGTACTGAGTCCTAGTCAGTAATTTTTTTATTGGCTGTTTTATTTTTCTCAACCTTCTTGCAAGGTTGAGAAGTTTTCCATGGATATCAATCACCTCCTACAAATGAGATTCTTCTACTCAATGTCTCCTTAAAGTTTCTTCCACTCACTCATTGCAAAAGCAGCCTTTTATTTGTTTCTTCTTCAGATTTATTGCTGTGAAACCACTGGGCTATAACCTGCTTAAGGATTGTGATACAAAATGGTTTTATAGGCTGGTGCTTCTAAATAATTTGGTTTTTTTGGTGAGGTGAAAGGAAAAATGCTTCATCCATGTTTGCTTTCATGAAGTCAGGGAAGAACTCAGGCTTTGGCTCTTTATATGGTAAGGACAACAAGTGCTCAGAATAAATGTAACAAATGGCAGAACTTTGGTTTCTTTTGAGATGAGCCAAAACAAATCACCTGAAAATTCCTGTGCTTATGAAAACAGCTTCATTCAGCTGTCCTCAGCTCTGATATTTTATCCAAGGATCACATAACATCCGATTAAGATGAAAACAATGGATTAGGCCAATAACATGAAGATGACTTTAATGGTTAAAGAAGTGCCTGCCTATAGAAATCAGGTGGAACAAAGGGCAACAGGAATGTAATAGGTCCTTGTTTCCCATGACCATGATCTGACTTGCTTCACTGAACCTACAAGGGCTTCTACTCTCTGACTACAGCTGAACCAGAAGGTCGGATGAATATTTATGAATCAGGGACGCCTACAGGCAGCCCACAGTTTGCTGGATTAATGTCTCAAAATTCTTTTTCACATACCATTGAAACTCACATACTAGTGAGTTTTCCTTGGTGCCTATTTTAAGTAAATTCTGTATACTAGCTTCCTAATATTACTGGAAATACTTAGAGCTTAAGTACCTAATTCTAAATTTTATTGCAAATAATATTGTCTTCAGTATCTTCCCACCTAGATTATATACTTTAAATACACCAAAGGAACATTTTTTTTAGGCAAGACCCTGCCTGGAGCATATGGTTGGACATAGTGATCTCTGAAGGTCCTTCTCTATCTGATAATGCTCAAAATTTCTAAGCTTATTTATATGGTTGTCCTATGCAGAGTTCACAATCAGCAGTCCAGGTCACTTTTTTTTCCCCTGAAGCATAAACAGAATTTCTCCACCATCCAGTAGCTTTTAGTGTCAGTTAATGATGAGACACAATAAGAGGATGACGCTAAACTGCATCACATGTTGATTCCTACTCTTGTCAAAGTCAATAGCGACTCTCCTAAAGATTTTGAGTGCACCATGTGGAGTTTCAGCTATAAGCTTGTTTTAACTTCTGTTTTAGAGTTTGAGTATATGCTGAAATATAGGGAGAAAGTGGCTCCTGAATGGGAGGATTCTTACATAGAAGGAATATACAGAACACGCCAAAGTAACAGCAAGAAGACAACAAAGTGAATAGAGACAGGAAGAGACAAATCAGGTTGAAGCTGCGAACTACCAATGGGACAAGATGTTAAAGATGAATGGAATAAGACCAAGAATGTATTAATTGATTCATCTATATAAAATTAAAATTTATGTGAAAAAATAAAGCATAAAAATCACATAGAGGCCAGAGATACCCATGTTTAAACTCAAAAGAGAAAACAAAAGTTTTTGAAAAGCTGATGAATTGATCACTGCCTTTGCTCCTACTTCCAAACAAACCCAACTAGACACTTATGATCATGCAGAAGAAAATCTAAAGAAATTTCATCAAAAAACACAAACAGAATCAACTAAAATTCAGAATTATCATTGGAAATGGCAGAGAAAACAAAATAATAGTTCAATAGATAACTCAGAAAATTTTCATAGTTTTGTGACTTGTAGCAATCTGGTAACATGACTTTTCTGTCTAGTCATACAACATCCCTTATATATCTCTTAAAAATGGATTTATACTTCTGATTACCATGGGTTTAGAGCAATTTCAACAAGAAATTTGCATTTTTCATAATCTTGATGTTACAGATACATACAAGGATATGCATGATCAGACACATTTCTCCATATTCCCAGAAATTGTTGCATTGTGTTTTTGGTTTTTTTCCTTTTTCTTTCCCTCTGGCAAAAATTAACCAGATCAATAAAATTATATGTGAATTTTACCATGGCCACAGAAGGTCACATTTCAATACAGTACTGAATATAGGAATTCCTGTAAACTATGTCTGCACACAGGCTAGCTGTCAGAATCATCTATTGCCTCTTTCTACACAGGATGATCATTCATGATTAAAGCAAGGCAGACTTCTCAGGACACACTGAACCCACACAGGTCATCACCTTTAGGAGAAAATGAACCTTCTCCCCTTTTTTTTTTCCCTCTTTTTTCTTGGTACCAACCCACAAGAGATCCTAGCTGAACTGGCTGAGGATTTCATACTAAGAATGAGGTTTCACCAAGTTAAAAAGTTAGGCAAATTTCTGCCATGCCAGGATTTATCTCATTACTCCAAAACATGAGACCAAGAAGGCATGGTAATACTTACATGCACAGAAAAGATGTGAATGCAAAATATTTGTCTTTTGATTGACCTCTTGAGTCATAACTAAAAATCATATTTTTAAATGCACAGTTCCAGTTGGATGGAAGCTAGGGACATAAGTTTAAAGATAGTCTCCCTGCCTCAAGAAAACCCCCAACAATCCCCCCTGCACAATGAAACCCCAAAACACACAAACAAAATAAAACCAACAAAAACCCCCAAAGCCCCATATCCCCATCCCCTAACAAAAAAAAAAAATTAAAAAAAAAAATTAAAAAAAAATTCCGAAACACATGGAAGGAACGACGGTAGGTTATTTAAAGTCAAAATGTTAATAGCAGTGCCAGTCTGCCAAAGAAAATAGCAATGTGATAACAGGATCTCTGTAAACCTATTCAAAATGTGCTCTCCTTTCTGCTGCTCCTTACATAGCAGCTCCTTCTAGTACACTTATCTTTTCAGCCCACCTGCTTCACGTTGCTGTCCAATAAATACACTTTCAGCCTGCTGGCTGAAAGAACAAGCTGAACAGAATGTCTTTCCACACTGTCCCAATTTTACATTAATGTATTGAGATGACAAAGTTATTTGCCATAATATCAGAATGCACATTGTTGACACACAACCACTGTTCTCCTGCAGAGATGGTGTGGTGCAATTAATGGGCACATTAATGAGGCAGTAATGCATTAAATGCACCAATGAGCTGCCCACCAACACGTGCTGGTGCTTGCCCTGCAGTGGGCAAAGCTGCTGACTTTTCCAGGGGAGCCAAATCAGTATGCACCCAGCAAAAAGACACCTTTGGAGCCTACAGAGCCCTCTGACCAGCCAACTCTCTGTCACACATCAGCATCATCAGCAGGGGAAGAGCTCATTTTAGAAACTTCTCAAAGTTGGACTATGCCTTGGCAATGCTAGGCTTTTGGTAGCAAAAGACAGTAGCTCTGCACTGTAAAGCTGGAGTCCTCAGCCCTTCCTTCTGTATCTAAACCACTGCACTAGCTTTTCTGAGAAAGAAGAAAAACAAGAAGCCAAACCTATTTTTTGACTGTGTAGAAGAAGAAGAATGGTTTTAATAAAGCTGACAGCCATCTGTTAGTGGCCTTGCAAGACCAAGAAGTATCTCTAGTAGATTAATTTCATGTTGCCGTGTCTACAAGACCACACCGCCCAAGAGTCTATGGAAGGGACAAAGCTACAATGCATCCTCAATTTCAGTCATTGTCATCTAAAGGAGCAAGGCTGAAATGGCCTTTCTCATGGAACAGTTTTCTGGAAGATGCACACATGAGAATCTGAGTGATCCAAGAGGAACTGCAAGTTCATAACTGTGCTTACATTTCATTTCATTTCACAAGAAAACATCCAGAAACAAAACTAGGAAAAACATACATGACTGTGTCATCCTGATAATTTGACTACAAGGTAAAAATACAAAACTGTAAATATATCAGAAAAAAACAAACATCTAAGTGGAAACCACTGAATAAAAACCATACCTGATTAGTTTTCAAATATTTGATAAGTTTAAAGCAATCTTGTGAGTGGAACTGACCTTTAATATCTATAATACTGACTGCCAAAATGGCTACATTTAAAAGAAAAGAAAATGTCAAAGTGCTATGTTTCAAAACAACTACATTTCAGCCTCAGAAATATTTAAAAATATTCTTGACTGCCTAGCCAGTACTTAACTTTTCTTGGAGGATAAGTATTTTCAATACCTGTGAAAAGAAAACACCACATGAGATTTGTGATAATTCATCTGTCTCTCTCTAGTCTTAACAAGCATATGCAATAGAAATAGGTTAAGTTTCTGAAAATAAACAGGAAAGTCTCCAAACTAGAGACTTCCCCTTACATGGATTCAAAAATATGTACTTTTATAGATAAGTGACACTAAACTATTATATGCAAACTTTTAAAAATTATTATTATTTCACAGTAAACCAAATACATAGTTTACCACAGAAAAGGCACATTTTACCTTTCTTTTCTGGTCTACATAAAATCTAATTAAACCTAGTGGAATAATAGATAATTGCACAGTCACTCTCACTCTTTTAAGATGTGTATTATGGACAATATTATTTGTGTTCCATTTGTGTTTTACGCAAAATTGTGTTTTCTCAAGAAATGCCAGTGATGATAGAATAAACCAAACACAGCTGGCAGTGAAAACTGTATTTAAATAATCCCAAATACACCTTCTAAATGCCCAGATAATATTTGCTAAGAATTGCTTGAGTTCCTCCTCATGTAGGGTAAAACCAGCAGAATGCCTCATAAAAATCTGTTCTGTGCCCACCCCTCACAATGGAAATAGATGAAAAATCGCAGGTATAAAAATTGGAATAAATGTATTTCACAACTGGCAATTTAGAGCTAGATTTTAAAGTGCTATGAGTCCTGAAAAATACCAAAGGATGCAAGCTGTTCCACCAAATTTGTTCACTACTTTTTGCATGAATACGTATGAAGTAATGTCAAATATTATTCCTTGGACATTTTCACAGCTGAATGCACAACTTTCTCGCCTCCGTGTTATCAGAAGTCCATGTTCATACTAGGAGTTGGAATTAATGAATAAAATTTTTATTTTGCTGTAACAAAATGCTACAGCTGAAGAAGCACAAAAAAAAAAAAAAAAAAAAGAAAAGAAAAGAAGGAAGCATTTGTTAAAATTCAGAAACTCTTCATAAAGATAAATTTTCATGTACCTAATCAATCTGCTGGCTCGGCATTTTAGGGCAGTCCAAGCATGTGTCCTCCCAAGTGAAATAATGGTTTATCTTACATATCACTGTTTTAAAGAAACCAAAAATTTAGCATGATGACTATGAACAAAACTTGCTTCAAAACAGGCCCGAAGATCTTTTTTTCCTGAAAATGTGGACATAGATTTTATAATTGAGGTAAGTAATGCCATTGCTGTCCTAACCCTGCTCTGACACTTGACAACAGGTTCAGCTCAGAGTTGTTAAGATGGATGAAATGTAGCAGTAGGCACAGGTAGGAATGTATTATTCAGATAGGAAAGCAGGTATAAAATTCACACAGTAATTGCTCTGATCATGAAGGAGGCTCAAAAGGCTCAGGGTCTAATGGCTTACAGTGCCCCTCTTAGGGGATAAATTCAAGTTTCAAGTAAAAACCAGAATTTTCCCCTTAAAATATTGGTTCTGTTGCAATTGTGAGAGAGGTAGAAATCAGGGGGCAGGAAGCAGAAAGTAAAATTGACTCATATTTGTATGACCATCCAAAAACACTACATAGAAATCTACTTGAAAGAAGGAAACTATTCATTTTAGTGTATAGGATCAAGACAGATGGAGCTTAAAAATCTTAGTAAATGCTCCATAGATAATTTTATTCAATTATATTTCATGGCTCCTCCACATTAGGCAGGAAATTAAAGCAGAACATAAACTGCAGTAAAAAAAAGAATGGGTTGATGATTTTTATTGCTCTATTAAGTCATTGCCAAATAACGCCTTGTTTTATTTGGTGTCACTTGCATCTAACAAGTGAGATATATGAAATCACACATCTACTGTCATTCAGCTCAGGATTTAAGAATATTGCAGCTAGTGCCCTTCAGTTAATAAGCTGTTAAATTAATAAGCATTTATTTCTTTGACAAATGGCAATTTTTAGCAAGCCAGCTAAGCTCTTTATTCTTAAAACAGTCACCATTCATACTCTCCTCAACAGCCTTCAGACTCTGTCTGCTCTCAGATGTGCAGGCACATACCAGACTGCCACGTGCTGCAGCTTGAAGTCAAAAAGTCACCATTTCTACTTGAGCAAATAGCTACAGAGAGATTTTTCTAGGTAAGCAGCCCCAGGTGTCATGGGTCATGATGCAGGTTATAGAATCTGGCTTTCCTTTTTTCAGGGTGGTTAAAAGCAGAGTTATAGGCTGCACTTCAGCCTGCACAGGTCTTGCAGTAGCATAATGGGTGAAGATCAAACACTTGTAACATGAATTGCAGGGCAGACCTCAACTGAAAAGTTATACCAATGCTGTGTCTGGCAAGACAAGGCAGTACTGAACCCACAAACACTCCAAGGAGAAGCACTGATGGCCCTTCATGGAGATTTCTATTGATCCTCTACTTAAGACTTGAGACCAGCACTGGTAAATGAGGCAGGGTGAGAATCCCATGCTAGTGATTCTGGCTACCTCATCATTTCCTGGAAACACATCAGGAAGACACTCAACAAGCGGCTTTTCCAGGCTGATGTAGCATCACTGACAAAACCACACACAAAACATGATATTGTTGCAGTATTACGGCCTAGGGGTAGTAGCTCTAAAATAAAAGTCCTGTCTAGAATAGTCACTGCAAGGGATTGGAGCATGAAGAAGCTCTTAAAAGTACAGTTATTTCACGATTATAAACCACACCTGAATATAAGCTGCACTTCCGGGTAGCTGGGAAGACCACGGGATTTGTCCATATATAAGC
>VRYO01002734.1:19217330-19236045 GCA_009812075.1 Sialia sialis
GGGAGAATCCCAGCCATGAGCCATCAGTGGTGCCCAGAGCTGCCAGACTGGGAGCTCCAGCTGCCCCTACCTCCCTTCTCATCCCACTCCTCTCATGGAAGGAGGAGAGGAAGGCCATGGTACATTTTCAGAGGTTGTACCACACCATGACAATGCATTGTGATGGGTTTGCCTTACAGGTGACACATGCTGTAATTCCAGCAGCACTTCTCATCTTTGGGCAGAAAATCCTCTCCCCTCATGCAGGCAAACCCTGTCTTGTTCTGGCTCCAGCCCTCTCACCTCCAGTGCAACTGCTAAACACACATACACCTGAGTTCTGGGCAAAATATCTAAACAGAAAAGGATTAATGCTGTAAAATCTTACAATGAGATAGGTTTATAACAGTTCAACTTAAACTGCTGGAGGTTTTTCATCATATTGATATTTTTGCGATTTTCTTTCTGTGGACAGGAAAATTTCCTAAATAGAAGCAGCAGTTTATCTCTTGACAGGGGAAAAAAGGTACTTTAAACAGCTGCAAGAAACACTTTTTACTGAAAGTAAATGGTTAGAAAGCCACTCACCCCCAGTTGCCACAGTAATTTCACGTAGAAAATGTCCATAAAATGGAAAATCAAAGGACAAATTCACTCTCTGAAAGGAATAAAAGCAGAAAATAAAATCAATATTGAGCAGAACATTAAGAGAAAAAAAGATGATCAATCATCCACTTCAAATATCTCTTTCATTGCTTTTTATTATTTTTTACTGGAGCCTTGTTATTCTTAAGTTGGAATTGCCAGTAGCTAACTGGAAAGAATTCTGAGGAGCATTTAAACACTTGAAGCAGTGGATCTTTATAACAGAAAACTTCAGACAAGAAAATGCATAAACACACATTGTAACTCAATCACAAGAATAAAATTAATAAAAGATTTGTAGGGTTTCTCCTTAGAAAACTGTTGCTTTAACCTCTTTCTTAAGAGGACACATGAATATCTAAAGCCTTAGCAATACTTGTATTTTACAGGATGCCTGCTACTTTGGCTGCTGGCTTTCTGCTGCTCTGCCACACGAGCCTTCAGGTTCAAGTCTGTCCCTGACATCCTGCTGCTGCCTGGGAGCTGGTCTGATGAAGGCTGGTCACTGGAAATAATTCATCCCTCTAACTCATATGCCACCCTTTCTTAAAACTCCCTATACTGTCAGCTAGGAGACGGAATGATGTAAAAAGAAATATTCGACAGAAGAAATAACAAACTGTACTTAAGCTACTTATTAAAAAATATATAAATAAAATTTTTAAAAAAAACCCTTTATCTTCCATCTACCTATAGGTGACTGTCCTCCTTCAGCTGAATTCATAGCAGAGAATTGTAATTTGGGGAATGAGCTCTTCTCCTGAACTGTGCTTACCATAAAGCAATATTTTACTTCACACTAATTTTGCCTTCTCTGCCTATGGCTTTATCTTTTTCCACCTATTCCATTCCTTTCCCAAAGCTCAATGATTATTGTGGCTACTCATAATTATCACCTTGTGTGCTACCTGGTTTAATTCTGAATAAATTAGGAGTCATAGCAGAAAGAGTGCTGAAATCTCAGCAAGGTCTTTTCACTGTTTAAATGTAATATCCTGTGAAAAACACATCTCTTCCACAATGTTCCAAGTACTAAATATGAGATAAGCATGCAGACCATTATTCTTTCTTTTGGAGGATTTAGTACAGTAAAAACTGGTGTGAAGATGGGTTCTTGGTGACTGTCCCTCAACTGTAACTTTTGATGACTCCACTTAAGAAAGGGCAGCAGCCCATACACTTTTAAAAATGAAGGGGAAGGGTGAAGAAAAGTACTCGTCTTTATTTTCCCTACCATTATTTCTGTCCTGTGTTTATTATTTTCAGACTGTATCTGAATATTTCTTCTCTCAGGAAGAATTATATTTACATCAACCAGAAATGTTTAAAGAATTATTTAGCATGAAATTAGCATTTGAAGACTTACAGTAACTTTAAATTAGATTTGCTTTCCATTTAAGTGGGAGACAGAATTATGACAGGATTTATTAGCACATTTTTTGTTTGTTTTTAATTAGAATGCAAAATCCATTTGCAATGTGTTAATTGGACTGAGTAGGTTCTAATGACCTTTCCTGTATACACATAAATATGGATGTACAACTGAACATTTCTGAAATAGCGTATGCAAAAGGCAGCACATGAATTAACTCCCATAAATGTTCTTTTACCATGTTCTACAGCTTTCACTGCTGAAGTGTATGCTGCATCTATGAATGCACTCCATTTAAATTATGTCCTTGCTCTACCAGACATAATATGAAGAACTCTGCTAAAACTACCAATTTTCTGACCAAACTTCCCCTTCCCTTTATATGCCATCCTCCATTTCACCTATTCACTTTAACTCATAGTAACCATTAAACTACTTCAAATGAAAACTGTGGCCCCTTATCTGTCTTCTAAATTCTATAACATAAACATTAATATAAAGATGTTTGCAACAAAAAATGGATCTCTTTCCCGCTCAAGCCAGATATAGATCTCCCATTGACTTAAGTCAAAATGTGAGATCTTAAATTCTGACAATGTAAAAATATTTAACATAGCCAATTTTTATCATAATACTGTAAGAACCATCATGATTTCAGTATAATTTTGAAACACAATATTCTAGCAGTCACTAAAATTTTGCTTTTATTTTGATGCTAGAAAGCATTCCTCCTTTTTAAGAAAGAATATCAGAATTTCCAATTCTCTGAAATAAAAATGCTTTCACCATGATAGAATAAATGATAAATACAAAATGATAGAATGGACTGGAAGAAAAGGGTTTTAAGTTCCCATTATGATATATTCTGTATTCTAGTTCAGTATTTGAGTAATCAATTCTTAGATATCTAATTTAAATACACTGAATGTCAAAGCCACCTCTAAAATTTTATGAAATGGTTAAGAAGATGGTGGCAATATATTGAAAAAATTACCTTACTAGTAGTGTTATAAATCCTATAGTGTTAGACATTTTAATTGTTCCATTAATATATGTTTGCTACTTTCAACAAAAAATTACTATGCTGTTTATAAAGTCATCTCATGGATCCTATGCAAGATTCTCTTCGGTCTTTATGACTTGTAGAAGCAAAATCAACAGACAGCTTCTGGGAGCTCTCAGAATTATTTACTTCCAAATGAAGAAAAACACACAAATTGAGTGTAAAATTGTTAGCATTCAAAGAATCTCTGACATTGTAAATGAATTCCTTAATATTTCACATGCAATAATTTAATGTTATTTAAGGACAACATTTAGAAAATATGATGTGAATCACTGAGTCACAGTAAGATGTGCAAAATGGCCTTTTAAAAAGAGTAATGGCAAGGTTTATGGGAGAGAAGGTAAGAGATTGCTGCTGAGGTATATATGATCTCAAAATACAAGACTCTGCAGTTGTACAGTTATAAATAAAGATCACATCTCTGTGTTAAACACCTTTGTTGTTTAATACATCTGGATGTTGTTTACTTGGACACATACATACAAAAAATTAATTATAGATGCATAAATTAGGAACCAAACCTTACAGGATAAGTCTTTGGTACTTTTTCATCCTTTAGGGGGTCATAAAACAGATCTGAAAAAGGGATTTTTAAAACTCTGTGTAGACATGGCTGCAGCCATGTTCATAGTCCAAGATATTTGGGTAAGCATGAAAATAGATGGGTATCAGTGTGCTTAACAGGGACCAGAGCCTTCTCTGCTGGAGCTGGCAGAAAGTCAGAGGGGGCACCTGACATTCAGAAAAAGGGTCTTAAACCACCTGCTCTGGGGAGAAACAGTTGAAGTCCTAAAGGCTCCCTTTGCCATGCTGAATGCTCCTCTACACTGATCCCACACCAGACCAAAAACACTGCCTTGTTCGAGCCTCTAGTTTAATAACTTCACCAAAATGTCCCCCTTGAGGTGGACATTTAGCTGCATAATCTCAGGGATCCAACTGGAAACAAAAGTGCTTACAACAAAGACATGGAAGGATGTCATCTTTACTAATTGTTAAACATGGGTTAAAATTTTAAATTTGTTTATTACCTTTTCTTTTGGCATATTTCCATTTTTTCCTCAATACAGAGCACCAGGATCCCACATGAAGTAGACAAGACAGACAACAGAGGTCTTCACTTTTAGGTACCCTTGAGGTTCTTTTTTTGTCATTAGTCTCAAATTGTCTTAAGAAAAATAGCTGATACACTGTTTGATTAAATCTACCTTGAAGATATATAACTATGTGAACTCTGTGCATTTGCATGATCCCTGACTGCCTACAGTCTTTTAAATATGAAGTATATATTTTTTTAATAGGACTCTGTCAGTTACATGTGCTGGATTTATCACCTCACTCTGCTTTCTATATTCTGACTTAAATACCACAGCATTTCTTTCTTCTGCCTCTTGCATTCCTCTGGGCAGTCACGTGGCTTGTGCCAGGGAGAAAACAGATTAACGAAGATTAATTACACTTGGGATTTCTCTCTGCTTTAAAACTGTGAAGCACACTTGCATCTTTAAAAACTGTACAACTTTTAAGTTAGGCATTCACTAGATCTTGTTTTAAACTGGCAAAACCCAAGTACTTTTTTGTGAAGCTAAGCTGCTGAATGGATGAAACAAGAGTTTTTTCAACCATAGTTCTGAACTGTAATTTTCACATTATTTATGCTAATATTAGCACTTCTATGTGTGCAGCTTCTAGCCACAGGTGAGAACCAAATCATACAGCATTTGATTCCAATTCTAAGTGTGCAAGCCCATTATTTTCATACCCACTTTGCCAGCAGCATGAGTACAATACATTAAATATGATTGATATGCACACTCCAATTTATTTATTTGCAGACAACCTAAAACTGTGACCACATAATTTCTGTTACTATATAAAATTCTCATCAGCTTTATGAGTTGTCCCAAAAGGAAATACAAGTGTGGCACCTCATATAAAATAGAAGTGCGAACATGCCACATACATTCCATGAGAGACCTAAAACTTCATCAACTTCAACCTGAACCCAGATCTTTTACTATTAAACTCAACAGTAAAATTCTCTCTGATTTCAGCAACAGAAGTGGTTTACCCTTTGATAGTTTGTGATTCTCAGGAACAGAGGAAAAATTTAAATATATTTGTAAAGGCATTTCTGAAGGACTGTGACGGAAGGTTCAAAAAGTTCAAAGAATCATTTGATAACAATAGTGTAAAGACTTCCACAGCTTAACTAGAATTCAAAGATATAGCTCTGTGTACAATAGTCATGAAACTTAGTAATACTGCTGTGTGGGTCACTGGGGAAAAATATCCATGTTAATCAAAGATGAAGGTGATAAAATAACTTACTGCTGCTTGACGATGGGTATTGGAAAGGATCCCGTGAATCTTTACTTTGTCCTTCTCCATTTGGTCTATATTGACCCACAGATCCCGGCTGGTAGAATCATATGGGCCGTATGTCCTTGATGTATAATAATTATGATCTGTATCCTCCTGAAAATGGGAAAAACACAGAAAAAAACAGATTGTAATGGAAGATGCACTTTAGTTTTTACATAAAATTCAACCTTGAAATACTCTGCTCCTCAAAGAAACTCAGCAATGAAGGAAAAAGGGTAAAAATTGTAAATATGTTGCAGAGACAGTTCTGCTTCTAACCACTAGCAGTTGACAAGGCAGTTACCTCATGCAATCGTCTTATATTATGATTATAGTGTTCATTATCCCAAATACCAGTAAAACAGATTATGTAATAACCACATCAGTAAAACCCATGGCAAAATATTTGGTGTCTTTTGAGGCAAGATCGACAGTTCCTGTAACAATGGCCACACTCTAATGAAGCCATGAGAACTATACACAGATAACATCCTAAAAAAATTGTAGTTTTTTAACATTCATGAACATAATTCACCAGACTATCCTATTTAAGAACATTTAAGGTCATCTGAAACATTCCTAGTAGCTGTAGGCTTACAATGCTATTTTATTTTAAGTATCCAAAAGTTGGGTTTACTGTAGATTTGCCATTGTTTGTGGAAGAAATCTTCCTCATTTTAGTGGTTTTAAAAAATACAGTAGTTGTTGTCATACTCCCATCACAGCAAATTTTTGTTAACATCAATTAATGTGAAGGTTCTACCTTCCTAGCTAACACAGAAAAAAAGAAAAAAAAAAGTGTGATCCAAGGCAAGAAATGAAACTCATCTCAGATTCCCAGCCTTCCTTTAATCAAACCAAGCTGTTGCAATCACAAAATATTTAAATCAAGAGCATTGCCAGCTTTCTGAGGAATAGTTATAATCAATACTATAAAAGTATTACATGTTAGTATTTCTCAGTTCCTTTTTGCTTCCTCCTCTTCTAAGACAAAGTAAAAAAATCCCCAAAGCCTCAACGACAGAGTTTGAAAATTAAAATTAATTCAGAAAATAAACAGTATCATAGAAAATTGAAGAGGATGACTTAGAATTCAGAAATCACCCTGATGGTGGAGACCTCCTTCTCCTTCTGTATCTCCTGTACCCAGTCAGCCACATGGCAGTACCCCCAAACCAGGCCATGCTGCCCTGCAGATCTGACATCCCCCTCCACAACCCATTCCTATTGAGATGATCCTGAGCTGGAAACATCCGTGGCAAAGGATTTATATTCTAATGATGTCATTCATGTCCTACATAAACATATTGACCATAAATCCTGTTTCAGTTGGATTTGACTCTACATTAACATCATTACTGACGCATTTTACTTTAGCTGTTGCAGATATATTCAGGTTATTTTTTTCCTTGACAATTTCTGTGTCTTCTGCTGTTCTTTTCATGCCAGGATAGAATTTATATCTCCAGTAAATCTCAGTAACAATTCTGAAGCAACTTCTAACTGCTTCACCAGCTCTAGGTTAGTCACACAAGTAAACATAATTAAAACTATACTGTCAGGACGATGACAAAAGTCAGCCACCTTAACAAATTCTTTCCTCCTTTAATGGTCAACAGAAACAGTTACTGCTGTCATGTATACAATAGAGGTACCGTAAATTAAAAGATTTGAAAACAAATATATATAATCCCAGTCCAATTTATCATTCTAAAAAAATTTCCTCAGTAAATAATGGTCACATTTAAGACATACAAAAAATCTCAAGGAAAGAGCTCCAGGCACAAATAACAAATAATTACCCAAACAGCTTGTTTCAGATAAACATGCAATATTTAAACTATACTCAAAACTGTGCAAAGTTTTTTGCATGTCAATTTTTTAACAGCTAATAAAGCTACCCCAGTTAATTCCTAGTATCTAAGCCCCCACCTCCACAACTAGAAGGTTCGAGTACTGAGTCTAGTCGGCAGCTATATAAGAATGTTTTAAATGGTGTCTTGGACCCATCCTTAAAGCAGATTCATCATTCAGATTGCAAATCCAACACTTAAATTGTATCCTTCGGCTCAAGATTTTGTCACAGTGTGAGGAATTACAGTAATTTCACAATTATAAGCCACACCTGATTATAAGCCGCACATCCCGGTAGCCGGGTAGACCACGGGATTTGTCCATATATAAGCTGCACCTGAATATAAGCCGCATTCTTTTATTTTTTTTTTTTAAGTGAGGATCCATGTGCAACAAAGTAACGAATTAGCAACAGAATCGCACCAGCGCGGGGTTTAGTGTCAGGTGCTCAAGTTGCAAACAGTTTTCATTGACCAGTGAAGCCTTTAAAGGCAGCCCCAGGTGCCCTCCCCGGCCGGCTCTCACTTCTGGGTTGGCATTTTGCTGAGATTTGTCCATAAATAAGCCGCACCTGACGATTAGCCACACTACTGGGGTAGGCTGGATTCTTCAATGAAAAAGGTGCGGCTTATAATCATGAAATTACTGTACTTACGTCTACCAAATTTTGTGTATAAAAATCCAGTTTAGTATTCTAATTCAAGTTAAATAATCTTACGTTATTTAGGTATTCTGGAAGGAAAAAAACTCTTTTCTACTTGAGTGATAGAAGGAAAACAGAATTCCTCATCATAGCCTTCATGCAGATGTATTTTATGAATATACGATTAGTTATTTCTCTCTCACATCCTAATTTTTCTTAATTCCATCTGTAAATTTATAATCTGAAACAAAAAGGCACATGCAGCTAACTACTAAAGTTGATGTGAGCAGCTTAGTATCCAAGCTTCTGTTCCAAGTTACTGCTTCATATTTCCTAATTTGCATTGCCATGGAAATGAAATTCTTGGAGTCTTTAATAAATATGATTTTATTGGTATCATTAGATACCTACAAGTTTTCATTCTGTCAGACCTATTTCTGTTTTTTGCCTGGTTGTACCTCCTTCATAATACATTCCCTTCCCTGCAGGTAGGTACAACGAAGATGGAAAAATGCTTAAGAAATTTTACTGAATTTTCATGTAAAATACTCAATGAAGAAAATAATGTTAATTGTTATATGAGACAGATATAGAGTTCTGCTGATAATTAGAGTTATATAAAAATATAATTATGGAGAGAAAAAAACTTTTCTGTGTCTTTTAGTGACATAGAAGCATGTTACTGAAAGGAAGGACATGCAGAGAAAGCAGAGAACATAACATTTTCTGCTTCAAGAAGCTTTTCTTTTTTCTTTCTTTTTCAGGTATTTGGGGGATATTAGCATTATGTCCCACTGGATCTCCAGATGTGCAATTCTGTCCAAATTCTGTTTGTATAGGAAGTACATAGCACCTTTCTTCTATGGAACAGTACAGCATTAAAGAAAAGGATTTTTCCAGATATTCTTTGCACCAGCTATGAGGATTACTGTTGGCAACCTTTGTGAGTATAAAGGGAATATTTATTAGAAAATCTTCCATAACACTTTTCTTTTGGGGAAGTAAGTTATTCTTAACCTCAGGCAATACTTGATGCTGAGTTGCCATCCTATTGTTGATTGTAGAGATTAATTTCTTAGCTTTCACAAGGGATATAGTCTGATGACACTTTGAATATATTCCCATATTCTCCAAATAGAACTGAATTTTTCAGGAAAGCTGAGTAAATGCACTACTCATAAAAGCTCAGCACAACTGAAGATCAAGCCTTCTTCAAATACTTGGTGTTCAGTATCTGTCAAATTCAATGATTTAACATCCATTCCATACATTACATATATGGATAATTCCAAACAAAGTCCAAACATCACATACTCATTTCATCAGTAACTGTTGCCCCTTAATGCCATGATTCTATGATAATACAATGTCATAGGTAAACATGGGATTTTTTAGATTTAATTATTTTCCTGTCACATTTTTTCTTTAACAGAAATTGATAAGTAGTATAAATCTCTAGGATACAGAGAATATTATCAAACAAGATTTAGGAGTAAGAGTGGCTGTTGAATCAAATTGCATGGATATTTTGTTTTTAAATACTGGATGCAATTCAATCCAAACCACAGGCATTACTGAACAAGAAGTTCTGCCATCTCTCAAGCTCCCTCTGTGTAAGGCTGCAATTGCAGAAAACTAATAATTTCAACCAGAGAAAAAGCAGCTGGCATACCCAGGAATGAGCTCTGTTATTGCACAATAGTATGTCATAGAATAAGTCTTGCTTTCTTTAAGAAAGAAGGAAAAGAAGAGAAAGAAAGAAGAGAAGAGAAGAGAAGAGAAGAGAAGAGAAGAGAAGAGAAGAGAAGAGAAGAGAAGAGAAGAGAAGAGAAGAGAAGAGAAGAGAAGAGAAGAGAAGAGAAGAGAAGAGAAGAAATTCACAAGGCAAATAATTATGGATCAGCCAATAAGATGGCAATTACTTTTCAGCAGATTGTTTTGGCTGCCTTCTCCCAGTACTGGACAATGGTTTGTGACATTATCAATGAAAAACCAATCAGTTGATGGATCAATCAATCAATCAATCAATCATCCCATCCTCATCTTCATATCTTCCTCATCAAGTGTCATGAGTTATTGCCCGATGCAACAGAAGATAGCAAGACTGCATTTAATTTGATAATTGTTGTACCTTTAAATATGCGACTTATTGAAATTGCATCTCCAGCTTAAACTGGATGACAACATAATGTAAAAACTCTGAAACTTTCAAAGATATGGTGGTAGAGTTCATAGATGCTTAATTTTATCACTGTGAATGGAAGGTCCGGTATCTGTTTTTAAATAAAATACGTTAACAAGTTGCTCAAATATTGGCAAACTCACAGACTAGGTCTATTTTAAAATTAATTGTGAAATTTCTGAAATTTCTGATAGTATTTGCCCAAAAATAGTTCTAAGAACATTTATCACCAATTACTAATTTCAGAAAGTTTTTACCTCTGAATGCAAAAATCTCTAGATTAATAGCCTATGAAATTAATCAGAGAATTGTGTTTTCTAAAAGGTATATGTGTAGACTAAAACAGAAACACTGAAAGAAGAAAATATGCAATTACATATTTTAAATCAGACTACTTCTCAGAAAAAAAAAAAAAAGCAGAGACAAAATACTTTTTTGGGTATTTAGAGAAAGGAAATAAATTAGCAATTTAATTTTTTTCCCTAAGGAATAAAGCATTTTTGGCAATCCACTTTGTAGAACCAAAACACCCTTTCTATTTAAATAAGACAACAACAATGTGCCCCTGCACACATACAGCCAAAACAGCTTCCTCAAAACTATTTGTACATTTACCCAATCACATGTAATGCTGGCTACTCTCTTCTGGTATCTCTGCCAATCATGTCAGTAAAATACAGCCAAAAGTGACTTCTGAATTGCTTCAGACTTTTGCTAGAAAATTGCTTTTAGATTTCTGAGCATTACTAATCCCCACCAGCTAAAAACAGCCCAAGGGGGAGAACAGAGGTGACAGCTTGGACAGGACTTGAGCTAGCTCTGCATTGCAGGTGATGGAAAGCCTCTCCTCAGCAGCACGTTTTTGGGCCCTGAGAAGGGGCAAGAGAGATGCACGGTCACACTCTGCATTACCTGGGCAGGAGAAGCATGTGTGTATGGTGCTGCAACTGATTTTCCTCATTTATTCACATTTTCTTTAGGCAGACAATGACTTAGACAGGGGCAGGTGGCAAGGACACATGGAGAATATCCCTAATATAATAGCCATTAGCACAGGAGATGAGATAGTACAAGAAATGATCACCTATCCTGAGATGGGGTCCTTGTGGGAAGATTAAGGCCAGGGAAAATGGGGATAGAGACATTTTGCATGCTGCTGCCATATAGCTCATTTTAACAGAATACTGTAATTACAATCACAACATAGCATTGCTATGATTTACAGGTTTATAGGATCTGATAATCAAAGAACCCTGAGGAATACTTAACTTGAACTAGCCTCCCAAAACTGGAAAGCTCTAATTTTGGTAGATAAGGTATATGTGGATTACAACATCAAAGTCTTCAGAGGATTTATATAGGGGCTACTGCTTAGGAAGCTCGATTGTTCTGAGGTGCTCAGAATCACCAATTTCATAAGCACTTTGCATCAAGGACAAACTCTCTGCTGTTCAACTTCTTAACCAAAGTCTTCTGTATGAGGGAAACATGCAATTTAGAGAAGTGCTTTTACAGTGACTTGCTGCTTTCAAAGTGACAAAGCTGCAACCTGTTTGGTTTTGGGGTTTTTTGTTTTTTTTTAATATCTGATATGGGAAAAACTGAAGAATATAATCTATGTAGCAATGTAAGCATAGCATACATACTCAACATCAACCACCAGCAGAACCTGAAGATGGGTTGTGAATATATCACTGTTGATTACACAAACCTAGAAAACCCATTTTGAACAGCCAATATAATGACTAATGAATGAGAGGAACCCGATCTAACTGAAGAGGACATTCTGTGTCTCAGTGCTTTGGTATTGAAAATGCCATCTCACACTATATTCTCCATGAGGAGGCTACATCAGTATTCTGCAGAGTCCTGAATGCCTACTGTGTGTGTGCAGTACTCCTCACAGTCAGGTTTTCATTAGGGCCAGTATGGAAGTCACTTTTCTCAGAATCTCACAGATTTACGTCCAGATTTATGGTAAACATTAAATGCTGTCATCAGCTGGGATGAAACAAAGGATTTATCTCATGTCTCTCTCCTCCATGCAGACACAAGGCTTTACACAGCTCTGTAACAACTTAAGCTCCCAGGTTTTAAACTGCACTTTTCTGAGCTCCTGACAGCACCTATAATGGAGAGTCATGCTGACAGACATTCTGCAAGAGAAGGGTGCCATAAAACTGTTATTAATCCAAAAAGCCATTTAGTCTTTCCGGCTTAGTGAAAAGTCAATGTGGAGACACTGCCTTTTCCATGATATTCAGCTGCTTTTGAAAGGAAGCTTCCCTCTTGGGGACTGCTATAAAACTGTCAGCCTATTTAGGGGTCATTACAGCAGGCTTATAAAGCCCATTGGACTGTCTTGTCATATGAGACAAGCTTCAAGAGAGCAAAAATCTCAGCAATGCCTTACTTAAGAAAGAAAAAAAGCCAAATCACCAGTCACTCAAAACCCAATTACAATAGGGAAATATTTATTATGGAGTTTTGTTCCTGATTTGCTAGAGCAGAAGTCTGAGAAATGGCATTCTGAAAATGCATCTTTATTAACTGCTCTGTGGCATCCTCTCCACTAGAAGAAAATAAAAAGAACCATTTCAATACAATGCCCGAAAAAATGTCTAGCAGAAATTTTATTTTGGTGTAATTATGACACAGGTTTAAGAGTTTTTATTCTCATTTTTATATATGTATAAATGACTGAAGGGCTCATGAAACTGAAACTGCAAAAATTACTTTGTAAACATAAAAACTTGTCTGCCAGGTCTAGACTACAGAGCATTAGTGGTTATGACACCACATGTGTTACCAGATCCATTCTTGGGGGCTTATGACTCCAGATAATACCATAAATAACTACATTTTTATCACATTAGCTGTTAAAGATTTAGTATTTTAGTATTTTAAAGATCCACTTCCTGTAGAATATTCCAAACAGTGTGTTTCTGACCATATGTACTTTGACCTGCTTAAAAGCATGCTTGGGCAAATTTTCCTCCCTCTAGATATATAAGCTCAGTTTAATATTTTACACCCTCTTTTTGTTTCTTACTCAGATATTAGAGCAAATTTAAACTCTCTGTAGCCTATGTATTCCCTGAGTATATATTCAAATGCCAGGAGATATGTTATCCTGACTTCCTGTTCTTTGGCACTTCTCTATTGGAAGAGATGCGAGGAAAACAGCAACTGAGATCCAACCAAGAGCCCTGAGGCCTCACATGAGGAGGGTAAATGGCAAATACAAATTGGTATGGAAATTGTTGAAGATCTGAAGCCCTAAGTTGATATTAGCAGGTATAGTTTGTAGCTGATCAGGGTTTCCCATAGGACAGCGCAGGAAGCTGCCTCCATGCTCACTGGTGTGAGATGCAGTTCCTGAGCTGTTGATACCCTGCTTCAGGGGTCCATCAGGGTTTTAAGCCAAAACTGTAAAGTAATCAGTTGTAGGAACACATGATCAATGCAAAGTGGATGCAAGCAGTAGTATGGGTTAATTAATGCAGTAGGGTTTTACCTGTAGGGATAAAGCTTATGCTGAAGCCTTTAAAGGTGTGCCACATGCACCTCACTCAGAACCAGTCTTTGCCACAGTCATGCTGGTCAGTCCAGCTGTGTGCTGGGGAGCATGCAGCCAGCCCATGCCCATCACAGAGCCTGGGCATCACAGGACAAACTGCATCACCATGGCTTCCTTGGGGAGAGCTGGTAAAAAGAGGACTGCCAACAAACTGGCAATTTATTTAGCCATTGCACTTTTTAGTTTAGCTCTAATATACAACAGACATGAAGCTTTAGTTACTAAAAATGGGACTGGCTAAAATCTGCAATCAATACACAAAATTTCAAAGTCAGCATTCGTGGCTTGCAGAGAAAGTGATTATGGAAGTGGTTAGCAATTTCTACTGCTCTTTTGTTTGGAAAAAGTCTGCATTTTGCTTTATTCGCATGTACTTTTCTGTATACATGTGTAAAGCATTTCAGTTTGGATGTGTACACAAGAATATTGAAAAAATTGCTATGTACAGTTTCACCAAACTGTTATCACCAGCCACATTTCTTAAGGACTTGTCACTGAAATGCTTCTTTATCATATCTTGCAGTCACGCTCATCAAATAAATAAATCCCTTCAGAACTCTCGTGCCACAACTCTAAGATACCATATTTAATTGAGAGGCTTGATAAGTTACATGTTGCCTAGACAAGCATGTCCAAGCTGCTGCCTTTGCTTGACATCAGGCTCCAAACAAGCTTCCTGCAGAATCTGCACTGTTTTTTCCAAGAGGAGTACTCTGTGTACTTTACAATCACCCAGACAAGATCAGGATGATAAATACTATCCTCCCTCTGTTGTCTCTGAAGAGTATTCCCTTCAAGTTAATCTAGAGTGCAGCTGACCCAATATACTCAAATATTTCAAAATTACACTAACACATTGTTTTGGGTTTGATGTTATTTTTTCATGTGTATAACTTCTCAATCTATATTGCTCTTCCAGAATAGATTAATCCAAAGTGGAATGTTTCATAAACTTGCATTTCCTTTTTTGCCTTTCATCTAGAAACAGACACTATGAAGATAAATCACAAGGCACTACAGAATTACTTTTGATTTGAAGGGTGTCTTTTGACAATTTCAAACAACAGAAGGAATGCAAAATACCTAAGCACTGAAAAAAACAGTGAAAGATGAAGACATGAGATTTTACTTGTGTTTCAAATCAATTTTTTTTACTGGTGTGGGGTTGGTAGGGTGGCAGTTAAGATAGGGAGAGGGAAAAGAGAGAAGGAATTTCAACATTTTGACCTTGAGACAATTTTGCTTGATACAATTTATGGGTGTATCTGAAAAAAAAAATCTATATTTTTCTCCTTCAGACTCAGATAAAAAAATATAGGTAGATGACCAGCATGTTACTCAATGCATGGGTTGGATACTCCAGTGCAGCTGTCTATCTAAGAACTGAGTTTGTAAGCACTTGTTATCAGAACCGCAGGTCCATTTAAATACTGCCAGGGAAGATTTTCCAGCGCCTTCAGCTCCACGTTAGAGCAATCCAAATACACACTTTAACTGCACTGCTTGCACTGACCATGGATGAGATCTAACTGACTAAGCACTGCAGGATCCCAGGGCCATCTGAAAATTGCAGATATGATTCAGGACCTACAGCTGACCCTTATCCTACACGAGTGGCAGTGGACTGCTCACCATAACCACAGCCTATTATTATATCAGAAATCTATAGCTAGGCACCTTTCACCTTAAATTTCCACCAGCTTGGATCACAGAATAGTTTGTGTTGGAAGAGACCTTACAGATCATCTAGGGACACTAGACCAGGAACACTAGACCAGATTGCTCAGAGCACATCCAACCTGGCCTTGAAATTTTCCTGGCATGAGTCATTGAAATTGCTCTGGACAACCAGTGCCTTACCATCCAGTGCCTTACCATCCTCATGGCAAAGACTTTTTTCCTAATATCTCATCCATATCTACCTTCTTGAAGCCATTTCCCCTTCTCTACCACTACATGCCCTGGTAAAAACTTACACATTCCTTGTCTGTGCCACATGCATCTATACTTAGGTTTCCAAACTGAAGAACTGAACTTCACCTCCAATTTCAATATTAGCTGCAACTAATAAAGAAAAGCACTTGTACAGTACAGACTCCAGTGTTTTTTAGAAATCACAGTCACCTAATATTTTGTATAAATTTATGTTCATTATTGGAGCAGTATACAGATGTGTACTACCCTTTACTGAATGTTTATATAAGAAGCAAAACCTCTAGTGTATTTAAGAAATTAACTTGATTTCCAAGATGATGGAATAACATGCCTGATATAATACATGAAAAATCAACATTTTATGCACCGCTAGTGACTAAATGATCAAATCAAAATTCTATTTCCACGTTTATTGAAAAAAAAAAAATTATCCTGAATGAGTTGGTGTTTCTTTCACAGTGATTTTGACTCAATCAAGAGTTGGGGGTTCTGTTTTCTAGACAAATAGGGACACTGGGGGCACTGGCTTATGACTATAGAATGAAGATGTTGCAAACATCCTCACCAAATTTGCTATAATCCACTGTGCCAGCCAATATTATACCCCCAAAATTATACCCTCAAAATGAACATGCACCAGGTTGTTGACCTATGTAAGCCAGATCTAAGCAGTAGCACTTTGGAGCCACATTATGTCTGTTCTAGCACTGAAAGATACTTTTCATACACCAGAAGAGAGGCATCTGTACTTTGCCTGGAGCAGGAAGGACCTGAGAAACAGTTTGCTTTGTTACCTGTACTGGAGCAGAATACCTCTGAGAGATCTTGGCATTTTACCCCTCAAGACATTTACTGCACTGCCTAGATGAGATCAGACAGGTAGAATTTCCATCTGCAATTTCTCCCTCTTCCTACTTTTGTTGCTAAGGTTACAGAAAGAACACTCATAAAATGATGCTTTGATTTATGTAAAAAATTTTAGTAGGAAATTGTGAAGAATTATGCAGCTTACTGCAAATGCAGGTAGCAAACCTCCAGTAACCCTGTCACATCTCTCCAACTTTTGTTAAACATTGTGCCACTGAAAGGTCTAGGGACTATATTTGCTATTCTTTTTTTGTTTTTTCTTTCCCCCTCGTTATTCAGACTGCTATTTGCCGCACACTCTCCAAGATCTCTTATTGCCAATTTTGTTTTCCAGAATAACTATACTGGATTTTTAACGATGGTCTGTGAACACTTAGACATGCTGCACGTGCAGTGTGCTAGTGTTATGGACAAAATGAAAAACCAAAAAAATCCCTGGTATTTCCATTAATTATTTCTGTTGCATGAAATACTACAGCTCTTAAAAGTGTTTCATCAGCATTTTATTCAGCAGTTGAAAATACTTAACTGGCATTTTTGGAAGAACAAATGCACATTTTAAAAATGGAACATTCTTGACTCTGATATCCCTCTTGATATGAATTCTGAGCATTGGCCGTATTTATTATTCTCTTTGAAAAGTCTGTATAACTCATACAATCACAACGTAGATCATTGACTTTGGCATAAATACTAAATTTACAGAGAGTCAAAGGAAGTGTCTGACCAAATCTGAAACAATGGACCCATCTGTTTACATGCCACGTTGTTACTGTTTTGGGATAACAGATAATTGCCTTTCCCATATTAAAGAAACATGAAAGATTTGGAGAGACACTCAGTAATCCATCAATGTCAGCAGAATTCCTACAGCTTTGAAAATCTATCCCTAAGGACTGGCACTATCCAAACTGGAATTGTGCGGCTTAGTGTGACAACTTTTTACTTACTTACTTACCCAAATTCCTCTGCACAAACAACTTGGTAATGTATTCACCCTCACTCCCTGCTCCAACCAACTGTGCACAATTTGCTGAGTGCTGTTAAATTAGCTAAAGCTGTTTGCTTTGCTTGGGTAGAAATGAACATAATCTTCTGCTTTTTGCATGACCAAATTGATAAAAGACTCCTCTCTTGAGGATGCTCCAGGTGAAAGTGGTATAAAGGGTCAGAAAGGAAGTGTCTGGGAAAGGAGAGAATTTTCCAGCCTTCACAGCCACACTAATATTCAGCTTCACAAGATGATTCTATTTTCAGCAAAGCCCTCCAAGCAAGTGCTGAGGCATGTGTGACTGAAATAATTAATTCAGAAAGTTCAAGGTCTGTTGATTCTGCTCATGGCTCTTTTCAGTCATGAGTTCCGCCATTCTGGAATATGCTTTAGGAAGTTGGAGATGAAGGATTTGGAAAAGTAAAATATTATCATTAAGACAATTCAAAGGCAGATGCCATTAAATTCTGAATTCCGTGTCTCCTTCTTTGCTATAAAGATTCACTCTCATCAATGTGTTAAATTAAATGCCTTGTGTGCCAACATAGCTAAGCATGTGGAAATGAGCTCAGGATTACAATGGAGTTCTCTTATTTAGGAGTGGGGAGGCTAGTTTTTAATTTCTTTCCTTCCCCATCCTCTCCTCCCAAGCTTAAAGGAAATAGAGAATGAATCTTTCCTCCAGCCTTTCCCCTTTTCAGCTATACCCAAGTTATTAGCAGAACCATCACTTCTTGAGTTTAGATTGGGAATATTGGAAACGTTGACGGGCTTATTGCTACAACACTTTTTACAGAGTTGGCAATGCATTCAGTCCAGCTGAACATTGCAGCAAGACCCAGTAAAAGTGTTAAGATGACCTTGATATAATTAAACAATCAGTATATTTAAAAGAAAAAGTTATATGAGCCATTTGCATAGTTTACCATTTTGAAATAGAAAGCCTGAAAAAAACCAAGGCAGAGATATTTTAGTCTGTTGGCTGGCTAGAAAGTGTGACATCAGTGGTGAAAAACTCATCTGGACAAGCAGAAAATAGGGAGTAAATTAATCATTATCCCAAATTCCGTTTCTAATTGTAGATGACATGATTTTTGGTGTAATTTAGCAAGAGCAGAGAATTAAGACATTTCATGTATGATCTGTGTTGCTTTCCAGACTAATTCACTTTCTGTGTCTTCTTTATAATGATTCAGAATTATCAGTTAAATACTAAATATATCAGTACAGTAGTTTC
>VRYO01002734.1:19237045-19247048 GCA_009812075.1 Sialia sialis
CATTTGTCTTAGGATGTCACATGAAGACAAAGTTCAAATAATTTTCCTATAATCACGTGAAAAGGAAACATTTTTTCCCTTGATTCAGTTTGGAAAATGTATATTTGATTTTTCTAAAAATGAATTACATTCTCCATCTCAAATTAACAAGCTAATTTTTAAAAATAAATTCTTGACAATTGTGAATATAAACACTTTAAAACAACAATAACAACCTTTGTTAAAAAAATTAAAATACAGCAAGAAAATTCTGTACAACTTAGCCTTCAATTATTATATCAGCTGTTTAATTTAACACAAAATTTTAGCTCTCCTACAAAAAAAAAATGACATCTAAACATTCTGCTAAATGGAAAACATAAGCTATATCCACAACGGTTTCAGCGCAGCAGCACTGTTCCAGCATATCCCAAGATCCTTCCTCCAATACATCCTTAATCTCCACTGTAACTTTCAAGCTCCCAAATATGAAAAGAATAACATGGTATTTAACTTAATCTAGTAAATGGATACCAAAAAAAGCACAAGAACAGCTGGACTCTCTTAAGTCAAACATCTGCATATGGTCCCCAGAAGAGACTGGATGCTTGTGGGTCCCCTCCAACTCAGGAGATTCTATGATTCTGTCTGTGTGAAGCCCAGTGAGCAGAGGGGACCCAGAGCAAACAATGACAATTCCCCATTTTCCCTAGGGTCCAACAATCTGCCCTTCAGATTACTGCCCTCCCTTTGTGTTTAACAACCCGTGACAAATTGGTATTCCAAGAATTTGCCTCATTCTGTAAATTATGACGTCCGCAAGATTCAGTGTCAATGAGCTCCGGAGCTTCTGCAGTTTCATGATGTGCAATAGAAAGGAATCATATGGGACATTTTAATCCTCTAGAACATTATGGAAACACCAGTGATGTGAACAGCATGTATCACAACAGAGACTTCTGGACTTAAGTTACGCTGGCTTAAAGGCAGCAGGACAACTGTGTTAGAGGAACAACTGACAGGGCCTAAATCAACATAAGATAGGGCCTGAAATGGCTGAAAATCGGATGTACTGCCACCTTCAACTGCAAAACAACATATTTTAGTCACACTTGTTTTAGCCCTGGAAGTTCCAGGTGTATACTAGGTAACTGAATTTGATCAGATTGTGAAAAATAAATGCAGGCCTACATGAAGAGCCCAGATTTTTCTTCCTTCTCTTAAATGAGTCATACACCAGAAATTACAGATACACCAAAAATCACGTGATGTAATAATTATTAACTGTGAACAAGAAATAATTATACATCCTTAAAAGTGAAAATAAGAGTGAATATAACTTTTGTTATGACAACGATTTTGCAAGTAGACCTGGCAAGCTTCAGCCATGCAATTAAATCAATTAAAGTGTATTTCTTGACTTAGAACTTTAAATGAACCTTAACCAAAATCTAATGTTTCCCTTACTTTAGTCAAAGTAAGTGAGCTCAAGAATATAGTCTAGAATCTGTTCCTAAAATGAAACCACATCAGAAAGCAGGTATCAAAAATAAAACTAATAGATGATTCAGGCTTTTAGCTTCCCGCTCCCCCCCAACTTTTGTAAATACAAATTTCATAACAGAAGTATTGTTCTTTTGCTCTCTAAAGAATCAGCCAATTTCTGTTCTGCAAAGCTTCATTCCTTCTTACTTATATGTTAAATGCTTCAACTGAAACCTAAAATCTGGTTAAACTTTCGTACTGAATATGCATTACTTTGATATTTCATACTCTGCATTAAAATGTGACTATGCACTAAGAAAATAATTCTGTCTTAGTGGGGGAGGGATCAAGAGCATCCCTGATATTATTAAAGTAAATGGCTACACAAGAAATATTGGAACTATAAATCTAAAAGGTAAGTAAGTAGCCAAGTTTACGCAGGCAATTAAAGGCTCTAAAAATTGCAAGTCAGAAAACAGTTTTTAGAAGAAAAGGAGGACACACTCTTAGCTTGGGATGAGGAAAAAGAGCAGAAGTACACACAAGACTGTGATAATAAGGATTTTTTTTTCTCAAATACAGAATATGGTTGTCAGTAGCTTGGAGGGACCATGGTTTCAGAATACAGTGTTTTTTCTAAGCTCTTCAAAGGTAACTGGCATTAAAGCATTGGGATGGGAAGAAAAAAAAAAAAAAAAAAAGCAGGAACAAAACAGAGGCAGGCTTGGCCAAACTGACAGCTCGCTATGGGATTATAACACTCTTTAGTTTTAAGGCTTCTTTTTTGCATGGAGGAGTTTTTCTACTTTTAATACAGTGCATTACAGAAGTACTTGCAGGATTGCCTTATCATTTGTCCAGCTGAGGGAAATTTAATCTCAACTATTTATTTTCTTCCTTGCTCAGACTTGTAGTGGGGACACAGCAATGGGCATGCTGACACGGCTGTCAGTAGCTGAGAGTAATTGCTCACAAATCCCAAGAGCTGTAGAATTCAATCCCTTGTGTTGTTTTTGCCAGTCAGAATCAGACATCTACACTTCCAGGAGTGACTGGCACTGATAAGGGAGAAGCACTCTTTTGGGAAGAAACTCTGGGTCAGAATGCAAAATCCAGAAAAAGACTGTTTTTTATCAGCAAGAAATCAACAAGTGTTGTTTCAGTAGGGGCAAGAGGCTGTTCAGGTATAAACTACTAGTGCTGCTAAAATGAACATTTCAAACAACATCCAGAAAAAGTAAAGAAAGCAGAGAAGAAAAGAAAGAAGGGTGACTTCAGTTGACAGCAACTATTTTAGTTTAAAGCAATACACAGCGGGAGATATCAGTGACATTCCCAATAATAAATTAATTACTTCAATACAGAAAAAATATTTTGCACTGAAATAGCCACAATTTTCTATGCTTGCAAGTAGTATATTAAGTGGGGTGGAGAAAATAAAATACAGTTGAGTTTGGTTTGATTTAGCACGCTCAGCATGCTGGTTTTTGCTCAGAACTGAATCTTCCTCTGTCATACAGCAGCAATCATTCATTCTGTTCTAAGACTTCATATGAAAAATTATGGTTTTTCCTCACATTTTTGCTGGTGCAAAGCAATAAAACTTTACTGCACTCAGCTCAAGCTTGACTATGATTTAATCTATTATTTTATTGCTGGATTTATTTTTGATATTTGAAGTTTGTGAAAGACTATTGTTTTGATGTAGTATCTCTATACAGAGGCAACAAATTTGAAAGTAATTCACATGATATAAAGATATTTTGCAAAGTTTTTCACCTTCTGTTCAAGCTATATATCAGAGACTTCTCCAATTCAATTTCTCTGTATTTTTCTTGTCAGTGTTTTACCCTGCACTGGTGTGACTGCAGTCACAAGGAAGATCTGTGATAAAGAGAACAAAGATGCAGAAGGAGATTCTGTTCTGTATGGAGCTATACATAGCCAAAAAAAAATAGGAAAACATTTGAAAAAATTATTTGAAACTGTAGAAAAGTTATCATGCAACAGTTGTGCAATTCACAATTGTATCTTAATGCATTAGCTGTATATTATTGCATTATTAAGCCTTTTCCAGTGCTCACTAGCCAGAGTTGCAGCAACTAATAAGGCAAAATAAGAATTTGTGGATCCCTTAGTGGTGCATACTGGGGAAGCAGCATCCATACAAGATTCATTTCAGAGATCAGCTTCTTTCTCAGTAATGCAAAAAACAAATAGGCAACAAGAACCTCTGATACCCACCTTCATTATCTGTATGGCCACAGGGTTTGGGGATTAATAGATCAACAGCTCATATCATCACCAGGAAGCTGAGTTTATTTTAACAATATTAATACTAATCTACTTAATAGAAGTCAGTGATTATGGAGCATGCTTTTCTTCTCTTGTGAAGAAAGGTAGTATATTTGTCTTATTTTTCTCCTTGCTTGAAAGAAGGCATGCCAAACTAGACGTATTCATGAAGATAGATTTTCACACGCACTGCTTTTACAAGGACTTACAATGTTTGCAGCAACAAATTCCACCTGACACGTTGCATTTCCTAAGCTCTATTTATCATAAGTAAAAGGCACTTCTAAATGTCCTGAGCACAATAAACAAAAGCAGTAGATTACACAACAAGCAAAAAATCAAAACAACCTTGACCCTCAAAACAGGAAAGAAGAATCTTAAGAAAGATGGGAGAAAAAAAGGAAAGCTAGGCTTGAAATCAATATATTATGAAATCTCAGAAATGTGAGAAACAAAATCTCTAGAAAGAAGAATTCGGAGAGTCCCAAAGTTATTCCAGGCAGAAGGCTTTCATGTTTGGCTTTTTGGAAGAAATACGGCTTAGCCATATGTTCTTGTCTTCAATGGAGACCCTCTGAAACTCTCATTTTTCACAAGGCCAAGAAGACAACTTGTTGCAATGCAACACCAGAATCCTGTATTTTGATGATGCTCCTTACAGTTGGTTTAGATGGCTGACAGCAGATTTCTTTACCTGTCTAAGGCCACCTGCTTTGGGGATTTCTCTCAGACTGTAACATTTGCACCCATTTGTATAAGATGGAATCTCTTTTCATGCCACAATTTTTTCCCTCTTCAGAACTTTCTCTCTCTCTCTTTAGCTATTGATAAAATGGGAATGAAAATGTAATATGTCTCTTATAGAAAATGATTATCTTCTGCCTTTAAGCTCTAAAGTACCAACTGCAAATAAACCAAATGGGACTAACCTCCATCCTTGGGAGGCTTTTTGGATTTTCAACATTATAATCTCTATTTGGCACACAATAATCCTTCCAAAGTAGGAGGAGTACTTTCAAGATAGTTTTTGACTTCACATAGTACTGTTTTAAGATTGTTATTTATTAATTTTACCCTATAATTTACAGTTACATCAGGGCTCCTATCTGGCTTGCAGCAGAAACTCGTAGATGATCTTTGCTTTTCTTTTGGCAACATCCATCTTTGTGGGTTTGTGCCACCCCAATACTGCTCACAGTGGTCCACACCTGTGGACCACAACATTCCTTTTCTACAGCAACACCATGGAACTTGGAGGTCTTTTCATCTTCCCAAGGCTCTTTTTCCTGCTCTTTTCTGAATGCCCAGCATATGAAATGCTTATAACCACTGCTTCTGCTAGTCTCTGCAATTTAGTTCAAGACTAGCTCAAGAGAACATATTTTCTTAAAAAAAGCACATGAATATGTGTAGTATTTTGTAGGAGTCCTTTCCTGAATCACAGTGCCAAACTAATGCAGGAGACAAAATGGAGATGTGAAGAGAGACACGTGGGCTCCCTGGGGGCTACACTTCTCCATTTTTGGTCCAGAGAGGCTGCACCCTAAAGAGAATCTCACAATTTTTCCTGTGCATAGGAGGACGTCCACCCTGACTACTGCAAAGGTGTGATAAATCAATCTACAGTGCACTTGCATGAAGAGCTTTAGAAGATCTGCACTTCATGCTCCCTCTCAAGCTGATGTTAAAATAACCCCTGGACCAGGGCTGATGGTTGATCCAGCATGGTGAATCTGTGAAGTTACAGAACAATTGCAGTAACTCCAATGGGAAAAAATTAATCAAAAGTGTCATTACCTTAAAGTAAAAGGAAATCCAGTGGAACTTAAATACAAGTTTGATTTTATCCTTTTTCACCTTATGAGAGTATGGATTGATAACTCAAAAAATACTTCACTTTAAACAGTTTTCAGAAATTTCTGTCTACTGCCTTCCCTTTTTTCCTTGGCTGTTTTGGGTTTTTGATTTGTTTTTTTAAAATTTATTTCTGTTTTGGTTTTATTGTTGTTTTTGGGTTTTTGTTTCGCTCTTTTTTTTTTTTTTTTTGCAGGGAGGCATAGAGGTGAGAGAGGGAGTAAGGGTTTGGGGTCTGTAAAGCTGGAGAGAAAGTAAACCCATCATTATAAAGAAAGACAGCAAATACTATTAAGTGAAAACATGTCCATCATTGTCAGTCTTCATATTAAAGAAGTCTGCATTTGCATGGTAAGCCTAGAAAACACTTTAGAGAAAACAGTATCTCTAAAGGAGGGATGTTGTCATCCTGTAGCATCACTAAATGTAAGTGGCAGGTCAGGCACGTTCCTTGGATTTTCTTTAGCAAGCACTGCAAAGTACACAGAGCAAGGATTTAAAATAATCAATAAGCTCTCCAGCACTGCTGATAAGCTGCCAAGCTGCAGAAGACTGCAACATATGGATTCTTCCTCTGTGGATTTCTGTTGTATACTCTACCTCCTCTGGAAGGCCAAGCATCAAAGGGTTTTTTGTGAGATGCCTGCGTGTTGTAGTGGGGATTTTCAATGGAATCCAATAATGTGTAAAACCACAACTCCGTTATCTTATTGTGCTGAAAAGACCTTAGAAAAAAGAGGTTTGCAACAGAATACAAAAGCTGAATTCAATAAACTTTTCAGGTTAAGACACTGTAAAGCCATAATCTGTCAGGAAAGATGTTCCTGGAAAAATACCATTCTATGTATATTCATTTGCAAGCATGCTTTTTTTTCGCCAAAGTCTTGCTATACATAAGGGTTAGAGAGGGACATCTGACCATTTTGTTTCATAAGAGCTTGGAAGCCAACTGAATGGAAACACTGCATAGGAATCTACAGGTAAGCCACGGAAAGATCAGCTACTAAAACTTCCCTGTATCTGAGACAGCTTGCACTTCACCTGCTAAAATAACTAGAAGCAAGATTGATCTGTGTTGTAGCCCAAAAGAATTGCTACAAGTATGGGCAGGTGGGGATTACACCAGGCAAACAGAAAGTTTAAAAATCAACATGAAATTCAAAACTACAATTTACCAACCAGTAACTTTCATTTTAGTACAAGAGGAAATGTAATTAGTGCTGCGCAAATAGGGAATTTTAAAAACAACAGGCACAAAACACACCTCTCTGAAATAACTATTTTTTGCTCATGCAGTAGAGATTCCAGTGTCTCTACAGATGGGTTTTATACTGCACTGGGTTTTTTTACTGTGTAAGTAACAACCTAAAATCTGAAAGCAGTTTTTTTGTTGGTTTTTTTTTTTTTTTTCTCTGAGAGTGAGCTTCTTGGAATTGAAAAAAAAAAATTACCCAGCACTGTTGTTTTGGAAGCAGATTATAATGACTGGAAGATGTTAAGTGTAATTTATTCCAAGCTGTATTTTATTGAAAAACAGGATGTAGATTTTATTAATAACAAAACCTCAAACTCAATACTTAAAAAAATACCACCACCACAATAACAACAACAACAAAAGAACCAAAGAAGACAGGACAGAGAGCTATCTGGCAGCTAAACAAGAAATTAGAGGTTCAATGACACAATAAAACAGAGGGAGAATGTCCCAAGACTTTACACAGATGGGCTCGATCCATCTTATTCTTTGGAAGACCAAAAATCAAATAGTGCGCAATTTTTTTTCAATGACAAACCTGAATTTTCTTCCAATTTCTCATTTCTGTAGGGTCTTTTCCCCATTGTGCCTGGATATCACTTTACAGAAATACCAGGCAAAGTCTCACAAAATTAAGTGTTTACATCAACAGCAAAAAACAATTCCATTTTATTCTATTTTAATACTCTTTCCTTTTCCAGCATTCCAGAAAGGACTGCTAAAACATGGTACTTCCCTTAACTGTTTTCCAGCGAAAAAAGCAAACGTCCTCAAGATATTGTCTTCAAAAGTCATAAAGGACAGGCTAAAATCTCAGGACAAGAGAAAACTCCAGCTTCCATATGCTTGGGTTCACAAACACGAAGACCAGAGCTACTCTTACCCATAAGTATTTGAATTCCCTGGATGGAATGTCCCAATTTTTTACTTACCCCCAATCAAAGACAGTAAAATGAATTAAATGAATTGAGTATCTACCTCAATCTGTGTAGTGTTGTCATGTCCCTCTTCAAGCAGCAGGTCTGTGAAACCCCCTGGCTCCAAGGAATCCTGTCCCATGCTGGCTCTGTTGGTGTCCACTGATTTGAGGGACTCTGTGTGCCTTCTCCACCTGTGGCTGCTCAGGTATGAATCCACCTCCACATTCTCATCCACTCGAGGGAAGCTCTGAACAACTTCATAAAACACACCTGTTTGACAGGAAAAGAAAGGCAAAACAAAGCCATTTAGTAAGTGAACAGAACATTAGTTTGCTAATCATAATTGAAAAAAATAATTTTTTACAAAGGTTTTGTGCAACTCTGTACAATAGCCATTTGTATCCCTGATAAAGTTTCTATGGGAAAATAAGTTTTTAAAATAATTATTACACTTCTACAGAATTCATGAATTTAAACTAAGTTTTGTAAACTCCTCTAAATATCCTAACTATTTTATTTTTTTGCTTGTTTTCTGTCTGGGAAAAGCTCTTCCTCTAACATTTGTAACATTATTACATGTTTACCCATAGCCGACACTTTTCAAAATAGAGTAAGTCTAACAAAAATATTTTAATCACCTAAGAAAACAAATGTAGAAGAGACAGAGAAACTCTTTTACAGGCTTAGGTTTTCCTACTGATTTTATGTTGAAAGAGCTTGGAAGCCATGGTGAAAAGCAAATAAACATTATGAAAGATGTGAAATTCTCATAAACAGCTGTTCCAGTGCATAAATAAAGCTGTCTTGCTGTATAAGTGATAAACATGAATGATGTGTAAAGTCTGCAGACACCCACTATATCTTCTGCAAGGAGTGAGCAATTGGGTGGCGTGTTTAACATATTACTTTTGGTCATTTTCATGCTCATTTGCAGCTTTTTAATACTAGTAAAACTATCAGAAAAACAAACCTATAAAACTATCAGCAGACAAAACCATTAATTCTTCAGAAGTTTTCATTTTGCCCAATCCAATACTCTATCAAAGTATTTTTCTGTTAATTTATTTTTGTTAACATCATCAAGAGAAAGTGAAGTAAGTTTGCATATTTTGCACTAAAAATCAGATATGCTTTTCATACTGTTTTTTTCTGTCTAAAAGGAGAAGTAGAAGGGTGCTCTGTGCTTTTGATGTGCCAGGAAGAAGGTGATTTGGTTTAAAAAAAAGAAAAAAAAGACCTCTCAAAAGGAGGGGCAAAGTAAAGGAAAATGCTGAAAGGATAGACTGGTAAACAATTATGTGCAGAAAATTCCATTGCTTTTTTCTGACATAACCTTCTGAAAAAAAAAAATATGGTACCACTTTCAAGGTCCTTAAAAAGCATCATGCATGTTGCCAAAGTACAGAAGATATGGGGAAATAGAAAATTTGCTATCAAAAATTTAAATAAGTGAGATTTTCCTGCATCACAGCAGGAACAGGTATAGGAGCCATGGGTATAGAAGAATCTGTCAGACACTGTTCTTGGCAGACCAGAAAGTGTTAGAATGCAGATGCAGTATCTAATACACTTTAGGCTCTATGTGGTTTCATTTTTCTATCAAACTCGCCCAAATCTACTAAACTTATTTCCTAAGTTATTTGATCAGTCTCAACCAAGCTGAAATTATACGAGATGAAGGTGTTTTGTCAGCTAGAGAAATCAGAATTTAATTGACATGCAAAACAAGCAATCTCAGGCCATATCTTTCCTTAGACTCCAAGAAATCAGATTTTTTTTTCTTTTAATAGGTGGCTTTTTGAAGCCTGTTTCCTTGCATTTCTTAGAAGCCTTAGAACATTGTCTTCAACAAATTGCTACTGTGCTCACTGTTTTATCAGCCAGCCAGCAGCCCGCTGCAGAGGGACAGCTCAGCAGGTGAACCAACTTCTTCCTCCACTTTCCTTATCTCAATCTGTTGAGAGCAGCCCTCCCTGGTCCATCCTGCAGGCACTTCCCTGTGCTGTTTTGGGGATCAGGAGGCTGTCAAACAGGGCAAACTGGCCAGCTCTGGGAGCAGAGAGGGCTCCCTGCAGTGCCTGGGGCTGGCTCCATGAAAGCTGTGCTTGCCATCCTGCCACCAAGGCTGTGGCACTGGGAACCCATGGCACCATCTGCAAGCCTTGGGCCTTTGACACTGTCTCCCAGAGAATACTCCTGGAAAAGTTGGCAGCCC
>VRYO01002734.1:19247918-19276902 GCA_009812075.1 Sialia sialis
TGTGGCTGGACAGTGCCCAGGCAGAAAGGGACCTGGGGGTGCTGGTCGACAGCCAACTGAACATGAGCCAGCAGTGTGCCCAGGTGGCCAAGAAGGCCAATGGCATCCTGGCCTGGATCAGAAATAGTGTGGCCAGCAGGAGCAGGGAGGTCATTCTTCCCCTGTGTTCAGCACAGGTGAGGTCACACCTTGAGTGCTGTGTCCAGCTCTGTCCCCTCAGTTTAGGAAGGACATTGAGAGGCTTGAGCTCCTCCAGAGGAGGCAACAAGGCCGGTGAGGGGCTTGGAACACAAACCCTGTGAGGAACGGCTGAGGGAGCTGGGGTTGTTCAGCCTGGAGAAAAGGAGACTCAGGGGTGACCTTATCACTCTCTACAACTCCCTGGTTGTAGTCAGGTGGGGGTCAGTCTCTTTCACCAGGCAGCAACTGACAGAACGAGAGGACACAGTCTCAAGCTGCACCAGGGGAGATACAGGTTGGATATTAGGAAAAGGTTTTTATGGAAAGAGTGATAATACTGAAACGGGGAGGTGGTGGAGTCACCATCCCTGGATGTGTTTAAAAAAAGACTGGATGTGGCACTTGGTGCCATGGTCTACTGGAGATGTTAGGGCATGGGTTGGACTCGATGATCTTGAAAGTCTCTTTCAACCCAGTCATTCTGTGATTCTGTGATCACACACCTGCACACGGGGAGCCAGACCACCTCAGGTACATGTACATGTCTGCACAACCCCCTGCCCTTCCCCTGAAGCACCTTTCCTGCCTGGTCTGGGTGACTCAAAAGTCACACACAGAGAGAGGCAAAATAAGCATTTCACCCCCATTTTGCAGTCCCACTCCAGCCTACACTTTTCATGGATGTCATACATGCCTGGCATTCTGGGGCAATCACACAAATTAGCAAATAGAGCAATAGGAAGTTAGGGGAGGGTTTTAAGTCCCAATCACCTCAAGTTGAGACCCACTCGTAAAGAAAAGCAATTACACCTTGTTCTCCCACATCCTGAATGGAAATGAATGTAGTTTCTAACCTTTAAGGTGTTTGTAACATAAACTGGTTTTTAAAATTATAATAATATAATGATGGTGAGAAGGAAAGAAGTGTGTGGGGTATTTCCAATGGCTTGGAAATTCTACACAATTTTTTCCGTATTTTCTTTTACATTATAATTGCATCATGGCATCTGCAAAATTTGGCTTGGGCTGTTCTCCATTACAGAAATTTTCAATGTCATTAGAGCGCAATTTTTACCCCCTTTCAAATTTTTAATTATATTACTTTTCTCTTTGAAACACAGAAAATATTCTAAAAAAGACTGTTTCTACCATTACAGTGATAAACCTTTTTTTGCAGGTACAAGCTATACTGACATAAGGAAGTTTAGAATCACATAACTGTATTCAGAATACATGATTTCTTTCTAAATTGAATAGTAGCAATAGTTAAATGCAGTTTAAAATTCAGTTTAAAACTTATCTTTGGAGGTTTTTTTCACCATGACATCTGTAAAACACTGTTATCAATAGACTAGTTAACTGTCCTGGACTGGCAGCAAGAGGATACTGAGCTACAGTGTGAGATAAAGTCTGGATGTGATTTCAAGGAATAAAGAAAGAAATGTACTGTGAATTCATCCTTCATTAAACCTTTTCCTTAAACTACAGGGGATAGAGAAGGATGACTAGCTTGGCTGGGGCAGCCCTGCTCTTTCTTAATCCCACCAGATCTCTAATGATGAGAAAATGACAAAAATTTTTGAAATGAGCCTGTACAAAATGTTTCATTTTAATAAAACTTTTCTAAATTTTCTGATAATGGATAGATAAATTATTTTTAAGTTACAACAGGAGGCATCCCATAAGAAAAAGTGTTCAGAGACCTAAAATCCCAACACTTTACAAGTTAGAACTGTTTGATGTTTCTGGTTGAAATCTCTGTGTAGCTAAAAAAATCACATAAAAGGCATTTTAGAGGAAATGTACTGAAGTATTATAGTCTTATCTTTTAGATCTTGGAGCTCTTGCTTTAATTAACACTGAAGGAGAATATGTCATTCAAATCAATTGAAAAGAAGCCAAATGCTGTAATGTCTGCTTTATAATAAAATCACAATATTGGCAAGCACAGATGAGTAGCAACATGTTTGACTTGTTTGAACAGAGACCCAAAACTACATCTTTAACAGATTTAAGCATTTAAATCTGTTAACGAGGGAACTACTGTTTTCAACTGATATTTTCATGGTGTAAACCATCAGTTTTATATATATATCACTGACATGCCACTATCTCTGTGGGAAGGTCTGTATTGCTGATCCTATACTACAGTATTTTTAAGCAGTGAAAAGAGAGTAGGGTCTTTCTAATGAATATGTAATGAAGATGATGTTTCTGTCAGAACCTTCAGCTCCTGCTCCTGAAGATCTCATAAAATTAGTGATAAAAATTCTTATGTCTGTAGCTCCTTTCCTTCTTGGATCATACTAAAATTTAGACTTCAGCTCTGTGTTGAAAAAAGCTAGAGAGGCAGTCAGGTGGGGATAAGGGAAACAAATTTATAAAAAGCTTTCACTGATCGGAGATTATTTGGTGACTGTTGGGAAGATCAAAAACTCTTGCCACAGTTGGCCAGTTCAGCCCTTCATAGCTGATGTGATTGAATTTCCATCAAAGGCTTTAAAGGACTAGGAGCATCATTCACACAAACGGGAAACACTTGCACAGAATATTTAGAGAAGACACTGAGGAATGGGTGAAAATTACAGACAGAATCACTTTCACTTCTACCTAAAACTCCTATCTATCAAATTTCTTCCTGGACAGGTATAAATGCTCACATAAAAAAAAAAAGCTTTTGGCATCTATTGCTTAAATCACCATTCACCCAGGCAACAGCTTTTTTACCAGTTGAGCTTTCATTTTAACTAGTACTAAAGAAGTTGTTAAATGGGGTAAACTAAACTGATGGAAGACACATCTGAAACCTCTGTCTTGTACATCAGGAGGTATCTGACTTTTGAGTTGGCTCTGCTAGTCTGAGGTTTTGGGCAGGAAGATGTGTCCTGTACTGTGACATACACAGAACTGCCTAACACTTATGCCATTAACATAAATCAATGCTTTGTCCACTTCAGTAATGTGAATTATACAAGGGCTCTAACAGATTCAGAAATGCTGGACTATACAAGAAAGATTTGCTGAAAGGGAAAGAAGACACCTCAATGTGGTGGGGACATGGATTCTCTGCTTTTCCAAGCCTGCCCTAAAAGAAAAATGGAGAAAATCTAAACAAATAAGCCCCAAATGCAACAGCCCAACTTGACAAGTAAGACAGCTTTGATTTTGTAAGAAAATACATAAAGCTTTATGTCTACATAAAGCTTTATTTATAAGAAGAAACAACAAAAAAAGAAACTTTATATTTTTATGGGTGGCAGTGTAACCAAAGGACAAAGAAACCTGATTTTGGGAAAAAAATGGCAACGACATAAATCTTTTTCCATTCATTCAACTAGTTTTGGGTTTCCCCCCGCCCGCCATTATCCATGAGGTCAAACAAAGCTTTGAGGAGTGTTTCACAGCAGAATTTCAGAATTACATTTCTGAAACATGTGTTAATTACATTTCATGATCGCACACATTTAAACCAATCCTGCAATTTGAATAATTTCATAAATGCATCATAATCAGCGAGATTTTTTTTGAAAGACTAGAAATACTACCTTGAAACCTTTATTCAGCAGATTGCTTGTGAGATACATGATCAACTCTCTAAATATGCCACAGCCCAAATGCCATCAAAATCAAGTAGTAAATACACAATTTTTTCATCAAGGGACAGAAAACGCCATCATAGTACTTTAGGCTAAGTAACTTTCTGTAGCCTGTCTTATGAGCCTTTATTTCTGTTATGATCCTTTAAGTAAGGGTAAGAAACCAACAAATGATGAAAGATATGATCATTAGTCCCATGAAGTTGTAGACTCTTTCCAAACATGAACAGGCCTTTAAAGAAATCTTCAGGTACAGAGCTTATATATTAAATCATGAATATCACAGCAGGAATCAGTTGTATGTTTCCAAAAAAAGGTAAAATTTCTAGTTTAAATTAACTCTGCCCATGAACACCTCAACAAAATAAAGACTTTTTCTTCATCTGTACTTGATACATGGGCCTAGGACCAATTCCATCTTTTTGACCTTAGTTTAGGAAAAACAGATAAAATTGACTTTCAATATGTTCTTGATGATGATACAATAAATTTCTCAACAAATTAAAAAATAACATGATTTGTAAAAATTGTCCCACACTGATAATTAGCACATAAATAGCTGTGTCAGTTTGGGTCATGATTTGCATCAACCAAAAAAAGACCAGATCCTCATAATTTCTTTTTAAAGCTTGTCTGAAACTGCTAACAGAATTGTACTAATATGGGAGAAAATAATGCTTAGCCTGATCTTATTTTTCCCAACTAGAGATGAGAATTTATGAGGCCTGGAAAGGGAATCAGAGGTCGGCGACGATAAAACTGGGAATGATGGAAGATAATGATCACTGTACTGCTGTTGAATTGTTTTCTTAGAACAACAAAAAAAAAATGTCTAAAATAATAACACTGCCGCGAGGTATGTTTTCCTTGCAATTGTGTAGTAAGTAGAGACTAGGACTCATGTCCAATACAGAATCAATATCAATAACAATAGGATTATGGCAGAGAAACATAATATAACTGGTAATTTCCTTCCACATCCATTTTATCAACCATGTGAACTCAGATGTTCTCCTTCACAACTGCTTCCTATTCAAAAGCTGTTTTTCACCACTACAAGTGATCTCAAAGAGCATATTACCACACTTCTTAAACTTATCTTTGTCACAACTACAACTGCTGCAGGCTGGGTTTTTGTAGTGTTTTGGGGTGTTTTGTTTTTGCTTTTGTTTGTTTCTTTTAACTGCCTTATTTCCTTTCACTTTGTAAATGTTTATGTAATCATACAGGTAAATTAAAATGGTATAAGTAAAGTCAAGATCTGAGTCCATTGATAACAACAATTTTACTTTGATTAGCCTGCATCAACACAGAGAAATACTGTTAAATTCCAGCTTAACTCGTATTCTCCAGCTATATAAACACAATAATTTGCACATTGGATTTACAGACAACCTGATTATGGCTTTATAATTTCTTATAGATTTGTTTTGCTATTCTTTCTGTCAGTTCCACCTGGGGACCAAGTTCTAAATTTATTGCTGACTGGATTCATACAGAACCAAAGAAATATAACTTACGTTTCAAAGAAGGCTTGCAACCTTGAAGATGCTGGCTAATAAAGAGGAGGGCGAGAATTTTGATCAGTACACAGTGATACCAGTAATCACCAAAAACCTAGCCAGTATCAGGATTTTGAAGCTATTTCAGTAAAAATAATAATTAAAATGTGAGAAAAAAAAGTGTTCTAATTGGATATGGTTAACTTTTTTACACACATATTCCAGAAAGATTTAAGTTGCTTTTGCAACTGAGTTTTGAACAAGAGTCTAGGGAAGGCTGATTGTAACAGAAGTGAAAGGCATAAAACATTTCACACCTTTCAGCTGCTTACAAGTCATATGCACATCTGTGTCCCACACTTGGAGACCTTTTCTGTACTATTTTTGGAATGATAAAAACACAATTATGATTAAGTTAACAATGCAGAGTGTAATCCTTTATCTCAGCCCTCCACTTTCTGAGACGGGACGACAAAATCACCTTGAAAAGAAAGATAATGAAGTTGGAAGGAAAAAAAAAAGAAAAGAAAGAAGGAAAGAAGCTCTAATAGACTTAGATGCCCAGCCACAGCAAATTCAATTTGAGTACTATTCACTTAATCTTGGCACACCATACTAACATGTTCAATATCCACATCTCCAGTAGCACTTGCAATAACTATTAGTAATGCAGACACCCAGCTGCATCACATAGATGAATATTTAGCACATACTAAGTTTCCAAAAGGAAGTATATCTGTAATGTGCTTATGTACCCTGTGCACAACTCAAACTATTAATAATTTTATTTTCCTAGGGATTATCAACTACAGCACAGAAAAGGAAGTAGTTAACACATTTTAAAGAATTTGATGTTTTCTGATTAACTTGTAGCAATAATGTCAAAATGTTAATTATATGAAGTTTCTGTATTTTCCAAACCTCTCTATAACCCAAACTCTTGCTAGACAACAGTTACTTATTTAAAAAGCGTAAAAAGTAAAGAATTCAACAAAAAAGTGCCCTGCCAAGAGAAATAGAGATCTCTCTATAATATTCTATTTATATGCAAATTCTTGCTTTTCCAAACTCAATTCAAAGGTTTTCTAGAGAATACTAATACGAGCTGTACCTTATTTAAACACATTGTAAAGAAGTTGGTTTTTTTCTGTTCTGTAACTCGTTTACAGTATGATTGCTGGTATTGGACAGTAGCATTAGAGCTGTCTCCTGTGTGTCCACCTCCCTGTTCCAGCTTGAAAGCATCTTTCTTCTTCCTGAAGGATCTATCAAACCTAGGCACTAAATGACCTGAGGATATGAGAGAAAAGCATGCAAAAAGTGAAACAAGCATTCATAATTTGAGCTGCAGCAAATGTTCTGGAACTCATTTTGCATGACTTGTTGAGAAAGAAGACAGCAAATAACTGGGATGTACAAACCTGTGCTAGCTTGGCTAATTATGCCCTTTTCAGCAGAGAGTGCCAAATGCAACTTTGGTAGAAGGGTTATCTCCAGTTCTAGCCTGAGGAAAAGCCAAAGGATGAGGCGGAAGGAAGCCCATTGCTCAGAAAATGGATTAACACAGACAGCACACACAGTGCCTCTGCACAGCAGCGTGCAGAGGAAAAGAGCAGCGATTGCAGGGACACTGCTCTGGCCAAGACACCAGGGTCAGCTCTGCACAGGCTGTCACTCACTGCTGCTGGAGCAGCACCAGAGGGTAATTGGCTTCCTGGGCAGCCCTGTCAGGCTGACTTCAAATCAGGCACAAGGATCAATGCCAGCACTCACCCCAAAGGCAGCCACGCATGATCGGCTTCTCAAGGAAGAGATACAGATGGAAAACAGGGCTCACTTACCAGCGCAATGGAGCTGCCCATACGTACAGGTATAGGCAACATCACCTCAGGGGCACAGGTTAAAGTCTGAGCAAGCTGGCATAGTGGAAATAAAAGAAGAAAGTTGGCATGATGGCATAATGCCTCATCAAGTACAACAAACACTGATGGCACACAGGTGAAGGATTTTGTCTCCTCCCTTGTCAGTGGTGGCCAACAGACTGAAACCACCCTTGGTAAGTTTCTCTGCAAACAAGGGCAAACTCCTAAGCCTCTTAACTTCTCCAAACAGACTTATTAATGAGTTTGTGGCAGTGCACCAAAATACAGCCTACATATAGAGTGACACTTCTGAGAACTCAACACTGGACACTTCAATGAAAGGCAGATCATGCCATGTAACCCCAGCACGACTTAAACATGGCACATTTTTCTCTCTGCATCCTCAATCCCCTCTGCCCCCATCACAGGTGTGGAAAGGAAGTGGTTTGCAGTATTAGATGTTTCACAGAGCTCAGGATTTGGAAAACTGGAAAATGAACAAGCAATTGCTGTTGCCCAGAAATGTGTAGTAGAGAATGCAATAGTAATCTGGTATTATAAAAACTGAACAAAAAACCAGCATCATTTTTCTCCCAGGAGAATGGCAAAAGAGAATTTTTTGAAGATGGGAAAATTAAAATTTACCACTGCTTATGGAGACATAGCTTGGACTTCTTTACAGCTCAAGATCACAAATTGCTTTCCATCAGAGCCATACATTTAAATCCCTTCACTTTTATTATGGATCAAACAAGGAAAATAAATATCTTCTTTCATTTTCTGCACACAAAGGCTTCCTAGACCAACAATGATACAGGATTAAGAAAGATTAATCCAGCTGCAAGTAAATAGATTGATCATTTGTGGAATTAATGAATTCATTTAATAAACAGTAAAGGCTTAGTGCTAGAACTCACCACACTGTGGTGTCCCGCAATAAGTAAAAGAAGTAAATTGTCATGTTCAAATACCGAGTTGCTTCAAGGGTCAGGAGAAGTAAAGGTGGTCTCATTGGGCTGATATGATAGGATTACATGTTCAGGTTAGTAATGACTGAAAAATACCTATATGCTATTACTTTAGAATTCTTAAGATATCTTTACCTGATTTTCATGCCTTATAGATACACTGAATTATGCTTACAGTTATGTTTTATCTGTGATGCCTTTTTTTTTGGGGGGGGGGTAGAGGTGGGATGATCAAGAAGAAATGAAAATGATATTTTATTAACAACAACAAAAAAATACATTGAAGCTTATTTCAAGCTCTCTTCACCCGCAACTTGAAATTGCTGTTCAACTTAAATTTCTCTATATATTTATCCAGTTCCCTCATTTCTGCATATTTTATTCCAAAAGAATAGAACAAAACTTTAAAAAACAAGACCTATTGCCTTCCATTTTCACTCACACGCATGAAATAAGTGTTTTAAGGACTTCTGAAAAGACACTAAGGATTCTAAATAATAAGGGATCCAATCTGGCCCAGTGCAGTACCATAGATATGGTCCTCCGTAAGAACAGTCACTAGAGAGCCAGAACTTCCAATTCTTGAGGAGGCATGAGAGAAACCTAAGTAAGTATGGAAATATATATAGTTTAGAGATGGATTATCTAAAATAAACAGAATATATGCTGTAAAAATGCAATTTGCTTATATTTTTTAGTATTCTTGCGTAGTAGCTCAATGAATGCCTCTCTTGCAATCTGTAAGATGCAGATAATGAAACTTACTTTTTCTCTTAAAACATGGTCTGTGTTACTGATGACAAGCACTAGATAATAGCTATGTACTATTTTATTATTAAAAGATCATTGCTTATTTCTTCCAGTCTCTCTGTGGGCAAAGTATTTTCCTTCTTGTCTAATGAAGATTAAATTTTTCACTGAAATCACAATGGGTCTGAATGCCTCCAAATTATTATTTTTTTTTTTTTGGAGAAATTCTCATTTTAGCTTCAGCTAAAATCAGCTAAAATCCTAGAATGGGATATCTTCGGAGAAAAACATTATGTTTCTAGCACATTAATGGGAGGAAATTAGAGAGGAGATTGTTTTTAAGCCCTGGCACAAAATTGGCCTTGCTAGACTTGATGTGGGACCAAAAAAAAAACCACGTCATAGATTAAGGAGGAATTGATGTAGAAATGTGTTTAGAGTCAAAGAAGATCTGTATTAAACCCATCTGAAATCAGAGGCATAAAAATACAAATTAAACCCGTTTGAGATATGAATGATAGAAAGACATTCTTTGTCTGGCAGGAAAGAAATAAACCCTCTGAAAACTGGCAGAGATACTGGAGAAACAGAAGATAAAATAGTGCATCAATCTTGAAACTTGTCAAAGCAATGAAATTATCCAGAAAATGTTTAATTGGACTACCCAATACATGGAGTATTGAATATTGCCTTTGTCTTCTCCCAAAGGCAGATGAACAAGTACTGTGAATTGTGCAGCTCTGGGGAGGGAAGTGCAGGAAGGGCATGTTTTCACAGTCTTAACTGATGAACAGGACTGCAAAGACTCAACTCCCATAAAGGCATCTACAGATAAAACCTGTTTTTTTAATATACGTTACATTTGACACTGTTTATACGCATTTCCACCATACAAAATAAAACTGGGGAACTGCACTGCTGGCACCCACTTTTAATATACACAAGTTATGTGGAACTTGACATTTGGACAGACATATTCTGGGAGAAGATTGAATGAATGTGTTTTTTCTCTTCTGTATTAAACACCTTCCAATTCAACAACAATATTTCCAGGAAAAAAGACATTATCAGCTTTGCAGCACTCCTGCTGGGATATGTTATCATGCTGTGGACATACATTTCGTCTCTGCGTGTTTTTTTTAAAAAGGAGGCAGAAATGGATACTGCCATGTTGCAAAGCACGTGGTGTTTTGGAAGCTGTGAAGAGATGAGCCAGCTTAAATGACATCAGTCTACACTTTATGAAGGGACAGATTTGCAACTCTCTGCTGTGCCAGTGCTTTTCTAAGTGGAATATAGGATATTATGTAATGTGTGAAGATCATTATACATTAATCATCACAGGAAGAATATGTTATTTTACTTTTCAGAGGGTAAAAAAAAATAGATATGACACAACACATAGAAGAGGAGAGTTCAGTATATTCCTTAAAAACACAAATGTGATTAAATGCTTAGGAAGAGCTTATTTTCAAAATGAAGCTGAGCTTAGAGGAACTTAGACTTGGTAGACTCAGCGATTAGATGTATGCAAACACTGCCTAGTGCCTACAGAGAGCTGGACTGACTCTATGAGGAAAAGACCTTCTTCATAAGATGGTTGGTTTTCTGCTTGGGTAATCACTCCAGTGCAGAGCATTTATACTTCTACTCATCCACTTGCTCAAGCTGTTGCTCAGGTTGTTTTATTATCACTAGCTAGAAGGCAAATTCAAATGAGAAAGGAGAAAAAATATCTTTAAGTAAGAGAGAAAACAGAGTGTTTTAGAAGTTTTTGAGATAAAATGACATTGAACAAAGACAGGAATATCCATGTACAGAATGCATTAGGAAAATAAGTCAAAATTTGGCCTATTTTGTTAAGACAGAGATTGATATATCTCTAAAACATATTTTAAAATATTACCTGTGTATATTCTTATTCTACTCACCACAGCTTTTATTCCTAAGAAGCACATAATAATGCTGTCTCAACGTGCTATTTCTTTTCTCTTTCCAAAGGAAGAAGAGTGCCAACAGTCAGCTATGATTCCCCATGCCCTGCCCTTGAAATTCAATGACAGAAAAGCACTAGCCAGATGCACAAAAAGGCATCTTTTAGAGCAGTCTTATATTTCTTTGTCACAGCATCTTGCTGCCAAGGTTTTAACCCACATACTGGCTGACAGCCCATGCAGAGCCAGAGCAGTCACAGTAAGGTTTGCAAACCAGCCCTTCACATCTTGCAGCAGGGAACAGATTCAAAACCAGCTCGACTACATTTGGTATTGTAAGAGCAAAAGATTTTCCTGATTCCTGGAAATTAATATTAATAAATCATACTTAAGTTTCTCAAGAAAAATTTGGTTTTGTTTCCAATTAGCTTGATGCTAATTTAGGGCACAAACTCTCCCTCTGTACCACATGCATTCACACTGTCAAAGCACTTACAACTGCCTAAGTCCCAAGCTGGTGAACTTTAATGTAACTTTAACAGCCCCTAAATCTGCCCATCTTCTACAGGCCTGTCAGTTCCACTCCAATGAGGAGTTAATCTGAAATTAATCTGTCTTCTTGCTGAATGCTGACTGCCTTCCTCAACACATACATCTCATTTACTCAAGCAGAGAAACAGCTCAGTCACGAAAGATATATCATTGCATGTCTGAATTACAGAGGGATGAATTACGAGCTCCTGGATCTCTAGGTGTCTTGGCCAACTGACCGATGATCTTGCACAGGCTGGCCGTCCTTTAGCAGTATGTCCCATAGACCCACCTCTTCCAAACCCACTACCATTAACAGACCTGGTTTACAATATATTCTCTTCAGATAACTGTAAGGGTGAGGATATCTAGTGCTAAAGGATGTAGTCAGGCTCAGTCAGCAAGGACTGGCATCCCCACCTTACCAAAAAGCTGGCTTGGCCACCTTTCTTACCTGCCTGAGCTGCTCACTTGATCCTGTTTTCCAGTTTTGGAAAGTGTATGCTCACTGTGACAGAACTGTCCCTTGAAATTCATAGTAAACTTTTCTTAAATCAGGGCTAGTTACAGTCCTCATAGATTTTACAAAATGTCTGTCCTGCCCTCTCTCCTTTGCTTGTATTAGTCTTCACTACTTTTCAGAAAAACTTCAAAAGCAGGGCATCTTACTGGAAGATGGAAGACCTCCCCCAGCTTAAAGGTAACCTTGAACTCTCTGCCTCACATCCGTGCATAACCACCAGGATATTATGGAAGCACAAGACACCAGCACTTGGACTCAGAAGACAAGTTGAGAGCTTCTTGCATTGGCAAAGACAAGCCACGCTCGCAGAAGTGCATTGCACATGCTGGATCCCAAGGCAAGAGGTCTCTTGTTGCAAACCTTAAGAGCAGTTAAATTAAATTAATCCCTAGAAAGAAGCAGGATTTGTGACACACAATGGGCATTGCTTGTTTGTGTTTTAATTTCCAGGCCACTCCTGGATCCACAACTGAGTGTTTGGGATTGCAACTGAAGTGATAACAGTAAGCAACTCAAGGCTTTAATTACACTTATAAATTACAAAACTACAAATGTGCCATGAAAACACTGAGTTTGTAAGCGCTGAAGTCCTTCATCACATTTGTAACCTTAAACAAATTTGGGAAGCAGAGTTTGTTAAACACTAACCAGTGTTGACAGCAAATGCCCACTTGCTTCAAAGACTAAAACCAGTTTTTCAGTCCATGTATCACACGCTTTTCAATCATGTGGAAGTTTCTCATAGTTTGGTGCCTTTGGGCACATTGTTTGGCTCTAAGTGAGCCCACAAACCCACTGACGCTTCTATGAACCAGGGCCTTTCACAGATTTGTTATTTAACTGAACTTCATTGCATAACTCACAGTGGACATTTTTCCTCTCTTCCATTAATGGTAAACCATAACCTCACAACCTCTTGTGCCCCAAATGAATCTCCATTTCTGCCTGGTTATACCAAAAGCAGTAGATTTTCCACACTGCATAATGTAGGCATCCCTTCACATGATTTAGCTAAGCTGTTTCTAAGCATCTGTCCAGTATAATCTGTTTGTAAAAAAGTATGAAGCATATATCACTTTTTACCTGCTCCTGGAGGAGAAATGTAATAAAGGACAGCGCATTCAGCTTCCTCCTCTCATATAAATGCAGTAAGGGAAAAGCAACAACTTACTTTATTACTCCCATCAGTTTTGCTGAAGTAAGGGGACTGAAAGCTGTGGGAGAAAACTTTGTGTCATTATACAGCCTCTCCACGGGAAGCACAGGCTCGTCAATATATTGTTTTTCATCTTCACCTTTAAATATGAGTGATTTCACATATAACAATGCATACAATTTATTTTAGATCTGTAATGCACTCAACCAGGGGCAAACTGAATCTTGCTTTTTTTTTTTTTAATGGTTTGGTTGGTTGAATTTTTTTTCCCCTACATGTGCATGTGACCCCACTCCTCCCCTGTCTACAGACTGACATCCCCTCTGATGTCCCTGGACTCCAAATCAAGTCTCTCCCCATACAACCCAAGTTGTCTTTCCCATACCTTAAATGACAGGCTTCAACAGAGCGCTTACCATCCAGTGCTCTGACAGGTCTATCCCACCAGCAACAGGTCTAGATGGGAATTCCCTCCTTTTATAGCTTTGTTCTGCTGCCAGTCCAGTTATTCAGCCCCTTCCAGCCCTGCTCTGATCATCTCCTTTTGCACAGCTGCCTGGTCTCCCCAGATCAATCTGTGCTCTGCCAGGAAGAGCACAGACTCCATGACCCCATGTCACATCACTTTTGTTAAGCCCAGTTCAGGGATGAGGAGCAGAGCAGGGAGGAAAAGGTGATGTTGCATGTGCCATAGCCTCAGCCATAGAACTTGGCCCCACTTGCCAGCTACCTCTTCCCAATCTTATTGCCTGAAATCAGATGTTATCCTCTCCAGTGGCCTGTCAGAGGAAGAGAAAACAGCAGAGGGGAGAGTAAGATTGCATGGAGCTCTGCAGTCAGAAAATCAATTATATGAAAAGCAATGTGAGAAGCCTGAACTTTATTTTGCTATCATATATTTTCTCTGTATCACAAACGGAATCTTATTTCTTGTTTAAAAGTTTTAAAATTAAGACCTTTCTTATCTGAACTTAGTATCAGAATTTTGTTACATTATAAGTGCCTAGAAACAATGCTGGACTTACTTCACACTGTTCGGGGCTGTGGACAAAGAACTTGCATGTTTTAATTTACAGAATAATCTATATACTGGATACTATGATCTGTTACTTGCTGTTCTATGAATATGTGTGACATAAATCATTAAGAAAATCACTTAGTCAAGGCAGTGACAAAATAGTGAAGTGGTTTGCATGCACACAGGGAAAGGAATGAAATGACTGTGCATGTTGAGTCCAGAGGGATGTCTAGATTCCAGGAAGAAAGCAAAAGGTAATTTACTGATGATATCTAATATACAGCAGCACCACAAAACTACTAGTCACGGAGTGGGCGCCTATCACTTCTCTTAGAAAACTCAGACATTAGAAAATTCAGAAAAAGAGTTCTAATATTCTACTGCAAGACACATCATACAGCAAATAAATAGGCACCTTTAAATCTCACAAAGTGATCTAGAAGCCATACATTTGGAATTATAGTTAAAAGGAGCACTTGCTGGTGCTCTGCAGAGAGCTGATTAGTCACAGTACACAGTTTCCTTTAGTTTTCAGCTATTAAACAACACTTAAAAAGTTAAACCCATATTAAACATTTATCTGATATTTATTGTTCCATGTAAGCAATTGCTGCAAATGCCACAGGAATATTATTTTGTTGCTAGAAAGAGGGTGCAATGGCAAACAGGCTGGGAATTAAGCCCATGAGGCAACATCTGAGCTGTAACATGAATTTCTGAACCCTTTGGCCAGGATTGCTCAACATGACTGAGAATTTTACATTTTCCAGATGCCTGACTTCAGCATCTTAAAGAGGCATAATTTTTGCAGGGTGATCTATTGACTCTTTCTGAACATCGTTCCATCCAGAACATATCCCCACAGACATCCTCCAACTCTTAATATTCTGGCTCTTCTCATTAGTAGGCTCAGTTACTTCCTCACATTACGCTATCCTCACATAGTTCAAGGTTTAGAATTATAATTACTCTGGAATATGTAAATGCAAGTGTGCAACCCCTGAAGATCCTATGATGTCAGCGCAGCTGTGGATGCTTACAGCGCCTTTGATGTCAGGCTGCTTCTGGTATAGGGTGGTGTCTGACTGGAGGTGGTAACCTTTCTGAAACATCCAACTGTGGAAAACTGAATTGAAATTAACTGCAACTGCAATTATCTGACTCTTGAATTTCTGGAAACAGGTAGCACTACTTTCTCATAAATGTATGCGCCTCAGACAACACCAGGTGGAGAAGATAATCTCCTCAACTTTTTGCAGAAACTCTGAAGGTTGCTCTGGCTCTAGTGTCACAGAGTTAGTTTCCCTCCATGGGAAAAGCCTTTTTCTGCCCTAACTTGAAATCTTTTAAACCTGAAATATTCTGGGTGATCAATACCATTATCTACTGAAGCTATTCAGGTAGTCTGGCTACCTTACAATAATAACTTCTGTTTAGATGTTTTGAAAATATTCTAAACTTCAATTTGGCATACAAGTAACCTCTTTTTTTCTCAAGCTAGCACCCACTGACACATTGCCGGCTCTGAAATTCTCTGTTGTTGCTAGGAAAGTCAGCACTGGGTCAGTGTCAGACATCTGCATTTTCAGAGCAGTAACTACTATTTGTGGGGAAAAGCAAGGCTTGCCAGAAAGGACGAAGTTCAAAAACACAACATCCCCCATTAGCAGAGTTCAGTTCTAGTCAAAATAAGTTTTTAACGTCTTCATTTGAAATTAATCCCTCCCCCCAATCAAATCCAGATGTCCTGTGTTTATTTATTTATTTATTTACATTTTTTAGAAGCAGCAAGTGGTGTAGGAATGGTGAGAAAGTTTGAAGCTCTGAGAAGAAGCTTTGATCCCAGAAGCACTGTTAAAACTATTGTAAAACATCTTGTTTTCTCAACCTAAATGCTTGAAGTGTATATACCCAAGCTAGCTAAAACAAAACAAAACAAAACAAAACAAAACAAAAAAAACCAAAAAAACAAAAAACCCCAAAGCAAAAATGAACTCCTTCTAAACACTTTCTATGTATTTCATTTATTGTGATTCTAACTAACTGCAGCTGCTTTCTCCTTTACTTATTGAAAATTCAATCAGCAATGAAATTAATTTGTGTCTTACCAAAGCTCTTGCACTAACTGATTACTTACAGATGTCAAATCGCCAAGTGAAATTTTTGCCACCTGTTTTCAATTTCAGGATTGGTAGTTTTTTATTTCCACAGCTTACTGACCTGGTGTGGGTTTATATCATCTGTTGTTGTATTCTCCATGCTCAGTTTCCACAAGACATCAACAACACCAAAACAGTTTTATTGGGAAGTTTTCTCCTTTATACAAGGAGGCATCCAAAATATTGTAATGTGGAAGTATCAAAACTATCTTGCACATTAAAAAGAAGCTGTGGTTGAAACAATGAGTACTTTTCATTAATAAGTGGTTTCATTCAAGGTGTGCAGATGGTTTATTTGCATGTCAAATTAACTATTATCAAGGTGCTTCCATGAATAGTCCAGACGAAGCTTCACTGCATTTTTATTTGGAATCAATTATCAAGCATAAACGTTTTGAATGGCCTGAGGTTCTTTAAGAGAGTCCATTTTATTCATGAAAACATTGCTGTCATCATTAAATCCAAATACTAGAAAACACAACACCTGATTTAATTAAAAGGGGTGATAATAAACATTCGGGAAATAAACTGGGATTTTTGGGGATAAGCAATGATCAGAAATACAAAATAGCTCTTTTTTTTCCTCACTAGCCTGCAAAGGTTACATTGCTAAGTAGTTTTGCAAAACACTTTTTCTATTTTAGAATGGAATTTATTTTACAAGATGTATTACTAACATTGTTTTAGCCATGACTCATCTATAAGCTAATTCCAAAATGTATTCTCGTGATAATGATTACTAGATAGTACTTTTAAGAGAAACCAGTTATGGGAAAGGAACAGTTATCCTATCTGTAAGCTGCAGCATGGACCTCTAGGGGATGCTATGTATATTAAATTTACACTGCATTTTTATTTTGAATTCTTGCTACATAGAATTCCTAGCTGAAACAAACCCAGATGGCTTGTGGTTGATTGATGATATTATTTTTTGCTTGTATGGCCATAGTGGAGAAGTTCCTTTGCTGTTGACAAGGTCCAGAGTTGGTAGATGCGCTTCAAATGCAGGATAAAAAGACCGTCCCATCCTTTCCACTGCTGCATGAAGAGTTAAGCATGTGCTAAATTAGGCTGTGCTCTAAGGTAATGTGAGCACCTTTTTCTCTTCAGGTAGCCCTGGACCAGAGGAAGCTGCCGGGCTTTGGAAGAGGAGGAGGAGCTCTGAGATGGGTTCTGTTCCCACAGCAATGCCATGGGCTGTCAGAGGTGGAAACACAGAACCTCAGACACGAATGGCAGAGCGGGCACAAGTCAAAGAGTGTAGGGTGGGAGAGAAGGATGACTTCTTGCTAAGACACTAAAATTCTTAAAATGATTGTTTCCCTACTTTAACACCAACCACAGAGATTCAATGCAGTCTTCTCCCCACTGCAGGGAAGGATGGGTTATGGGTTCCCCACTCCTCTCCCTTCTCATGAGGCAACTGAAACCATTGTCTCCAAAAGAAGCTTCTGAGTATTCTCCTCAGGTGCAGTACTGGTAGAAACAAGAGACAGCACAAGATCAAAAAGCACTTTCCAGACAGCCACAGCTCTCCCAAGCCTGTCAGCCTGCAGTTACAGCTCTTGTGCTAATGGTGATAGACACAGAACCCTTTATTCCTCATAACTATTTGATTAACCTTCTGTCATAGTGTTTGCTATTGCTCAGTCTCTAGAAGAGTGAGGGAGACTTTGGCATCAGTTTGGAGCCACCAGAGTTTTAAAGTATTTTGCTTGAAGAACTCGACCAGGCAAAAATTAGGCAGGATTGTGGCCCACTCTCTGCAATGTCCTCTGACCTCACTTAACACTGACATAAAACTGGAAGAATGCTGTTGACTGGAGCACAGCTATTGCCATTGTACAGGAGTGCATCTGAGGTCAGATTCTGACTCAAACTGCTTGCCAAAGACTGCAAAATATTATGAAGGAATGGCTAACAGAAGCTACCCACACCCACTGAGCTGTGGATGTTCAGCTGAGAGGCAGATGTTTTACGGGTCAGTACTTCTGTAATAAGTAAACACATTTATTGTAATGTAGAACACTGAGCTAATAATATAAATATCAAGTGGGACACTTGAAATATTGTGCAAACAACAACATACATCTGAAAAATAACTACAACAAATGCTTGTTTTTCACTAGAAAGATCACAGGATCAGCAGCTGTTTACTGCTTCAGCACAGCAATTACGACGTAAGCTTAGCCAATGTTTCCAATAAAGCCAGCTCCCATCCATCCCATTTCTAATAATCTGTGACATTTTTTCCTGGGTCTAATATTCAGAGAGCTTGCTGTCCAAAACACTAGCTGAGTTACTCTCAGAGCGAGGCCAAAGGACCATGCGCTCTCCTTTTCAGATGCAGTTAGCTAAAACTAATTCACTTCGTTCCTTGCAAAGACCCCCTGCTTCCTACTCAGCAGTATAATTGTAGAACGCAAATAAGGGACTTTCTGAAGACTAAACATGTTAATTAGAAATAAAAAAAACCTCCCCCACATACACCCAAAAAAACCCACAAAAAAACCAAACAAAATAGAAAATGAAAATAAGCCCTACAAGAACAGAAGAACTCTTTGCATTTATTTTTGTTGCTGGAATTTGGCTAAATAAAGTACATTGATATGATAGCCAAGCTTTCAGCTAAGAAGATACCCAAACAGATTCAAGAACAGATCCAATATTTGCCCTTCTGCTGACTTTGGTGGGCTCTGGGCCAATGCTCAATAAGGCAAATAAAGTATCACTTTCACCAGGGTTCCTGGTTATCGGCATCCCTATGCAAGCTCTCCATAAGCTCTGACATTTTCAGAGGGAAGCCGCAGAGTCCCTTGCACCATCAGCAGCAGCCTGAGTAGTGGCTCTGGAGCACCAAACTGGGCTGAGGAGAGGCTGTAGGTGACAGGGGCTGCCTGTACCCACATGTGCCCCTGGCCAGGGGTGCCCTGCTCCAGCTGCCCCCACCCACCCATTCCAGGACTCCCCATCTGGGGCACTGGGAATACTGGAGGGTCAGAAATGGGTTCAGAGCCCAGCATCACAGTCAAGAAGAGAGAGACTTGCATTCACAGCACTGTCTTCTCAGACCTCTTCAAAACTGCAGAAACACATAAACGTGCTCAAATGTGGCAGCAATATTCTCACCAGACCATTCTAAGTATTCCACCTTGTATTATTCTACATGCCAACTATTTTAGTTTGATTTTTCATTTTATCCAACATGTAAAAACAAAAGCACCATCCACTGACTCTTTTCTTTATTTTTCAGGAGAGAAAAAGGCTAAAAATCACAGTCGAAATGCAGACACACATACACATTTTTGCAAGCATATCTGAAGTTTTGCCGACATGTCTCCCTCCTCCTTCCTTTTCCTTGGTAAAAAAAAAAAAAGCCATAAAAAAATTGACACATCCATTATTGTTCAAAATTTTAAAACCAAAGCCATGCCTCCTTTTCCTCAGAACTCCCTTTCCCAAGTTAGGACTTCCACGCTAAGGAGTGAAGCTACTACAGAAGCAAGCAAAATAATCATCCCTCTCAAAGAACTCCTCCACACATTCCAGTGCACCTAAATCCCTTTGACCTGCAGTTCTGTGTGTACCAGCCTGCATTCACCTGGGTGAACAATACTAATTTGCTTACTCAAAACAGGCAAAATTTTGGACCAGTTCAGGAAAACCTGCATGTAGTGCATCATCTAGAATGTAGTGGCTTATTTTCTTCTTTGAGCATAGATTCTGCATGTTTATTTATTTTAAAATCAAGAACATACTCTTCTGTTTGGAAGAAAATAATTTCCTTTAGCTTCTGTAGTCTATAAAGGTGCACATGTGTTTCTGATAAATTGGGAGATCTTCCTTTGTCCCTAAAGTAAGAAATGTGAATACAAAAGTTGATATGGTGAAACAGAGTCAAGATTAGAAAACTAAGGAGCTGGACTGAGCAACCAAATTTAAAAAGGGAATTGGGCAATGTCAGACAGCAGGATGAAAGATTAAATTTTTGTCAGAGCATCAGCTAGCACCTTCTGGTAAATGGCGTGCAGGGGGGAAAGAGCTGGAGTAAATGTCTCATCACCAGCTCTATATCTGAATTTTAAATCAGCTCTAAGTTATAAAACTGCTTGCAGAGTTCCGCATTGCTGACTTCTCCAAAGATTTAGTCCTGATGCTGTCTAGGTCTTTAATGCGGTTTTATTTAGAGTTCTCCCTTTTTTCTGCTGCTTGGATAAGTTTTCTCAAATAGAGTTCAGAAAACCCTACTTTTAATCAGATGTCAGAAATGTTGGGGTTTTTTGTGTTCAGGCTGTTGGGATTTAACACAGTTATGCACTTTCACCTTGCAGCTCTGGGTTATAAAAACACAGATAAGTGAAAAGAGATGTAACAGATACATGGATGACTTGCTTATTTTCATTGGCTGAGTAGTGTCACGTGTTAAAAATAAAAAGGGTTTTAAAAAACAATTAAGATTTATTTAAAACACAGCTGGACAGTTATAGACACATAGTTTAAAAGCATGAATTATGTGTGAGCTCTAATGCTTGCTCTCAGAAGGCAGCCACATGGAAAATAGTACAGTCTACCATGAATGTTTGAATCAGTGAATACAGTCTCTAACTTCAGTTGTACTTCCCAATTCAGAGTGAGGTTTTTTATTTCACTGCAGAGACCTGCAGGAGAAGGCCAATGACTCTGGCAGAGGCTTTCACAGCACAGCTGTGTACATGCTCTGCTTCAAAACAAAGGAAAGGTACAAACAGAGCCGGAAGGCTAATTCCTTCATACACCAGCCTTTCATACAAAATTTATGTAATGTAATAGCATCATAACATTCCTTTAAACAGTAGATTTAAATAAATAAATCACTTGAAAAAATATACAGAAGCAAGTATCCAGCTTCAGCTTCTTAAGAAGACCTGGATTTAAGGATGTAGTGATGCACAGGTAAGTTCTAAATGGAAAGCCTATGACTGGAAAGAAAAACAAAGAACTTAAGTGTAAGGTTTTATTCAATATAAGGAAATTACAAACATATTGGAGTTATATATTAGTTAGGGCAACATAAACAGATTTTGGGAAATCTCTTCATTATAATTAATTGGTTTTCATGCATATTTTATTTCTTTGCAAAGGCAGAGGTTTGCTTGCCTTTTAAACACATATTGAAAATAAAGACTCTCATGATTATTCATATCTGTTAGCTGAAATTTTATCAGGAAACATTCTGCCTATTTTAAAATATTTTCTCCCTATTTTGGTAAAGCAATTAATCTAGATTACTGCAAATTGACTGCCTGTTAAATTAGCTCAAGAATGCATGGGAAAATCCTTCAGGTTAATATCTAGTTGCTCAGCTGTGTTCTGGAAAAAGCTGCAAACAATATTTTCCAGGATGTAAAACCTCTTCAGCAAGCTAAGCAAGTTTTACCAGTAATTATGTTATTAATCTTCACTGTGACTTCAGTGATTTTGTGATTTCTACAAGTGTCAAAAAGTATAATTATACATTATACATTAGCCTCTTTAATGTTGTAAAATACTGATGTAGAAACAAAGATCTTGTTCAGCAGAAGGGAAACTCAGTCCATGCAGGGGATCAACATATTATTCACTCTCTGTATTTCAAGAGGTAGAATAGAGGATTTATCACAATAACTACCATCAGAGCACTAATGCTCCAGTGTATTCAACATACAGTCAGTCCGTTCGGAGAAAAAGACCAAAAAACCATGACAATTTAACATGGAGATTTTTGTATTTTAAAAGCAAATTCAGCAAAACTCTGTAAAATCCATCAAGCACTTTGTTACCAGAACCCATTTTCAAGGAAATTGTTGCCATAATAGACAGCTGTATATAATCCTAAAATTACTCTAACCCATTTTCTGTGTGTTTTCAGTCATTTACTCTGCAGAGACAGACAAGTCACTATTTCCCTTGTCTAATATTTGTGTGTAAAACAGTCTCCTGCTATGGACTATTGCTTCTCGGTTGGTGTATGTGTTAGAAGGTATTTATGGACCTAAAGAATAAGGGTGTGAATATGAAGAATGAGGGATAGTAAAAGTATTTCCTCTCAAGATATTGCCATTTTGTTTCTCAAAACATGAATTAGAGCCAGCAGCAGGCTATGTATGGGTGTGCTGTAATGAAGGTGAGGGTTTTTGGAAATGCACTGAGACTAATGACATCCACAATGCACATTAATTAATTCTCACATTAGTTAGGAAAAAAAAAGAAAAGAGCAAAATTGTTTTAGGTAATATAAGGGGAGTATTTTATCTACACCCTGTCATTTTCTAGCTTTCAAAAGAAGCTTATATTTCACCATTAGAAAATGCAGATTGGCAAAGCATCAAGTGCATAACTTTTACCGTCACATGACACATCCATAAGTCAGAACAATAAAATCACATAGATAAAACCACATAGCAAATCTCTGGAAATTCATCATCTCTACATGTGCTCACATTTGCTGCATTCTACACAGATACAAGAAGAACACAAAAGGCGTCAAAAAACCTGGCCAAACTTGCTCAAGGGTAGAATCTCAACTGATTGGAGAAATCCCATTCCCCACCCCCCCGTCCAAAAACAATCAACACTTCCGCAAAAAGTAAATATAACCTGAATACAAAGTTCTCACAAATACATGGCAGCTTCCTTAGCGCTTCAGAGGTCACATAAGATATTTGCCAGAGTTTGTAACCTGGATTTTTATTTTTTTATTGTAAATGCTGAATTTTTCTTCCCAGTTTTACCTAGGTGCAGCATTTTATGGGATGTTATCAAACCAAGTCACGTGAAGTCTGGTTCTACAGGTGCTGTCAAGGGTTATTCCCAGACCTCTGCAAAGTGCTGCAAAACTTAATTTCTAAATGCAACTCACCAAAGGCTGAAGATACACTGTGAGATCCAAAACAGTGATCTGTTTTTATTAAACTACTAGTCAGTGATGGTTTATCAGCACCAGCATTTTCCAATGCCTCTTAGTTCCTCTGGTTGCTGAAATAATGGTGTCTTTATGCACTAGATTATGAATCAAGTAAATCCTGGGTGTGATTTGGATGTGAGGCAACATATTACAGACATTTCCCTATATCTTCAATATATCTCTAGAAGGACAAATTAGGTAAATTTCTCACTCTGAAAGAAACTGCATTATGTTCTCAAAGCAAGAATCCAGCCTTGCAAGCAGATTGCTGCCTCTTTCAGTCATGCCCAAAGGATATGTTAAGAACATGGGAGGGCCTCAGCTGAGCTGCACTGGCAGCATAAATTGCCTTTTCATGAAGAAATATCAAAGAAGAAACTAGGGACCAATGGAGTAAGTGATTAATAGAAAATTTGTCAGGAAAACTCTCAAAAAATGTTAGTAGTTTTATACCAGCTGGAGTAGAAGGGGAACCTTTCACACTGCCTTACACATCACCTGAATCAATGCATTGCATTCCCTGTGGACGCACTGACCAGTGATATAAAACACTTCTGGTTGCAAATATCTGTAGATTTTCACATTTATAACGCCCTGTGAGAAGCTTTCTCAGGATGGCAATCATTCTAAAATTAAAAATGGAAATGATACTAATGTCTCTTGGTATTTATAAGACCAGGAGATTATGCTGTTACCCTGTTTGCTGTATGATTAATTTTAATGCATTTTTAAAGACAAGCAATATTTTTCTAGATTTACCTACAAAATATTATCAAAACAATACAATCTTACAACCCCACTGTTAATATTTTATTTTTCAAATTATTGTCTTGCTTGCATTTCTACACCTTAGAATGCAGTTTTTCCTATCATCTACCCTCAAAAGAGTCTAACTTGACCATAACCATTTTCTCCTCTTGAAAGAAGACTGAACTATTGCTCAACCTGAGGGCATCTTTTAACTAATAAACTTTGAAACAATCTATTTTAGCTTTTTACTTTAAAAGGAAGTGCACAAAATATAGCAAGTCATCCAAGAAATTAAAATAATTATACTAATTCAGAAGTAATGGTGCCCTTTGGAAACAAATACAGTCAATTACCAATTGCAAGAACCACTAATATTGGCTCATTAAATAGAAACTTGTCTTAGAGCAATTTCTGGATCACAGAAATAACAATTTAGTGCAGACACAGAAATTTTGCATGTTCACTAAAACCATCTCTAAGAATTATTTCAACAGTGCAATCCAGAGATTCTGCAAGCTAGGAGATAAAATTTTTTATGTGCCACTTCATTGGAGATTAGAAGACCTTTTGCTGCCTTTGTCTCTGCCTGCCTCCTGCTCCCAATCCAGCTGTGATCCAAACATGCAGAGGTGCAAGTGCAACCAGAGCTCCATTCCAGGACTCTCTTCTGCACGCAGGCAGAGGAGGGATTAGCACTGTGCCTGACCACTGGGACACATACAAGAGGCAGCATGTTCTCCCTTCCCTCTGGAATCAGCTGCTGGTCATTACCTGAAGCATTACAGACACCAGAGCAAGCACTAAGACCACTGAGGCAGTCTGATGTTCAGAACACTTTTGGCCTTAAAGATCCTGTGTCCAGCTGCAAGAGATGAGGGGTGTGGGCTGTGCAGACATCTGTAATGCTGGTATGCTGCAGCATTTTATTTTAACATCCTGTTTATCCTGGCCTTGATTTTAGCTCATTGCTGGGTAATGATGCAAGAGATTATCTGATGAAGCAGGAACTTGGAACATGAAACCAAATTTCCAGGCAAATCAGGTTTTCCATTTTCTCCTTGCAGCTCAAGAGCCCCTTCTGCTCAGTTCTGGTAATGGTGTAGACCACATGAAGAACATGGCATTGACAGATGACTTACTACTGCAGTCTTTACTCCAGGATCTTCAACAAGTTCCCATTTTCTATTGCCAACACAACCACAGATTATAGAGGACCTTGACTTCTTCAGGCTATATCAAAGTACTTAATATCACATCTTTAAGGTATATTTTTTTCTTTAGTGAAAAACATATAGTACATTTTTACTGACTAAAAAGCTGAGCAGAAAGAGGAGCAGAGCTGGAGAAAGTGATGGGATTCATGAGTGAAGGGTTAAAACAGTTCCCTTTTGAGCAAATCAGAGAGTAAACATTTCTCTCTGGCTTCCTCTCCTCTCTTTTCAAACAAAAAAATAACATATAAGCACAAGGCAAACATTTCTTCTCTTTATATGAAAATAATGGTGGTTTAAGGAGTTGAAGGATGCTGCAAATGAAAACCACCAGAGGCTACAACACAAACCATAATTAGAACAGAAAGGAAAGGTGTTAACAGTCTCCCTGAGTTGCAGTGGTTGAGAAGCCTCACTGCCATTGGCATCGTAAAGTCTGCAGGGAGCTTCTGGCATGCACCAGCCAGGAATGGGACACAGCACTCCTCATGCTTCTCCTGGTCAAGACCCAGCATGGCTGCCTTTGCTACTAGCCATCCTTGCAGCCCCAGGATAATTGTGGTTCAGGGACAGACAGCTGGGACAATCCCCCCAGCCCTGTTCTGATGTGGTCTGTACTAAATGCAAAGCCAGCACCAGGTCACTTACAGGGGTGTCACTCTACAGGCTGTATATTCTCTGAGCTGTCTATTACTTTGGCTATTAAGACATAATTTTTCTGTTCAGTGTCTCAGTTTGAGAGAGAATAAAAAAATTTCAAAGTGAAGGAATTAAAAAAGTCTCAAAAAAAGAACACGTAAAACTGCTTTTCTGAAATGCAAAGTCATACAGCACATCAAGGGCTGTGCTCCATACCCATGGTCACAACCACATGCTCAGTACAGGTATTTTCACACTAAACATACTGGCGTGCAGCTTATTTTCAAATCTTCTGGACCATGCCTGAGTAAAAAAAGTTGCACTTTCTGGTTATTTAAGTGTTTTACTTCTTTTTATCATCTCAGCAGGCTGTGATCCCAGAAATGACAGTAACTGCTGGTGTCTATCAAACTTTTGGCTTCCTCACACCAAGCATACGATTCTGCCATAAAACTGTAAGTTGTACACATATGATTACAACTTTTCAGGCAGTAACTCAGAGTATTTGTAGGAAGCAGAAGATAATAGGCAGTGTTACCCAAAATAGCAGTCAATGTAGGATATTCACTTTACCGGTGGGAAGACCGGCTGCAAGACAGAAATCTAGAGCATTGCACACTGAAGTAAATGGCTTGCCTGCACTGATGTGTTAAACTCACATCTGCTAGTGTATAAAAAGAACGGAGTATTTCTCTCATTTTCTATTAGGAAGTAATTAAATCAAAGGTGTGCAGTCAAAAGTGTGCAGTCAAACGCAGCTCTGAGAACCATGTGAGATATTCCCTTCAACACCTCACTGGTTCACAGGAGAGAATACAATGCCCATTTGAACAAAACACTTCTTATAGATCTCTTTATACAGGAATTTCATGCCTAGACTGGTTTAACCCAGGCACTAATTTGCCAGATTAACTCTGCTGTGAACAGCTGCTACTCCTTAAAAATATTCTAAGTGCATCTGACTGAAACCAAAGGGACACAGTATGATTTTCTCTTTCATCTCAACAGAAGTAGAGCACTCTTCAGGAGAAATTCTCCTTCTAAATCAGGCTCTGATGAAAGACCCATGCCAAAAGCAGGCTCTAGCACTGGTCATATAAATTTCTCTCCAAATACCATTGTTTCTGCCAAGTTTAATGAAACAGATGGCAAATGCTGCAGCATGTACTTCCCAGCACATACTGGAAAGAATTTGGAAGTACATGTGTAACTGTATCATGCCGTGACATCTGTCTTAGCATTTATCTGTTGTCAATTATGTAACACAATAAAACAGAGATAAAATAACATCTGGGACTGCTGCAACAAGAACCTAGCTTTTAGGAAGTATTAAGGACTTTCTATGAGGTCAGCAATAATTTTGTTATTGATGTTACTAGACACACAGCTGAGGACAAAAGCTTATTTTAAGCCTCAAAATAGCTGCTGACTGAAGTGGAAGATAAATTATTTGAAGAAGTATTTATTGTAATTGTGGGGCATTTTCTTGGGATGATTAACTAGTGTATAACAGGCATAAAGGGAATAAAACAACAGCATTTACCAGATTATTACATACATAGGTGATTTGGTTTAGTGTGAAGTATTTTAACTACATGATGCTGCTTTTCAAGATCAGAGTGTAGGAGGCTGTGCTGCATCTTCAGATTAACCAGAACATTATCTTACCAGTATAGTGGAACCAATAACAATCCTGACAGAGTTTGAATGCTATAGGGAATATATCCATCCCCTTGGATTTAACAGGGATTCTTTAAATTAGATTCAATAAAAAGATTCAGACCTGTGTGCAATCTACAGGGACAAATTTGAATCTACAGCTGCTGCTCCATTGACAATTTACTCTGAAGTGCCATACACTGATTTTGTTGAAGTTAATGAGAATTTTCAATTAATTTAATGAGAGCTGAATTGGTCTTCCATGTGTTGTTCTAACCTAATGAAGAAAATACATTAACTACCTGACAGTCCCAAGGTATGATCTACTAAATGTCTTCTCTCTGGAAGATGAGGATGGACAGACATTTTGGGAACTAATTTGTGAATACTTTGTATTACTTTGGGAAAACCACGTAATTGCTCTTGCTTCGAACATGTTATACTGACTTGAATAGCATAAGTTGTGTGGGGTTTTTTGTTTTTGTTTTGTTTTGATTGTTGGTTTTGTTAGCTTTTTTCCTTTTTTTTTAGGAAAAAAAAGAATACTTTCACTTATTTCATGTTTTGATCCAGGCTTGTGATGATGTTTAAACACTATCTGTAGAACAACAGATTTCAAATTTGAAAAGAATTCAATTTACATCCATTTGATTTTTGTCAAGAGTGAGCTACAAAGAGGTGACAACCAGTACCAGTTGCACTGTGAGTTTTGCCAAGCACAGTCAAAACAATTGCAGTTATGAAGATCATATATCAAATATAAAATCAATTAATATACAATTAATGAAACACCATCTCTGCAACTTAAGCTATCACTGGCCAGATTTAGACAGAATTATCCATATTTTAGAAAGAGAGCTTTTTTTTACACGCTACCCCTCAGCTGCTTTCATTCAATAAGTATTGTATCTCCCTTGTGCTATCCAAATTTCTGCTTTAAGTACCAGCACTTCCTCTCTCTCTAAGCCTAACCTTGCAGGCTCCCAAAAGATATGCAGATGCCACTGCAGTTAGGCAAGCAGATGTCTTTGAGCTCAGGGTGAAGTTGCTGCCAGCTGTAGTAGTTACTTGGAGCATTACAGAAGAGTTAGCATCCTCCATGAAGCCTTGTGGATTATTAACTCTGTCATAATGGCTTTACTGTAGTTGGCTAGTACCTTGATTTTTCCTATGACTATGTCACCTTTTAGAAAAATAATTCTAAGTATGTTATTGTAAATTATACATGACTGGAATACATGCCCAAAAGTTACAGAAACCAGGATCGACAGCTCCAATTGTGATAGTGTGAAACAGGGGGCTCACCATCAGTTTTCTCTTCTGATATTTGTTTGTAAGTGCTGTTACTATCCATGAAAAATGATTAAGTTGGAGTAGAATCTAAGCAAACACTTGACTCTCAATGTACCACGTTTTCCTGTACCACCTTCTAGAAGCCCCATGTCCTGCCACTAATTCTGTCTAGGGCACCGTTCTGTCTTGATAACCAATCCTTTGGACTTAGCAACACATGCATTTATTATGCCAGCTCTATATAACTGAAACCCACAGAAATATGAAACTACACACTTGAGAGAGATTACAGTCATTGTCAACACAAATAATGCATTTCTCCACCATATAG
>VRYO01002734.1:19277902-19320088 GCA_009812075.1 Sialia sialis
TCATCCGGTGTGGCTTATTTATGGACAAATTCCATGGGCTTCCCTACAACCTGCGGCTTATAATCAGGTGCGGCTTATAATTGTGAATTTACTGTAATTTAAAAACACTCAACCATTCAGAAGTTTTTAAGCACTAATCCTTTCATGATGCTGATTCTTTTCAAAATATCGTGTTGAACTAATTTTATTCTTTGTCTTTATCTCAGTAAAAAATTTGCCTAGTTAGGTACACATTGAATGAGGCACATCACTGACTCAATTTTCAGTGCTCAATTCCAATTGATCAAAATGAAAGGCTTACAAAAATGCTTCTGAAAGTGCCAGTATGCCTGCTCACATCCTGTAACACCTCCTCTGAAAACATGGTCCTTAATGATCTTTGGAGTATCTGAAACATTTGTTCAGACACTGGTTTAAGGAATGCAGTCAGGACATTCTACATTCTTTTCTCCTTTAACTTAAAAGAACACAGATCTGTATAAAAGAATACTGGATGAAAATCTGTTTAATCCTAGCACCTGACCCACCCATCCTGTGATAAAATTCATTTTTTTCAGCATGCCTTCCCAAATATTTTCATGTGCCACACTGTATGTGTGTGTCACACTTTATCCCGAAGATGATGAGAAGGAAAGAGAGAATGAAAAATTTTTATGATGCATTATAGTTATATTAATCAACAGATTTCTGAAAGGCACTTGAATACCATAAAAAGAGGCATGGAATGGGAAGAGAAGGGGGGCTTCAAAGGGTACAAAACATTCATAGCATGAATGTAAAGCTTTACACCTCAAGAAAGTAAACGTGGTAATTGTGATAGATCACCCATTTCCTACAGAAAACATCTCAAGCCTCATATATCCACAGTTGAATGTATAATAAAAATTTAAGTCATCCAAAGTCATAATTTTATCTCTTTATGTTGTACAGAACTCATGTACAGAACTTAATATCTCCATAATTCCCCATAAATTGATGATATTGGTAGTCAAACAGTAGTTTGGTCTTACTAGACAAGCAGAAAGTTATCCAATCATGTTTTCTGCTAAACTCTGACTTAGGTGCATTCATAAGTTCATAGCTATTGGTTCTTGAGCCAGTATAATTCTATACTTTATACAGATCTTCTCCTTTATATTATGTACCCACCTAATCACTCATGAAAATCAACCAACTCAGCCTCCATTTTAGAAGGCTAAACAAGCCAAGACCTCTTGGTCTTTTTTCTACATCTCTGTATTTAATTTTTCTCCTCTTTCTGTGCCTATTCCAGTTTTAGTTAATATCTCCAGAAGATGGAAGACCAAATCTTCATGCAGCCCTGCAGGGAAAAAATAAAGCTTTACCTCTTCTTTGCACAACGTAATGAGTTTTCATTCACCAGAATTGCCTCAGATAATGCACTTTATGGTCACAGCACCACTGGAGCGTATTTATTTCTGTGACCCTGCTGAAATTTTCTTCATTAACTGTGACAGATTAGGTGAAGTCAAAACCTAATATATCCTACTGGGTTTCTGTTCTGGGCTTTCTGGATTATTTGGCATTGCCAGGTTTTCATGTCAAGTGAAAAAAAAAAAAGTCTAACAAATGAGGTAAAATACATAATAGATTTTTCCAAGGAACCCATCTATCAGGCTTGAAAAGCTCTGCTACTTACTGACTTTTTGCTCAGAAGGGATAAGGATACCACATCTTCCTTTAAATGCCATAATACACTGTAAGACTGTGAAGAACTGTCTTAAAAGGCTCTCGATGCAAGCTACCACTACTTCTCAAACTGTCCATTTCATTTACTTAAAACTTTCCTTATTTCTCAGATATTCAAATAATCAATCATATATAACCTCAATTTCAGATCACAAGAAATTAAAAGCTTGAACATTACCTCACAGACCTAGTCCTTTGAGCAATCCATCTGGCTAATTAGAATTAAATTTGCTTTTAATTTACCTGTTCTGAAATGAGACAGGACACATCAGAATGTATTACAACCCTCAGTACTATCAGCCAACATTGTTAAATCCCAAAAGAATTGAAGACTTTAAGATGGGAGGATTATTCAAAGAGATTATACACTAAATTTCTATATGTTAAATAATTAATCAGAATTAATTCTACATATATTATCAGCTTCTCTCTCCTTCTCACTAGTCCCAAAGATCAGTTTATAAGATTATGAAGTGATTCAGTCCCTATGATATCTTTAAGTTTATTTTTTTTTAAAACCACTACCTTCAGAATGGCTGTAAAAAGGGGACAATGTATATGAAAACAAACAAAAAAATACCCAATGGTAAGAGCTAATAGTCTGCTTGAGCAAGTGAAAGGGCCTCATGTTGGACAAATCTTGTTTTCTCGGATGTCTGAAGTCCATCTTTTTTTAAAAAGTCACAAATCATTTTTATTGCTGTCTTCTCCTCCAACAAAACAAGCTATCAGCATAATTCACTTTACAAGAATAGTTTAATACACTTAAAAGAGCACAGCACTACATTTCTCAGATGACTGGAACTAAGCCAAAGCAAAGCAAACACAAATTGTGCTTCCAGTGTTCAAAAGCACTATTAGACAAGCAGGGCTTACCAAGCTGACAGGTTTGTCTTACCTAATATTTCCTGAACAAAGTGCAAGGCTCTTATTCTGTGATGGTTGCTGAACACAATGCTTAAGCTATTAAACTAAAAACCATTTGGGACACAGAAGATTTTTAATATTCATGAACAGACTGGTTGCATGTTGAACAACTGAAATCAAGAGTACTCAGGTCATGAGTTCTAGTGAGTGTTGCCTTTTTAGTGAAATCTCTCTCAAGACATGACCTCTCTAGATAATGTCCATGTCTTTCAAGAGATGGTGAGCAGGGTCCTTCTGCAGTTTACTCACTGTAAATCACAATACACCTTGTTCAATATGTGACTATTTTAATTTAGTTCCTTCACTCTCTCCCTATCAACTAATAGGCTTGGACTCTCCCACCTCAATCTGAGGCAAGATCCACTATGATCTAGTTCTTCTTGGATTGGATCAGGAAAAATTCTTGTACAGAACTCCTGAAAAGAAAATCCCTCAGCTACTCTACTTCAAAAAAAACCTTCTCTCCAGAACACAAATATTTTTAAAGATACTGATAGCGTTTCAACAAAATCAGTTAATGAAGATTAAAATAGTAATTGGCCTATACAGCTTGGTCCAGAACTTCAGAAATATTTAGAATATTCAGTACTTAGCATCAATAACTCCCACTGAAACAAAGAATGCATTCAATAATTCGGACTGTAAATTCTTATTTAAATATTGTCCTTTCATTGCAAGTGGAGCTGATGTAAAGTCAGAGTCAAAGAATTATAACCCTGCTGCAACAGTTCTTTAGCAATTCATCAGAAAAACATTTCCAGAAGTTTTGGCTGATACTCTTTTCTCCTGGGCTAAGAGGCATTTTAAAGCTTTCTCTGTCTTTTAGTCCTAAACCTTAGATCTTGTTAGCCCACCTGGATCGAGGTTGACATTTCCCCATTATTAGCAATCTCTTTGCTCTCACAGGGCTTCACGTTTCTTTTGGAGACATTTCATAAATGAGGCAATAGGTCAATGTGAAAAAGGACTGCATAGGACTAAGCAACTTTATTTCAAGACTCTTCCCCACTCTGAAGAAGTTTATACCTTAAAAGAGACAAGAGATTTCTTAAAAGAAAAGACCTCTCCTAATTTCAGCACTTGTTCTCATTTTAGGAGGGGTCATGATGATTCTCAGATATTGGGTATGCAGCAGGCACACTCCCATGCAGACCCACTGCAGAGTACCTCAGGCCGTGGAGAGGTGATGAACACTCTCAACACCACTACATGAGAATGTACTCTGCACATACCTTAGGTGAAGTTATCAACAAGCTTTTACTGTCTATAAAGTGTGTAAAGTCAAAAAATGAACATGAAGAAAAATAATGAAAAGAGTAAATACAATTAATTATTACATCTGGTTCTGGAAACACACCCCAATCTAACTCTCTTCCCTGCTGCACCCCCAAGAGTGAAGAAATGTGTGTGGGGAAAAAGAAGCCATTTATTGCCAGCAAAGACCACTCCATGACCAAAGATTAAAGCTGTGCTGATCATTATGCCCTCAAAATACAATCATTTTTTTCTCCTGATAAGACTTAGAAATGTCTAAAGTGCCTGAATGTGTAATATACAGTAATTTCACAACTAAAAGGTGTACCCTTTTGACTAAAATTTTGATCGAAACCTGGAAGTGCACCTTATAATCTGGTGCACCTTATATATGGACAATGTTTGGAAATTTGCCAACCTGGAAGTGCAAGCCACAGAGCTGAGCCGCCGAGTCACGAGAGCTGCACCAGCTGGCGCTGGGCGGGAATGCTGGGGCCCACAGCACGGGGAGGGCGCCCGGGGCTGTGTTTAAAGGCTATGCTGATCCGTGAAAAATGTTTGCAAATTGAACACCTGACAGTAAACCCCGCGATCGTGCAATTCCATGACTAATTCATTACTTTGTTGCACATGGATCCTTGCTGCAAAAAAAACCTGCACCTTATAGTCCGGTGCACCTTATATATGGGGGAAAAGTTCGGAAATTTGCTGACAACCCAGAAGTGTGCCTTATAATCCTGTGCACATTATAGTTGTGAAATTACTGTACTCAGAAATTCTGGCATGCTTTCTTTGTGCTAAAAATTCAGAGTAATGATGTTAAAACTTTTGCAGTACACGGTCAATAAAATATTTATACACTGCATACTTGGAACAGAAATATTAAGTAACCTTGTTTACAAGAATTATAAACCATGGCACACACCTGATTAAATGCTATCCAGATAGCAAATACAGATAAGCAACACTTCCTGATTTTGCAGTATGTGTTGTTGATCCACATCATGTAATAACTCTAAAAACATTTGACTTGAGAAGCAAGCAACAAGGCATCTGATTATTGAACTGAGAGGTTAGCTTTATCAAAATGTGTTGCTGACAGATGCTCACCACTGCTAAATTAGGTACTTAGAAGCCCAAGGTGTGAAAGGTCCTGCTCCTCACACCTAACTGGTGACTTCCACCAAGAATTCAGGCCTCTCCTCAGGTGTAAGCACAGCCCCAGGATCTGCTGAACTTAGTAAACTTTGTCCATGCAGTGTAACCTTGGTGTAAACCTTTGGAGAATTATAATTATAGAGATAATATTGAACTTGACTTATGACAAAGAGTCATAAAAAATTTAGTATGTCAACTACAGCTTCAGCACTATGCTGTATTACATAAATATAATGAAATTCAATTGCCACCCTCAGATCACATAAGAACAGGTGGGTAACAAGGCTTGTTTTAATGGGAAATGCTGTTTTTTCTCCTATTATTAACTAAAATGAAATACTTATGCATTTTCTGAAGGGCTCAAAAAAGTGGTTTTTTTTCAGAAATGTCAGCATTTTCCATGACAGAATTTTTCTAGGTATTAGTCATATATGACTGGAGAAGAAAAGATAGGGAAAAGGGGAGAGGAAAAGGGAGAAGTAGAGAGGAAGGGAGAGAATATTTGCATCTAGATCAGTTCTGAAAGTTCACTTCAAAAATAAGTATGAAAAACGTTTTCATATTATTTTTTAAATAAGAGGAGTTTGACAGGGAATCCTTAAAATTTCCAGGATAAACTGATTATTAGAAAGAAAATGAGGAAACATAAGTATACATCCCGCTGACACAAAGGTGTCTTGTAACTACATTAGAGAATGTTAAAATAGGATCTCTGTGATCCTACCATGTTTAACAAGACTCACAGATCATCTGTGATTAAATGCAGGTCACATAAAATAACATTTGTAATGCTGCCAACTTCAGTGAGGCTCAAGCATGATAGTGATTAAATGCTGGTCACATAGAGTAACCCCATGACTCTAAAAACCATTGAATAGATTTGCAATTCAAAGGCACATACACAAATATATACATGCACTCAGATTATAACTGCTGGAGATTAACTAGCAGGAGTTCTTGTGCTCTTTAACAAGGCTTAGAAGGTTGTAGAATAGGCATAAAGAGGAAAAGAACAGTCTCATGAAATCACAACCATTACTAACACATAGGAGCAGGGATGTTGCTCCTCATGTGCAGGAGTGCTTTTGCAGGATGCATTTTGTTTCACTCCACAGCATTAGTAATTAAAGTTATTCCCAGACTTCAACAGCACATTATCTAAACATCACACTACTTCTACTGAGCTTGAGGAGTATTTAAATGAAAATAAATAAGAAGACCATTTTCCTCCCCTCTTTCTTATCAATCATTCGAAGTGCTGTCACTAAGTGAAGATAAGAAGGGCAGAACACTGCTGCGTGACCGGAACTCCGTAAGGAATGGCAAGGCAGGGGAATAACTGCTTCCTGCAGCAAACACAAACCAGAGCTGGATGTCAAAAATATAGCTCCTTGCATCAGCTGCTGCTGCTGCCTTTGGAACCAAGAGCTGAGTAAGACCTATTCATTCACATGCGTGGGCAGAAAATGAAATATTATCTACTTCTCTTAAAGCTGTTTTCAGAATGCATCATAAAAAAATGCCAGTTTAATAAATCAGATCAAATAAAATCTCCAGTACATAAAAAAATAAAATTCTCCTCAGTCTTGACAGCTCAAGCTACTTCTAGAATGCCAGGTGCCATGCCAAGATAGCAGCAAGTTTGTAAAGTCCTGTTTGTCTTTAGTATAAAACATTCCTTTTGTATCAGTTTAAGAGATAAAGGTGCTTTTGCTTTTTCAAGATAAAGTCATGCTGATGTACTGAATGCACACATCCTGCAGTTTTTCTGAGCCTAATCATGGAAGCCTATTGAGCCTTAGCTGATGCTTTTAATTTACTTTTTTTCATGTAAAGTAAGCCATCATGAATTCTTATTTCTTCTTTCCTGACCTACTTTTTGAACATGAGGTTTTGGGAATACTATTGCACATTTGCCTACCGGATGTCTGGACCTCTGCTAAAGTAATTTCTTCTCTCTGCTACTCCTGCATAACTGCTATTTTCAGAGGAATACTAAATTAGTATGTTAGACTATTCACTGCCAGCATGAAAAGGCTAACTTTAAATATTTCAGGACAATGCCACAAGTGAATGCATTTGTTGAAGGCATCATTAAAAATCTGACATTATTAGTAGATTAATTTTAACTTTTAAGTTTGGCAGGTTTGCTAGGAGTACTAGCAAGCACATTGACAATACGAGTAATTTTGTCAGCTGTCATTGATTTAATCCTTTGACCTTTTCCACTGGAAAACCTTGCAAAATGCACTGCATGGCTGAATTTATTTGAATCAGAAATACAATACAAATAACCTATCAATTAATCTGGTTTCCAGTCCTAGCATAATCTTAAATTTCCAGAGCCAATTTGTACTGGCACTTTCTGTACTAAAAGAATTTTAAAAAAATTAAAATCTCTCCCTCTTAACAGGCTTAGAAATCAAAAAATGGTTTTATAAAAGCACAGATACTCCTTTACTCTTATCTTTCCTTAAGTTCTGCCTGTTTCACAGACCATCTGTTGAAGGAACATGGCAAAATATTCCTGTGACTCACTTCAGTCACTTAGAGAATAAAGTCTTCAACAAAACCACTACTGACATAAAACTTGCAGAAGAAGTGGTTATTATACGTGCTGTCTTTTAAAAGAAAGTATGAAACTATAAATTAATAGCAAAACCAAGACCAGCTAACTATTAAAATGGAAACCTTATGCTCCAAGGTTTACTTTCTGCAAAGACATAAGCAGGTGCTTTGCTTAGCACATAAAATAGACTCATTAAAATAAATGAGAGAATTCACTGTATGTAAGAGTGCACAGACTTAAATCAAAATGATTGGAATTACCAAATTTAATCAGGAGTTAAATGAATCAGCAGAAGAGTTTGACTTAGATCTTCAAGTTTGATCTTGTTTTCCATTTGTAGTTTTTCTTCCTTTAATGAAAAGTTGAGTCTTTATGGCTGGTACAATTTTTTCTCTCTTCCTGCAATCAGGGAACATTATGCCAAATATACCCACAAATTGTGACTAACATAACCTTGTAACTAGGAAAAAGTTATTCAAATCCTTAATTTTTACTTTGGATTAAGTATGAAAATAGTGAGTGAAGTATTTCTTACTAAAAAGGTAATGGTTATTCTTAATTTGGGTCTATATGTACAGATAGAAAATTGTATCTCACTTTAAGGTAAACAGAAAAAGAGTATTAAACAATTTAGCAAGGAAGCAATCTCAACTTCACTCATCTAAAAGTTAAGCACCTCATCTCAGCAGGTTACCTAGTCTTGATTTGCAAACAGGAGAGGTAAGAGGCAACTTCTGCATGTGATTCCTTATTCTAATGATGAAATGATTTGCAATCTGTAATGGCTGTCTTCTCCCTCTGACTAAAAAGGGAAGACAACCTTTTTGCTTAGAATTCAACAATTAATATTAGATGGATTTGAGGATAAAAGTTTGTCTTCTGGAATAATTCGTACTCATATTATTTAATCTAAACACCTAAGTGCATTAGAGACATTAAGAAAAATCTACCTAAATTTGCAGTATTAAATAAAGAAAATTATTGCAAATGCAAAGGACATACTGGCTCTGTTTTAAAATTTAAATACATTGATTAGCTCAGTCTTCAAAATTTTAAAACTAATAAACAGTACTTCTCTTTTATTTTAACCATAGACTGAAAGTGAAAAATATGGCCAACTTTCAGGTATTTATAATTTCAGACCATTTCTTAACTTTTAGGGAAAAAATCACTGACTAGAATTTACTGAATAAAGTGAAATAGAATACTTGCCATGCCGATTAGGATATTTCTGTCAGAAGCTGATTTTGCACTTCAGCAAATCTATGTTTCAGGTAGTCAGTGTTTCAACTGGACAACAATTTCCAGTGGTTCACACAGATACCTTTCTAAAAACCATCTACTTCAAACACAGTATGCTTAAATTTGGCTTTGGTTTTAGGGTTTTTTTTTTTCCCCCTTTTGTGCCAGGACTTGACTCTCAGCAAAACAAATGCTCAGAAAGTGCTTGTGCACAGGACCATATCAGCTCATTATAATGTTATGGTTTGTCATTATAGGAATGTAAGTCAGAGTTAAAATAAACATTTTGCAATCTTCACTGTAATAGATATTTATTTAAATCTTCTTTGATTTAAATTTTGTGGACAAAAGTAGTAACGACAAATAAAAATAACAAAAATTTAATAGATTTCTTGTAGATTCCTCTAAGAAAGTAAAAATGTAAAGCATATCTTTCACTTCCATTTCAGAACATTAAAATAAACAAATTTAGTAGTGTTTGTTAGTAATTGCTAATTACATTTCTTATGTCTGATGAAAACGTTGTAGGAGTTGAAAAAACAAATAAATAAACAAGCACAAAAAAAACCCCAAAAAAACAGAGATGGAGAATTTGGCCTGCTGGTTCTTCTATTAAGCAGAAAATCACATCTTCCCTGCCCCTGAGGCGTTCTGCTAACAATGTGCTTTTTGGATGCTTATTCTTTTCACAGCAATTTACAGCTAAAAGTAAAACCAGACTTATTAAAAGCACACACCACCACTACTCAGCTGAGACCACTCTGTCTCTGAGTTGTGAAAAGACATTTAAAAGCTCACAGTCTCATAGGAAACTCTTTTGTAAGCCCAGTTTAAAAAATGAAGCTTTATTGGTGAAATTTGCAACATTTTTAGAGCTCTTCTACTCATAGACAAACATATTAAAAAGAGGAATGTATCTTTTTTTTTCTGGAAAAGATGAAAATAAACAGCCTGTGTGATCAGGATAGGGCTGTGATAGCATGTTTAGGATAAAGCAGTTGATGCACAGTACCTGAAAATGCAAATACTTCCGCTGAGAAGCTACTACAGAAGATGTTTATTGGCTCTATCTACGCAACACATGAAAAGGGATTCCTATCATAAAATTAATGTGTCACAACACCAGTTAGAAAATAACCTCCTTCCTAGCTCTGAGGTAGTCCATTTTGATCTATTATCCTATTGTAGACACTATGATAACATTAGATAATTAAAATAAATTAAGGCTTAACATCCTTGGATTATCCTTGGTGCCTTTCTCTGTGTTCAGTTCTACTACAGAGCAGCACACAGTACCCTGTGTGCCTTGTAGAATGTCGTATCACAGAGTGAGCCTGTCATGTTTAGTTTTCTATTCCATTCCTAAAAAGCCCTAAATTTCTATTTCTCCAGGACCACTTCTGTAGATTGAATTGACTCTATCACAGGACTATCCACTATAACCTTTCAGCAGTAATGGTCAGCATTGCAAAGGGCCATTTGTTAAGTTAGTTTTTGGTTTTTCCATGTTAGCACCGCTTTGCAATTATTTGTACTGAATTTCCAGCTACCTAAGATTAGCTAAGATAATGAACACTGCCAGGTGTTTTCCTTTTTTAAAATTTACAGTTGCCCTGATCCAGCAATATAAACACCTCAAGGTCTGATCATGACATATGCAGGACCCAAGTATTAAATATCTAGGGTATCTATTTCCCTACCTTGGAGCCACACATTTTCTTCCCAGTTTGGAACACAAACACAAGGATAAAACCTCTGTGTTTAACACTACTAAATCAACAAACAACAACAAAAAAATCACAGCAAGAGAAAGTTTCTGAACTGTTATTAAGCATTCCTGGGCACTGCCAAAGTTAACATGCAAATGGATTATCTGCCACACACATCTCAGCATGGAGTTTTATAATACAAAGGTAATGTTTATACAGACATGCCTCCCTTGTTCCGTGTTCTTGCAATGAAAAAGCTATCTTTTTTCAGCTTGTGTACTACAAAAAATCTGTTTTCAGGAATATTACTTTGAGATACGTCAGGTAATAGCAAGGTCCAGATTGTTTAAAAAAATTGATTGAAAAGATTTTTAAAACAGTCTTATTTTAAAGGTTCAAATTTCACTAAACTTGAATTTAAAATCTAGAATCACCATTTTGTTGGTGGTGGGGAACCTCTGGTTTCACTTACACAGTTCAAAAGTATTTTGTTCAAGATTCTGGGTAATATCCTTCATTTTTAGGGCTATCCTCAAAAAGACTGATTTGAATACTTTAACACTTTTATATAAAAGGCATTAGGGATGAAAACCTATTTGATGTTCAAAAAGGCTTGTGATCCAGGTGTATTTAAAGCACCATAAAGTTGGTTGGAGTTTTTTTTTGTAAAAAACAACTAACAATAATAATAGTAAAGATAAAAAATATTTATGTCTGAAGGACTTTTTCTTTGTATGGATTCATGTTTCATGTGGACTGATATAGGTGAAATGTCTGTCCAGAAAATAGTTTCTGAGCATGAAAGTTTTTACCATAGTTGTAGGACGTGATAGATTTAATCTAAGCCAGACAGGTTGCCAAAGACAAACTCCAGAGGTGTGCTTGGGATCAGTGCATTCTTGGATCACAAAGCATTTGCTGCACTTGCACTTCTGCTGGCATGGGAGCTAACAAGATTAAATTGAAATTGTGCATGCCCATGCAATGGCTGTCACCATTTTCTCTTCTGTGGATGTATTCAAAGCCTAATTTCGCAGGTTCCAGTAGCACATGATGTTAGGTGGTTCATTTTAGCCACATGTAAACATAGGAGGAAGTATTCAAATACAAAAGTAAGTAGAAAATACTCAACACAAAGTATGTTAGAAGAATATTGTGAAACTTACTATTTCCAAAGCAATGCAGAATACTCACAGGAAACATTTATAGATGTCTGAGGCTATTAATCATTGCATAGTTCACTTCCTCAGGGAACAGAATACATATTAACAAAATTCTTCTATTATTAAATCAGAAGACAGATTCTGTACAGAACATGCACATCATGAGGGACTGTGTTGACAAAGTCTGAGAACAATGCCCAGCGGGTCAGGTGCTTTGCGTCTTCAGCCATGATGCAAAGCATCATCTATCAAAATATTAACAAGGTTGCAGTTTTATGAAGAATAGGTTTTTGCTTACAATGCAAAGTAAGTGGTACCAAAACCTATGGCATATTGCAAATAACAAACTCTAAATAAAAGACTGAAAAATACAGCCATTTTGTGTTCTCCAACACTTCACATAAAGCCACAGATTCTATATAAAAATAAAGGAATAAAAAGGAAGAGGACCAATAAAAAAACCTGTTTTTTCCTAGTAAGACAATACAGCCTTCATCAAGAAAGTGAACAATACTCCTATTATATTTCCACCTCAGGATGAGACTGCAGATATCCAAGGCCAGCAATGAAATGAGACTTCCCCGAGACTGGGAAGAGTCAGGAAACTTGTTCTGAGCAGATTGTTCAATTTCTAAACTTGAGCATTGTCCCTTTTGCAACAGGCTCCTCATCAGGCTGAGCAATGGCAGCTTGATTCAGGAGTTCTCCTTCCTTCCAACAAGCATCTGCTCACAAATGTTGTTTTAATCTTATGCAATGAACAGGACTGACATAAGAACAGCAGTGTCTATCACTAGATATCCCTCTGCCTGCAGCATTGAACTTGGGAAAAGAGAAAGCAACAGATTTGAGTTCACAATCAACCATTCTAAAAAAGCCAAAGCATAAGAGGTCTAAGTAAAAATGTTTTAAATCAGGTAAAATTTTGGAAATTTTGAATTTTATTCTGTTTTATGAAGGAAATAAAGAGACACATCTCTATAAAATTGACATTCACATACAAGAACCCTATAAACATGTAAGTAGTCCTTTAAAAGAGCAGAAAAATTACACACTATTGTACTTATACTAGTTTCCTCTTCCAGAGTCTTCTCCTGTACTTGCCTTTTTCTTCCCCTGCAGATTAATTTTGCCAAGAGTCTTTGCTGTCTGCATAAATATTTTAAATGCTGCCTTGATCTTTCCCATTATTCACACATTATGACACAGAGTAGATCTGATGCTGAAGTAGGGCTATACCTTACTACATTTATTTTTAGTGGCTTGCATGATTCCTTCCAAGCAAGGATCAAGAGAAGATTAAGTACAGTAGAGTACTTTCTAAATCATGTATATTGTCTTGAAAGTAAGGAGAGTCCAGATCTAAAGAAATGTAAATCAGTAAATCAGTTCAGTGTCATTTTAGTGCTCAAAATGCTTCTCTTAGTAGCAATTTGGCAGTAGGAATCTCTGCTCTTTAACACTTCAGTCTTGTTCTACTTAAATTAACAAAACTCTTTGGTAATTCTGTAGTGCCAAACTGACCTACTCCATAGGATGTGCAAATATGGCAGCATCTTAATTCCCTGATTCAGAAAATATTGTTTACACTCCTACGAGTAATATTTTTCTCTAAAATTAAAAGGCAAAATCAGTGTGAGGTTTTCTTCCTCATTAGCTTTAGTAAAGCTCCTTGGGAATTATCATGACCAAATTTTGTGACATCACAACAAATTAGTGTACCAATTCACTTCGTCCTTGCATCCTAAAGGGAAGAATCACAACATGAGGTAGGAAATCAGGAAAGCAAGAACTTAAGAGTTGGACTTGATCATCCTTGTAGATCTCTTCTCACTTAGAATATTCTGTGAAATACTCAGCTGTGAAGCCATCTCATCATCCCCACAACCTTCACATGGGTAACATTTCCTTGTGAGGAAAAAGAATTTTTTCAGTGTAAAACAGCTAAAAATGTAAATAAAATAAAATTTTATTTTTTCTTTGCTCGGTACTGATCAGAAGATGTACTGAATAGAAGATGAAAATGAAAGCACCAACCAAGAATGTGAAAGATCTATGCTGATCTCCCATCAGAAATTATCTAGTATTAAACCTCTTGTTTCTGATCTTTCCAACTCAAAGAACCACAAAGGTATAACACCAGGGCTACTGATTATTTTTTAAAGAAGTGAAACCCACACATGAAAATATTGTCATTCCATTTTAAAGAAAACAAAATAAAATACACCAGGGCAAACTGATTTGTGAAATACTACCTTCTCTGATGGATTAATTGTTTAGCTTGCATGCTCTTCAACAAAAATACCACATCTCACATGCTTGCACACTTACTGCAGAAGCAAGATTGTCAGCTCATTTGAAGCCCCTGCATGTACTAATTTATATAGTAAAATAACAGAAATGTAAAAGATTTCTTGTGATTTTAAGACTTGGAAGAATAAGAATGTAATTTTAAATATTTTATAACTGTTCTCTTTCAAATATTTATCCGCTCTTCTATAACATATCCCATTTTTTATTCTAATTTTTTTTCTTTTTCCATTTCTTATTTCACTCTGATATCATTTCTTATCTGTTCTTGCAGTTGCTTTTAGAAATGGAACCTAGAAAAAACTCCTGCTGAAAGATAACAGCTCTGTTTGCAGATTAAATAGTCCATGAGGAGATTTAGCACCTGCAGGGGAGCTGATTCTGCTTGGTGCGAAGCATCATCAGTCACGCTCTGAGCATCAACAATCACAGCCAGCAACACTGGGCTTAAAAGTGGCAGTGTTTTACTGGATCCAACCCTTTCAAAGATGATAGAAATAAAAGCAGGAAGAGAAATAAAGCCATGGCTTCAATACGAGTTTACAAGGGCATGTAGTGATAGGAGAGGGTAATGGCTTTGAACTGAAAGAGAGTAGATTTAGATTGGATATTAGGAAGAAATTATTTTCTGTGAGGGTGGTGAGGCCCTGGAACATATGGTCCAGGCAAGCTGTGGATATCCCTGGAAGTGTTAAAGGCCAGGTTAGATGGGGCTCTGAGCAACCTGGTCTAGTGGAAGGGATCCCTGCCCATGGCAGGGGGTAGAATTAGGCGAGTTTTAAGGTCCCTTCCAATCCAAGGCATTCTAGGATTCTAAGAGCCATGGAAAATATTGCCATTTAGATCTAATGTAATGTAACATACCTGTGATGGGAATATTTTATACATCCTAAAGCCAGAATTACAAAAGTCATTTTAAATGAAGCATCTAGTAATAAATAGTGTATATACTAAAAAACCTCACTCTTGTACAGTTGATCTACTCTTCCAGCATCTTGCACCAAACAAAAATCTGAAGAAAGCTTAAGAAAGCTCTTGAAACTTAAGATAAATGTGTCTTAACAGTGACAGAAAATCAGGAAGGAAAAATTCTATATGCTGTAACACTCCTCTCAAAGCAAATTAAATTAATTAGATGGTATGTCTCAAAAAATTTTTGCATTTTGAAGAAAAATATAATTACTAGATTTTCTTTGATTCAGACTCCCAAAACATTCCCTGATTTCAGAGAATGACATACAGCCTGAGGCAGTTATCTAGCATTTCCCTACAGGATATCCTACTTAGAATTACCTAACCCAAAAAATCCCCCAAACCAAACCGAAAAAGACACACAAAACCCACAAAACCACAATACCAAAATGACAAAACAAAACAAAAAAAAACCACATCAAAATAAAAATGTTTTTAAAATATGTTCTTGAAAATCAGGCATACTGAATTGTATGCATTACATTTGGTTAAAAAGACACACAGGTGTTCAGACTTTACAGCAGTGAATGACAAGTCCCAGTCATTGACATAAGACTGAACACATCCTAGTGCTTTTATTTTCACAGTATCCGTCTACTGTCCTGACCACAGAGAAAAATGAAACCAGATGGATTTACTTCACTTCTGTAACTCAAGGTTGTTAGTTGTACTTAGTCCAAATGAGATGCTTCAGTTCCTACAACACTGAAAGACAACGCACCAGAAGATTCAGAAGTTATTTGTTCCAGCATTTCACACACCTTCTTTAGACTGGACTGACCCAAACCTGGTGGTACTTACCTTCACTGGTTACAAGGACATCCTAGGTAATTAACCAATTAAGCTAACCTAGCTCCATAGGCAGCTCCAGTTCATGATTCCCAAAAAGTAACTCAGACTCATATCTAGCAATAAATTTATGCACCCAAGTTGCACAGATTTGCTGATTTTGACTACAATAATCTGGCAAACTCCAGATAGTGAAAAAGGAACAGAGTGAATCACACAGTTAAGCCAAGCTCTTGTCTAATATTTCACTCAATGGATCATCCTCCTCGGAGTTGTACACATTTTAAAATCAGGTATATGAGGGTGCCTCCTTATTTTCACAGGATGATAAGGCATTTATTCAGTAGAAGTACAGCTCACAAATGAGAAAGAAGACGCAGGACAGATCACCATGACCCTGAAATTATCTCAGGTTTGACTTTTAGGAGGCAGGCATGTGTACATGTCTAAACCACTCATGCAGTTAGAAATATATCTTGAAGTTATTACATTTTTAAATGAATACACATTTCTGAGTGTTGCAGTAAAGTTGGTGATTTCAGATATATTAATTGAGGGAGCTTCATGCTGAATACATCTGCTTAAAATGCTGTTACAAATGCCATTTGTGCAAATTAATGCAGTCTATCCATCAGCAGTGCTTTTTACTCTGTTTTGGGGTAAAGCACAGGCAGTCAAACATGCCACGAGGAGAAGTGAAAGGTCTGGTTTTTAGTTTGCAGTATATTCCAAGAGGGACTGAGAGCCTCATCGTTCTTACTAAGTATATGATGCAAGGAGTTAGAATTCCTTTCATTGCATTGCCAGGAAAATAAGAAAAGCTGGTGGGAGTAGAAGGAAGGTAAAAATAGAGAGACAACTCTAAAGAAGTAATTTCATTGTGCACAGTGTGTCTGATTGTTGCTGAGCAAAACAAAGACAATTTGATTCATTAAATGGAGATTGCCATTTTTGTAAACATGGACTGCAGGCTATTGATTTAACTGAGTAAATTCCATCTATACTGGGACACTGTAGGGATGCACTAAGCCTTTTATATCACTCCAAGCAATTTGGTGTATTTTTCTACATTTCACTTTTACCTCTCATTAACAAAAGTTTATTTAAGTTAATTTAATAGCATCTGTACTGGGAATATTGAATGTGTGCAAATTCTTGTAACCTCTATTAACAGGCTTCCAGCACAGGGATACAAGGCTCAGCTCTGATAAGTAGAAAAAGATGGTCAGGTGCCTTAGCAAAGCCTGATTATGCTGGCCATCTTGTTTTGTGGTGAGATTATAATTGGAAACAATTCGTCAAACCTATGAAAAATGACCGAGGGAGCTGGGGTTGTTCAGCCTGGAGAAAAGGAGACTCAGGGGTGACTTTATCACTCTCTACAACTCCCTGAAAGGTGGCTGTGGTCAGGTGGGGTTGGTCTCTTTCACCAGGCAGCAACCGACAGTCTCAAGCTGCGCCAGGGGACATACAGGTTGAATTCGGAAAAAGTTTTTCACGGAAAGAGTGATAAATACTGGAATGGCCTGCCCAGGGAGGTGGTGGAGACACCATCCCTGGATGTGTTTAAAAAAGCCTGGATGTGGCACTTGGTTGAGGTGTTAGGGCATGGGCTGGACTTGATGATCTTGAAAGTATCTTCCAAACCAGTCATTCTGTGATTCTGTGAAACCTAGGCCAGACCCCAAATCTATCAAATAACTCACTGGATATGAGAACTGCAACATATTGGTTATCAGATGCTAAAATTAAAATGTCATGATGTCTCAGCTTGGAACTAGAAGAAATTCAAGGCCTGAAACTGCATTTTAGATAGTAATTTCCTAACAGAAGTCTGTAAGCCTAAGAAGGCCACCACATTTTTTATCTAAATTAAGTTTGAAATTTGGAAGAGCTGCTCTCTTTTCAGTCTTATAAAGAGAGTAAAAGAGAAAAGCTGGGATTAAAGAGAGATTTCTTTTAGCCCAGCTATCATCACTGTAGACCAATGCACTTGATGTTTGTGGGTCCCTTCCAACTTAGGATATTCTAGGGTTCTATGAAGTCATGCTTCACTAAGTGCCTCATTTTCTCTACTTGGAAAAATGAGTATTTCCATGGAATTGCTTGCTTGCTTTTCATCATACTCCCAGGGATCGCTCAGCACTTTGCTGTGCCCTAGGAAAGTACACCTTACTTCCATTTCCACATAAGTTCTCATTCATCATCTCTTATTAGGTCTCAAGGTAAAAATTTCCATCTGTTTACTTAAATTGTTGCAACAAAGCAATCCATCACAGTCAATTCATTCTGCATGAACTATGGGCATCAAGTGTAGCAGACTTACTGCGGTCCCTGCCCTAAGGGTAATCTCTCAAACAAATGTAAAAATTACTGAAAAAATTCTAATGTAGAAATGAGTTAACGTAAATTCTCTTCTGCTTGTTAATGTAAACTGACAGTTTTTCTTTCTTTTACTTCACAGGGTCTTGAATGCATTCATAATGAACAACCATGGGGGGAAAATGCTATAATGATTAAAATCAACATTTCATGTAGCACAGGAAAAAAAAAATCATGCGTAGTTTACCAAAAGCATAAGAAAAAATGACAGAAATTTTGACACTATAGAACTGGAATTTTGCAGCTTTCCTAAAGATGTTTTTTATGTCCCATGAAGAATGGGACATAGAACTACAAATCTCATATACATTAGACAAATATTCTCAATATTAGGAAAACAGAAGTGGCACTCACACAAATAATGATCTCCTAAGCACAAATCAAACTTCAAAGTAATGATGCAAGAATCATGTTTAGGTATTTGCCACAATTAGAGATAGATTAAAAAGTTACATGTATTGATGTCTTCTTTTCTTCCCAAATGATGACCTGACTGTCTCTTGCCAGCTGGCCTAAGATGAAGCAATTGAAGCAATCAACTGGCAAGGAACTCTAAGCCAAGAGTGATAGTGATCTTTGCTTCTACAGTGACAAACTTTAAAATGCCATCTCAGCTTCCCTGCGCTATTTCTTTCAGCCAAGAAATCTAATGATTTCCTTCTATAACAAGGCTGCTATGGCTACAGACAGAGGAAGAGTTTATTGCAACAGAATTAAGCTCAGCTGTGCAGAAAAAAATTTTCAGACCAGAACAATCTTCTGTGGGAGCTAAAAATGTCACTGTCTTGCTTTTTTATTAAATGCTGTAGACACTCGTTGATTTTGTTAACACAGTATTTTATAGCACATATTTGGTGCACACATAATTTACAAAACCATCTCAAAAGTACAGCACTGTTGGATAAACAATCTCCCACCTGGAGAAGGGAGAAAAAGAATGAACTGTATATGACAAACATTTGTCAAGCTACTTAGCACATTTCTGCAAGGCAGTGAGAAACTCCCTGATAATGGGAGTAAGAAGCATATAAACAGAGCAGATATAGAGCAAGTAGACAATTGGACAGGATAAATTATTTACAAGGAAATGTAGCAACCACTTCTATTTTTACAAAGGATTAATAGCGCTCATTATATAGGTACCTGCAAATAGTTTGCATGGAAAATAATAAATATATATTGCAGGCTTATAAACAGGTAATGCCAGCTTATTAAAATTCAGAATGAAAGATTTGTAAAATCCCAAGACATCAGCTTTTGGTGTCATGTAAATGAAAGTAGCCCCAGCAAACACAGGTAGGTTACCACCATGTAAACAAGATGAAAACTGTGCTGTTGTAGTCAGTTGATTTGAAATTATTAGAAGAGCACTTGCCAGCATCTTAATGCTGTTAAGCTCTTTCTCATTCAGCATCTTCCTCTGGATTATTAACACCTTTATTCAAGTACAAATGCACTGCTGCTAAACCTACTGCAAGTTACCTGCTATAAATCTGTGTGGAAGTTTGATTTTGTGCTCAGGGGACTCTGACAGTGTTTAATGCAGTAAATATACACATCACACCTACATATGAATTTCCCTTTCAGCCTCCCCATGCCTTTACCCTTCCATGTCTCTCCGGGCTTCGGCTCTCTGAAACCAGAACTGGCTTGGTATTTCTGTCTGGCACAGTGTCAGGGTTTAACAAACAAGAACTATTAACAATATTCCAGAGGGTGTTGTGCAGCGCTGGAGGAAAGCTGTCCTGAGGTCACACGTCAGCTGTGTCTGCTTGCTGCCAGCAGGCTTCGAGGGGTTTCAAGGAGAACCCCTGCAGAATACAGAGCAGGAGAACCCCTGTGGAGTCATTCATACAAACCCTGCATCCCGCCACCAGAAATAACATCCTGGCGAATAGGGCTGGGGAAAGAAAAACAGGCAAGAAAAGAAATAAAATAAGCAATAAACTAGACACACACGTACAGCTAACTGCTTGGAAGTGAAAACTCAGCAGGGAGGTAAATGTTGCTACATAACTCTGAGACCACATACGACACAGAACCTCCAATTTTCATGCAGTTTAATTGTGAGTTCTTTCCTCCTTCGGGAATTAAATCAGTGAGAACCATATAACTTAAAGTGGCTTGTTGTGGGCTCTATCTCCGGCAATCAGTGCCTAGTTTCATTTTTTCATGAATGCTCCCTCTGTTGCAAGCATTGTTTCCCTGGTCCTGTATAACTGGATTGCAAAAAAAGGTGTGTGGGAATTTTTAAATAGAGAAGTCTGCTGAATTTGAATGAGACAGTTCTCCTCTCTCATTTCAAACCATGCCAAAGGGCAGATGCAGAGGGTGTAAGTGACAGGCAACTAAGGGCTCAACAAGGAATCCATAAAAGAGATTGAAATGCAAACTGAGTGATCCAAGTAAAAAAGGCTGTCTTGCCTTTTATTTTTTAATTAAAAATCCACTGCACAATAGCCTTGTAATAAATTAAAAGGGGTAAATTAATGATCTTGACAATATTTGCAGAACAAACTGGAACAGTACATTTTTCTGTGACTGAAAGGGATGTGGTGAAGATCAACCAGAATCAAGATGCATACCTTTCTCTTATTATAGTTTTATTAATTTAATTACTTTCCATTCAATTTCTTTGAGACTGTCCTCCCTATTGCTTCCACTCTGACTCCAGAATAAAAATTTTCACTTTGAAACTACCTTTTAACACGAAAACATTTCTGCTTTCATGGCTGGTGTGGAATTAGCAGCCTCAGAGAATGGCACTCCCTCCCAGCTCACTGCATGGGAAAATGATGGACAGCATAAAACTGCTTTACAGAGATCCTCCCAGGCCATGTACAAAGATGGAAATTTTAAGGTCAATTTGGCTGTATGTTGCTGTGACAGCCAGTGAATATGCAGATTTACACATTCAAGCAATAGGAACTGTACTTTGGTTTATGATGGCAATCACCCAGGACCACTGCAGTTGGCAGTTGCCAGGTGAGTGTACTTAAGTAACCCAAACTGCTTTGGGTTACTGTCACATTTCATTCATTCTCAGAACTTCTTGGCATTTTCAGTACTTGGTAATATCTAGGTGCAGTTATCCCACCACTCCTTTTATTGACATAGGAAACAACTAAATAACTCAAAATTACCTGCCATTACTTCAAAGAGTTATAGACCAGAGTAATTTTTGACGTCACTTCTCACGATTCCAGGAGGAGGAATGTTTCCTGCAGTTAGCACTAGACAGGAAAAACTCTACTGAACAAAAAGCCCCCAGCCTAGCTCCATATTAAGGCAGAAATTCACCTTAAGAGTTGCATTTACAATGTGCTTTCAAGACAAATGCAGACATTTCCAAGCTTTTCTCTCCCCACAGCCAGCCATCCCTCCCTCCATGCTTCATGCAAGTTTCTACAGCAACGCTTACAATCTAGTGCCTTGCACACAGACAACAGCAAAATACCCCTTATGAGGGAATGAAGAACAAAACAACATTTGAGGCTGCCTTGAACAAAATGCAATTAAAATTATAACAGTGCTGTCATTCATTCATTCATTCATTCATATTCTCTAACAATTAGTACATATACAGTAATTTCACAATTATAATCCGCACCTGATTATAAGCCACACTTTTTTTTTAGCGAGGATCCATGTGTAACAAAGTAACAATTTAGTAACAGAATCGCTGCCAGCAGGGTTTGGTGTCAGGTGCTCAAGTTGCAACAGTTTTCATAGACCAGTGAAGCCTTTAAAGGCAGCCCCAGGCACCCTCCCTGGCTGGCTCTCACTTCCGGGTTGGCATTTCACTGGGATTTGTCCATAGATAAGCCGCACCTGAATATAAGATGCACTACTGGGGTAGGCTGGATTCTTCAATGAAAAAGGTGTGGCTTATAATCGTGAAATTACTGTATTCCTTTACAGTATCTGAAGATGTTGAAGAGAGTAAAAAGTGCCACAGATCACTGAGGCAAAAGTGCAGCTTTGGTGCGGATGGGGAAAGAACAAAAAAATCAAAGGAGGGGTTGCACAAGCAAACACCTTCTCAGTGCTGTGTGAGCTGGGTCCTCCTGCCCTGTTCAGCCGTCTGGGAGAGCCACACTGGTGGCAGGGCAGCCTCAGCCACCCCTCGCCTGCAATGGCATCCCCTGCTCAGCCCTGGGACAGGACACTGCACAGCCCTGCAGGGGCACTGCATGGAACAGGGACAAGCACCTGTGGTTTCCACATGGAGCTAATGCCCTCAGTGCTCCCCACAGGCAGCCTGGGCTGGGGGCTCTTGTTCTGGAAGGCTGCAACAAGAGGTGAGGATCCACGCATCACCATGCATGTGCTCTCTCTCTATTTTTGTTGCCTGAATATAACCTGCTCAGATTCACACATACAGAACTGGTCCCTCAAGCTAAAAAGCTGTTCTGGACCACTTTTCAGTGGGTAGCTTGTGTCTGTCACCAAGTTTCAGCATGGTTTGCCTTCATGCTGTCCTTGAAACAAGGAGAACTTCAGCTTGAGCCCTAGACTTGCCCTGACCCTAAATTATCTGTAAGATTTCAAACCACAGAAGGTGCACAGGTCCAGGAATGGATGTTCTGGATGCTGGGAGAAACTGGCAGAGGACCAGGGTTAGCCCAGTGTGCAGACACACATCTCCATCTCTGGACCGAGCTTACAGCCTCCAGTTAGCTGAATGCCTGTAGCTTTCAGAAAGACAGACAAGCCACTCTAGATATTTTGCATGAAGGAGAATCTGCCAAATACCTTTTCAAGATATTATCTTTTTCCCTTCTATTGTAGTGATTTTAAAATCAAGTCTCATTTCAAGTCTAAATATATTAGATTGAAGCCTTCAGTCACTAGGACCCTTTATGTCTTTCTGCTAAATTAGTTGTCTCTCTTCTAGGATAAATATTTTCACCAGGATTTTGCTGAAACACAAAATGTCACCCCTTTGCTTTTTCATTAATAAGGTAGACAGATCAAGTTTCTCACTGCAAGAAGCATCATCTTGTCAATCTATTCAAGTTTATCAGTATTATTTCCAAAGGGAGAATGTGATGGCATCTAATGATTCACATTATTTCTAGTCCCTTTCAGCTGGTTCCTGCATATGCAGATGATGCTTGGTTTCCAAGTCCCCTTATCACAGTAGAAACTATATTCCACTGGCCCCCACCAAAGCTCTTAAACCAATCTAGTGTGATTGCTTTTAAAAAACACCACCTTTTCTAAAGAGGTTCTTCTGTGTTACCTTGTTTTTAGTGATGTTGGGAGGCACTGATTTTTTTTTAAGTTTACGCAATTCAGATTGAAACCTGTCATAAAGCTGTATTTTTCTTATATGTATTTAGTAAAGAAGTTGACAAAAAAAGTCTGTGTATTAAAAAAAAAAAAAAAAAAAAAAAAAAAAAACAAGAAGAAGTAAAGCTATATGGGCAGAAATACTTTCTGAATTTCCAGGAAGTGCCATTATAGTTTCCCTTAGGTACCACAATGTATCAAAACACTATTACTCATGTAAAATAATACAATGTAGTTTATTACTCTGGCCATGTAATAATTTTTTTTTTAAATATTCTAAAAGTATTCCCTTTTTGTTTTCGGTATAAGTATGAAGTGGCATTTCTGACTATTGCTAGAAAAAAAAATTCCAGAAGAATGAAGCTCACTTTCATTATATATTACCAGTCCTGGTGGGACATTGACCCTTTCAACAACCATTTCCTACCCCAGAAAAAAAACCCAAAACATAAAAAACCAAACCAAAACTAAAGAAATCCATTTAAAAATAAATAAAATCAGAAAATTGCTGGGTATGGGTGTTAAAATGCACAAATCTGATGCAAAGAAAGAGTGCAGCTTAAAAGGTAATAACTTGCAGAGTTATATTAATTTCTGCAGCACTGCAATCAAATTACAAATAACAGGGATACCATCTGTTCTCTAAAAAACCATGTGAAAAGATGCCTGCTAGCAATTAAGAGATTGTACATAAGACACAATTTCTGCAGTTTTCACTTTTTAACCTGTTTTGTATTGGTTGCTTGGTACAGAAACCATGTCATCACAAATACCAATAGATGGTCTTTACACTATTTTTTTAATATTTTGGCCTACTTAGCTTAGATTTGTACTTTTTTATTCAGTCTATTTGGTATTCATGACTAATGTGAATTTGTAGATGAGATCTGAGAGAATTATGTGGATTTAGGTTTAGAGCTTTTCTCATCCTGGCAGACTGATATTAGCTGAACATTTATTCTGCTCTGAATAATGAATTTTCTCTCTTTGGCATCTCAATTATCGTTAGTTTTCCCTTTCTCTTTTTAATAGTTATGGTACATTACTGTAAGCACTGCTTCTTTCAGGCTATGCTGTTACTGAGATTTGCTAACACGTGGATGGGAATGCTGTCACAACTATTTCACTGTAACAGAATTTCACAGTCCTAGAGGGCTTAAAGTTAAAAGAAACTAAAGATTTCTTAATGCATTTTGCAATTGGATTGCGTTAATGTATTCAGTAACGTGCTCAGATCTTCAGGACAAGTCCGTGGGCTTTGAATTGTATTTGAGAGTGATTCTTATGTACACAATAGCATTCTGGCACATGATATAATTGCTATCCAGATAAGTCAATAAAGACATAGTGAAATACAAACCAAAGTCATACAGGACAATTAAATGACACAGGCTGCTATTTTACTTGCTGCCATGCACGCTCTTTTTGGCCAAAACAAGCTTTCCCTAAGAAAGTGGTTCCCGTATACTACTGCCATAAAGCCTTGGAAAGGTTAGCTGGGCTTTGGCAGCAGAGCCATGATTATTTTGGTTTCCCTTGCAGAAGGTCTATTCAAGATCAAGTACTTTCTTTTAATGTGTGCCTGCCCTTGAAAGAGCACATAATCCTCCTGTAGACAGAATAGCATAAGGATAAGGAGGAATTAATCCCTAATTTTAAGTTATGGGAACACCTGGACTCCTGCAAAAATCCATACTTGTTGCAAAACAACTTCCACAAACACTGTGCTCAATCAATCCTCCCTGCCAAACCCCTTGAAAGCCTATGTCAGTGTGACTAGTGAGATATGATTGCATTTGTCAGTCACACCAAAAACAGGATTTTTGCTTTCCATAGAGAAGTTAAAGACCAGTCCCTTAGGGCAGAAGATAAACCAGACCAGCATCTTCAAAACAGCAACACAGAACAATCCTGACATAAGACACAGACAAAGCCAAGGGGCACTTTGGCCACACTGACATTAAGAAAGAGAAACTTGCAGTATCTTTACTTCCTCTTAGCTGTTAAGAGATGTCTTTTACAATTGAAAAAACTGAGCAGGTGTAAATTCAAAACTACTCAGAGAACGTATAAAAAGCTTTCACATTCATTTACTGAATGATTTTAACAGCAGAGAATTTCATCCTGGGATTTAAAACCAGAGAATTTTACAGCTGCCAGCAAAGTTGCTTCAATATATCTAAGCACAGGTTGAATTTCCTGGAAATTAACTTTCATTTTGAAGGGAATCTTGCTCTCGCTGATGTCTGGGTACAGCCAGCATTGCACTGTGGTGGGCAGAATTAGAGTTTGATCAATGAGAAAAATTCAATTGTAAGCAGCAATTAAGTGCATCTGAGATGAATGTAATAGATCTATTTTCAGTGTGGAGAAAGCCAGCCACACCAATTGCACTAATGGGACTTAGGCTTTTAAATTGTATTTGTACTGCATGCAGGAAATCCTCCTCTCTTTCGTTGAGCTACAAAGTACATGACCACTATACCTGAAAAAGGAAATTGAAAATGATTATCCTGTTTAATTTTTGCTCTTCTGAGTGTTCGAAAGTTTAAATAGAAATGAAAAGTCCTGATTTGTCATGTTACTAAGAGTTATCTCTATTTACTAGGAATCGAGAGGACTGGGTAGGCACACCCTAGGCTGGAGCAGGGAGCATGTCACAGGCAAAGGAAAGCACAAACCTGGGCTCCTCTGGCACAGCCAGTGACAGGGGGGATACAAGGAGATGCCAGTGATCAGGGACACTCGTTCTCCTCTCCAGGTCCAAAAGTTTGTATGCTTTACAAAGTCAAAAAATTGTTCATTTTGGCAGCATGAATGACCATGACAATGACCACCACCTCCTGCCTAACAGCTCCATACACAGGGCATTTTTCTGTTGCTTTTCCTCACAGGGCTGTATAATCAGTGTAGGCAGGCACTATGCTATCACCATGAAATCTCCATGGTGAACATCACTGTGAAAACAAGGCAGTGCCCTGCAGTCATATGGGCACTTTCCCTCACCACCCCTTGGAAGAAGATGAGGGAATAAACACTGTACAAAACCATACTTTGTTTCACATGGCCTGACAGCAATGGGATAAGAGTCTGTGGAGTACAGAAAAGCCATACACAAGTGTAAATACTAATGTGAGCAAAAAATAACCAAACCATTAGCCATTACTAGAAACATTGTGGTGGCACATTGCTCCTATGACCTGGCCCAGGTTCAGGTGCCAGCCTTCCCCCTCTTACTGCTCTGTTCTTCAGGCTCCAATGCTCTGCTTTACTCTGGGACCTGAGCAGAGTCCCACTCCTCCAGCTACTGGAATAAGCAGCCCATGCAGACAGCACAATCTCATGTTGCACACAAGTCTTAGGCAATTCCTAGGGAAGAGCAAGGAATCTTCTCTGGAACTGGCTCCACTGCAACAAACCATCCATCACCTCTGAAGAAAACTCAGGAAAGGAATTTTGCATTTTTTACAGGTACCAGATGGATCCCATAAAAATCAAATACAGTTTTACTAGTGACTTGCTTGAAACACTTTACCTCCATATCTGATTTCAATGAGGTTGTGTTTTTTTATGCTCCCTTCCTCCCTTGATTAGGGTACACCTGATGGACTAATGAGGAAGAAGGATCAGCTACTGTTTCTCCTTGAAGTGTATCATCCAAAACAGATGCAGACACTTTTAATGAATGTCAATAAAATATTTATCAGTCTGACAACAGCCAAGCTTTAATTTGAACTCTGTCTATGATGACCTCAAACAGAGCACTTAAAAAATTACTAGAACTCAGAAAAAGAGAAATCTGATTGTAACTCTCCTTTGTAATATGCCATGCAGCCATCATGATTTATAACAGTATACTGAAAACTGATGAGTTCTCTGGCAGGCTGAAAAAATTTTACCCTACCACTCATGAGCTACTTGGTTGTAGTAATAAATAATCTATATTGAAATCATGGGTTCACTACTAATAAAAGTATGCAAATTTCAAACCAGCTGCATAGCTTTTGTATTCTGTTTCATGAAAGAGGGGGAAAAGGAAAGGTAGGAAAGAGGAAAAATGAAAAGGAAAAAGAAAAAAAAGGAAAAGCAAATTAAGTGAAAGATGGTAGGAACTGACTTACTGATTTACAGTTTAATTAATAGTGAAATAATCTGTTGAACATCAACAAGGCTTTAACACTGCCCTGAAGGACTATCTGGAAGTTCAATAGTGAGTTAAGACCATAACATGCTTCAGTGACCAAGATAAATCAAGAAATCAGGGATCTGTATTTGAAAAATGGAAATCTGCTGTTTTCTGCTAAATGCTGAATTAATCTGTATTGTGAATCAATATTATTCCTGTTTTCAATACCACAAAAAAACCCAAATCCAACAAAACCCAAAAAAACCCTTATTACTCACTTGTTATCCCTCCCCTTGCAAAGCTGTTAACCCCCACAAAGACACTAGTGAGTTGAGAAAACGAGGAAGGAACAAGAGCAAATGGCACAAAAGATCATTTAATTTGCTTGGCTAGGCACTTTAATGAATTCCACTTAGACTGGAAAAATGCAAGGAGCACCACAGCATCATACATTGCTTTAGCTTGAGTGATTCACAGTCTATGTCATTAAAACGTACAGTAAACTGTAATTAAGCAATTAGACATGAAAGAGCATAGGCTGAGCTGAAATAATGTTAGACCCCCAAATGCCTTGTTTGTTTTATGCCTATAGCAGTTTCAGCTTTAACTCTTTCAAAATGACATATGCCCTGTCAGAGCTGTCTAACTGGGGTTATAAAAAGCTACCTCTTTTTCTTTCCTACCAAAAGGCAATTCAAAGTATTTTGTTCTTACACCTTTGTATAAATCCTCTCAATTCCTGTTAACATGTCTGCTGCTCACAGAAGTTGCCTTCCAAAAAGTGTGATGATGGCTAAGAGGCAGGAAATAAAGGGCAAAGATAGGAATTAAAATAAATAATAATTAGCCTCCAGGATAGGTTTAGTATAGCCTAAAAAGGATGCCAACATGATAAGATTATTCTAATTAGGATTGCATGTAATTGTAAAATCTTATTGGAAGAGACCAATTCTCTGCATCTCTCACATCAGTATGCAAAATGTATAAATATTGAACTTTGATGAAGGACATAAACAAAAATATGATAAGGTAAATTAAACTATAAAATACAGTTTTGACTATATCTCATTTTTACAGTTTTTTAATAATTTCCTGATCGAAAAAGTCCAGGTCTGACAAAGACTCAGTGATGAAGTCTAACCTACAGGCAGCAGCAAAGTGAATAAGGAAATACATTTTAGTTAAAGAAAGGAAAGACCAATAGAGGAATCTTACAACAAAGCACGTCACAGATGAGAGTTTAAAAAAACAAACCCCCAAAAAATCCAACAGAGTTTGGAACAACCTGTCACAGTGGGATCTTGAAACACTAGCTTTCACATTTTCATTTTTAACATCTTCTGCTGTATTCTAAAGCATATTTCTTTTGGCAGAAACAGGTAGGTATATATAGTAAACATTATTATTGCAGAGCAGCCACTAATCAGCAAAGTACGCTTCCACTTTTATTTTCCAAGAGAACAAAGCATACACATAACATATACAAAACAAAACATAGATCTGTAGGTTTTATTTTTTCATTCTCCATTTTTTCAATCAGAGAATGGGTATTTCAGTCATTAAAACAACATATTCAAACAGGCAATACAGACTTAAAAGTAATGAATGAGATGTGATGTAGGGAAAAAAAATCCAAACAAACCAACCTCATCAAATTTTAAAATTAGAAAAAACAGGTCGGTAAGGTGCATCATACTGTGTTTCACATCTGAAGCAGCTGGCAGAAAACAGAAAAACAGAAAAAGAGTAAAAAATGTAGAATAACTGAACACTGGCCAGATTCAATGCCACAAATTTTACTGTATGAGGCTATCTCCTGTTTTTCAGCATTTACTTTGCTAAGAGACAGTAGGAGACCTTCCTCAAGACTCACACAACACAGGGAGCTCGTGATCAGCAAAAGCAAACAGGGTTTCTGAGGTATCAAAGCCCTCTCTCCTCTCTGCATAGCAGGAAAAATGTCTGTGCAGGCTCCAAGACAGAACTTAGCTCCCAACAAAGCAACTGTCAGAAAAAGCACATGAAACTGAACCTTTTTATCCTTTTTTGTAGCCCACACACACACACAAACTTCTTCAAACAGGTTATTCATTATTCTATGGGGAGTCTTCCAGAGCAGCCCTAACCTCTGTGCAGAGTTAACTTCACAGTGAAGAAATTAGTGACATTTGTGAGATCATTACCTACTTAGGAGACAGTGAACTCCCATTTTTTTCTACTCCAGTGGCTGTCTAGTCTTGTTCCTGCCAAAAATTTGTTTTTCTCTTTCCATGTTTTCAGTTCTTCCTTTTTAAGATCACATTTGAGACAAAGATTCAACACAGCGGAGTTTTCAGGTTGGTATTGAGAATAGTCATTTAACCATGTGAGCTCTCAAACTAAATTTGTTCATTTTCTCCAAAATTTTTGTCATATTCCTTCCAAGTAATTTTGGGGGTCCAATATTTTATATTTGTAGTTTAGCATAAATAAGTCTGTCAGCAAAACCACAAAGTTCAGTTTGAAGACATCTTTCCAAAATAAAGAGATGAAAATAAATGTAAAGGTTACGAAAGCACTTGGCTCAGCAGAATTGCAGACTCATGTCCTCTGTTTTTCAGAGCAGGAGGAATGTGGATAGTGGCCAGGACATTTGTCAGACAAACTCCATCAACAACCATCACTCAGTGAGCCACATGTGTGCAATCTAATAATCCTGGCAGATGAACATTATGTAACATTGAAGTTGGTGGACATGCAGTACTGAAGAATTTATCTGTGTCTAATCATGATTTGTTTATAGTGTGGGAAGACACAATTATAGATTGATACAGCAGCGAAAACCAAACTTTTTTTCCTTATTTTAAAAAGACAAATACTAATCATCAAAAGCTGCAGAAAGGATAAGAGACTAAAAAGGATTATGTCTTATAAGCAAGGAAGAAAAAAACATAGGAGCCAGTGTGATTTTTCATAGAGATATAACAGGTCATCAGTATATGACATAATGTATCAAAAAACCCTGGAATTGTTATTCAGAGATTAATTACCTCTCAGGGCCCTGTGGTCTAATCCATTGCTCAGACCATGACTGATCTTGTGATTCCTCTTTTACCTAAAGTCTGTCTAGATTTCTTTTGTTGCAGCTTGTGCCCATTTCTACTTGTCCTATCACCTTTCATTTTTAGGTGCAGACAGATGTGAGGTCCTCTCTCATCCTTTTTTCTTAGAATTCAACAATCCCACTCTCATCCTCCTCTCACATTTTCCTTCTTCTTCTTTTTCTTCCAAAATAAGCTCTTTACCAATAAGCCTTCAGAAAGGATGGCTCTTTAAAGGTAGGAAAAGCCAATGCAAACCTAATTTCTGAGTATGCTTTATTTCTGGATACACAGTTAAACTACTTATGAGAGACAACTCATCTTCATGAGTGCACAGAGCTCATACATTATTTACGCAGGACCTCTCTTATGCTGTTTCCAGAGCTAGGTGACAGGCAGAGGCTGAGGAAGCAGGTATTTCCATGGCCCAGAGCCTGACCTGACAAGACCACTGAACAGAATTTTCAGGTCACTGTCACCAGAGACACTCTTTTCTCTCTCTTCCTCCTGGTTGCATGGTCCTGCCCCATATTCCTTTTGTTGACTCTAGGCTGTAATACAGAACCTATTGGTGCAAGATTTTAGAATCAGGTAAAAATCTAGACATCAGAGTTTCTCAAAAACACAGTCAGATACACTGAACATAAAGAATGTCATTACTGTTTTCTGCACATCAAAAAATCCCAACAAATCACCAAAAAAAACCCCAACAAACAAACAACAACAACAACAACAACAAATGAACAAACAAACCAAACCAAATCCTATTTTGACCGGAGAGACTGTCTTGCATATAAAATTATCGGATCATATATAAGGCTGTCTACCATGGATCTCTAGTAAGAGTGTGAATAATAAGTTCATGTTTGATGGAATACTGTACAGCGTATGCTTTAGGAAGAGAATGAAGGACGAGAGTGTGTGAGAGCCACAGAACTCCACTACCACAACCTTGGCTGAAGAAGGAGAAACCTCTGCCCTCCATCCAGCTTGTACATTTGCCTGCACATACGTCAAAGCACATCTCCAGAGATGTTCTGACTCCTAGGTATGTTCAAAGCCACCCATTCTTCCCTACATTAAAGCTCAGTATGTAATTCATAGAAACAAGGGCAAGGTAAAATGTCATAAAGTCATACATTATTTCAGGAGGTGTTCAAGTAACCTGAGCTATACACCAGTTGCAGATTTGGTGCCATTCTGTCATGATACTGGTCCCCACAGTGGTTCAGGGACCTATCAAGGCCTCCTCTCAGTAAAGGCAAAACTCAGTTTTACCATATCAGTAATAAAAAACATGTTGCTGGAGTCAAACGGCTGAGCTTGGATGCCTGGGAGAAAGGGCAACAACCACAGGGAGCTGGGCTTTGTCCTCCCACTGCATATTGTGTGGTGCAGCAGATCTCCAGGTCCTCCTTGCCTGCGGCATCAGCCAAGGAAAGAGCACAGCTATTCAGTTTGGATGCTGCTGCCATTTAGCTGCCCTGGTGCTGTTTGTGACCAGTTACCCTGCTGTAACAAACTGCTTAGGTTTTCTTTCTTTAGCGTGAAAAATGCAATTCTATTCACCATTTTATCCCTTGAAGCTACTTCTTTCTCACTACTAAATGATATTTCATATATGTTTTGGTTAAAGTGATAAGATCCATTTGCACTGCTCTATGGCAGTCCCTGAACTGTACTCTGACTCTGAGAAGCCTATGAACAGCATAAAACAGAGATGCTCAAAACTGTAGATGCTTTGGCATAAATGGATTGCTCATCTTAGGCAGAAGGCAAAAAAAAGATGTGCTTCTGAGTAAACAAGTAGTGATACCTGATATGAATCAAGTTGCACTGACATGCACAAAGAGCACAGGAACTTTACCATCAAGTCTCTTCCTTAACTACAGTAGTTTCACGACTATAAACCGCACCTGAATATAAGCCGCACTTCCGGGTAGTTGGGAAGACCACGGGATTTGTCCATATATAAGCCGCACCCGAATAAAAGCTGCGTTTTTTTTTTTTTTGTTTTGTTTTTTTTTTTTTTTTTAAACTCCGCCCCACACAGCCCGGCTTCCCAGTGGCACCCCGTTGCCAGTGATCCCACGCTGCCGCCAGCTGCCGGGGGCACGGGGGCCGCTCCGCACATTTCCAGCCCCCGTTGCCGGCGATCCCGCGCTGCTGCCGGCGGCACAGGGGCCGGCCCGCACATTTGCCACTCTGCTTGGCCGGCTCTCACTTCCGGGTTGGCGTTTCGCTGGGATTTGTCCATAGATAAGCCGCACCTGAATATAAGCCGCACCACTGGGGTAGGCTGGATTCTTCAATGAAAAAGGTGCGGCTTATATTTGTGAAACTACTGTACATTTATTTCTTCAGCCATTTTCTGGCAATTTCTTTTTAATGGCATTTATTAAATGCCCTTTTTTTTTTTAATTTTAAAGACAGAACTGGATAGGCATATGTGAGGTTTTAATCTTTAAGTCACGTATAATGCTTGCTATGTGCAGCTTGTCACATGAGCATAGAAGCACACATGCAGCTGTATCCAGCAGCAGCTAACTCGACAATCCCAGATGAAAAGCACAGCTCAACTCCTGCCACGCTGTGTGTTGGCAGCAAAAGTTTACTCCTTACTGTAAGACAAGGGCAGCTCAGACTGAAAACATAAACTTTGTATTTTTGAAATGCCAAGAGATTACCAGTGTGTTAAGAGAAACATCGCATCTTTATACTAGATTTTGACTTCTCCACAAACTAAATGTTCTTTAGGCCCAAACCACCGCAATTAAATATATGAGATGTGTCTAATTTGATCTTCTAATAAAGGGCAACTCTCTGAGACCATGAGAATGCTGATTAGTCTGCTAAAATAATTGTACAAATAGAGGTGTAAAGAAACACACTCTTAGGTGTTCTTAAATTATTCCAGAGAAAACAGTATAAATTTTACTATTATGTTATGAATTTTGCACCATGCTTTTTTCTATCTCTCCTAAAAAAGTACTGAGAACCCAGCTCTATCTAAATACTTTATGACAGTTCTGGCTCAGCTAATAAACTGAATTCAGTTTGTAATTTGTGGTTTGTGGGTCTGAAGCTCTATGAACTTCATCCAAGTGGCTCTCAATAGGTAATTAAGAAAAAAACAGTAAAATAAGATTAGTTGCACAATCAGTCAGCAATCATTAGGAAAAAACATAGTAGCCCATAAATTTACAGTGTTAAAATTCTTCACTTTACTGGATCTTCATTGTCTAGTGCATCAGTAGATGTGTACAATTATATATTTAAAAAAAACAACAAACCAAGGAGAGAAAAGAAATTCACCTCTTTCCAGCATTGCTTTTGAAGACATGCTGATATCCCCCTCATTGCCTCAGTGCAATGTGACCAAGTTTTGGTATTTCCTACACTGCAGAGGGGCATCTTGTGCATGGACTTGAGACATCCACATAGCAGCATTTTTGCTCACCTTTCCTCTCACCACTTTCAGACAATTTGACTTCTCTTCAAATAAAAAAATGTAAAAATTAGTGCTACTACAAATACGGAGCGGTCAAAATTGATGCAAGATAATTAAATTTTAGCAATTTCTTTTTGGGGTAAACCAGAGCCGTGTCTGGCTGTTGACAATATAAAAACACAGAGAGCCCTGGAGTTAGAATGGAGGAAACACTCCTGTCGTCTAGAGTAGATGGAAATGTAATATTCTTTTATTAAAAGGTCAGATTTCCCTGCACTTATCACAACTGGAGCAATAAAATTTCATACTGTGAACAATCACACACTGGACGTTCTTAATTATAAACTGAAAGTTCAGAGTTACTGGATTCTTTAATTAAATATTCTCCTAATACCTTTAACTTATCACTGACTGGTAGTATTCTCAGAGCTCAAATACATCAGTTTGAGAGGTCTGAACTATCTGTACTGCTAAATGAGTTGTCATTAAATTATAAAAGCAACAAGTAAGCCCATTGATCGTCCCATATATTTACCAATGAACTGTGAGCAACACAATTCCACAGAGAGCATATTGAAAGAAGAAGCTGAGCAGACAGCAGGCCAGACATGAGGGCAAACCAGAAACTTTCAATTTGCATCTGAACTTGTTATTGTCCACAGATTACACTCACTCAAAGCTTCCATCCAGCCAAGGCAATCAGAGAATTGATAGAAAACAAAAAGGATGCAGTGACATGACTCCTACATGATGCTGGAGAAATCCAAAAGCCAGTTTTGCTTTTCTCATCTATTATTATCTCAAAGCAAACCTTTCAATATGGGAGGGCTTCAACAAATGTTTGTTTTGACTACACATGACTTTAGAAATCTCTGAAATATAAAATGGGTAAATGGAATCATGGAAGCCAGGACTTTGTCTCTCCCACTGGTGGTGGAGGAGTTTCACAGTGAAGCTGAGGGCAAATGTCAGTGTGCCTGCATGCAGAACATGCTGTGCATTATTAACACTTTGCAATTGCCCAACTGATTAAGAGCTCACTACCATAAATGCTTATTCACAGAAATAATTGCTATTCAGATAAGAAAGTCTAATGAAAACAATGGGTCTACTAAGATGCTCACGACTAATGAGAGAGCAAGATTCTGCTTCAAATGAGAAGCTAAAAACAATCTCAAGCAGTCTGGCCTATTCTCTGCCTTCAACAACAGTGACACATAGGCTTGAAGCAGGCAAGTTAAGCCTTAATTTTAAGTCAGGTGTTTCCTTGATGTTATTTTGCGCTATGTTGTGCAAGAAATACCCGTGATTTAGCTAAGCTGTAGGTGGACAACTCCCTGACAGATTAAGCAATTTCTACCAAATACTGTGGCAAATTACGCAATAATAAAATAAAATTTTATCTCGTTTTCACATTGAAATGATCTGATTATGAAATGTGACAATATCTTTAAAAATAAACATTTTTCTGTTTTATACTGCCCAATAACAAGAAATGAGACACAAAAACAAGATATGCTGTGGGATTATATTAACTATGTCCTTTTGCATTTTGCAATACTGGAAATAGGAATTCATATTGCAATGCTTCAATCCTATTACTCACTGCTATTTCAACAAGTGCTTTAAGAGAGAAAACAGCAAAGATGGTTGACTTGTGGCTTCCAAACCAAAGATTTGTGGTGACTATAAAGCAGGTACCTTCTTGCTATATAATATATATATATGGCTGGCAATATAAACAATCAGTCACAAAAACAACTGAGAACAAAAAGAGGGAGCTGCTGGGATCAGATTTGCAGAGTTACACAAAGCACAGCAAGTCGCCCAACTGAGTACCCAGCACACCATAATGCAGCATCAGCCACAAAACTCCTTGTTGCCTTTGAGGTACACACAGACTTCAACCTTTTCTTGACTTTCTGAATCAATTGCTGTGCAACTTGTGGCTACATAAAGGTTTCCTTGGGTATTGCAAGGCCAGAAGCAATCTGAAGTGTATCTAACACTGGGATCGAGAAATGACACCTCTGTAAAGCTCTCTTACCATTACAATTTCATTCATTTCATCAGTTTAAAACAGGTATTTTCAACAAGATGATCAGCTGCATAATTTAGCCAGTAAAGTTTTGGCACAGTCTTTGCCAGATACATAGGAATAATTTCTATTGATGTCAATGAGAGCAAAGTATACACAGAAAAGTAATTGGAAAAAAGCAATCATTTCACAAAATCATAGAATATTTATCATATTCTTCTGAATATGTTAATGTAGATTCCACATAGCAGTCACGGATTTTTATTTTCATAGTCTCTGCCATGCTAATATCCATATTTTTCTGCCTCTAGGTGTAGCATTTGGCAATAAGCCATTAAACTGTGAAGCACAAAGGAAAAAGCAAAACAAAAGCATGCTCAGAGTCTCTACAATCAGCAATGAAGTCTTAGCCAGGTGGAGCAAATGATATGGTCAATGAAGGTGCAGAAGGTGAAAAAATTAATCTAAGGGAATTAACAGAATGCCTGACATCAGAGTGCTCCCCAAAATCTCTTGTGTCAGCTTCAGCTGTCCATGCAGAGTCAAGTTCACATGGTGGATATACACTAATTATGTGCACCTCTCTCTGGAGTTACTGAATTTATTGATTGTTTTTACTGTGCTCATTTAATTTCTTTTCCACTATTTAGTTTGGCCAAGAAATCTCCACTTCAAGCACCCTGAATTGCAAATCACAGCTGCCAAAAACCAAGCATACACTGTTTCTTGTGCATTTTCCCCATTGCTTCCAAAAAGCATTAAAAAAATGCATTTACTTGAGACCTCTCACTACTTCAATCCCATCTGCAGCATTGCTTTCACAGTGCATCTACAGTAAGTTCTGGGGTTTCCAAGCTTACAGCCTTGCACTATTTCCCACACAATACTGTGGCTGCATTTTTTTTATCTTCTTTCAAGATTCACTGAGGATACAAGAGAAGTACATAGTCCAGGATGACAACAGATTTTTTTCAAGATAGACTTCTGAGGCTCCAAACATGCTTTGTCTTCAATATTCAGCTATCAAATTTAGAAAACCTGTACTCTTCCAGTCTGCTTCCTATAGCAAGGGCCAATTTTGAGGTGTTGTACTACAGTCCCATATTTTTCCTCACAAAGTATACGATAAAGGAAGTACAGTAATTTCACGAATATAAGCCGCACTTTTTTCATTGAAGAATCCAGCCTACCCCAGTGGTGCGGCTTATATTCAGGTGCGGCTTATCTATGGACAAATCCCAGTGAAACGCCAACCCGGAAGTGAGAGCCGGCCAAGCAGAGTGGCAAGTGGGAGCCGCTGGGAGCATGAGACTGCCCGGAACGGGGGCTGCGCAAGGGCGGCCCGGCCCCTGTGCCACCGGGAGCCGGTGGGAACGGGGGACAGCCGGGAACGGGGGCTGTGCAAGGACGGGCTGGCCCCCGCCGCTGGGAAGCCGGGCTGTGTGGGGCCGGGCTGGAGCGCCCCACCCCCTCTGCCGTGTGGAGTTTAAAAAATAAAAAAATAAAATAAAAAAGTGCGGCTTATATTCAGGTGCGGTTTATAATTGTGAAACTACTGTAAGTATCTTTGCGTAAAAATTACAGGTCACAATTTTGGAGTGATGGAGTTAGCCACATTCCCACAAGGCATATATGTGTTTGTGAGCAAGTTTATTCAGAGATAAAGAATTGCTAGCAACCTTTCTTGCTCCCTGCAGTTTCCTATTCCTGTTTTTAACTCTACTCCATGTTCTTCCTCTAAAACCTTCTGCAAGTCCCTCAGAGAGCCTGTGACCCCTGTGCAGCAGAGCAGAGGTCAGACAGACCTAGAAGCTCCCTGGCTGGGTAAGTGGGCAGCTACAAGCACTGTTATTACTCATGGTGATGTCAAACTCACCTAAGAAGGGCAGTCTCTGAACTATTGGTTCCAACCACTGTTCTCAGTGGAACACACTGCAGGTAGAGGTTAGCAAAACTTATTAACTGGTTTAATGATGCCCTGCCATTATTGCAGAAGAACTTTTGCTTACAGCTGCACTGTGCAACCAAGAGTTCTGAGGGACTAGCATGGAACAGGGCACTCTGTTCAGACAGCACAACCTTCCAGACCCTTCCACACTCACAACTTGTTCAACCTGTTGCTTTAAAAAAAAAAAATCAAGGTATTTATCCTTCTTCTCCATCTCTCTCCAAACCTGTCAGGACTTCACCTAAGCTGAATAAACTAGGAATCAGATTCTAGTCAAAATTACTATTCAACAGAAAAGTGCAACATAGCACCTCTCCTTTCTCAAACCCTATGCAACAGAAGATAGTGAATTCTTTCCTGTATATATCCAAACAGTTCCATAAATGTGGCAGGATATATAATTTGAAGTCTTATTGGCGGAAATCATTTTTTCAGTAGCTGGGTTTTTTTGGGGTTTTTTTTGTAACTATTGGTGAGTTGATTTCAGTGAAAACGAAATTTAAAAAATGAAGATATTCAGAATCTATCTGTTTCAACAGTTGACATTTCTATTATTTTCCACAGAATCTAGATATTTGTACTTTAAATCTTGTTCTAAGAACTCTGCCTCACTTTTGGGAAGAAACCTGCAAGCAAGAGATATCCTTCAAATTTCACTCTTTCTTAGCTGTCACATGCTGGCAGCGTTGATCAAGGAATCAATGACAGCAACAAATTCTGCCTTTTGTAATACTTTCCATACCACATATGGAAGTAGAAAATGCATACATGAAAACCCCCAAGAAATTATATTTTGTTTAATCTTTCCCTTTGTAGATTTGTTGGCCTACTGCATAACTAAACTTGGCAGAAATGCTGACTAATTCACCTTGTGTTTCCAATTCTTGCTTTTTTAACTAGCTGTATGTCCAAATGCAGCAATAACAATTATTTGTTGCCTTGGAAACACATGAACTATGCATTTATGCCTTTCTCAGTGTATATGTTTTTTTTTCCATAATGATGTACCGCAGGTCTACCAAAGCTTGTCATTTACCAGTTGAAATGAACACGACCTTCTGCAATTCAGTTATCAACAGTCGATGGCCAAATTCTTCTTCAACCAAGGTGCAGATGATTTTTGACAAGTCTCTCTCTGACCAGGGTCACTAACATGTTTACCAAATAATGTGTTTTTTGTTTTCCCAGAAAATATAAAAATATATACATTTTTTCCCTTATTATAAAATAAAATAAAATATTTGCTAGCAGTTCTTATTTATCCTCTTCATATCCAGAAATTCTTTGGCTTGGCAAACTGAGCTAACAGATAGCATGTTGGAGGATATTCCTAAACAATTTCTCTATACTTATTTTCATATACTTTAAAAGTCTTTGCCTTCCCTACATTGTACTTGCTACTCTATTGGCAAAAAGAACGTCCTTTACATTGCTACCAAATAAATCATACCACAGTAGCTACAGAAATATCAATCAAAATCATTGATGTCAGAACAGACTAACCTCATGAGTCTCTCACATTATCAAAATACCCTTACCATCCAGTCTAAATACACTCCTACCCATCAATTTAGCACAGGAATGTATTTGCCTTATTAGCCAAATAATAATAAACTGCCTGCTTTCTCAGTTAAAGGCAAATCCTTAAGTGTATCAACCAAATCTCACTTCCATTACACTAAGCAACAATGCTCCTATAGCAAAGGCTTCTAAGCATTCAGTTTGGCTTTTTGCTTTCTCTACCAAAATGTCTAAAAACAGGAGAGTAGAGAACACCACTTTCTAAATAGCTCACATCCCATTTTCCAAAAGGAATACACATTAAGTGCAGGCAGGCTTGCCCTGCTCCAGGAGTAGAGGGAGAGATACCAGTGAGAGCAGGGAAGCCTCGGGATACCCACTGGTGCTGGCACCTGTGCAAAGAGAATCCCACAAAAAAGGGGAAGAAAGTTCCCTGCAAAGAACTTTGTGGAAACTGGGCCAAGATTTAAATAACACCTGGACCTCCCAGAAGGTACATTATGTTACTTAAAAATCTGAAGAACCAAAAACCTAATTAGATTTGTAGCACGGTGTTCAGGCTCCCCAAATAAAAGTGAGGAGCTTTATAGCTTGGGCTGAAAAGCTACAAAACGCCATTTTACTGCTGCTTCATGGCTGGCTCCTCAGAACACAGAATTATATTAATAGCACCGATTACACTCTCTTCTAAAGTTTCAGAAAATCATTTTTTTGTAATCTGAATGGGTTTTATTAATGGTATTTATTAATGTAAGGAATACATATGATAGAGATCCTGAAGAGTACAAAGCCTTGGACTGAGATGTACAAATAGACCTAGCAGTCAGGTCTCAAGTTCACATGCTGTGGAAAAGATCCAATATATTTATGGTTTTATTAAGACAGAAAATGCCTTGATATATACACAATGTAAAATCCTCACTTTACTTTATGAGAAATTATTCTAAACAGCAGGTGATTCTGTACCTTATAGTGCTAAAGAAGAAGGAAAGCAATTTCCCATCAGTTCCCAGCCATTAATCTTTTTGAAAAATAAGCTTGACTATAAGCTTAAGGCACAATGCATGAACTAGAAAATACCCTAAGGGCATTCCAACCTATGCCGGAGAAACTGCAATTTCTTATGTAAAATGTGACTTCTAGAAACTTTCTAGCTGTAAAAAGTTTTTAGTAAAGTAATAATCACCTAGTGCCTACACAAAAAAAAGGGGAAAAAATATTATTAGTTTCCTTATTTTCAGGAAAAAAATCTCATTCCTCTAAATGAGATCAATTATTTTTTTCTCTGCACTAGGATTTTTTTGATGATCAGGTCTGACTATCAACAGTTATGCTGATTTACAAAGAATTTGAAAACAAGGCAAAAATATAAAACATTGACCTTTCAGAAAATACTATTGTATTGTTATATACTCTCCAGTGCATATTGATCATCTCCTTACCTACTTCAATGGGAAAATATGATTATATTTGAGTAGGGTACTTGCTATTTTTCACAGCTTGGAATTCTTTGCAATGGCCCAGCTGACATCAACATCATTATTATAAAAAAGATACTCAACAACAAAAGTCAAGGACAGAAAGTGACTCTCCAGTTTGATTCTGCCTCTTTTCCTGGACAAATCTGCTGCTAGCTTCAGAGAATTCAAGATGTCAATGCCAAACAGATTGACATTTTGAATGACTATCATTTTAGGCAGATAAATCTCTCCATGAGCTGGACCTGCAGAAGCATCCTATTCCAGATAAAAGGGTTATGATTTTTGCACCTGATTATTATGGGCACCCCAGATAACTCAGAGCCCTCTGCTTTTGTTCTGGTCATATCACAGGTCAGGCAAGAAGAACACCAAACACCTACCATGAAGAAATAAGGCAACAAAAATTTCTATCTGTCTCTGTGGTGGAATACTCAAACTAAGGGAAACTGATAGATGGTTCATAAAATAGAAAGGATCCCAACCAGGATTTGCTAAATTAAGGCAAAGTGTCCAAGCCTTTAAGAGTTAAAATAATACCCATACCTTCTCTTTTGGAGTTTTGCTTAACCAGTAGGAGTTGCTGAATTTATATTCCACGGATTTCACCAAGGCAGTATTCACTTAAGAAGTTATTCTAGTCAGTAAGCCTCAAAAAATCCTTACCTGAATGTAATTATCTGGCATGTCTACTCCTATCATTTCTACTAACCTCACTGTTAATTATTTTCTTCTAATGAAAATCAAGGGACACTTCAAGAAGAATAATTTCCTTTACTTGTCAGCTCCTTTTTGCTTTCATTAGGCCCTGCTAATGCCTGCCCCTCCAAACACTCCTCCCAGAACAACTATCTCAGAGCTCCTAGATGAAATTTCTGAAAAATGAAGTCTTCACCACCCTTATAATATTTTTCTGACCCATTTAAAACTTTTTATATAATTTATTTTTAATCTATATATATTCTTATCCTTTTTATGTAGTGTCAAAATCTAGATCAGTTTCTAAGGAAAATGGCAACAGAATTTATTGTTGCTTCAATTGTTAAATACCTTCTTGTAACTGA
>VRYO01002734.1:19321132-19382003 GCA_009812075.1 Sialia sialis
GCGCCCAGCACCAGCCCCACGAGCAGCGGGGAACGCCGGCAGGGACGGGGAACGCCTGTTCCCCTTGCGGCTCGTACTTCCGCCTTGGTAATTCTCCTGAAATTGTCCATAAATAAGCCGCACCTGAATATAAGCCGCACTCCTGGGGTAGGCTGGATTCTTCAGTGAAAAAGGTGCGGCTTATATTCGTGAAACTACTGTACTTTAACTTGACCAGCCCTGAATTGGTCAGGCAGTTGGACTAGGTAATCACTGTCAGTCCCTTTCAACTGGAACCATTCTAGTCTAAATAGGATGCCAAATAAATAAATAACTAAATAGGAGACTGAAAAAGTCCTAAACTGCCTGTCCCTAGGAAGTGAATGGTGCCCAGCAATGCACACTGGGGCTGTTACATTCATTGTGAGAGATGGAAGGTGAGAACAAAGCCTTGGCTCATGTCTCTTATTGGCATAAGGGATTTCAAGCACAGCAAGACTCTGTTAAGCTTGCATTTGGAGAAAGCCTGCTTCATCAAGGGTAATTAATGTCGTGGTATTTTTTCCCTAGATAATGATTCTTTGCCTTGCCTCTGAACACTGCTTGTCATTTTACCGACAAGGTTCCTTCCACCCATGTGGAAGTACAGCTGTTGGAGCATGGACATCTAGAAGACAGAGAGGAACGCTCTGAGGAAGGTCTGGAGTGACTAAAATGTAATCTCAAATGGAACCTGGATGGTACTATCAGCAAGTGCTGTTACTATGCCAAAAGATGGAAATGCTCGGCATTTTGTTGGCCATTACTTTGCTTTAACCAGCACTTAATTCAGTGTGCTAAGATCACTGTGAAGGCTTTGATGTAGAGATGTACACAACATTTCGTTATCAAATGTTATCAGATGAAGCCCTATTTTAGCTAGTGTGCATTTTTGAAATATAATTTTCTAGTTTTCAAGCATATTGCCTGTAAAACAGATAGGTCCTATAGCTATCCCTTACATTGTCTTTGCATTGTTAAATTCAGACATGTAACATGATTTGCAAAAGCTAAAAAAAGCAAACCAAAAGCACAACATGAATTTAGATGCTTAACTATGAATTTAAGAACCAGATCTTTTACCCTACATTGAATGAAAGGACAAGTATAAATAATCTTGACATAATGATACATGCTTTATCACTGTTTCATCAAAAGTACATCCAAAGATTTAATTTATGGTTTTTCACAATGTTATTCATGACAAAAACATATATAACACACAAACACATAACTACTTAGCAACTGTGTATCTCCTCCCATCATCCTGAGCATCAAGAACTGAAAAAGCAATCATATTGGCTTGTTGTCCTTTAAAAGGCATTGATGGACACTTTCTTTCTTTTCTACTGTTTCATCTGTCAAGCATTAATCACTGTCTTAGTTGCAAATGGAAGTTTTATTGGCCAATTATCATCTATACTAAATTATTTCACTTTTCTCCATACATTAGGCAAAGGTGGCATTGTCTGCAGAATACAGCAATAATATGTTATAAAAAATGGAACCTAATACAGGAAATGCTGTGTTTCTTGTAATCATATTTCTGGATTTAACCAGTTTATAGAAAAGAAATGCCTGATGTCTATCCCTGACAACTCCCACCATTACATCAGTGAAAACAGAATGTTCTCCTGGCCCTAGGACACATGCACAAAACCCAAACATAGTGCTTCTTAATCTTTTTCAATTGAAAAGGAGAAAAAAAAAACCCTCTTCTTTCTTTACCCCCAAATAACCTATCTACCCTCTGGTATTCCCTCACATACCTTTTGAAATTGAGAGTAAAGACACATGAAGCAATAATGAAAGTTAAATGCTGTTTATTTAAAAAATACAAAACAACTTTTACTCTTTTACTCTTTTAATTAAAGATGAAACAAAATATCAGTGATTGGTATGCTTCTGACTGTGCTTACAATAGAGTTTGATAAGACAGAACCTACAATAACATTGGAAAATTACTGTATTAACTTTATTTCCCCTCATAATTTGCTTATATGGAAAGGGATGTTTTGGTGCTTCAATGCATCAGTAAGATTTGAACAGCTTCCTGGTTTTTTTGGATGAAGAATGATCACAGTGAGCGAGCAAAATCTAGCTAAATAATTAATGAGGAGTCAGAAACACACAGGCTGACTAGAATATCTGGCCCAGTGTTTCATTCTCTACTACATGAAGTGCAGTTTCTGACCAAATCTGCTGTCTGTACACAAAAGGCAGAAAGCAAAAAACGTCAGGTGTGTGCCAGCCTCTCCAGCCTTGCAGTGACAGGATGTCACCTGGCAGCTGTTTCTCTAACAACTCCTTCAATTAAGTATTCTTTTGAACTGGGATTTATGCAAATGCTTATGTCAATACAACTTTAGCACAAAAATCTAATAGAGGATGAAGCAAGAACCTTCAAAATAAATAATTTAAGTTTGCCCCTGGGACAATGAATGGAAAGACAAGGGAAAAAAGCCCACAAACCAAAAATTCCTTTAACATTGAAAGTTCTGCACTTTTTTCTACCCATTTTTTCCTCAGAAACTATTCAAAAATCAAAATCTAACATTGATATTGATGGAGCTACTCATCAGTTAAGCGATTTTAGTTAGAGTTTTTCCTGACAGCCTTTATGGGCAGCCAGGGAGAATCTTCTACACCCCAAAATGTTCTCTATGCCTGAAACAGGTAGCAGCTTAGAAGCTTTCAAAGGTTGAAAAAACCAAAGCCAAACTGCAATACAGGTTAAATAGGAAACCTTAGCAGCTGGTACAGGCATCAGATATTCAACATAGGTCAAAAATTCGTTAGTATCAAAAGTCCAAATGTGGAAAAAAGATAGATTAAATTAAATCCAAATAAAATGACAGAAAGATTTTCAGTGAAAATATAAGATGATTTGACTGCATTATTTTATTTTATTGTCCAGAATCTCACTGCTATAAGCCATATTTTTTTTCTTCCTGTGAAGATTGCATTCAAACAATGAAATTGAAATATTATCCAGTTTGGCACTAAGACCAGCTAAATCCTTCAGATGTCTAATGTTGGGATGCATAATTTTCTTCATAGCATATTCATATTGGAAAACCTAAATTGGTTCTCTCTTTTTTTGATCTTTTGTTTTCACTTGTGATGGTTTTGCTGCTTGCATATTCCAGCATTATAATAATGACCTAGATGAGAGGGTGGGTTGTGCAATTCTCCTATCTCTTTTTAAAAACCTGTTATTTGAGTTTCAATACTCTGATTGACAGTGGATCTTGTCTAGAAGCAGAATTCCACAGCAGAAGACACAACAAAACTTAAGCACAAATAGCAGCTTTGAAGCAAACAAAAGCAACACAACAGGCTGCCAATATGTGAAAGTTTAATGGGATCCTCACTTTTGTTTTTACTCAGAAAAATAAAAACAACTCCAAGGAATTCTATGCCAGATCAAGTGCAATACATTACCATTTTACTTTAAAAAGTCTTTACTAAGTACTAAATCAATACTGAGAGAGGGCAAAATTACAGTTAAGAAAATTATTTTTTTCTTTTTTCTGTGTTTTATACACTCTTCTGGGCAGAAGTAATAATTCATGGGAAGTAGCAAAGAATGACCATCATTTATCAACTGCACAGAAATGGTGATGAAAGAGTAAAGAAAATAACTCTTCCTCCCTCTCAGAACCTCAAAAACACCTGTTTTGAAGATCTTTCAGTAAATAAAAATTTGTGAAAGACTTGTTCTTTTCTGTATGCAAAAAAGTATTTTTTTTTCCCAATGTATACCATATAATTTATGAGTATATATTAAATGTTCTAGGAAGAGCAAGATACAAACAGAGGGGAATTTTAGACCTCAGCTTTTGTACAGACAGACTTCCCTTTCCATGCAAAGCAGGTAAGGTGTGTATGTATGCAAAGCTTGGTTTCTATTAGTAGTAGACATCTTCCTTTCAAAGGTGTTTCTGAGAGTACTGAATGATTTGATACCTAAATACTATATTTAAATACAGTTCTGGTGGAAAACTGATTTTTCTCCACCCAGAAGCACCATACCTCCTCATAATCGTATACCTGGCAAAACTGAAATCTGAAAGGATGCTGCTAGGTTGCCACCTTTCCTGCCTGAAAATAATGGAACAATTTTGCCTGGCAATACACCATAGGGGATGCAAATCAGCATCTTTTAAGTCTGATTGGTTTAGGGAAAAAAGAAAAAGAAAAAAAAAAGTAAAACAACTGTATGCTTTCAGTTGAAATTACCCATGTGCTGTGAAGGTCTAAGAAGTTACAGTCAGTTTTTTTAATATATCAAACCAATAATACTGGTTAGTAAGTTAAGAAAATACAATGAACACCTCTGTTAGTGCAATACACCTCAGTAGGTGCTCCTCATCTGGTCTGAAGAAATTATTTTAATGAAAGCTTAATGGGAAGGAGAAGATATTGAAGAGTGAAGTACAGCTAGACATAGTGGGGGTGGGTTTAACAGCTTGGGCTTTCAGAAGCCATGCCTCATTCAAGCTCCTTCAAAAAAGAATTTATTCCAAATTCTCTCCCAAAGGCAAGTAATATCTTAATAACTTCATTATTGTCCTGCTAACTGCTAGACAAGGCACTCCTTGGATCCTCTAAATTGCCAGATATAGCCACAGTGCATACTCTATGTATTATTCCTGGTGGCTTGAATAGTATAGGAGAAAAAAATCTTATAGTTATTCTTGAGAAGATTTCAAATTCTGATTCATTTTCAAAGGGTGAGTATACTGATATAATTAACCACCAGCCTCTGAGGGAGGGAGGGAAAATAGGTTTCTTTTGGGTTTTTGTTTGATTTGGTTTCCTTTGTCTTGAGAAGGCCTCAGCAAATCATAGTGAATAAAAAGAGTTCAAGGGAGGATTGAAGATTATAAAAAAAATTAAGAAAGGATCTGGAAAAGATTTAACTGGAGGTTGTTTAGTAACATCAAAGTGCAAACAAAAAAAATCTGCACTGTAATTACTTATAGAATAAATACTAATAAAAAAATAAGTTAAACGCATCTGTAAAGAAAGATGCTTGCTCCATCTCTCTCAGCTTCGGGATAGACCTATCATATCCTGAATTATTCAGACCCTCAAAAATAAACAAATTTTAAATCTACAAATTGATAGGAGACTAGGATTTTCTTAAACTCTTAAGTAATCAAACACAACTGTCTAGAACACACATTATGTCATAATCTGCAGGTACTCTGTCCAGCCTCCACTGGCTTTCTGAGGGAGGATATTTGCCAGATAAAAGATGGGAGCCTGTCTGAATTCAGAGCCAGAGGGGTACTGAATAACACAGCACAGAATGTGAGTCCAACCAAAATTCTGCTGGGTTATACAAGGTACTGCACTTGCTAAATAAAATATTAATTCAATTATTTTATTTGTTATTTAAAGAATTAGTACTTCAGGATTGGCTGAGCAACAAAAGAAACAAAAATCTTGTTCAACAAAACAGCAGTTATCCCAGAGGAGTAATTGCAATATATGCTCTAATTCTCAAATTTGAAACTCAGGGGGATTACACAACCTGGAATTCAGAGCATATGAAGGGCACTCACAAACATACCCATTATTTACTGTTCTGAGGAAAAGGCATGACCAGGTCTGGCACCTTTGAACATCTGAGTTCCAGAGTTAGACTGTATCACAAATAACCACAAGGCATTTGCCACCAGCCTAGCCAGTTCTCAGGAGCCCATTCATGTAATACTGCTCCAGTTCTGATTGATATGTTTTTATTTTTAAGAAAAATTCCTCCAGGTCTTAGGTTTTATTACAGTAATTTCAAAATTATAAGCTGCACCTCATTATAAGCCACACTTTTTTTTTTTAAGTGAGAATCCATGTGTAACAAAGTAACAAATTAGTAACAGAATCTCTGCCAGCTGGGTTTGGTGTCAGATGCTCAAGTTGCAAACAGTTTTCATAGACCAGAGAAGCCTTTAAAGGCAGCCCCAGGTGCTCTCCCTGGCCGGCTCTCACTTCTGGGTTGGCATTTCACTGGGATTTGTCCATAGATAAGCCGCACCTGAATATAAGCCGCACTACTCGGGTAGGCTGGATTCTTCAATGAAAAAGGTGTGGGTTATAATCGTGAAATTACTGTAAGTCCCTGGATGTCCATCTACAGTACTGAAGGCAAGAATACAAATGAAGAAAGGTCCCACTATTATATGAGGAGATAAAGACTGGAGACAAGCCCTGACCTCCTGCAAGACATTGCCAAAGTTTCTTGACTCAGGGGAACCCTAACTATCCCCTTAGGCCCTTCTGACAGCACATATAGACTCAGACTGTCACAGCTGACATTATACAATCGAAAGACAAATAGATAAAAATTGTGGCCCAGCTTTTGGGATATCAATTCAAATGCAACTGCTCCAACTAATATTTGCTCTGGGTCTGTTGAGGTGATGTCATGGATTCCTCTGCCTCAGTCACAGGGTCCATTTAAGCAACAACAGTCAAGATTTGGCCAGCAGTAGACATTCAGCAACTAAAGACAACCAAAATGCCTTAAACTAAAATGATCTGAGTAACACAAATGACTCTCTGGAGAAAGACAAAGTGAGTATCTTTTCATGCATTTCACAGAATGTTTAGAAAATTGAGGAAGAAGAGATACATGATATCCTTCTGCATGAAAAAAGATTCAATTAAACCTCAGATATTCTTGCCAGATATTTGTTTAATACATTCTCAAGTATCTCTACCAGTGGAGACTTTCCATGTCATTAAGTAATTTCCTGCAGAGCTTAAATGGCTCACTCAGTCACAAGGGTTTCCCTAACCCCTAGTCTGATTCACCTTACTGCCATCTAAGTCCTGCCCTGTTTACCCTATCCACAATGGACAGGGAGAGAAAACGACTGCCTTTCCCTTTGCAACTAAGTTTTAAGCATCTGAAAAATAATTTTATGGTCCACTTTAGTCTGATATCATTTTAGTAAACAAGTCCCTTTAAAATTTCTCTCCACTTTCCAGACATGCAAGATTCCATTTGCTCTATCTTTGCTTTCTCCTTTGGTCTAGATAGATGTCTTACATCATTCCTGAAGGATACAATGTGCAAGCCTGGATGCTTCATTTCTGTTGAGAACGTAGGCGCTCAGAAGAGAATAGACAACCTTCTCTTTTTTGTCCTTCTTAACATCCATTTTAGCCTTTAGAACTTCAAATATGAATCCTCTTCCTCACCCATATTTCTCACTTCTATAATGCTGCAGTCACTATTCTGAGAAAGACACTCACAAAATTTCAAATATAATAAATGGCTTCTATTTCTTTCAGAATGCTGCTCTCACCTGTCATGATCATCCCAAATACAACACTAAAGTGTACTTTTAATCCTCTCACCTTTGCTCCATCTGCAAATTCAGTAAGTATTTCTCAGCTGATATCATGGAATTGCTCTTTTCTCTAAGTTTCTTTTCAGTGTTATAGAATCCATAGCTCCAGAACAAAATATACCTATTTCCCTTCCATTTTATCCCGAACACTTCCCCCCTCTCCATACATACTGTCTCCCAAGTAATGTTCCCGGCTTTTATAATTGTGTGATACAATAAGTACTAAACCTCTCATTGCTGAAGGAATGTTATGACAACTTGCCCCTACTACCTTTGTTATTGTGCAACTTAAGGTTAATATTTGCCTCTAAAAGCCTAAAATGTTTCTAATGTTGTATAAAGCACGGCATTGTAGCTGTTCCTTGTTGCAGATAATCCGCTTGATGTCAATGCAGCTGTTCCTATGAGTTACACAACAGATTCCAAAAACAAGTATTATTTTTTGGTTGTAACATGAATACATAATACAAAACAAGTTGTGACAAATTTTTGGGGCAAAGCTGTGCATGTTTCTTGCTCAAAGTCCCTTGTTAGTTGGGCTGCACTGCCAAGTATCACCATGTTTGTGGGACCCAACTTTCATGCAAACAAAACTGACTGCTTCAAATGATCTTTATTTCAGCAAAGGCCTGAAGGATGGGTCAGTAATTTCATTAACATATCCTACTCTGCTGTGAATACTCTTAATTGAAATGTGGAGAGGGCCTAAAGACATTTCAGATTGGAGGTTCTGTGAAATAAGGCATGTAATTAGGGAATGTCTCAGAATAATCGAAAGGGGGTTTTCATCAACATCACCTTCACTGTTTGAGGCCATTCACTGAACTTTGCAGAAAGGGCTTTTTGAACAAGAGGAATGTGAAACACAGCTATTATTACTGTCAAGTATGACACATAGGTGAGAAACAAAAACTATCCCTCCATTAGTGAGAAAATCACAGCTCTGGCTAATAAAAGCGCTACATTTCATCTGTGGCCTTTACTACAGAATTCTTTAAAACTATTAGTAGCATCTTCTGTTTTTCTCAGAATGAAAGCTGATAAATTAGCAACAGAGAGAAGAGTTCCTAAGCTAGACAGTTCACTTGGAGTCGTTATATAAATGGCCTTTCTGAAATGTGTCCAAGACTTAAATTACTCTGATTAGTTGATGTCTGTGGAACTGGCAACAAGCCTTTTCACTGCTGCTCTCATGGTAATTATTATTCTTGTTTCACTGCATATTTTGATAGCATTTCTTAGTATTTAGTTATAAATCTCTTAAAAGTCTGAGGACAGTTCAATAAGTAGACATAAAATAAGAACAGATCCCAGCTGATATGGTCCTTGCCTTCTCTGTACAACTATTTTTGAAGTTGAAAGTAAGTGTCTTCCTACATCCAACCCAGAACTGATCAGAATGTGCTTCAGAAAAGGAATAGGGATGTTTTTAAGCCTATCCATTACATTTATATATCACAAAAGGATGTATAATTCAGAACAACAAAGTTATGAGCACACAGTTTGCTTCTTTTTCATAGACTGCTTTTTAAAAATTAACTTTCTAAAAGCAATCAGGACCATACATTTTTCCTTGTAGATAACAGCTCTCTTCATATTCAAGGAAGCTCTAATAAATCTCATTTATCTAATCTTTCAGAGCCAATTAATTTTACCAGAAAACTATTCATCTCATATCCTCAAACATCAAACCTTTTGTGTTCCCATAACTCATCTCCCCAAACTGCTATCAACTCTGCAATGAGTTTGTGTGTCTTTGTTCCCACAGTTCTTTCAAGCAGCACTTCAAGTCCCATCACTTCTCATTAACTAGCAACTTCTCCAAATCTCTTTGATAGAAGAGTTAAATTCCCCAAGTCAAAACTTTGAAAATTAACATTTATTAATCCATGTTTCATTCACCCTGCTCTGCAATCATCTGCCACTGAATCAGGAATAGAAACTGCTGCTTCAGATCCTAACATGTTAAGTGACTTGAGAAAGCTTCTGGTTTTTCTGTAAAAATCATTCCTTTGCATCCTGTGCAGCCTAAGAGTGACACAATGCACAAGATATTCCTCTAAAAATATGGTATGATGAGCCATGGAAAATCAGCTGTGAAGTATTTTTTGATAGATGCTGCAAGAAAATTTCCATGCTGTATTATGAAAGCACATATAAGCAACCATTTAAAAACTTGCACCACATCTTGCTGTTTTCTTGATTGCATGCATCCAAATGGGTAAAGGACTTAATTCTGTTTGTTTTGAAAGATAAAGCTGAAATAATATTGAATTAAATACATCTTTATACTGAAATTAAAGAAAATAAATCTATATATAAACATGCATCATTAGAGAAGCTGAGTTCCCTTTCAATCGGTCCAAGTGGAAATACATGGCTGGCAATTGACAAAGATGCCAACCATACATTTTGGTAAAGAGAGCTCTGAAAAAACTTTCTTATTCCACCAACACCATTTTCCTGTTCAATAGTACAGAACTAAATGGCCAGGCAATAACTACATATATGAATGTCATGAATGTCACCATAACATTAAGGAGGCAAGAAAAAAATTATTCATTACCTAGAAGTCGGATTACTAACTGAAAAATTCTCTGTATGTAATACAATACAATAGCAAAGGAAAAAAAGGTGAGTGGGCTGAGGCACTCAGGAAGCAATTCCAAGAGCTACCAGTACTGACAGACTTCCCCCAGACAGAAGATGATAAATGTGCAGTGGAACTGTTTGTAAACTGAAAAATCATCCAGTAGATTAGGCAGAAACAATTTTTCCTTAGGATTTTAGCAGGGCTTTGTTTTGTTTCCTCATCTGACAATACTTTCAATTATTGAGACAGAATGACAAAGGAGCATATGTGCTCAATGATCAGAGGACCTGCACCATCAAACTGGGCATCTGCTACTCATTTCCAAAGGATGCTGCAAGTGAGATACAAGTGAAAACCAGAATACTGAATAGTCCTGAGCCAGGCCAGCTGGAGCAGGACCAAGCAATTGAGCTCTTTTCAGAGGAACTTAACACAAGTGGTCTATAGAAAATAATTTGTACTTGAGAATGCACCCTGTAATTGTTCCATTGCATTTGATCAACAATGTTACCGAGATGATTTAGGCATACATATGGCCAACAACAGACCAAGGAGTGACTGCAAAGGTAATTCCATTTATCCTTGGTCTTGCTCCCAAATAGAGTTAAAATGCACTACCATGACCCAGCCATTAATCTGTGAACATATAACTAGATCTGGAGGAATCGCATCCTTGAACAGGATGCCTCACAGAAATAATCACCCAATGTATGAAGCTGAAGGGTCTCCTCTGACTTGATTTCATTCGAGCCTGATTTGCACCTGCCCCATTCTGTCCTGAATTGCTCACTCATTTTGGAAACTGTTATGGCTACCTACTGCATTCACCAGCTGTAACTGCAGCTGTTATTTCTCTTCTCCTTTTTTCCACCAAAAAGGGGTCTTTTTTATTCCATCTTCCCATGTTAACTGACAGCCCAGTAAAACACATTTTGCAAACAAAATTCTGAAGCATTGGATCAATTTGATTCATGATATAATAGTTGTTCAGTGACAGAATCACTAGGGTTGTAATGTTACTTAGAACTCTTTTATATCAACTACACAGCATTTATTAAAAAGATGGTCTCACTCCAATTTTTTTTTTTTAATCTTACTATTTTTTTTCTTTTTTCATTGTTTTAGATAAATTCCTTACTAGCCTTCTTAATAATTCAGCAAGAAGGACATAATTTCTCAGATTTTATGGAGACATAACTCTTCATAAATGTGGGCTAACACACACTTCTACTAGAAACTTTTGTAATCTCACTACATTGTGGGAAAGGAAAGAGGGAAAGAACTCCTTTTTATGGGAAGCATGGTTAGTAGTGAGTTTCTTTAAACTGGTGAATGGAATCACAGAATTGCAGTAACTGAAGTCATATGGGACTTTCAGGACCATTTAGTCCAAACCCTGGCTCACACCAGTCAGTTCAGAACAGGCTGCTCAAGCCCATGTCCAAGTGAATGTTGAGTCCCTCCAAGGACAGAGGTATCACAACCTCTCCATAAATCCTATTCCAGTCTTCAACCACTCTCATGGTAAACAAAAAAATCTCAATAACAGATCAGAATAGTCTACATTAATATATTTTCTTACCTAACTTTTTTAATCTATGACTGATTTGAAGTCATACTGATTTAAAAAAAATAAATAATTAACTTCTTATTCTTTGCTTTTGCCACCAAACCCTCAAATGCAGTTTTACTTGAATTTCTTTTCCTACCACTCCAACGCATGGCACTCAATAAAATCCCATGTTATCCTTTCCAATCATCAGGATGACTGGGAGTAACACGGAAGAAAGAAATATTCAACCTGCTTGCACTTTAAAGCACATTTCCAGTTTTGGGTAATATTAATTTAGTAGTATTAAAGGAATTACTGTGTATGAAATATCACCCATAGACACAAACAAAGATTGCTGAAGAGTTTACTGTGTCTTTTCCTTAAAAATGCTCACATGCAAATGTGACTAACTGTAGATATGATGGTAAGAACAAGAGGTTGAATTTGTAAAATGTTATCTGGTTTATCTGGTCCCATTTTAGCACATTCCATCTGCACTCTGAAGGATGGAAGAGTTGGGTGGTTGATTCGTGGGGTGAAAATCATCCCTTAACAAAAACTTTTAGGAGATCCTTAACATCTGTCTTGAGGGCAGCACAACTTCCTTCTCCAGTGCTGGTTTCACTGCCTTATTTTAGCTGCTAATTTAAAGCTAATTGTAGAGCAAGTCACATTTAAGCCACTGGATGGTGCATGGTCAAGATCTGAAAATAAATAATACAACCAATAATTGAATCAATTTAAAAGGAAACAAACAGCAAGAAGCAAACACAACCCAGCAATGGTTATTTGAAATTACGTGCAATTTTTCTAACTGGTTCCCAGGTAAACACAGTGGCCATTGCTTTCTTAAGCTTTATAAAATCCAAACCACAGAGTACCTCTTGTTGTCTCACACTTTCATGCCTGGCTTGGCCTTTGTAATCACATTTGTAATTTGGGTTGCAATTTGCAGACATCTACTGGAATATTCTCTTATCCGTCCCTTCTTTTCCCCAACAACATGGAAGAGATCTACAAAACTTGAGAACTGAAGCAATGCTTCCTCTGGGTACCATGCAAAAAGCTCATTATCACCAGAAGGCAAATATGCTTATTTTTTTTCCATAAATGGGGGAATTCAAAACGTGAAATAATGAACACATTCCTGGGAGTATGAGTGCACACAAACAAAAAAATACTTGCTACAGAATTTAGCATCTTCATTTTATATTCTTGATAATGTAGAGAGTCAAAACACCCCCTCCCTTATTTATTTAGGTGCAACAATAAACATCCTTTTCCAGGCAGCACCAAGCATACCAGAAAATAGAGTTCTGCCTCCACTTCTATTCTGGGGCTCAAGACTGAGAAGAGAAAAATCCCAGCAGTGTAGCACAAGATAATTAAAACACAATAAAATATAAATAAGCTTTACAACTAAAGGAATCTGTTCAAGAGTGACAAGATGCCAAAGCTCTGACACCTACAATGCCCAAACAGGCAACATGTCCAGACTGGGCAGAGCACGACGTCTGCTGTTCACAAAGCTATGTGAAATGCTCACTGAGACCTTGGATAAAAAATTTACCTAGTGCATTCCTTCTGTTCATCCACCATCAGGTTCACTAAAATGAACAGGCTGTGAAATCAATGGATTCTCAATTGTTCATTTGTAGGAGAGGCACAAAACTGCTTTTTATAAAACAGACTGAACTGCCAACATTTCAATGAATCTGAAAGAACTTACCCAAAGCCATTGACCCAAAAAGATAATCAGCACGCAGTGGTGAGCATTCAATGCTCCCCCACTGGAGAAATTGTTTAGTAATGGTGACATAACCCTTAGATTCTGGGTCATCAGATATAAAATATCATTACTGTTCAGTAACTATTCAGTGACTCAGAGGACACAAGAAGAGTTGGCAATCACAGTCCTTTTTTTGTGCTTGTGATGAGCAATTTCTGGCTAGACAAGTGGTTCTCTACAGTGGCAGGCTAGAGGGTGCCAAGTCTATTCTGTTCCAGCCAAGGGCTCACACAGGTATTTCAATGGGATTACCCGAGAGCTTCACAATTGATTACAAGTTTGAAGGTTATGTTGGTCTGGGACCAAAGTGCTTAGCACTAAATCTTTCTTGATGAACTTCTCTGTATAAACACGTATTGAAAACAAAAAAAAAACCAACAACAACAAAAAAAACCCAACAACAACAACAAAAAAAAGATAAATACCTAAATCCTGAATGGTGTTTAGATAACAAAATTATTCAGATACCAAAATTCCATGGATGCTGTAACATCCTTAAATATCTTTAAATATAAGAGGCAAAACCATCCTCTATGTTCCCAACTACTCTGTTGTGAGCCTTAGTGAATAGGCCAGTGACAGAACAAACATGCAGAAGGCAAATCCCACACAGCAACTGGCAGGCTAGAGAAAAACACCATAGTTTACTGTGCCATAGCTCAGACTCTTTTGTAACCATCTGAATTTATGTTTCTCTGATTTGGCTATGAACCACAAGCATTAAAGACTCGTTGTAACATAAAAGAACATGCTTCCTATACTACAAGTGCCCTGCAAAAGCAGTTTAATCACAGTTGCAAAACAACCAATACAGTACATTGAGTCATATTCCTCACTTTCCTAATCTGTATCAGGGAAATATCTACTTTATTTATAGAGACTTGTTTTAGTTCAGTTTAGTTAAAACTCTGTTACAGCTGCATGCCAAGGAAAGAAGCCATACTGGCTCCTTAAATGGATAGTCACGTAGCACTTCCATCTGTGGAACATGTTTTCTCTGTAATTTCCCTTTGTGCATGGAGTCTTTGACATGCAGAAGAATGGACAGCACTTGTCAAACTATGATTACTTCAGAAATTGAAATACATAAAATAATAACTAAGGCAATCAAATACACACACAACTATCATTTGCTTGGAACACAGACAAGCAGATAGCAAATGATTCCATTTATAATTAATTCAGAGAAAGAAGGAGGAGTTGAAAAAAACCCTATATAAATACATTCTTCAGGACTTGGCAGAAAATAATGACTGAACAAGGATCTCCAAAGGAAAATTAATGAATGACAACAGGAGCAGCACATGTGTAACGTAAAGATAGGCTACAAGAAAATTAAACATGTTGCTTATGGGAAAATAACCACCTTCTCCTTATTCTTCTCAGAAAAAACCACATGGTTCCTAATGGAATTCAAGGCTATTATTCAATCAGAATATTCTCATGAAGGCAGAAACTGTGAAAGGCAGAAACTGCTTCCTAAAGCAGAGCCCCAGGAGATAATTGAAGCCCTAGAATCATAGCAGTGATTTTTCTTGAACACTCATCCCCAGGTTACCTTAAAAAAATCCATCAGACAAGAACATCCCATGCAGAAACATAAAGGTTACAGTCAGTAAGATGTAAATAAAGAAGGCGGAAGAAAATAAAATGCCTAAAATGTCTTTGGGGAAAATTATGGGTGAGTACTTGCATATGTACAAATGCAATTGAACTTTGCTATATAAACCATATACCTGGAAAAAACAGTATTTTAAGAAATCCTAGCTCTCTATTGTAGGTACCGTCCAGAAATTTCACACACCTTAGCAGTGTTCTAAGAGCTTTTCAATAGCCACAGTTTTCAGAACTCAAGCATAGTTTTCAAGATCATACTCAAGCTGATTTGCTAAAAGGAACACTGAAAAAGATGGACTCGACCTGTAAGAAGGCCACAAATGTCACAGCAATGATGTGTGAAGAGCCCCTAACTCTGGTCTAACTGATGGAGATTTGAATGGAAGCCAGACTGACAAATCAGATCCCAGCCTGACAATTCACACATTGCACTGATCTCTCCAAAAGCAAGAACTATTTTTATGGAAGTTATAGAGGAGGGGAAAAAAAGATCTTATTGATTTAAAGTTCAGTTCATAAATCCTGTGATACCACAGAATTGGAGATAGGTCAGTACAGAAATTAAATCTGTAGTCCTCTCAGCCATGGAGCCATTTCTCAAGGACATCCAATGATAAATCAAATTATTAGGAGAGTCTCATACTCCTTTTATGAGGACCAGATCCCAATCTGTGCTCCTCTCCCAGATGGTATCAAATAATGGTGTGCTAACCTTATTATTTGCCTTCCAAGTCCCCTCACCACCAATGAACTTAGTCACCAGTGCTCTGAAGTTATGGTCAGAGGACAGCAAGGACAGAGCTGTTTCCAGCACTAGTCAGTTAGTGCTACATCTAATCATTGCACTTATCAAAGCTAAATGACAATTCCATGAAAATTCCATTGTACTAAGTCCTGCAGCCAGAGGGCCTTGATGCAATTGTTTTCCTAAATGAAAGAATTTAGCCTTCTTCAGTCCCAAGCTAGACAGAATGCACACCATACATCATACACTGATGCAAAACCAGCTCCCTCTGCAGCAAGGTGAAGCACCAGCAAGGAAGGGTTAGAGAAAGGATTATCAGCCTAGAGTATAGCACATATGCTGGCACAGTCTAATTTATGAGCTAACAAGTCTGTGGAGAGCCCTTAAAATAGGGAAGCAATACAAACCATTCAAAGTACCTAAGACCCAGAGAGCAAAGGAGGCCAAACAATGGCAAGAAATTAAATAGGTTTAATATACTACTGGGCACTCACAGATAAGTGCCATTAGTTCCCACATACCTCATTTTTTAAAAGACCAATTACAGAAGACCTGCTACTGAATAAAGATTGTGGCTTTTACTGTGGCTTCTCAGGGAGAAATTAGTCTGGACAACTTAGAAATTATACAAGCAAATAAAAAATGCCAGTATTATTATTTCTTAACAAATCCCATGATTTCTTGAGCCTCATAGCATTTAATTTTGGAGTCAGTTGCATAGTAAAGCTTGGTTCATGAAGGCAAGTATACAAGGCTGTTATGATCAACATTGAAAAGGCCTGAACATTGTACCAGAGTGAATTTATTGCTTGCTCAATCTTTACACTGGAGTAGGAGATATATATTCCAACATTGCCAAAGAAAATCTAAAAGTTTACATTCCTATTTTCTCCAATTAATGATAAAAATCACTTTGAAGAGTACATTAAACTAATGCCAGGCAAAACACTGCAGCACTTGCTCCTCACAAAGAGGTTTCCAGCCGTAGTAAAATTTGGCTGTTAAATGCATGTCCTTATTACTATAATGTTTTTTGTGACATCTGCTGCCCTATAATTAGTGCTTGGATGCTAACAATTACATGGAAATGATACTGTACCTCTATTCCGTGTTTCAGTGAACCAAAAGAGACAAAATCAGAAGCAGAAGAAAGAGTTCAATGGCAAACTTACACAGAACAGATATTTGGGTTGTCTCTAAGGTGTTCCCACTATCTGATGCTTTTTGATATGTAGTAAAGAAATTTTATTTATACTAATGAGGCACTCCTAAAAATCAATTCCTAAATCACAATTTAAAACAACTGCTTCAACACTTTCCCTTTCTTGGAGTCCTGAGGGCAGAGGAGCTCTTACAGGTTCTCTTTGCATGATGCAGAAATGTGTGCAATTGGTATTGATGAGTCAGGGTAAAAAGCCCCCTCAGCCATCCTTCTCTTTCTTGCTAATCTCTTTAGACTTACATCCTTATTTGTGTGTGGAGAAACATAGGCAAAATAACAGTTTCCCTGAATCCTGGAGCCCAAACAACACAGTTGTGATTTCACTCCCTCTGTGATTAAAACCAGGCTGCAAGCTTCCTTGCTACAGAAATCAAGCAAATGTATTAAAAATTGTCACCACCCTTGAAGACAAGAGCCATAAAGAAAGAAACACTGTTCAAAAATCTGTTGGAGACCAAGGACACAAATTGATTTTTTTGTTAGGTTCTTTTACTGAGATAATACTAGAAAGAACTGGGATTGAAAGTGAATCTCCTGAAAAGTGGTTTGGCCACTATCCTAAAACTGTAGAATGAAATTACACGTCATAGTCTTCATTACATGAAGTCTTTAAGTCAGATTTTTTGTAAGACACATGTATACTCAGGTTTTAACAGAACACCTAAGTTACAAACTCCCAGTAAACCCTAGGAATGGACACGCTTTTACTTAGCTGCCCAGCACAGAGCATGAGTCATTTGAATATGAGATACATATATTCCTGCATCTGTCTTCCAGTTTTTAAATTAGCCTGTAAAGCCATGTTATCCCTTAGATAGTCTAAAGAAAGACACTGAGACACTGGACTATGGAAGAGGTGTTTAGTGCTCTTTGTTCCCTATAAACAGATTTCATGAGACTGAAATAAGCTGCAAGAAGACAAAAGCAAGAAAGAACACTCCTAGCACCTCCAGTTAGTTACTTTGTCAGACTGACCACCTAATTTTCTTGGTCTCTCTGAAGCAGCAATTTGGGCCATCAATTCCACCACTTTTTCAAGATTCTTTTTGCTACTGAACCTCATTTTGAGTCTTTCTGCTTTCTTTTGCTTAAATGTCATTTCCGAAAAGGGAGGAATGGCACAGAATAAGGAGCTGGAATCCTCTCACTATGTTTCCCAAGTTCAAATGGCAGAGCACTGCTAATTTTTCCTCTCAAAGGTGGTTCTTCTGTCAGTGGGTGCTGGGACACACAGATGTGATCTCCCACCCCCACTTCTTTTTTATTTTTAATATCTTTAGATCTTTCCTAATTATTTTAAATTTCTGAATTAGCTTTAAGCTGCTTTTGCTAGTTAAAAGATTAATAAAGATAAAAATTTTGCTATTTGTTATCACACCAACTCTGCCATGACACAATGCCATTAGTCCCATAACTGAAATTACATCATCTTCAGGAGCCAACACAATCTAAACACAGTACTTGAGCAAAAATTAATGACAATATTAGGAAACAGGTTTTCTGATGTGCGTGACACACCTGTATACATTCAGGGGAATGCCTGAAGAACTCAAACACTGTGCTATGATGCTTCATTTTCAATCCTCTACTACACAGGGGCCACAGTGGTTTTAAAATCCAATGACCATTCAGCCTCTTGATATTCATGCTGCAAGGTTTGGACAGACTGCGAAGTAGTACACCAGGGTTATGTAAGCACCTATCATAATATCATTATGGGAAAACCTGGAGTGAAATCTGTAGATAAACAATCGTGCCACAGAGGCTGCGCAGAAGCCAGCAGGTTAGACCCATAAGTGTGATGCTAAGAAACCACTCTCTCTGGGAGATCTGGAGCAGAAACAGCAAAGAAATGATTCAACCCATGACCACAGACAGCTCTGCTGGTGAAACTGCAAGCCAAGTCCCCTGGACAAAGGCCCACTGGGATGCTCTCCAGGCAGCTGAATCTGTGGTGCTTGTTTTAGAGTCCAGCACACTCAGTTTAAGTGCCTTTTCAGATTACAGCTAAAAGGAAATTGCAAGGCCCAAACATGCAAAAGAAGTGGATTGCCTGTGAACAGGTCTACTTCTCTTACATCTCCAGTCACAGACATTGGGTAACACCCTCCCCTTGCACGGCTCCAGAAGATGTTTATCTGTAGAAGACTGACTGAGCAGTGGAAGGACTCATTTATTACCACCTGAGATGGACAAAGCACTTTCCTCTGCAGTACTGCACTTCAGGACTCAAAAGGAGCAGGAGAAGTTATGCACCAACTTAGGACACCAGTACTCTGGAGATGTGTATCCCCTGTATAATATTCCATGAAGTTTAGGCGTGCACTCATTAGAAACCTCTTTGACTTTGAAAGGGAACCACATTCAGAACCTCTCCTTCTCCACTGGTTACTGATCTTTGTATTAATATAAATTTATTCATGGCTAACATATATCTATTTGTCCTTTACCTCAAATATCTCCTTTTTTCTGTTTTTTCTCCAAAACATATTTACAGAAAGCTATTACAACTTCTTCCAGACTTTATTTAGTGAGACTAAAGAAATTTACCCTGCCTCACAGAGAATGATTTTTCCTTTTCATCCCAAATAGGCTTCCTCTGCACCTTTTGCAATCTGAATGAGTTTTTATAGCAAATGAATTACCAGAACTTTATGAAATATTTTATGCTGAATTATAACAGTGTACTTCTTTCTCACTGCTGAAAAAGCTGGTTCTCATATCTTTTAGTAGCACAGCCACTTTTTCCACATCTATCATACATTTTTATGGTCTGGTCTTTTCTCCAGTAAGGAGGCAGAAGATAAGGGGTTGGTTTTGTTTTTTTTTTTTTTTAATTATTTTCTTTTTTCAGTTTAGAAGCATTTCATGATTCAGTCATCTTTAAAAACAAAACAAAACCCAACAAAAACATGTTTCTTACAAAATCATCTACAATACAAGCAACCCACCTATTAAAATACAGATTGAGCCTGGACTAATATTCAGTTGTGAATGTTTTTGATTTGTATCATCATTATGGGGTGAAAATAGTGGGAATTTCTTTGCTCTAACTGTTGGAAAAATTATAAGAGATCTATGAGTATGTTTTAAAAGGCTCTTCTTTCAACAACACTTTGCATAATTTGCTTCAACATCTGTTGGCCTGCTGAGTTCCGTCTTTATTCACATTTCACTACACCTATAATTAAACACTCTTAAAAAATGTATCACTTCAGGTGTCCTAATGAAGAATCTTGAGGAAGCTGGTAATACTTTGCTAAAGGAGAGCAACAAAGTTCCTTCTCTTTTTTCTTGCAAGATTCATTCTGTTCAACAGATGGAGGGCTGCAGTAAATGACAGCAACTCAGGGCTGAAGAGGTCATAAAACTCTCAAGGGCAGGAAAATACATAGGCATATCTGCCAATGAGGTCCATATATGAAAAGTCATTAGGCATTCCCAATCTCTTCAGTTCCTGCTTCCCCAAATAAGAGAACAATATTTTAAGAGTAGTAAACCCCAATCATCTTGTTTCAATTTAAGCTCATTCCTCTATTTTCTTTTATATGCTAAGCATGTAACTCATGCCAAACACAAAAAAGTATCCACCTGCTACACAGAAACCAATTAGCTGTATGAGCAAGCTGGGGATTGTACCCCTTGAAACCTGATCCTGCAGCCCATGGAGAGTTTTAAAGCAGTAAATACCTACAACAGCTATTGAAACCACATGATTTGGCTTTTGTTTCAACATGAGTTTTAGCCCCCACATTTAAAAACTTTGGAAGGCCCCACTTTTTTATGCCACAGTCATCAGACTGTGGAGAAGAATTCAGGAGAAGAAGTCACCTGCTTCCCAGGAGCTGTGTCACTTACTGGGTGACCAGACTCATCATCCTCCTGGGCTGGAGAGTTCCGTGGGCTTCACATGCCTTCTTCCTCTTGGGACTCCAGGCTTCTCCATCAGGGACAGCTATAAAACTCAACAGGCAATTTACTACTGAAGCCACTAGGATTTTTGCCAGAGTAAGGAAAGAAAATTTAGACGAACATCTGTAGATATAGCTGTGCACAATGATCATGTGAAGCATGTGAAGTTGCTTTTATAAAGGCTAGCAAAAAACACTCAGAAGAACCATGATGTCCCTAGGAGTTACTTTATTTGAAAGCACTATGAGGTACTATTAGAAACTGTATGAGGTACTTTTAGAAACTGTATGAGTTACTAATAGAAGACAAAAGTGAAAGCAAACATTGAAAAAAGATAATTACTAGATGCTCTTTGCAGTCTATTGAATTATGACTTTGATTAGTACCAAGTATTGAAAGATGAAAAAATACTGAAAACAGTAATTAATCTAGGCTAAATAAGGCTGTATTTCCTTAGTACCCGACATTCCATCAATAAATAAAAGCAAACCTTGGAGTGGAATATGCTCTGAGAATAGTAAAAGGAATGGTATCTCTGCAAAGTAAACACACTAAATATTCAACGTCATATCCTTATTATAAAGACCATGAAACTCAATGTAAGAAAACACAAATAAAGAATGAAAAAAAAAGAAAATTTACTGTATAACTGTATATAGCCTTACCTTTAAATATGTCAATACTTACACTTAGGCATAGATAGCTCAGTAGGTCAGAGCCTGGTGCTAATAATGCCAAAGCTGTGGATTCAAGCCCTGTATGGGCCATTCGCTTAAGAGCTGGACTGGGTGATCCTTGTGGACCCCTTGCAACTCAGAATATTCTGTGATACAAGCATCTACAAACACCATGCTATCTGTTCATTTTTATAAGAGGTTACATACTGAATGTCAAGATGGGCTCCTAAGTGTTTTCAATATGTAAATCCACGACGTCCCACAGCTCCTTCTAAACATTTCTAATTATTTTGCATACTTCCTACACAGCTGGGAAAGTTTACATTTCTTTAAAAATTATTTAGCAGCAGAAGGGGAACATAAGACCTGGCAACCTCTTGTACACAGAGCTCAGTGCTTCCCAGAGCAGCAGCTTCCCCCCAGCCAGCGAGAGCAGCAGAGCTGAGCTCTTCAGGAACTGATGGGAAATGTTCTTCAAGAAACACATATTCAAATGTCCTGTTGAGTACTGCAGACTGCTGATCAGAAGCTATTGGTCCCAAGACTGACTATTATCTTTTTGATTTCAAAGACTAAATGGCTGAAATTCAATTTGGTCCCAAGTGAATGGCTTACTAAGCTGCAAAACTTCCACATTACCTGGTATTATTTTGAAATTGAACAGAAAATAAATGCATGCAAAATAAACTAAATGCAAAATATAACCTTGCACACCACACATCTAGAAGTGCTTAAGGAGATTTTGGGCACTTAGTTCCCACTGACGTCAGTGGTAAATGCCCAAGATTAAGCACTTAGGGAACTGTATAGTAACAGTTGCAGAACTGCATGGCATAACTGTAACTTATATTCATTTTATCAATTAAAGTCTCATATTTTCAGTTTTGTGGAGAGCATTGAAAATGTATTGTGGTTGTTGTAAAACCAGGCATTTCAGGCTAAACACAGCACATTTTATGGAAGTTACTGAGCAAAGGATTAAAAAATTTTGAACATATTTTTTTCCCTAGAAATCAGCTCTAAGTATTAGCACAATTATATATCTTTCACAAATAAGAAAATAATTAAACTCAATGATTTGATTAAATTTCTAAGCCAGATAACTGTTCTTTAGAAAAAAAAACACAAAAACCCAAAACATCCAACTGATGCATCTATTTATAGCAGACCTTACAAATAAATCATACAGGTCATCAATTTTATATCACAAGAGGCCTTTGTATTAGATTAAATGCTCAGATGCATTTACTGCAGAAGAAAATTAACAGGTTGCATTTGGCTGCCTTTTCTTGGTCATCATTTATTTAGGAACAACTCTTTGGTGACTTAGCATTTCTTTTTCAAGGTAAACTGAGGTGATGAAGGATTCTGTGATCCTATCCCTAAACGACACCCTCTACAATCTTTCCACCAAGGAAAGAATCTCAAAAGTTATTGTGCTTGATTCCACATCCTAAAGAATACAGACCTCTTCTAATATCAGAGCTTAAATTTTGGAGTACCTCTGCTGCTGGTAGGTCCCAAAACCAAGCCCAGTGACAATATTAAGTCTTTTTTGCTGCCTGTGACTATTTAGTGTAATTTAGGGAAAGACCAGGTATGTTTCATGCATAGAAGAAATATTAGAGAGTCACACTGAGGAAAAGGAGCTCAGGCTTTTACTGAACAGCATCTGAAGGCAGGATTTGAAAAAAGTTCTTAGTAATGTAACTATATCCCTGGGCTAGGGCATCTCTTCAGATTGCTTCTCTTCTAAGATATCAATTTGATTATATCCTTCACAAAGATGCAAGAGCTGCTGAACGTAAACCTAGACCCTTGCCTGCCAAACCTTTGCTCCAGGACAGCGAGGGTCTCTGCCTGCTCCTGTGGCCCCACATAACTTACATTTCTACCTCTTGCTCACAGCAAGGAAGAAAAAATTTAAGAGGAGAAAAAGGAGAACAGAATTGAAAAGATGTTTAAAAATGTAAAATGGCAAGTAAATACAATCCATAACTAAATTAATAACTTTAACCTGAGTGGAAGGCTTTTTTTTTTTTTGGCAAATTTCTTTCTGTGGATTTTTTTTTGTGCTCTTTTTTGTTGTAATTGATTTGTTTGGGTTTTTTCCCTTTAAAGCATATGTTAGTACCTCATGGAAGCAAAACAGATTCCCTAATTTAAGAGACTGCAACTCTACTCAGCAGCAAGCTTGAATGCCATCTTGCAGCAACCGGGAGAGTAAAAAACCAATCTTGGTCTGCCAAATATTTAAATGGAAGTTCAAGAGCTATTGGCAGGATGGTGGAGTTCTGACAGAAATTGTAAAGATGCTATTGGCTTGTGTTCTAGTGAGTAGTTTTTGTATAATAAAATTTAAGTTTGTAGTTCCATCACTACAAAGCATACGGTGTCTGCTTTGAAGGTTAAACATAAAAACACAAATTAAAACTGGGATCTTCTTCTTGTTTCTACACTAAATTTGCTGTGTGTGATCTTGGAAAGTCATTCAATACTCGGGTGCTCCTTTGGTAAAATAAAGAAAAATAATAACAGTTATTAGATGTGGCAGTTTTATTGCTAAATCAATCAGTCTTTAAGAACAACTTTAATAAATGGTGATGATGAAACCTGTGGAAAACATTAAAAACAGTTATTTCAAAATTTAAATTCATCCATTCTAAATCCACAAATGGTAAGTAAAAGACATTACAGCATAAATACCAAGAGAGATGGGAGGGAGAAAAAGAACATGACATGACTTTAAATCATGAAATGTACATGGAAGTTTTCATTGAGTACGTAGAATGATGGCTATCAGATGCCAGCTGGCTGGCTGAATGTAAACAGCAGGAACAGGCATAGTTCAATGAACTTCCTACTAATACCTTGGCAAAATCCAAAGTGAGGAAGAGCAGAGATGCCTTGTTATTGACAAAAAGAGCAGCTTGAGGGAGATGGGCACCTCTGATTAGAAACATGTTTTAGGACTCCTGGGTATGTTGAAGACTGGAGCAATTTGCCTCAGCAAACAAAGGTAAGAGATCTACCATGTCAGTTAACAAGTTACAGAAATACAGCCCACAACTGCAGAGGGATGTGCAGGGAGAGAGGAACGTGTTTTAAATTCAGCATCCCATGTTTAATGAAGCATTATTTTGGGTTACAACTTGGTGTTTTCTGCTGGGATTTACTGCCTCAAGGATGGTCAGAGGCTGCTGTCAAGCTACAAGCTAAACCACTACTGCCACAGTACAGCTGGAAATATAGGGGAAATTACCATAGGACCAAGTGAACTTAGCCTGCAGTTTTCTTTATCACTATTATTCAAATTTTTTCCTCATTTCCCCTCAGAAAACATGCTTACAGAACATGGAAACAACCTGACCTTTGAAGAAATGCCACAGACCAGAAGGGTCCCACTTTGCCTTCCTGGCCTGTGCTCCCCCCATCCTGTGATGCATGGCTCAAACAGGTGTTCAGCAATGAAAAAGGAAGCTCTTAAATGCCCAGAAGCAAAGCCCAGCAGACCCAGACAAAAAGTCTTTTCATTCCTCATATATTTATTTTTTTTACAACACAGCCATTGATAATAGCAGTCACCTGGCAGGGAGATAAAAGTTAGGAAGCTTTCCTTCCCAGTTTACCTGTCCTATATAATTTAGAAGTTTCTAACATTCCTTAAATTGTGCAACAGACAGTTCCCTCTTCCCTTCTGTGATTTTCAGGAGAAAAGAACTGGAAAAGGTACAGTTTTTTTCTTATTTTATATTTTTAATAATTACTTTTTAATACTGAAAGCGCAACCAAATTAGAATAGCAAATGGAGCATTTTCCCCTAAAAGGACATGGCTTCTCTATAGAGCTCTATAGAGCTTCTGAATTTATCTTCTCCTCTCTTGACTCTCTGGCTCCCTACAGATTTAAATTACAGAAGCAGAATATTTGTCCTCAAAGTAACCTATTTTTTAAATTCACACGGATGTTTTGATCTCTCTCCCTAGACTTCCAGGCTGAATAGCCCCACAGAATACGGCTGCTAAAATGTATAGAGAGAACTGAATCAGGTCTTTCATTCCTGCCCAGCAAATATTCTCATAGTTCTCACAGTCAACTCATGGGCTCCTCTGCTTGCTTCTCTTTTTCCCATTTCAAGAGTCTCAAGCACTCTAAAACCAGATGCACTTCCTTTACCCTTAGAATTAAGCAAAATAACTTATCATATATTGTAAATAAATAATACAAATAAAAACATCAGCAAAGAAACAGGCATCCTTTCCACCTCCAAATCCCTTATGCCTTCAAAGAGTATAATGAACGACTTTGAGGTGTGGAGTAGGTTTTCAGCACCAAGGTAAAAATCCCCCCATTCATTCATTCTCTTCCTGGGAGCACACAAGCCACGCTGGCTGCCTGTGGGAAAGTGGCACCAAGCTGTCCTGCGACCAAAGATCCCATGCTGCCATACATCACACGCACTGAGCAGTGCTGAGCACACTACAGAATTAGAGACAAGGCTTTGTGGGCTAAAGACTCATTTCAGACGGGCTCAAGCTGCTCTTTTAGGAGTCAGCTGCGGCTATGTGGAAGCATGTGAGGGTAGAATATAACTTCTTTCCCTACATTGAATTCTACTTATAGAAGGCCCTATAAACATTTTAGCAACACCTACCACCATGTTCTAGCACGAGTCATTTTGGTGAAGGCTTTACATATGCACTTGTCTTCAAGCACACACTTCAGTCACATTTTCAAGTGCTGTGCCAAATTGAGGCTTGCAAGGGTAGCAACTATTTCCCTTTTTACATTGAATTTAAATATTTTAATTTTTTTCTCCCTTTGCCTTCTCCTATTTTATGGCAAACCTCAAAATAGATTTGAATTGTACTTAAAAGTCAAAAAATTTCCTTAGATCTCCAAACAATAGATTATTGGAAAAAGAGGGATACCTGGCTGGCTCTGTAACTGTACTAACATCAGTCTCAGACGCTCACGTAGAGAGACAAAGTTAAAACTACAGCGCATTTATGATGATCAATAAAACATAATTTTGACAGCAGAAAATATAACTAAACACTAGACAATCTCTCTGAGTTTTTAAGTTTCGCTAGGAATGCTGGCTTGGTATGCACCCCCACTGAACTGTGCCATAAAACAGCAGAATAGGGATAAAATAATGAAATTCAAATACAGGCATGGGAGGGTCAAAGCTAAAGCTAAAAGAACTAATCTAATTTTATAACCTCTCTAACTAGTGCAAACTTCTGAAGATAAAACTGGATATAACTTCCTGTCCTGGAGATCTTACCTTAGGTTTATTATCTATACATGCCTAGGGATAAAAATGTGATTCATTAACATCTCTGGGTCATCCCTTGGAGCTAAGAGCAATGCTTTTGTGTAAAGAGCAGAACAATAAACCATAAATTTGCATTCAACAAGCACCATGTAGTAAGTGTTTACACTTAAATTTGATGTGAGCCATGTGTGCTTATTGCTACTCAAGCTCAGGCCACATTTCAGTCCCTTGGAGACAGATCATAAAATCTAAGTGAATATTTAGTTTGTGCATCTCCTGAAAGTGTCTTTGACATCACATTAAAAAAAAACAAAATCCCAGCACCCAGCTCTTAAAGAAAAACAACATGCATTAGAGGAGAGGCTGTCATCTACAACTATACAGGGAAGTCATTTTTTTCTGCCTGCTGAAGTATTCTTTTCTCCTCAAACCATTTCAGGATCTGCAGCAAGGCTGCAAGAATCATTACCTCTGTTGCACATATCCTGGAACTTCTGGGTCAGCTACATTCCAAAGTCCAAGATCGGATGAAAATCTTAAAAAGCTGCATCTTTTCCAGTCCACTCATGTGTAGGACACCATTTGTATAGAATGATACTGTTAAACAGACATGTCAGTACAGTCCCAAATGAGGCTAGCTTTCCATAACTGAAGCCTAGACATGCAACGCCAAATGCTCCAAAGTGTGCAGTCCTTTTGAGGTTTGGTTTGTTATTTTTTTGGTGGGTTGCTGCTCCTCCCCCTTCCTCCCCTCATTCCTCCTGTCCTCCCCCGCTTTTTGGTTTTATTGTTCTTGTTGCTTTCTTCTCTTGTTTTGCTGGGTTTCCCTCCCCCCCCTCACTGATAACTCTATTAGATCTACTGCCTAAATGATAATGTAAATTTCTTTTTACATTACGTGGGAGGAGGGAAACTCATATACTTTGCAAGATAACAGCTTTTTAAAATACAGCTTTTTTAACTTACCACTATTTCTGCAGAACAAACAAAACCCAGCATCAGTGATAAAACAGCACATGCTGAAAGGCACCAGTCTGCTGATCTATCAGTTCTGTTTTCAGCAAGATACTTACCCTACAGGAAACTTCAGCACAATTTATAGCATCAGAGGTGCAGTATTGTACATGGACAATGTGTACATACATGTGTTATAGACCATTTGTCAATAATATTTTTCCTTAAAAGGTCATTAAGATACAGTCTCAGTAAAGGCTGCTATCATATTTATCAAGGCAAAACAATAATCTTCATCTTGCAATGTGTTTTCTTATGATGATAAATTTTTTGAGCAATCAAAGCATTCTGGTTAGCAGGGTTTTAAACTTTGGAATTCTTCCTTCTAACTAGCAATTTCTGAATCTGGATTGTTATTTTTAAAGTTTAATTACAGGAAAAATAATTTTACAGTTTGTGGAACACCATCATTCTCTTCTCTCCAAGAACTCAATGGCGAAACCAAAAAGATTTGGACAGAGTCTTTTCAAGTTGTCAAAGTGCCAGCAGGCAGAAATCTGACCCAGTATTTCTCTATTTGTCTATCCTTCAGACATGCCTGCGTTTAGAAAAAGAATTTATGACACCAGACTATAAAATGATGCAGTCTGGGTTATGTTATACAAACAGCTGAGAGGAAAACCCCTCTCCCGATGAAAGCCTGAGTGAAGAAATGAATAAAAGAAATGGCAAAATCTACAGCAGTCCAAGACTAAGCCTTGTGGTCTCTGCACTAATCAGAGCCTTTGGTCAACTCTAATCTGGATTTTTTTTCCAGACAGACAGGTTACTTGATCAGAGGTCTGACAGGGATTTAAATGCTGGGATTAGGGAACTGAAGGATAAGAATGCTGAGAGAAACTACATCCCTGAATTTGAAGAAACAAGGGGAAACTCAAAAGATCTGCTATTACAGAAAATTCAACTCACAGATGAGGAATCTTTTATTTTGGCAAAGTTATCACTTTTTAAAATCATCTTCTTATTCGTAAAACCAGGATATCATCTGACTTCTACAAGGTCTTCCAAGAATAAGAAAACTATGAATAGAAAGCACATATCTATGATTCTGGGAATAATCAAACAAGATGCGGTCTGAAAACAGCAGTGGAGAAGTAGAGGATACAAACTGCTTGCTGACAAGAGATGGGAATCAAGAGTGTGGGGTTCAACATCAGAGCACTTAGACAGAATTAAGAACACAAGCTGGATCCAAGCTTGCAGTACAACACAATATGAATGGCAACCCTCACACATCTCAGCTGAGGTGGAGCAGAATCCCTCCTCCTTTTAAACACCATGCTGCTTTCTAGGTATGGGATGAGCTCAGGAGGCTGACAAAAGACAGTGGTAGTTTCTTTCCTCCATTCAAATGGACAAGTTTTCTCTAAGAAGAGTAATTTTGTTGGTCATTAATGCTATTCTAGAAAATGGCTCTGAATTACATCAAAACCAGGGTTACCAACTCTGCAATAATTGTTCATGTAATTGTGCATGAAAACAAACAGGGGCTGAAAAAATCAAGTACTTGAAGTAAAAAAATAAATGGAATAACATGCTAAGCAAAACCAGATAAAGATCAACAAGACTTCAAACAAAGCATGCTAGAATTATTTTTTTTTCTTTTTTTGTTGCTGTAGAAACTAAAACTCAATGCCCTTGTTGCGTTCTGTGGCACATTATACTTGCATCAGCTGCAGTTTTACCACGTACCCAAAGGTTGCTAAAGTGAAGCACATTTATTGATGGCCTGTGGGGGAATGTGGAACAGACTTTCATGACACAGCTGCTTCTCACTTCAAGGAAATACTTGCTGACCTAAGTACATCATCCCTTTTTAGCTAGGCTGTCCTAGGTAAGAAATTCTTAGAACAACTTACTACTGTTATTGTATCATTTGTGTATTGGAAAGATAGAAATGTCTCCAACAGCTTGTAGGAAAGATTTGGGAAGGATAAATTCATGAACATTAGGAAAACTGAGAGCAATTACCTTATTGCTTAGTGTGATGTTTAACAGGGGAAAGAACCCTTTGGGTTTCTGTGGCTGAATGTAGATATGAAAAGCCGTGCACTTCTACAGTTTACAACTGTACATTTCAATTAATAAGTCTTGTAGAATTTGCATAATAAACTGAAAAGCATGGTATTACACACTCTTCATTTATAAAAACTTTTTAAAAAAGAACATGAAATCAAACACAATAACAAGTAAATGGAAACCAGAACTCACGACAATCTATAATGGTGATTCATTCTACCATTTAATTTGAAACTACAATTTAGATCAGTGTATATATAAGTTTAAATAGGAATCAGTAATAAATTGTGTTGATACTGAGGTCAGGTTTCTGCAATACACCAAATGCTAAACTTCTAGTTCATAAATACCTTCACTGCAAGTAAAATCTATTACCTTTACAGCAGCTGCAATGTGAAAAATGTGCTTTCTCTTAATTTTGCTGCCTTGTGTATATCTTATTAACAAAGAAGCAACCTGAATGAGAAATATACTGTAATGTTAAAAATCCAAAACCCCAAAACCCTAGCTGGATGATCAAGAAAACGGTTCTTTTCAGCCATTCTCACCTTTCCTGTCATCAAATAAAAGTACAGTAATTTCACGATTATAAGCCAAACCTTTTTCATTGAAGAATCCAGCCTACCCCAGTAGTGCAGCTAATCATCAGGTGCGGCTTATCTATGGACAAATCCCAGCGAAATGCCAACCTGGAAATGAGAGCCGGCCCGGGAGGGTGCCTGGGGCTGCCTTTAAAGGCTTCGCTGGTCAATGAAAACTGTTGCAACTTGAGCACCTGACACCAAACCCCGCGCTGGTGCGATTCTGTTACTAACTCGTTACTTTGTCGCACATGGATCCTCGCTTTAAAAAAAAAAACAAAACAGTGCGGCTTATATTCAGGTGCGGCTTATATATGGACAAATCCTATGGCCTACCCTGCTACTCGGATGTGCAGCTTATAATCAGGTGCGGCTTCTAGTTGTGAAATTACTGTAAGTTTTTTACAAGATAAAATGCCCTGCTCTTACAGGGCTTACATAGCCAAATGCTCAACAGCAATAAGTCTCAATTACAGATGACTACAAAGTTAATTTCCCACCCTCCTCAAAATGTTGATCTTATTCAGATTGAAAGTGAATAGTCAATGCTTGCTGTGGGAAATTAAATGAAAAATATGTAAATTTACCAACACATAAACTTCAAATCTAAGTGCTTTTTAATTGTGTTCATATATAATAGAAGAATTGTAAGCTAAAGGTTCAAATATAAAATTTGAAATTTGATATTTTATTATCATCAAAAAAGAATCTCACAACTACTTGTTTTGTCACTTGTCAGTGAAATACTTGACAACAGCATATCAACTTTGACATAATTTTCCAATTTCAACTAGTTTTTTCTTTGAACTTTTCCCTAAACCTATATAACACTTAGTAGTATTGAACAGAATTCAGCTATTCTACTTTTCCAGAGTTTTTATATTTTTCTAAGAGGATTTATAATGCTCAGAGGTTTCAAAATACTACATTAATCCTCCTTATAATTTTATTTTCACATCCACTGCCACTTCTGAAACTTAGTGTTTTCTGTTTCTCTCTTTTTTAAATCCCACTTGACTAACAACAGGTCTGATCCATCTAGAGCATGGAAATGAGGAGGAAGCAATCTCTGAAACAAGCAGGAGGGGCAAGGAGGGGATTCAGGATGGAGCAGAAGAGGATGGACCCAGGAACTCTGAAACCTGTTCTGCCACAAAGAAGTTCCTCACAAAGGCCTGGGTTTCTATCCTGGGGGCTGAGGTTGAATTGCAAAGGCACACTGGTTTGCTTGCAAATTCAAATGGAGAGTCCTTTTAACCCACACAGGAAACCAGAAACATGCAGCTGAAACTTCCAAGAGAACGTGCCCTATGACAGCAGTTAAGGAAAGCTGCAGTAAATACGATAAATGGCATTGCATCCCTGAAACATAAGCAGCCCTTTGACACAGTTCAATTACATCTGTAAAGCAAAGGAACGAAGATCCAAGCATCAACTCTGACACAACATATATTTGAAACACTGCCAGAGAAAGGTTAAATGGAAAGGTTTATACATTCCCCTTGTGAAACTCTTCCTATTCATGTCAAAGATTGTGCACTGAACAAAATGGCATGAGATAAGTGATTCTGCCTAAAGACCAAAAAAGCCACTATGAAAATATCTTTTAAAAAAGTATCTGTTTGTAATGGAACCTAGACAGTGTTCATATTAAAAGGTAAATGTTCCAAACAAGTACAAAAATCTGATTTTAAAAGCTTTATTTCATAAGAACACTAACTACAACAGCATTTTAAATGTCCTTAACTTGTCCACAGCCTCAGAAAGTGTATGTTGAAATTAAAACCATGTATATCATTGGAAATGAGAGATAGCAGCCTCAAGCTGTGTGAGCACTGGAATTCATGCTTGTATTTTATCTAGCTGCAGAGTTCAAGGTGAGCCCCTGTGCACTTAAAGCTATCCACACAGAGTGATTCCAGACAGCTGGGTGAGACTTAGAAAGGTCACATTGCCCAGCCATTTGCTCTAAGGCAAGAACAGCTGCCTTCTTTGACAGAATGACATTTTGGACATACGTTTATCTAACCTGTTTCAGTGATGAAGACTACTAATAGATAATCTGTTCCTCTAGCCTTATCATATAGGAGTCTGCCTTACTGCAATTTCAGTCATTAGTTGCTGCTGAAGACAAGTAATCTCCTCCTCTGAGGAAGTCTTTTATGCACTTTAAGATTGTTACCATGTCATCTCTTCGTTTTATTCTCTATAGCAGAGCTCTTTCCTTTTCCCTTCACATGACAGTCCTCAATTAGTCCATATATTTCTTAAAGTGCAGTGCTTGAAACTGAAGAAAATATGCCTCTTGGGATCTTACCATAGTCAAGTAGAGCACACGCATCATTATTGTGATGTCTTGTACCTATCTTCATATCAATCCTTACATTTCTCTTGATGCATCACCCTGTGAAGATGCTAATTTTGAAACTTGTGTGTTCAGCTCAGCACCATGCCTGACCCTGCATCTGGCCTCAGAACCTGCTCTATTTGCCTGTTTCAGAAGGTTGGGTCAAATCCAACTCAGAAACACACTCCAACACACTGCCCTTTGGTTGAGGGAGATGAACAGGTTACACAAACCCTCTTTTAAATCCAGACACTCAGCACAACAGATTGCTCAATGTTGACTTCCAGGAGTGCTAACTGAAGTCAAGTTTATTGGTTGGATGAAAAAAAAGGAAAGAGCAGAAAGCAGAGGAAGTGTTCCATGATGAGACACAGCACCCAGCGCTCACAGACGTTACTTCAGGGCAATGTCTTATGCTCATAACTGAGAAGCCACAACCAAAAACAATCCTCATGTGCACTTAGCATGGCCTCTGCATACTTCTCCATAGAAAGCACACTCATAGGTTCTTCTTGTTCCTGCTGTGATTATGCAATTCTCCAGTTTAGTAAATACAGCATCTGCCAATTGCACCGCATTAACACTCCCAGCTCAGCCCCCATCAAACTTAGAAGTTGGATATAATTCCACACTGCTGGCAAGCTTGCAGCATTTCCTTGTACTGGATTGTAAATGCTCCCATCAAATTACCTTTGCTCTCTCTGTAGAGAGTCCTCAGGAGAGATTACCTTAACCACTGCTGCCTTAAATTCCACTGGTATTCATTTTTCCTAGGAAGCATGAACCACACTGGGAATGCAAAATACCAGTGACCCCAGCTGTGTTCTCAGACTAACAGACTGCGGTAAGTTTTGAAACTGGGTATGCTACAGAGATTTCTTTTTTCCAAGGCTTTTAAGACTACAAGCAACAGAACTGCACAGTAATTCACACAGTCCAATGAAACCATAATGACTTTTTATAAAAAGCATGGTCAAATGATGCTTTTATTTTTATTTATTTTAATATGTTTTTTTAATCTCCTTTGTGGAGCAAAACCAGTAGGATACAACAGAGCATGTGATAACTGTATTTGGCATGTTTCAAAGCAAAGCAACTTTCCAGGCATCACTGCATAGCACTCCTGCAGGAAACACAAGTTTCAGGTCCAAAGCTCCATCTCCTGAGGTCTGTGCAGGTGCAGGGACCTGCAGCACTGTTCCACCAAGAATTGCCAAAAAGTTCTTAAGGAAAAATACTAAGGTCTGTGACTATTCTCCTCAGAGAGTCTCTCATCATCTGACATTATGCTTATGCATTTCTTCCTCTACCTCCTTCATGGTCACAGGAGTCTCTTCTTTGAAAGGAAAGTCTTTCTGAACTGCATTTTTTTAGCAGAATCTGGTATTCAGTAAGGCAGTAGACATCACAAGATTTTGCTCTGAATGGCCTGTATGTGTTTCTAATAAATTTTTGACCAGAAAAAAACTTCTTCAAATTGTAAAGACCTTTTCTTCATCGACTACATTTGTTTACACTGTAGAGAGATAGCTCCCCTGTTGTTTATTATCAGCTCCAAGTTACATGTCAGACAAAACCTAACATCTGAGTCAAGTATTTACTGGAGTTTAGGTGCCTGCACGAGGATATAAACTCTGAACAGGAATATTCAGAGCCAAACAAAAACACTTTTTCCCAAGGGATTTTTAAACTTTCAGTGAACTGTGAGTATTGATCTTACTCTAAACCTGTGGAAATGAGTTTCTGTAAAACTGAATTTAAGACCTAAGTCAACCTCAATATAGTCTTAATTTACCTACTAGTTACTAGCACTATTTCAAACCACTCTTTCATAGGAAATGATAAAAACAAAAAAGAGGAAGAGGCAGTATGAAAATTGAAAAAAGAGATGACTACTTTAGAGAGAAATCTTAGTATAATAGAGATGATATGCAAATAGGATTTGCTCTCAAACGTCACTAGGATTCTCTAACCAGAGAGTCCCTGTTTACATATCAAGTACAGAAAAAATATACTTAAATACTAACCAAGAAAATTTACCTGACATACATATTTCTAATCTTGCATTTCTTTTGATACTTCTAAGATAAAAGCCAATAAAGTGCAATGAAAGTTTGGTCTCAGTTATGGATTTTTTTTAACAGAGTAAAACTCAGGCAATACACAACATGTTATTATTTCAGTAGTAGATTAATGTTAGATAAACACACCTTAATAGCAGTTTATCCTATAAATATAATTTTACCTCTGCTCTGAATGCTGATTTCTAGAGACAGCAGAAGTCCAATGAATACAAATTATATCAGGATTCTAAAACATACTTTGACAGAATAAAAATTGCAATAACAGCCTCCTAATTCTGACTGATGACATTTGCAAAAGAACATAACACTTCCAAGATTCTGTGGCAGCACTTCAACAGTGAGCGAGCCCTCACTTACACAACTGGAAGCCTTAATTGTTTTGCGAGCTTTCAAGAGACTGTCTGTTTCACTTCACTTAATTCATGTCATACTCAGTTTCGCTACTGTAAAAAATACACACACACAAACCTCGTGTTTAGGAACCTCTGTCCTGGATTTTTAGTATTTTTGTCAGCAAAAGGGAAGTTCTGTGCTGGCCCAGGGGTGAGCAGGTGGAAGGATGGATAGAGGAAAGGATGGATGGATGGATGGATGGATGGATGGATGGATGGATGGATGCTGGAAGAGAGCCCGGGCGTGCGCGGCCGCCGCTGCGCCCTCTGGCGGCGACAGCCCCGCTCCGGCCAGCGCAGCCTCGCACCCCGGCACAAAAGCCCGGGTTTGCAAACCCCCGGGGGCAGCCAGGTAAGTTCCGGCATGCCTGGAAAATTATTTCACTTTAATTGGTCCGACTTGATTTTCTGCGGCAAGATAATTCTAATGAGCTGGCAAAAAAAAACAGCCTTTTCGTTTCTTCCCATCTCTATTGGAATCACAGCGTATCCCTTTGGTAGCATCCTCAGAAATCCTTCCTGGCCCCAGCTCTGCCAGGACTTACTACATGTTTCCATTTCTTGATATTGTTATTCCATTCATTTTCAATAAGGTGTTTTGTTACTGAGCATTTGACAAAAAGGTAAAAGCAGCATTCCCTTAAGAATTTGCAGCTACCTCAAATATTTATTCTTTAAAGGTTTTATCCAAAGGGATACAGCAGGTGCTAAATGAAGTAAAACTTCAAAACATCAGTTTTAAAATTTGATTCACAAAACCTGAAGTTGAATTTCTGGCTTTACATATTTTTCCTCTTCTCACTGATAAGACACAGTCTATGACTGCCTTTTTTTTTTTTTTTCCTTTTCCCCAAATAGCTGCAGTATTACAAACAAACAAGCAAGGAAATAAAACTCTGATTTTGAAAATTACATTTAATTATTTACTGTCATAATATAGATTTTTAAATCAAGAACTGCGGAAAAGATGCCAAAGTTATAAACATCTGGATGTCAAAACTGATTTCAGATTGCCCATCTTGCTACTTGAAGAAAACAACTACTTGTTATATTTTCTTCAGAATGTATTAAATATCAAAATAATATTTGCCTGATTATAAAGTTCTTCCTGCTTCATACCACATTCAGGAAGACGTATAACATTATTAAATTATTTATGAATAAATAATCCATTGGTAAACCTTCTATTTAGCACCTGCTGGTACAGACATTGATGACTAATGACTACTACAACCTAATAGCCTAAATCAGGGCTATGTGGTGTTTTTGTGCCCATTGGCAAATTATACTTAATTTAGTCAGTACTAATATCTTATTATCTGGATACATTGGCTAGAAGATAATAAACTTTGTGAGTTCAGTCCACTACCACACAAGATTGCAATTCTCTTTTTCCAGTATCACCACTACACATTTTCCCCCTGCCCTCATAACTAACAAATACCAACATTTGCTGCCTACAGCCCTGAGTGTAGCAAAGTGGGGTTTGCAGCAGCACATGAAAACTCTCCTCCTGGTTTTTCCCTGTGGCCCCAAGTGACATGTGAGCCCAGGCAACCTGCTGAGCTACCCCGTGGCTTAGCAATTCCAAAACCCAGTGGTAGGCCCCTGCCCGAGAAACTCCCGCTCTGTCTGGCGCATAATCTCACTGGACATTGAAATAAACTACCCAGTCTCTCTTGTTCGGGTCAGTTACACAGCGACCACAAAACTTTTCACACTTGTGTCAAGCCTTTCAGGAATGGAAGAAGGGGCAGTTCTGTTGCAGCAGGGAAGCCGGTGGGCGTGTTCCATCTGATAACAATCTAGCTGGTATTCCAATACACAGGCACAGCTTTTGAAAATACCTGTGAGCCCGAATCTGCTGCAGAAAGGTCCCCTGACATACAAACCCCACGACTTTTCTCACTATCCGCAAATGTGCCAAGATTGCCTTTAGCACAGGAATGCAGGATACAGAGGGCTTTAGCGATGAAAAGGGAGCCCCGTGCTGCGGGGAACATTGGCCCAAGAGAAAGCACTACAGGTGCCTGTGTCACGCACTAACAGGTGTCTCCGAGCAGAACTGACAGGAGCACCCTAACACTTCACAAGCAAACTTAAGTCAACAGAGCCTCTCGCTCCGAACGAAGAGGTCCCACGCCCCCCGGGGCTTCTTCCTTTATCTTTCTCCTTCTCTCAACGCCCAGTTTCCAGGGAAGGCTGCAAGCTACTGACTTCCGCGGGGGAGGAGAGTGCCCGCTAGCTCTCCCAGGCAGGATCTGCAGGGAAACTTTGCCATCGCTCCCCGGCTCGCTGCCGGCACAGCAGGGGGGCCCCGGCGCGGCAGGGGGAGGCTGTCGGGGCGCCTCTCTGGGAACTTGGGGGCTCCGTTCCTCCCTGCCCGGCTCTCCTACATGGCTGGGAAGGAGGCACCGGGGACCCCGCGAAGGGGAACAACGCCGGCTCCCAGTGATGGCGGGGCAGATTCATTAAAGGAGGAAAGTCCCGAATTCTCATTAAAATAAGAAATGAAGTCATAGGGAGCTCTTTCCGGAGAAGCCGGGGTAGGGAAGGATGAGAAGCCGGGACCCCGGGCCTCTCTCGGGAGGAGGGGGAGCCAGCCCCGAACGGGTACGCGGCCCGCGGCGCGGCGTGCAGAACCCACAGCGCGGGGGCTGCGGAGGCGGCCCGGCCCCAGACCCCGACCCCGACCCCGGCCCGCCCCCGCCCCGGCCGCGCTGCTCCGCGGAGGAGCCGGGCCGGCCCCGCCCGGCAGGTACCGGCCTCGCTTACCGCTGCTCTGCCTCGGCGTCTCCCCGCCGGCGAGCTGGCAGCGCTCGCTCAGGCACTGGAAAAGTAATAGAAATCCAGCGGCTAGTTTGCTTCTCCGCAGCCTCGCCATAGCACGGAGCCTGCCGAGACAACTCTCCGGCTGCGGGGTGCGCGCCGCTCCTCGTCGGTGGTGGGGAAGTCCTGGGGGGCGGAGAGCAGCGCTAGCAGGCGCCGAGCCGCCCTGTGCTCGGAGCAGCGCTCATGCAGTGGGGCGGCAGGGACGAGCCGCTGGACCGGGTCTGAGGGGCGCTGCAAGGAGCTGGGGGGGCCTCCGTGCCCCTAACTCGCGCGGCCGCGCCGCTTCAGTCCAGCGGCATCACCGCTAGGGAAAACAAGCCCAGCCTCGCTGCGAAGTGCCAAACTCTTCCCTCTTCGCAGTCTGCTGATAGATTTTAGGAGAGCCACTGAGATCCTCCCTTCCTGGCTTGCCCCCACCCAGCTCCCTTCCCCCGCAGGGTGAGGCAGGGTGCCTGAGGGACGGAGGCTCTCCTCGGTGTACCGCTACCAACTAAACCGCTCCGGGGGAAACGAGAGGTGAAACGTTCCAGCCGGAGCCAGCGGACCGTCCCCGAGTAGGGGGGGAGCAGGACCCGGAGGGCGGGCAGATGCGCCGCGGGAGAGGATGCGCGGGCGGCGGGGAGGCAGGCGGGGACGGACGAACAAGTTCTCTCTGTTTCGGGGCGGTTTCCGCGGCCGGCGGCGCTGGTGCGGGGCCGAGGGCAGCGGCACGGGGCGGGCGCTCCCCCGGCCCGCAGCGCACCCGCGCACAGGCGAGCAGGGGACTCGCCTGAGGCCGGTGCCGGCCGCCCTCGCTCTGCCCCCCGCCCCCTCCGCAGAGCGCGGTGGGGCGCAGGCGCCGGGGCTCCCCCGGCCGTGCCGGCGCTGCTGCGGGGCCGCGCTCCGCACGGCGCTCCCGGGAGGCGCTGCCGGGCCGGCACCTGGTCCCGGCACGGCTCCCAGGCGGGGCGGGTCGCTGTCGGAGGGCCGGCAGCCTCCGTTCTCGCCCCCCCCCGGGCCCGCCGCAGCTCCGCGGGACGGGGCGAGCCCGGCCCAGGCCGCCCGCTCGTTCAAAAGTTGCTGTGTAAACTTGCGTCAGTTTCGCGGATGACAACTGCAGTAGTGCCCAAACCCTCTAAATCCCGCTCCCTTTCTCCCCCAGAATTTTCCTGTGTTTTTGGGTGAAGCAGCCTCCCTTGACACACACCCACCCCTCCACCCCCTCCCTTTTATTTTCTGTTTCTCTTCGCAAACTAAAGAGTTGCTTATGTACAGTCATCACTTCAAAAGTGCATTGACTGGGACGGTTCTCCCCTGCAAAAAAAAAAAAAAAAAATCTACATGCTTGATTAAACGCACCGTGAATAATCCTATCCCCTACATTAATCTGTGAACGACAGCACGGAGACAGAAGCGAGCAGAGGGCACATCAATCAAAGCCAGACAAGCGAAAGGGGCACCGCGGACCGGGCGGCGCCTTTTTACCAGTTCAGCAAACTGTGGAGCTGGTAATCAGCTGAGCAACATGTCGAGAACCATGAATGCACCAGCCCCTCAGCACTTACTACCAAATAATTAAATTAATTAGGACGACAATTAAATTAATCAAATAAATAGGTCTACAGAATGTCAAACATAGCAGATAACTAATACTTAATCACAAAAAAACAGCCAGTAACAAGACCGCGTTTTTCTTTAATTTACCACTGCTCCTGAGATTAAGAATTCATCAGGTCCATTGTAAGTGCCTTGCTCTTTAATCATTGATGTGTTTATGCGTAAATCAAAGCATAACACCCGTGGCTTTAAGAAGTATATTTGAAGTATAAGCAAAACTTTTCTAAATCTTTTTAATCTATATTGAGGATAGTATCAATAAGGTTTATATTTGAGTTTATACTGGGCCTTTCTAGTTTCGAGATTCTTGCACATATCTTTAAACAAAACAAAGCAAAAAGCAGTCCAAGTATTGCTAAAAAACTGCAGAAAAACATATTCTATATTCCCCATATAAGACAAAATAACACTGGAGATTTTATGGATCAGGAATGAAATCCTGGCCTTGTTGAAATCTGTGGAGATTCAGGGAGTGTTACTACTTTGTATACCAGGGGATCTGGATTATGCCACAGATTTTTGAAGCAGATTTGGTCAAGTTAGTATTAAAACTATTGCTGCTTCTTAAACAAAATGTAAGACTGAGGTTTCTTCATGCTATTGGAATAGATTTTTCCTTGACAGTTGGTCAGGTTGCTCAACTTACCCAAAGTTTTTCTGAAGTTGCTGAGAGGATTGTTGAGCTTTTGGCCTTTACTGGAAGAAGTAGGGAGATAGTCTTAAAGAAGGGCTGACCACTCTTTCAGCTATTTTTATGCAAAAACTACTAGCTGAGAATAAGAACAATAAGGTCTATAAAACCTTCATAATCTGTTTTCATTTTCTTTTTTAAAATGATAATAAAGAGGGTATTTCTAGAGTATTGTAAAGTTATAGTAAATCTTAAAATACAAAAGATTTGAATGATTTGGAAAAAGAGTTCACATATTGCTAAAATAAGTAATAATTCATCAAGCCCCTTATGTATAATATAGAGGACAGATTAGGACAAATAATTTTTTTTCATTTGTTCTTTCCTTCTCAATCCTATAGTTTCAGATTTAAGTTCTTCATAGATATGCTACAAAAACTGCATGCTGAAGAAAGGGAAGGATTAGCAAGCAATGGAGAGCTAAAGCATGCAGTTGCAGATAAAAGCGTCAGCAACATACTAGGTCCCGCAGTTCTAATTTACTGTGGTCTGTGTAGTGGGACAGTGTTGCAGTGTGCCTGCTACAAGGTTAGCACAGAGGCACAGCATTTAATATATCTTGTTCTCCACAAAAGAAAGCGAACCGCATCCTCCAGAGAAGGCTGCCTGCATTGTGCTTCTTGTACTACAAAACGTAATTAGAACATAGCTTGTCTTGGTATAATTGTGTGTAAAAATACAGGCAAAACTTTCTGTTGTACTGAGAAAAAGCCTGAGATTAAAGTTAATAGTAAAACTTATAGTGATTAATGACAACATGTCATTGCTGCAAAGGCATTCATAGCACAAAAGTGTATGCATTTTTTGTTTCTTACAGAGCATAAGTAAAACTGATAGAACAACTTCTTGAAGGCTGTCTGAAGTAATGAGCTGGTTTTACTTGGAACATGGTGCCTGTGATAAGTTTTCATTACTCTTATGTGCTTTTACACTGTCACCATCCTTGCACGTTATCTCACCTCTCTTAGGTATATATCTTGCAGTGGCATACAAACAGCAGTGGTTCCATTGAAATCAAATAGAACACTTCCATTTTCAGTATATGGCATTATAATTTCTCTTCCTGTGTAATCCATCCCTGTTTATAACATCAATCATTCAGGAAAAAAGGGTGGGAACATTCTCTCTGTTCATTGTGTTCTACTGTCATAGTGCTTACAACTGCCTGCTCTCACATAAGAATTTGCTGCTTTTGAAAAAGATGTTATCTTTTGGGGTTTTTTTGCATCAACAAGTTTTTCAACCTACACTATTTCTGACCTTATTGCATAACTAAGTCTGAAAAACAGAGTTTTAAGCCTTTCTTTTCTATGTCTTTCCCAACTGCAGAGAGAAAAAGATCTAGATAATTAATTTTGAAGCCGTGAATAGTACTTGATCTGGCAGGAGTAGTCCACACAGGGACATAATGGATTATGGGACCCTTATGGAGCAGGTAGTCCACAGCTTGATGTTGTAAGTATCACATATTGAAGCTGCACATAGCCTTTAATCCCTGGGGGTGAGTTTGCCACTGAGATTCACCTCCCTCCCTTTGGAGCTCGGCGCTGCTTAGGGCTCAAGAAGGTGATTTGTGTAGCTATTGGGAATTTGGCTGAGGCATTAGGCTTAGTATTGTCAAAAGGAGGTGTTAGAGCTGTGAACTTAAGAGTGCTGCCCAGCTGGCAGCCGCCTTTGATTTTGCCAGTTCAAAGGAGGAGCACAGCATTTTAGTTGAATCACTAAAGGGCACTGCAAAACTCAGATGTTAAGCATGAGGCAGAGAAGCAGCTTCCTTGTTAAATAGGGAAAACCAGCAACTTTCCAGAGAAGCTGCACTGTGCTTTTAAACAAGCCTTTGCTTCTTTCCCTTTTCCTCTGGCTGGGAGAGCCTTAAGTCTCACCACTCAGCTTTATTTTCTGAGCAGAGCACTGAGGTTCCCCTTCTGGTTAAGTCACATCCATTATGCTTCTGCTAGATCCCCTGTAACTCTCTGCGAGGTGCTATACACAAATACATGAGTTTGCATAATTGTGCCTAATTAGAATCTGCCCATAGTCTGGCTCTAAGAGCTGTGTGGTTAATGCCAGTGCAGCTTTGTTCAGCAGAGCTTTCTGCTTATCTCCAGGACAGCAGGACTGCAGACCTCCCACATGCATTGCCTTTTGCCTGTGCCATTGTGTATGGTTAGGGAGAGTTTCTTTTGGGGTAGAGTTCAGATTCATGGGGTGATGGACACTTTGTGATGTGGAAAGTAGAACTCAGTCTATCTCACATGCTGATAATAAAATGGTTCACTGGAAATTTGAGGAAGGGAAAAATTAAAGAGGAACATTTCAGCATGCAAGGCAGCATGAAAAAATAATAGAGTTTGAGGTTAAACAAAAAGTTCAATCCAAAAAATTTTGATATTTATTTGAACTCTGAAATTATTTAAAAATAATAGAATCAGTTTTGAAATGGAGCATACTTCCAGATGAGAAAACAAAAAGTTCCAGCTGAAGATCAATTATTTGAACTCAAGAAAATGTGGAACTCTTTCAATTAATCTGCCTTTTCAACAACACTGACATGGGAGAAAGCAATGCTGCACGAAGCAATGACTTTGTCTGCTTGTGATCGGGAGTTACAAGGATGTTACTCAACTTTCAAAGCCACAAGGCAGCAAATCCCAAAACAGGGCCTAGAATTCCGAGTCACACACCCCAACCCTGCAACTCCAGAACAGGCTGTGGTTGTGACCTTTACTCGACTTAATGTCTGGTACAGTGATAGATATGCACCCAGGACTGGAGGAAGTAGAAGATTTGCTGAACACTTTTGGCAGGGTCAGGTTTAACAGAGGAGTTAATATTTCAGTATAGCACTGGTCAGCAGACTACCCATAGGAGAACTGAAAGAGGCTAAAGGGTGACACAGAAGAGAAGGCAAGCATGGAAATGAAAGTGAGAGAAGAAAAAACCAATTTTGTCAGTGACATTTCTCTATTGCTGTGATGAAAACCTCATTTATATATGGATGGAGACTTTTGTGTGATGACCCATACATGCACAGGACCCAAGCCTTTTTTCAGGGATGGCTACAGGGAAAGTGGGAATGGTGGCAGAGCAAGTCATTGGTTCTCATTTCACCAAGGCTGTGGGGCTCAGCACAGAATAATATTCAGAATGGACACTTTTCTTGATGGGCATGGTGGTGTCAGTAGTCACTGAAGTAGTCAAGAAAACTAAGAACAAAAATTTTCAGCTACAATTAAAACCAAAACAGCCTCAAACATGGCTTTTCAGTGGGCACATTTTCCAAGAAAGCAATCTTTACTAGAATCTGCAGAAGCATGCCAAGCTATTCTTCACTAAATCCTTTCTTACTCATGATCTGGAGCTGTAGGAGGGCCTGAGCAATTACGATGGCCCATACAGTTGTGAGTTGAGTTAACGTTTTTAATCATTTGAGACCAAAGAAAGAAATCTGCTGCTGAGCACAGCAGGTGAAGGCAGACTGAGGTTAGGACTGGTGTTAGAAAAAGTAATTGGCTTGGGATTAGGTTTTAGTTCGGGAAGCCTGGGCAAACTTTAATGCTAGAATGATCTTAACAAGTGCTTAGCTGAGACAACTGACACAGGAGTAGCTGTGACACTGACCTGTAGAAGGTCAATGCCTGGTGTTAATGAGGGTTGTGGGGGGTGGGGGAAAGGGACAGCTGCAACTAGTAGCCAAAGTTTGGGAGTTAAGAACTGAAAACAACCACCACATTTTTGTGCATTAGCCCCAGGAGCATAACAAACTGCTGCGCATCCAGCAGCTTGTTGGCCGTTCACCTTTCCAAACTTGCTTGCACATGAAACCACACCACAGATTTCTTTAGCAGTTTGTGGCCAGAAAGATCTCTGTTGCTTGGGTCCATTATGGGCATCAAGACTGTGCAATATGTCTAAAGTGCAGCTCAGATGTGATGCTTTTTCTTCAATTCAATCCTTCAAAGAAACAAAACTGTTTAACAACTGTCTGCCTTAAATATGAGGACTAAGCAGCACAGAACTTTGGCTTCCTCCCTGCTAAATGGGCTGATGTCTCTAGGCACAGCTGTCATATATGAAGAGCCATAAATCCTGAAACCTGCTTCAGAAGAGTGCCAGCATCCCCAGCACAAAGATTCCAGGACCACACTGTGGTGGGCAAGCAGGGAACTGGCCAGTTCAACTGACCACAGAGGCCACAGCCTGTGCAGGCAGGGAATGGAGTGTGTCAGAAACATTTTTTAACAGTGATTCCATTGAACTGAACGGATTCACATTCAGTACAGAGCTGATCTGGCTATGAAGAAATAAGAAATGTAATTACTTAGAAGCTATGTTGTCTTAGTTTCACGTTAACATATTTCCTGTGTGTTGTCATGGATCTTAAAATGCACTGTCAACATTCAGTGTGTTGGAATGCACAGCTCATGTGCCAAATGCCACTGTGACTTGTGGTGATAGCAAGCTCAAGGAAGGGATGTATCTTCAAAGAAAAGCATAACTTAGCAACTTTACTTCAATTCAGCAACTGTGGAAATACTTCTTTTGCCAGGGAAATCTTTAAGAAGGTAAAAACTCTCTAGGAGCAGTTGGATGCTAAAGCAGATGAATGTCTTCTTTTATCTTGTTTTGAAGTGGTCCTTTCTTGGGACCAGGCTTCTGAAGTGATTCCTGTCTCCAAGAAAGACTGGAATTATTTAGTCAAAGGTAGCTTTACCCATCTGCCAGGCAGCAGGCTTACCCCAAGCAGTAAGTTCTGCTCTCTGAGAGCTGCCACCCCTCTCTCCAGTAAGAGAACTGTCTCCTCTCTCTCTTCCCTGCACATTGGTCCAAACTATCCTTGAACACCTTAACCACTGTAAAAACATTAAGATGTCATTTTTTCTGGGTTCCACATGCACCATGGAGCCTGGCTGTGTGCGTAATGAGAAATGGTAAGGAACTGTCCAGTGAAGGGTAGCACTTATTTGATGATTTTTCATGTCAGAAATCTACCCCAGATAAGTGTTTATTGTGAGACTTTGATCTCAAAGATTTAGCTCTCCCTGCAGAGCAAAAGCAGATGCTTGGTAAGCTGTAGCTGTAGTCCTGACAACCCTTTCAAATGTCTAGACAGTGGAAAGAGATGATTACATAGTCTTTTAAACTCAACTGCAACAATTCAACACGCTTACCATGTTTACTTCAGGATGAACTTATTTACACTGCTTTGTTTCATGGAACTGCAAGTATCAAACACTTGCAAAAAGATGCAGGATGATAAGGTGGTCGGGATAAAAATGTGCTTTCATTAACAGTAATAAATCTGACAGATGTACTAGGTCACATATGGTCCTTATGTATACCTTAGCAGGACCTAGAGATTAAGGAGTTTGATAAGATGCATTTGCAGCTAATACTTACCATTTAAGAGTCTTGAAAATGTTAACACTTAGAGAAAGCCTATTTAATTAATGTTCATTGAAGAACACATTAAATCCCAGACACAAGGCTGGGAAATGTCCAACATTGCTGATTTAATTAATGCTATGGCTTTAGATGCTATTTTCATTAAAAAAAAACCAAACAGCTTAGGTCTACAACCTTCATATACACATACACATGTCTTCTATATGTAGGGGGAACAGAACAGGGGAAGAGAAAACTGAGTTATCATAGTCATAATGGATGAAGAGCTATCTTAGACAAGATAGACTAGGCAATAGACTAATGAGAAGAGATCTGAAAAGAGGAGGGAAGGAGATTTCCCCGTAGTCAGCATCCTCAAAATAGATACCTATTCAGCAGTTTCTCCAAGCAAAGCCAGCCATGGAAACTGGAGATGTTAATGTGAAAAGTCTGCCTCTCATCAGCCACATCACTGAAGCAGGTATGGAAAAAATTTCTGCTAATGTGATTCAGGATTGTATTAGGTGCTTTCCAGTTTTGTAATTAAGAAACTAAAACTTTTCCTTTTGGTAGAGTAAAAATTGTAAGTTTTTTTAATCTGTTATGGAGTTTAAAATTAGCTCAGATGCTTCTGATTAATCAGAAGTGCTTTTCCCTCTGGGAAGCCTAACGAGATGGTATTGCCAACACAGAATCACAGAACAAACTCTTTGCATGCTAGAGAACTCAGAAAAGTTTGTGAATCTCAGAAAATTTATCCCGTTCAATACAAATTTCTTTAACAAAGGTCTAAGTAAATGTAAACTGTAAATATATTAAACCTTTGTCAATAGCAAGCTGTTGATATCTTCAGAAAAACCCATACCATGGTATGCTTCTTTATTCATATACTCAATTAGCCAGGTCAGAATACCTGCTCATATGGAAAGATGCAGTTATTGTTGTCGAACTGTGATCTTAAGCTTGATTCAGGAATTTTTTGTGACTACTTTGTCAACTTCTCTTTCTCCTAACATTCATTTTGTACAGTCTTATTTCATGTGATCTGAGAAATCAGTTTCCCAGTAATGTTTGTAAGATGCCATTAAGTGAAATGTCATCAAATCAACAGGAGTTCTTATTTTTGAGGATGATTTTCTGGATGTATTTTAATGCTTGGTTAGAATTTCAGTTTGCAGCATCTTTTTCATTCACATATTAATGAAGAAGTAAGTCTGCAAAGATATTTCCAGTATGGCCATGTCACCAGTTCAGACTGGATTTCAAAAATAAGTAGGTAGTAGAAACATACAAGTTAGATCTATCTATCTACTCAGTAAGTGTAAGAGATTCCAGCTTCACCGTGAAGTCTGATCTGAGTTTCCCAGCAGCAGCTGGGAAAGTTGCTCTGCTAACATCTATAATATATTTTTAATATTTCTAGTGAAAAATGAATCCTATATACAGAGGACATACTGTGTATATGAAGATTGTAGAACAAAGTTTCTTAAAAATGAAAGCAGCATCTAAAGCTGGCAATGTTTGAATCCTAGCAAACTAAAGGAAAAAATATGATAAATTTTAAATTTGGAGGCACTTAGTGTACTTTTAAGGACAGATGACCCATGCCAATATTAACTGAATTGTGTTTAACTCATGAAGTCATAACTCAGTTTCTCCTCAAAATATACTGCAACAAGTAGCTCTTTAGCAACATCAATTAAGCAGATAATGCAAAAGAAACAATTCCCTTATTATTCCTTTCAGTAAAAAAGTAAGAAGTCTATAAAACTAATACCTTTGCACACAGTCTCAGGATTTTATTGTAATCTTATTAGGTATTTTTGCAGCTATAAATTTCCCCATGTAATGGAATGTATCTCAAAGATGCAGGTCAATCAGTCAATCAAAAGTCAAAATATGTTCTGAAAAATAAACTTCTTTTTTTATAATCCATCATCCATTTCTTTCTGCCTTTTTTCCCCCCAATGCATTTCTCTTGTTTCTTTTCTTTTTGTTCATGAAGAATGGTGCTTTAAGCAAGAAAATTATGAATTGTAGGCTGTGTAAATAAGTTTATGTCAAATATACTTCAGAGATTCACACTCCCTTTGTTATTCAAGTAAATTGTTTTTAGAGGTTTGACGGTAGTTGTTTTGTCCAAATGTTTTTCAAAGTGTAGTGTTTTAATCCCAGTTGGCGGTATATGGGTGGGCTCATTAGCCTGATTTATCAAGGTTCTCAAGCAGATGACACTTCATCGTAGGAGAGGAAACAGAGTCAGAAGGTATAGAATGAACTTGTTATTCAGAGGAACTGAGCTCAGTTCCTGCCTTATCATTGGCTTTTCCCAAGTCACTAGGAAAGCAGATTGCTCCTTCCTAATTCAAGAAAATAGCCTGTCCTTACCTTACCAAGCTGTTGTGAGTGCCAGGCAGTGGCAGCTGTGAGGTCTGATACAAGGTCAGGACAGCCCTGCAATAGATGGTGCTATTCACACACTTCAGAGTCGGGGCTGTCCTGTGGTCTCTCATCTACAAGGCATGTGCTGAGAAACTCTTGACTTAATTTGTTTTTCTTCTATGATATTCTCACAAAAAACAAGGTTATTAAAACATTTCCCCCCACCTTCCTCAAGTAGTATTCAGCTTCCTTGCTTTAGGGTTTTTATTTGTTACCTACTATTATCTCTCCCTATAGCAGTTTTCCTCTACTAAATCAGCTCATTATTCATCTGTTTCCACACATTGCCCTCTCTCCCTAAAGCAAGTAGAATCTCATTCATTCCATTCAAGTATGGAAAATATTTTCAAAATGCTAGTCCTAAATGCTACGTGTCGGAATCAGCTTAACAATTTGTATCAAATCCTTTGTTCAGAAGACAAAAGAACCAGCAAAGAGGATAATGGATTACCCACTGTCATGTCTCATCTGGAAGTTATCTAAAGGCTGCTTTGATAAGTAGAGTGAGAATCGTTGGTGTGACTAATGTTGCATCATTATATTGCTATAATCTGTGAAACGCGGAGATACCAGGATCATAAGAAATACTGCTACAGAGCATCCAAACTGGTTAACAACAGTGAAGGAAACACTGGCATCTTATCCATTACATATATTGCTTTGATGTAAAAACAATGATTTTTCTAGCTGGAGTGGGGTATTAGAAGTCTTTGTTCAAAACATCTTCTTGTTGATGAGGAGTTAGATGTTTTTAGTATGACATGAGAGATTAATTAGATGAATATAGACATACTCAAACAGAAAGCTTATTACTTGGTTGTCTTGCAGACACTGTAATAATATGTACCTCTTTCAAAGAATGTAGATACCAGCATTTAATGGGAGATATTCAGGGTAATGTGCTGACCTCAGCTCTGCTGATGCCTGGCTGTAAAGGTGCAACTCCCCTGGTCAACCATTTCCTGGACAGTTAAAACACCAATTGACTCACAGTACTTTAAGTAGCCCATAAAAACCTCCCCATTAAAACAAACAAACAAAAAAAACCCAGTCAAAAAATCAATCAGGTAGATTTTCAAAGACTTTGCTAAAGCTTAAAAGGGATTTTGCTACCGTCTTTGTCTTCCTTCTCCTGGTTAAAGAAGCTGTGATATACAATAGCAGGTGCTTAACTCAGTTGGCCCAAATGATAGAATAACATTTGTTAATATGCTCTATTATCTCTAAGAACTTTGTTTCTTTCTTTCCCTGTTGTACATTGTGGTCTCTGTAGTATCCACTCTGTCACAACCCTCTCAAAATCTCTTTAGTACAAAGTGGAGAACCCAGATATTCATAAAAATTTCTTAATGGATTTTGTGTTCTTGCATTTAGCAAATTACTATTGCCCTATAATTAATCATTGTTCCTTGTTTCTTCCATTGGAAGAAAAGAGCAAGAAAAGTAAGTTTATACATAAATAGTCCAGAAAATAGATTGTAGCAATAATCTCCAGGAAGTATTCATGGGCAAGAGGGTCAACAGAAGTTAAGCAGTGACCCTGAAGTAATAGCACATTATAGTTTTCAGCTCCAATATACTGAGTGCAAAGGAACCAATTGATTTTTTTAAAGCTTTGAAAATTAAACCAACCACAGTAAAAGTGGTTTATTATACATCAGCCAAAAAAATATAAACCCTGCCATAAAAGCTAGTCAAGTAAAACCAAACATCACCACAGAAAAAGAAGGCAAGATTCTCCTCTTATTTCAGGTGATTCCTCCCTAGGGCTGTGATCCCCTAATTGCTTTACTGCTGCCACTGGTGGCAGGGTTTGGGCTAGCTCTGGGGACCAGTGCAGTGTGACACTACAGAACTAGCTTTCCCTAGGAAAAGGAGGAGTTGAACAAAGAGTTCTGAGATTAAATAGAAGAAACTAATTGAACAACTTATTCTGAAAATTAATAAAATTTAAAGCCCCATTTCAATCTAACCACTCATGTTAAAATCTCAGGGTAGAGTACCAAAAGCCAACATCTATGCCTAAGGCATGTCCCAGAGTGTCTGCATAGCAACTCTCCCTGCTACACACAGCATATCACCCGTCTCTAAGTAACTTAAAGCCAGGCATGGATTCATCCTGCTTTATCAATCCCTTTATCTCAGAGCCACTATTTCCCCTTTGGCAGGGAAATCCAGACACCAGCCTCTCTTGCGGCTGCAAGCTGTGTTAGCCTGCCAATGCCTCCTGTCCTGGGCTCTGGAGGCAGCTGAGATATCACCATCCATCACCTTTGCACAAGCTGATTTTTGGTCTTTTATAGCATCTGCCCCTCTTTAATTGCTTGGTAGAGGAAAAAGCAGAAGTGGACAGGGGTGTTATTAACGTGTTCACTGCTGCACCATGAAGTGTACACAGTCTTTGGTAGTTCCAGCTGGTGTGACTGCGGGAAGAAGTTTCTAATTGTCAGATAAAAGCTGGCAGAAGAGTTTTATCAGCTTAAAGATTAACCTGTGCCCAAAATTGTTAAGTTAACAGGAGCAGAGAGTTTAAAGTGGTTCATCTATGTTGGTACTGGTCTCAGTAGTCATTTCTTGAAATCAAATCTTCCTACATTTGCAGCTCGCAAAGAACTGTGTTTGGAGACAATGGTGTGGTAAAAATATCTGTTAAGAAAAGTATCTGAAGTATCTTATTTTTTTTTACCAATACTCAGAAATATCAATGCTAAAAGATCTCATTCTACTTTTTGATTGATTGCAGTGGTTATGAAAAACCAAACAATTTCCTCAGATCTCGGCTCTGCATTGATCATGTATTAAAGAAGCTGTCGGGAAAGTAATTACATTTTAAAATGTATAAAGCATTTGCAAATTTGTGTTTATCTGTGTTGGTTCTTATGCATCTGTATTCCAAGTTTAGAAATAGGACAAGAAGAAAATACATTTCAATTAACAATCCCTCTTTGTTCTGGGTACAAAGTATAACATTTGGGGGAAACAATACAGTAGAAAATCTGTGCTGAATATTGTTCCTTATATAATAACATGTAACTATATTCCAATTTCCTCCTTCCCCTTTATAAAATAATGTGCAGCACAAGAATAAAAAAAGTCTGAATACTCAGGACTGAAGATAAATAAAGTCAAATTTTAGATACTGTAATAAAATCATCTATTAGAAATACTACTGGAACAGTATCTTAAATTGAATTTTTAATATAGACATATCTAGATGCCACAAATAGTTTTGTCTTCTGTAAGGTTAGACAGATCTTAAATCTCTGCAGACACTATTTGTGTCAATAAACACTCTAGAATCTGGTGGATTTTCTACAAGAGGTTTAATTAACCCTGCATTGTAAGGCACTCTGCACATCCAGTCTCTGATAATGCGAAAGGCATAGACAAGTATACATTGCATTGTCTGGGTTCTTATTTCCAGATGGCAACATCTTTTCAGAGGCTACTTAGTATTTATTCCAGCAACATTTGCACCTTTAAGTTTCAAAGCTTTGGGAGGAAAAGTGAATTCTTTGTCATTTATTTCTACTACCGTAACTCTTTGTTCAGTTGTACCTACTGATGATGTTAACTGAGGACATCAGTTTGATTAACCATGAGAACCCAGGGGAAATGGTCTCTTACTTGTTTGTGGTCTTCAGCAGGCACTAGACTCAAAGGAGCCAGAGCAAAGCACTGTGTTCACTATTTCACCCTGTGGCATGTTTGGTCCCCAGCACATGGTCAGTTCCATCAGGACCTGCCACCACCTGAAAATGGGAGGCAAAGCTTGTCAATCACAAGCCTGGAAGCAGTGGGCTTGAGCAAATCCCTGTGGTGCAGACTCACAAGCAGTGTCCCAGTGGAGCAGGATATGCAGTGAGTGAGGCACTACTCTGGGGAGCTGTGGGGCAAGCCACCAACCAAGTCTCTCTATAAAGTAAACAAAGTAAGCCAGTTCCAGAGGAAGATGCTTTCCACCAGACAGCACACTCAAGAGAAGCAAGCAAGTCTTGTGGTGAGAAGTCGTGCAGGGAAAGGAATATCTGCCTTCCCAGAGCCTTCTAGCTCTTAGCCACCTTAGCAAACCCATCTCTTGCCTCTAATTGTCTGGTAGTGACCCTCACATTTACTGTAAAAATGTGTGTTTTCAAGAGAATTTGTGGAGAATGAATATAGCTTGCCCTTGCCTATGTACTTTTCTGGAAAATATGTAGATATGGGTTCGACGGCTGTTTTGTTTTACCTCTCACCAGAAGAATAACATAGTCTAGGAATCCACATCTCGCCATTCTGAGACAAGTGACTGAAGCAGCAGGTAATTTTCCTGCCCATATTTGTGAACATACATGTTGGCAATTTTTGGTCCTTCAAAGAGGGGAAGTTCACCATGAGCTGGTCACCAGATTGGTGCAGGGAGACTGAAGTTTTCACAGGTCTCAGGCAGGATATTTGGCTTTAAGCACTTGGATAAAGTGGTCTGAATTATTGTGTTGCACTGCATAAATCTAAATCCTTACAGCTAGAGAAGGGGGGGAGATCCAGACTTGTACTCTGCCTCAGTTTCCACATTTGAACTGAACCTCAACTACTGACTGCCCACCCAATAGTTTCAGGATGGATCAACCATCTAATAAGGATATCCTAATGTTAGGGGCCACGTAAGTTCTTTAAATCATTATGACAAATTTAAAAATTGAGGTAGAATATTTAATTTTTTTCACCAACCTCCCCAACAGATTGCAGGTATCACAGTCTGTTACCCAGGTAGAATATCTGTATGGATACCTGTTGGTTCCAGGAATTATTTATTTTTATTTCCACCTATAAAACTAAAAAAAGACTTAGCACAAATGTAGTATTGTTTTCAAACCTGAAGAAGATTTTGTTTCTTTTGTAGCTGGGTGTTTCTCTTTTTTGCTAGTATCATGTTTTGTTTTAGTGAGGAGTAAAGTGGAAAATCATGGATCATGCTGGGGCTGTACCTACTCTCATTTCCCTTGCTCTGTTTTTTCTCTGTGCTGGTCTTGCTGTGAGCAGTAGCCCCATGTAAGCACCCTGCCTCTTCCTTGATGGGTGCAGCTCTGGGGCTATGTTAAGGGAAGAGATTTGTGTGGGGTTAGAGGTGGTTATGGTGAAGGAGAAGAGGCAAAGGAAGGAAGGGGGATTTGAGACCAGTGACTGGGCAAGAGGAGACCTTTAGAGAAGCTGGAGAGCAGCATTTGTGTTGTTCCACCAGACATGCAAGGACACAACAACTCAGGCAGTCCGTTCTTATGCAAGGTACATGGGGGGCGCACCGTGTGGTGGGGGCTGCTGGTCAAAATGAAGAGGTTTAGGAGTATGAGCTGGATGAAGGTGAGGGTCACTGCTGTGACAAAGGAAATAAACTATTCAGTCATTCAACAATTAAGAACAGCTGTGTTACCTGCTCAGACCTTCAGTGCTTAGGGCAGTTAAGAAGTAAATCATAGCAATGAAATTTAAGGAGTATTCCAGTAAAGCTCAAGCAAATACCTTCAGCAGATGCTTAAAAACATCGCTGAATTTTCCTGTTGAACAGAACTAGTCTGAAATGTGTCATTTACTGTAGTTCCATTTCTAGCTTCCTATGTAAATCCTGTGCTTCTCACCATTTCATGGCAGTTAAATAGAAGCTGATAGGCACTCCAGCTTTTATGGGATTTAGTAAGACCAGCTAATATCTATTACTGCTAATTTCATATAAGAACAGAATTTTGTGTTTCTGACAGTGCATGGTAATATTTTAGTAGTCTTATTGTATAACATCTTTTGATACAAAATTAATCCCACCTAAGAGCATCTATGATCGTTCAGATTCTTTAATCACCAATTAGTACATGATGTATTTTCTGATTATTTATGGTGTCACTAATCACACAAAAAAACCCTAAACAACTGTGGCTAAAGCTTGTTTTGCATGGTTTGTATAATCTTGATTTTGATGGCACTGTGCAGGAATGACTGACATGACTAAAATGAATCAAAAGCTATATATTTTGCTTTAATGGGATCAGAGTGCCTGCTAAGGCATTTCATTGGTCTCCTTGTGTTAGCTTTAGAACCAGTATACCTGCTCTTCTTTGGTCAATCACAATCATGTTGAACAAACGTACACTAGAAATTGAATGTGTAATTCAATGATGCACATAACTTCAAGGTCTACTTTTACTGATTTTTAAGGATTGCTATTAATGTTTAACAGTAACAATGCACAACTTTACTTTCCATTGAAAAATAATGTAAAAAAATTATATCATTAAAAAAAGATAAACAGAAAATTGCTTTACAGAACTATTAGTCAAACTGATTTTTTTATTAGGCTACTCTTAGAATTCAGTTTAACACACACCTTAAAATACAATATAAAATACATATTTTATAAAACACTTATATATAATGTGTAAAATATATAAACAAGAATGGAAGATTGTAATATTTTATGCATGTATGAAAATAAATTTTATTTACAACTTAGATTGCGAAGATATTGTTAAAGGAATTAATTTCCCAGAGATGGAATTTATCCTAAAAATACCAGTGCCTGAATTTTTCTTCTATACAAGATTTCTTTAGCAGTAGTGGTGGCTTTCTAATTATTTTTAAACTTATTCATGATTGTTAAGGTCAGGAGTTCCCAATGTGCAACACACTGTCCTTCAACTTGGCTCAGATCAAATATTTTGGGCATTTCCTTTGGGCAGTTTGCCATTGTTCTATTGGATTGGAAGTTACAGCAATTTGACTGGTATGTCTTTTAATCTTTTTTTTTTTTTTTTTGCCCTTAGCTATTGAAAGCAAGTATTGTTGTATCTGTACTGCAGCTGAAGCAATTTTGCAACTGAGAACTTGCATGTTTGCTTTCTGCTTACACAATAATCTATTTTGATCCAGAGTTCTGTTGACTGCTGCATAAAGCAGCAAGTGCTATCACCCAAAAAAAGCACAGCTTCAAGAGAATAGTAATACTTCACTGTTATCCTGAAAAGGCTGTCTGTGTGATTTATATTGCTGGCAGTGTATTAAATGTGTCATGTGGGTGTCAGAGAAGTACAAAATATCTTCTGTTATACAAGCTCCTCCTGTAAGTCTGTTCTTGGGTCCTCCTTAGCATATTTACTTTTTTAGCATAATATAAATGGAAACACGGCATGAAGTACTTTTGCAGAGCACTTTAAATCTGTAGTTAATAATTTCCTAATATAAAGTAGTCATAGCAATATGCACTCACTATTCACATATTTTTAAGAACAGAATGTGTCATGAAATTTGAAGCTTTATAAAGAAAAATGGTTGAATGGAAAAGAATCTCTCCTTAGTGTGCTATTCCTTTTCTTTCCTCATTTCTTGAGGAATTTTAATTCACTACTTAAAGCACTCATTAACCAAATTTTTACATTGTATGGTATTGTCAGTCTCTGGAACACTGTTTGTCCTTTGGGCATAGTTTCAAACAGATTAGGCCATTTTAATAGATTGAAGCCAAAACCAGAACCATCTGTCCCCATTCCTGTGTCTGCAAACCACATTTCTCCCAAAAGTAAGCAAGCAACCAATTAATCTTTTATTTTACTGCCTGCATTTCTCCACCAAGTCACCTGAGCCTTTCTAATGGCAACCCCTTTTGAGATGTAGTCCCAAAAAAGAGTAAATTGGGGTGTTTCGATGAGTAAACCACAAAATAAAGAGATACAAGTAATTTTCCTTCATGTGAACTATGAACATTTTTCAGGAAAGAAGAATCTGCTAACAAGAATACCATTTCAGATAGGGTACAACGTTTTTTTCTATATTAAAATTTACAGGGGATTTGAGTGTACTCAGAAAAAAACCAAAAAACAAATAACCAAACAAAACTCCACATATTTTGTCATTCTGAAGAAGATACCACTTTCCATACCACAATAAGCCATATTGATAGACTATTAACATGTTTGTGGAAATTATTAAGAATTGGAAATATTTCATTCTGTTAGGTTCCTGTAATTGGAGAAACAGAAGTTCTACAGTCAATAATTCTGGTATCTGCGCACCAAGTATGCATCCAGCTTCCAAAACGTTTTTTCCCTCCATTCTACTGATTCCCACTTAGACTCATAGACCACAGAGGATATTTGGAGTTGAAAGGGACCCACAGGGTTCACTAAGTCCAACTCCTAAGTGGACAGCCCACACTGCTGGTGGTACCAAAGACTCAAAGTCTTCAAACTTCATTGAAATGACTGAGTTGGTTTTGCATGGCCTGGTTTTCAGTAAAGCGGGGGGCAGGGAGGTGGCTTCTGTGAGAAGTTGCTGGAAGCTTCCACCATGTCCAGCAGAGCCAAGTCCTGATGGCTCTGAGGATGGACATGGTGCTGGCCAGTGCTGAGTCAATTAGAGAGGCTGGTAACACCTCTGTGATGACAGATTTAAGAAAATCAAAACAAAGGATGCACAGTTTTTTCCTAGCCAAAGAAGAGGAGGAAGTGAGAACATGTGAGGGAAACAACACGGAGACACCAAGGTCAGTGCAGAAGGAGGGGAAGGATGCACTCCAGATACTGGAGACAAGATTCCCCTGCTGCCCATGGTGAGACCATGATGAAGCAGCTGTCCCCTCAGTCCACAAGGATCCATGGGGGATGCAGAGATCGACCCGCAGCCCACAGGAATCCACAGGGATGCAGAGATCCACCCACAGCCCATGGGAATCTATGGGGATGCAGAGATCCACCATCAGCCTGTGGGGAGGTGCCCACTCCAGAGCAGGAGGCTGTGATCCAGTGGGAGACCCATGTAGAGAGGAACCCTGCTTCCAGGCTGGAGCAGCCTGTCCTTGTTGGACTGCATCCCATGGAAGAGTGACCCACACCACAGCAGTTTTGGCAAGACTGCTGCTCGTGAGATTGGACCCATGCTAGAGAAGTTCACGGAGAACTGTCTCCCATGGGAGGGACTCCATGGTCTCACAGAGGAAGGACTCCTCTCCCAGAGTAGCAGAAGAAAATCTTGTTGATGAACTGTCCAAACCATCACCCTCTTGTCTCCCTGCCCTGTCAGTGGGAATGAGGGAGGGGCTAGGGGAAGAAAAGGTGTTTTAAGAGATTATTTTACTTCTTAATATCCTCCTCTGATTTTGTTAGTAAATTCACTTTGTATCTTTAAGATGAGCCTATTTTGCCCTTGCACCTCCTGGTCCTTATCTCAAGTCATGAACCCTTAATTAGATTTTCTCTCACCTCTGCCCAGCTGTGGCAGGGGAGGGTGAGCAAGTGGCTTTTGTGGGTGCCTGGTGTTTGGCTAGTGTTCAAATCAAGACAATTACACTGAAGCCTAAAATCTTCTCTGACTGGAATTAAAAGTTATGTCTAATCCTGTCATCTAAGCATGGCTGTTTTACTGGCAAGTGGGGCAGTCTCTGTACTCGTGCAAAATTCTAGGGTAATCAGTTGATAATCAAACTGATGGATGGGCTCCAGAACCACGCCACATAAATCAGAAAAATAAGTATATCACTCTTATTGCAAATCCATACTGAAACAACAAAAATTCAACACCAAACTTGCCTATCTTACTGTTATCTTACTGTATATGGTTACTTAGTTGTGTATCAAATGGAAGAGCATTAACTGTCTGCAATGAACTCTTCACCATGTGCCTTGTGTCCCTTCCTGGGGCAGGACACAGCACTTAGCACAGCAGATAGTGTAGGATGATGGAGGAAAACAGCAATGCTTCAAATGTCTGTGATGGATGGTATGATTTAGTTACAGATCCTTCACCGCAGTTTGAAACTATCTGAAAACTATTTGATCTAATCATGCAAGTCTGTTCCATGAGAAATGACAATGAAAAAAAGATAAAGCAAATTACCAAAAATGCTGAAATTAAGATGCCCAAAGTTAAGACTTTCAACCCATATTTTGGCTATTAAATTAGAGTTTCTGAGTGTGTCTGGAATTTCTTGAGGTCCCGGCCTCAATAAGATTTATAGGCAATTGAAACTCTTGAAAATCTGGTAATGTTATTCATGATAATCAGTATAGTAGTACCTGAGGACCAAGGAAGCCTTGAAGAATTTGCAATGCAGTATATAAGCTAGTGACAGTATAGAAGGTAAGTGTAATTTAACCAGCATGATTGAAACTAGTTTCCTATTTGATCAAAACTGCACTTCCCTCTCATGCAGAAAAGAGAATATGTGAAGGATTGAATGACCAATGAGAGAATATAAGAAAGAGGATAAAAAAAGCATATATGAAGATTGAAAAGCTGAAAAAGATGGAAAGATTGAAAGCTGAAATAAAGAGCCCATTGGCACAAAAAAAGCACAGACCATTCCCTGAAGATGCAGGGGTCAGAGATATACATGCTTTGCTTGCCTTTTCTAGTGGCAGCTACTCTATGTGTTTGCATATGGATGTATGATTAAATTGTGTCAGGTTAAAGTATATAATGCAATCTTAACTTATTTTTAAATAACAAATAGGTGCAACTTGATTAATCAGTTCCATGATAAAATAAATCAAAGTTATCCATGCAACCTCCTCAGTGAGAGATTTTATATTTTCTCTTGTAGGACTCTAAACAATCATATTTGCAGAGTGCTCAGCACTTGAAAGACATGGACTTGCTGGAGAGGGTGAAGAGGAGGCCATAAAAATGATCTGAGTGAGGTAATACCTCTCCTATGAGACAAGCTGAAAGAGTTGGGGTTGTTCAACCTAGAGAAGAGGAGGGTCTGTAGAGACGTTTTTGAGCTGTTCAGTATGTAAAGAGGCTTATAAGAAAGATGGGGACAAACCTTTTAGTGACACCTTTTAATGTAGCAATAGGACAAGGGATAATAATTTTAAACTAAAGGAGGATATAGTTTGGACATAAATATGAAATTTTTTTAACATTAAGATGGTAAAACACTGGCACAGGTTGTCCAGAGGGATGGGCAATACCCCAACCCTGGAAACATTCAAGGCCAGGTTGGATGGAGCTCTGAACAATGTGATTTAGTTGTCCCTGCTCCTTACAGCAGGGCTGGAATAGATGACCTTTAAAGGCCCCTATCAAACCAAATCATTCTATGATTCTGTGATTTTATCTCTTTCGTTTCAGATAAAAAACTACACAACAACCTAAGATCTGTGTATGGTATGTCCTGGGCATGCACTTACATTTAGCTTTCATTTTCAGAGACCTTTTCAGGAGAGTATGAGGTAGTTTAGTTGCTATCTATGGGAGCATGACAAGCTAAATATAAGGAGTGAGCCCACACTCCTTATAGGCAACATTTTGTGAAATTATTTCCTCTTGGTGATTTTTTTTTTCAGGAATTCCCATTGGTATTGACCAAAAGTTTCAGTCAATATGTTTTGGTTTTTGTTGGGCTTTTTAGGTGAATGCCTGAAGAATTTTCTTAGGATTATTTGCAGTGAACTTAGAGAATGAGTTTATTAGCTCACACTTTGATTTGTATCTGTAAGTAGGAAATGAGTCATTATCAGAATAGATATACGAAAATACTTCTATTCCTGTATACTGAATATGTTGAATATTTACTGATGTTTACTGTTCTCTCCCTTGCTTCTCATCATTCTACCCCGTACAGTACTGAAGGCAGTTTTGTTGAACTGGATAGGATTTTTCTTGTATCTTCTTCTTAGTAGAAAAGTTGAACATAGTCCTACAAACAGGAAAATGAATGAGACAGAACCCAAATGTTCTTTTTGATGACTCCTTTCAAATCTTTTGACTATGAGAAACCAATCTTCAAGAGAAAGTTCACATAGCTAGTAAATTAGGCAGATTTTAGAGCAATTTAAAGTAGCATCTGTTGGGTTTCTAAACTGCAGAAACAACACTTCTTAGAATTGCCTTGACTGGTTAACATACGCAAAGGAAGTTCCCAGAAATTTCAGCCTGAGCATCCTTTGGCCACTGCATTTTCTCAAGGGTGTCCATAGAAACCTCCTGTGGGCTAAGACAGCTGAACAGGAACTGCAAAGTAAGTTAATCCTTATCTTTTGTATATTCCAAATTGGTATAGGAATATATCTATATTTAGGAGTATACTCCTATGAGTATATTATTTTATCCTTTTGATTGGCTTAGTGTCTGTAGGAGTTTTGCATATAAGCTCAAGGCAGCACATAACCCTGAGAGTCCTACTTACCTCTTCACTTTGTTACGTGAATAATCACATTGTTACAATGAGTACAGACCCTTTTTACAGAAAGATGCAAATCATTATTAATTCCATGACAACCCTTCACATGAATCACATTGAATACTTTAACTACTAAAATAGCTGTAATACACAGTTGCACTGGAGACCAATTATAATATAGTGCTTATTTATTAAGGTCCGCTTCTGGCCAACATGTCCATGAGTATACCAAATAGATTACTAATGCTAATGCTCTAGACATAGCATGTTTCTGATGTAGCTGTTAGCATGTTTCTGATGTAGCTGTATGTTGGGACTCAATTGTATTCTAAGCTTTGGAAATCAAAACCATAATAGCATCAAATCTCTACAAATTCACATACCCTATGTATTGCAAAATACTTGTCACAGAGTGATACTGTTTTATGACCTGAATATAAGTGGTTGGGAAAAAGAAAACTTACAGTAGTTTCACGAATATAAGCCGCACCTTTTTCATTGAAGAATCCAGCCTACCCCAGTGGTGCGGCTTATATTCAGGTGCGGCTTATCTATGGACAAATCCCAGCGAAA
>VRYO01002734.1:19383089-19436357 GCA_009812075.1 Sialia sialis
ATTACTTAGGCTTAACATCCAAAACTTTCAAAATACATAGAAAAAAATTAAGCAGTAGATTATCAGGGGTTTTTTCTTCTCCACAGCTCTATGCTAATCATTGTGCTAGAGTGTGAACTGACTTTTTCCTCCTGTTATGAGCAACCAAAGTCTTTGTTCTGAGAATGATCACATAATTACACAGAAGATTAAAGAATTCCCATGAATAATTTGTGCTCATTTCTCCCTGTTAAACCCATTTAACCCAGTTGAGCATGCCTTGCTGACTTGCTTCAGAGATTCACATTTTCAATAGAAAAGTAGAATATTCACCCTCCCCTGCAGCTGACAACTTTTTCTGGCTTATCTTGTTGCCTAAACATTTCCCTGAACTTGACCAGCTCTTTTCCAAAGCATAATCATTTGGCATTGTTCATAAATAAATTATAAAAGTAAAAATTAACTCCTTTTATGATGACATGGTAAAAGAAAAGGTAAATCTTTAAAAATTCATTGAGCTATCAGAATAGAAAATTCTTTCTGGTAGTTGAAATAAATATTGGGAGATGTATTTTAGCTTGTGGTTCATGGAGGGCCAGGGAGCTGAAAGAAATTCATTGTCACTATTTTACCTCCACACCCAATTTTCACCACCTGAACACTAAGCCAAGTTTAATATTCCTGTATCTAGGCTGAATGCTATATTGCTTTTTGGCTATATTAAGATGAAGGCAAAAAATGTGGTTTTATAATAAAACAGTAAATATGCTGTAAATTCCTGGTGTGTTTAAGGTTATGTTCTGAGCTATTCCTCTGCCTTCCTTTGAGATGCACCTTGTGTATTGTAATAAAAATAAAATACAAACTCACCAAGACTAATATGCTCTACAGTTTATCACATCTTAGTAGCCATGTACAAATATCCTGTGGAAAAGTGCACCGCTTCTTTTTAAGAGCATGAAATATATCTCTAAGAATGATAAGAGCTGCAGATGACAAATTAAAATCCAGATATGAATATTAATTTGCCTGACATTTGTGAAGGCCTGTGGATGGCTGCTGCAGGAACATGCACATTATGGCCACCCTTCTGGTCAGCTGCATCCATGCTTTCAAATTAAAAGGGGCTACAATATAAGATCTCAGCTGATGAAGTGGTAACGCTGTAGGAACAGTTTAGAATGATGTTACAGTGCATGTTCTTAGTATTGTGTTTCCTTCCTTTGCTGCACTTTGTACTTCATCCTTACATAGGTGGAGAACAATTTCCTGTTCACAGGCCTTAGTAACTGACATGGAGAATAAATTTCTGTCTTTAAGTTCCCAGCAGAGGAGGAATGCTGTTCCATGTCAGGTGCCAGAGTTCTCACATGTAATCTACATGAAGCAATACAGCCCACAGTAGATTATTCTGCTTAGATGCTTAGGAACTTCCATTTTTGTTCTCATATGAATTCTTCCCACCCCTTCTCCCTCTCTTCCCACACACAAACTGAAAATGAAAAACAGAAGATGTCAGGTTTTGACAGATGCTTTACTGCAAGTTATATGTATTTATTAAGCTCTTTTTTGTCTAATTTATACAAACTCTGGAAAATGATTGTGTATTAGATAGCATTCCTGGCACACTTATAAGGAAGACTATCCAGTGAAAATCTCCCTATTGCATACATACATTAATGAAATTTGCATTTATTAAAACAGTATGAATGGAATTTATATTTTTAAATTTGGACATCTCCCTTGCAGACATAATGTCTAGACTGTCCTTAGAGGAAACAGAAATAATTAGTAACTGCTAGAATTCAATGTACTGCATTCTAGGATAGGCATCTACCTGAGATCAAGATTCATTTAACCCCTGCCAACTTGATGGCTACAAAAAGGGGACATTTTTGTAGCTTCAATATTTGTATATGGCAAGATGCAGTGGATCAGATCAAAGCTCTAAGCAGTCCAAGAGCCTATCTCCAACTGTGTGAGATGCAGAAACAGGTAATGAAAAAGTCAAAAGCTGTGCCTGAGGCCTCAGCCACAGCTGAGCAAATAATGAAGGAACCATAAGTGGGAGCTGAGAACACCTTTGGCTTCAGAATGATCTCAAAAGATATATGCAAGGCACAGGCTGGAGACAGCTTAATGAGGGTAATGATGTCAAGGAAGAACTGGGAGGTGCCACCAGCACCGTGGAAATGTACTACAAGAACATTTAGGTCAAAAAGGGCTTCTAAAGGCTACCTAACCCTAGATCAAAACCATAATACCTTCAAAATTAGATCATGTGATTGATCAGTTTTATTATTGCATAGTCATCAGGCTGCTGCAGGTGGTACAGGGCAAGGATGAGAGAAAGTCACCACCAGCAAACACTTGGTCTACATCCATGGGCATATCCACTGCAATGACCAGCAGATGCAGGAAAACATGCATGGAGGCATGTGGCAACTGTGCAAAACACAGGTACAGCTGCACCAGTGCCACCACCAAACCCAAAGGGGAGCTCTGAACAAGGCCTGAGCCCCTCAGTGTTGGCAAGGAGAAAGGTCCACAGCCACATGTTCTACTTCAGGTTTTGCAAACTGGAGATAAGATCCTGCTCCCCCTCAACACCTTTTCCAAAACTGCAAAGCAGTAGCCAGTGGCAGATGTTGAAGCAAGTTTTGAAACAAGCTGCAAATACATCCTTTCTAAGACAAGACCTGGCCATCTGTGTATGAAACATGATTATTGATATGTACCATAAATAAATCTTGGGTTGAAATGAAGATTACCTAAATCCAAGAGACCTGGATGCTTGTATTCTTCATGATTGTGAGACCTCAGAGGCAAAACAATTCTAACAAGACCATACAGATCACACTGAAAGAGGTATTGGGTTTTGCAAAAGTTTGTCTTGTAGTTTATTTCTGCTGTTACCTTGGATCACTGATATATAAACAAATTTAAATTAGATTAAGTGTAGTATTCATTGTCTATATAGAGTATCCAACTTCTAATTTATTCACAGAAAACAGGTCACTTGGAAAAAAATATTTTTTATTACATAAAGTTTACTTCAATAGCAGCATAAGCTTGCAGAGGTATTTAGTCAGGGGATATTATAAATTGGAAGAAGAAATCCATGTAGCAAATGTTTATATCCTGTATATTTAGTTGGGATTTTTTCTTTAGATTTTGAAATTGAAACTGTGGAAAAGATGACAGAGAATATGAATTCTATAAATTTGTTTTAAGTATTGAAAAAATTTGGAAAATTAAAGGAAAAGTAAAGTTTTTGTCTTAAACATTTCAGTGTGGGGCTATTGGTCAGCTGAAACAATAACCATATATTAAATATTATTAGATCAGTTATTCTTAGTGAAATAAGAGGAGAAAAAAAGAATTGAAGTTCAGAAAGATTAAAAGACTAGATTTCAGCACTTTCTTTGTAAACATTCTATCAATTATAAAAACTGAGAATTATTTTGGTGAAAGGCTTACCTTGTTTCAGAGATTATCCAGAAGAGTCACAGTTCTCTCATGAGGTAATTACTGATGAGTAATATGATGCTCCCTGAGTTCTTTTACAATAATTCTTTATAATTGTCCTCTTTTATTTGGGACATTAAAATATTAATACCTTAATTAATAAAATAAATGCATTTTTTTTCATAAGGGAGAATGTGATAAAATTTTACCATTGTTCATTTTATCCTTTCCATTAATGTAATTTTTTACAGATACACATTGCATGACACAGTAAAGGGAGATTTAAGAACTGTGGCATAACCAGTGTTTTAGTGATTCTTGTGTTTAATAAAATTCTGCAAGCAGTGCTACTCTACTGCAGAATAAATGAGAATTTGAGTACGTGGGCTTGACCATGTAGGGATGTTCAATGCTGTTTATAATGTAGAGATCAATAATCTCACACAGATTTATCAAAGTATCAGAGTTCAGGAGCTGGAGGCACTTGGCACTTTCCTGAACCGAAAGTACTTTGTGTCTCAACCTAACAGATACAAGTATAATAAGAAAAGTCTATGTTTCAGTAATACTAATCTTGTTTCAGAGAGAAAACAGCATGTGTGATCACGTTTCCTTATTTAAAACCTTAATGAATAGCACTTGGTAACTTTCAACTGGATGTCATTAAGGCAGGTGTGTGTATGAATACAGCAGAGAGGCACTTAGGAGCATACTGCTGGAAAGGTATGGGGAGAATGATGGGCAAACATCACACCTGGTTATTCCTTCTACCCATGAAACATGCCAGTCAGAGAGAAAAATGTCTAAGTCAAAAAATAGTTCTGTGGCTCCAGGTAGAAAGATACAAAGATATACAGAAAGATATCTAGGGAGATATATACATATATAGAAGGTTATTGTTTATGGTTATTCTATGAACAAAACACCAAACCCAAACCAAGAAGATCTGTCCATGATGGAATGAATGCAAGCATGCTTTTCTGTCTGGAGTCTCAAAACTCTAATACATGTCAAGCAATTCCTCTTTTCCTGAATAAAGGTATTCAGAGGCACCATCTACAGTGCAGATGTCTGTTTTCATGCAATTTGTAGGAGTTTAGTAACTTTAAGACTTGCCAATGGGTTTAAAATGAGGCAGGCAATAGAAATACAGTAAAGGAGAAAACACAAGCGCAGCAGGAACACTTAAGCCTTCAAGCTAAAAATGATGATCATGTAATGCAAGTGGGTATTATGGAAGATGACATTTTGTCAGGTTATTTAAAGTGTAAACACTGTTACAAGCTATGCCTGGTACCACAGAGGATGACAATCAAAATCACAAGACACTCCAAAATTCCTCCCTGATATCATTCTCATGAAAGCATAGGCTGACATCAGTTTCAGCCGTGTGGGAGGCCAACCTATTCAGCAGAAATATGGTTTCCTGAGCATGCCAGTTTCTACTCTCTGTCAACCACTAAGCTAAATTTATCAGGAGCATGATGGTCAGAACTACAGAATTGTAGAACAGACCAGAGGAAAGTTTGGTCAGATAAAACTATCATGGTTAGTAATAAAAATATTTTTTAAAAATAAGTGTATATACTAGTGTGTCACATAGATGAATCACATGCTGAGCTGATATTCAAATCCATGATTCATGACCACTCTTGATTTAGTTTGATATGTTTCTAATTTTATAAAGACATTTCTTTTGCTTCTGCATCTTGGAACACTAAAAGAGTCAGTTAAAATCCCTTTCTAACACAAAATTACAGAAATATTTAAGTCATAATTTTTCAAATAATAGACATAAAATTATGATTCCCAAACCCAAAGAATCTGATTTGATTAAACATTTTATTATCATACTAGAATTTTAACTGTACAAATGTACAAAATGAATTCATAGTTATAATTATCAATCTCTTTCTGCACCTACGGAAATGACAAAAGACTATATATAATTATGGTTTACTTATGAATGGATTCCATTTTTAATATAAATTTACTTTCTGAACATAATTGTTTTAGTAAGAGTTATTCTGTGATGAGTTATTAATTCATATTGCAAATACTACAGTATCATGACAACACTTCCTGATTTTATAACAAATCTTTAGGCAAAGATTTACAATCACTGTTGACCCTGCTTTGTGTTTATGTTTTCAAGGAGCTACATAACTTCTCCATGTCTTCTGCTGCTACACCATAGACAGGATTCAGAAAAGAAGTAGCATTCACATTTTCATTAAATGGATACTAAAAGAAAAAAAGATATCATGAAATTTAAAATCCATGTGATTAGATTAATTTTTTAAAATTCACATACAAATGGCTGTAGATTCATTATAGAAGTAACATTTAAAAAAAATATAAAATCTCTAAACATTTTTAGATCAGACTTTCAGCTGAATAAAGGCAGCATAGCTCCACAAAAACAATTACATACCACATGCACGTCATTTAACCTACTTCTGCATCTATTTCCACATTTTTCCCCTTTTCTCTAGAGCCCTTGCTCTAATATTAATTTAGCATTATTTTAGGCAATCTGTGTACAATAGAGTAATTGCAGTGGGTCGCTCATTTTGGTACATGTCATTGTAATTTCCTTTTATTCAAGGAAATGGTTATGCAGTAATTTCACGATTATAAGCCGAACCTTTTTCATTGAAGAATCCAGCCTACCCCAGTAGTGCGGCTTATATTCAGGTGTGGCTTATCTATGGACAAATCCCAGTGAAATGCCAACCCGGAAGTGAGAGCCAGCCGGGAGGGCACCTGGGGCTGCCTTTAAAGGCTTCTCTGGTCTATGAAAACTGTTTGCAACTTGAGCACCTGACACCAAACCCCACGCTGGTGCGATTCTGTTACTAATTTGTTACTTTGTTACACATGGATCCTCACTTAAAAAAAAAAAAAGGAAAAAAAAAAAAGAAAAGAAAAAAGTGTGGCTTATATTCAGGTGCGGCTTATATATGGACAAATCCTGTGGTCTGCCCGGCTACCAGGACGTGCAGCTTATAATCAGGTGCAGCTTATAATGGTAAAATTACTGTAATTTCTTTGAATGAAAAATGCATGAGAATATAGGTAATATGAACCCTTCAGGTAAGGATTTCAGTAATTCTAAACATTTTCTTCAGCATCTGCCCAGACTGAAACTTACTGAATTAGTGTATGGTGTAACAAGTAGCTATGATGAGCAACACTACTGGAATTGTTATTATGAGGTCCTTGCCAACCAATTCAGCCCTGGTCTTCTTTCTCAGATTTCCAGGGGTGCTAATAGTATAAGTAGCAATACACCATTGACTTTAAGTGACATTTTTCCCTTTCCTCTGCAAATGAATTTCCTTTACTAGCCCAACACACATCCTAGAAATGTATTATTACATACCTCATGCCATGGAGAAACACTGATTTGAACAGCAGATGAGGTGGCATACCCAGGAGACTATAAAAAGAAAAAAAAAACTGCTTCAGAATATTTTTAGTCAGATGAAAATAATATATTCTGCCATGTGGTGCCTGGGTAACGCACTCTATGGATCCAAAATGACGAGGCACCATTATGAGCAAGTGTAGCAATGCTAAGCCCACATGGTGTTGGTGTTCAGAAAGGTTCAGGAGAACTGCTCTTTATGAAGCTCAGGACTCCCACTAGGGCAGAACTTGTGAGTATTCTGCTGGAGACAAGAGCTTTTGCTACATTTTTTCATCTCTTTTGATTGATGATACACCTTCAGATTTAAGTCTCATCAGACTTGGAGAAAACTCATAATGCCTGTTTTCTTTTAAAAAGAAGTATTAGTGTAAACATGTATTTTCCCAGTCTTAGAGAAAATAGAGGAAACTCTAGTACATGGCTGGACTTCAAACACAGTGCCTGGGGCTGTCTTCCATGAAATGTCTCTCCTGACTCTGTGCTTCTCCTTTTCAACTTGCTATTAAATGAAGCCTGTCAGGAATCTATTTTAACTAAAATAAAATGTCCTGATGAATTGGACATGATTGTGATGGGAATGTTTCCAACTTGGAGCTCTCACAAACCCCAACCTATAAGTGAATTCATTTGATCTAATGTCTCTAAAATCAGGTGTAAGGACCTTTTTACAGAAAGTAAATGGCATGTCATAGTTAATCCTATTCAAAGCTGCAGTGGGATCTTATATTATTGACTGTGCAAAGGACAAGGAAGTTTTATTTTTTATTTCAAACCGAGCCTAGTTTTTTAGTGCTAATAAGGGTAGTATCAAAATGAGCGCAGGAGGTATATTTAAAATATATTTTTTAGCTTTCTTTCTTTTTACTCCAAGGTTCCTTTTCTATATTATTTTTAATTATAAACAAAATATCAGAGATACCTTAATTTTAATTCAATCATTCATTTCTTATTAAATATAAGACATAAATTTTAGTTATCATTGTAATTTCATAATTAAATCTTGCCTTTAATTCTTTTGCTGCAATATGTTCTCTTTTATATATATATATTATTCTTTGTTACTCTATCAGTCTCTTAGTTCTGAACAGCAAATGGTATTAGGGAAATGTGTGACCAATTGCTTGTCTAGTGTCAAGGTGAATTTTGCTGTGATGGGAATTGTGATGTACATTTAAAGTTCTGGGAATGATTATAAATTGTTTTATTAAAGTTAAGTGAGTGTGCAAGGCAACTTGGCTGCCAAACCATGCATTTTGTGTTTTCATTGTTGTTGAAGTGTTTCTGTTGCTGTGTGTTTGCTTTGTTGGATGGTTTTTCTTGGTTTTTTGTTTGTTTGTTTGTTTTCCAGATACAAAAGGAGGCAAGTCCCGGCGAGCTTCTTATCTATGTGTGGGTAAATATGTAATCCAAAACACTTTTTTTTCCTCCAAATCATCTCCCCTTAGTCATAATAATTCTGAACACTGAGATGTCAAAACTGAGCTGATTTCAAATATTACTATGTTTTGAAAATGCACAGGAACTGATCTGAGTACTGAGTCAATTATTAATTCTCACTTCTTTTATTAAATAGCATTCACTGAGGGATTACATTATTTTAATGGAAAACTCTTTAAGAACTACAACATCACCTTTTTTGAACATATAGAGGCAGCTTACCTTTGCTTTCCCAGATGAACTAAGGTCTTTGTACAATGGATTGGCAAATGAAGAAATAGCAGTTTCCTGCACTTTCCTTGAAAAGTCAAACCAAAAGAGAAAAAGAAAAACAACCACCATATCAGACAGATTGTCAAATAACCAAACTGATTTAAATTGAAAAGACTGGAGTTGAAAACAATAGGTGGCTAAATCTATTTACAGCTGGGCTCTACTGAAATTAATGAAATTAAATTGATATTCTGGATAAATAATGTCTAGGTTAAAATATTAATTTTTCATCTGTTGCTTCTAAATATATGCTTCTGGATGGGCATAGAATTATTTAGTATTTATAAAATGCAGGTATTATGTTATACATTAAATAAAACATGAGAATACCTTTAAAGTTGCATTCCTGTAGTTTGTTTGCATGGGATAAGATCATGCCCTTCCTGTGTTTTGCTATCACACTGGCAATTCAGTGATTAACATGGTCTTAGGCTCCAAGTTCAAGAAATCTTAGTTATTTAATTGCTATAAGTGCTCCACTTTTCCAATTAATTGGGAAAGAACTTGCATTTTGGGTCAAAATCATCAGCATCGGTTTTAAAGCTATACAAGCTACCAATACCTTTTGCTACAAAGCCATGAATATATAATCACTTGAGGTATTGAAATGCAAATTTTTCATTAATTAACACAATGCCCTAAACAGTTTATAATAGCTGAATGGGACCATTTTTGCTATTTATGGATCCCATGTCTATTACCTCATCTGGAGGTTTAAAGATGCTTTCCTGATAGAAGTCTTCACATATCCCATTTTTTTTTTTTTTTGGAAACACTTAGGACCTGTGCTGTTAATCACATTTATTCTGCAAAAGCAGAAAGTAGAATGTGCAGCTAGGATATAAGTTTATTTCCCATGTAATCCACAGTGCTTGAAATCACAGAATCAAGGAATCATTTATGTTGGAAGAGAACTCTAAGATCACTGAGTCCAGCGTTTGACTGATCACTGCTTTGTCAGCTGGACTAAGTGCCACGTCCAGCCCCTTCCATCTCCAGGTTTGGTGGCTCTACCTCCATTGCCAGTCTGTTCCAATGCTTAAAAGCCCTTTCAGTGAAGAAATTCTTCCTGATGTCCAGCCTGAAGTCCCCTGGCACGGATTGAGGCCATGTCCTTTTGTTCTGCCACTTGCTTGGAGAAGGGACTGACCCCCACCTGCCACAACCTCCTGCCTCAGGCAGTTGTAGAGAGCAGTAGGGTCTCCCCCCAGCCTCCTTTTCTCCAGGTGAAACACTTCCTGCTCCCTCAATTTCTCCTCATAGGACGTAATCTCTAGACCCTTCGCCAGCTTTTTTGCTCTGAACTCTTTCCAGCACCAGACACAAATGTCTTTGTTTTAGTGAGACACCCAGAATCATCAAAGCTGTTCCAATACTACATAAAAGGCACAGATGTATTAGTTAAAATTACTGAAGAATGAAGCAGAAGCTAATCTTTGCTTTCGAAGAGGCGCACATAGGGATTTTTTTGTTTTTTCCACAGTTTTTATGAATAAGAGCATATGCCTCGTGTACATAGAAATCTGCATGTACAGTATTCTAAAACAAAATAATCCCTCAAGCTTCCCATCAATCTTGAGGATTTGTTGTATCAAAAAGTGGTTTTGTTCCAAATCTGCTCCTACAGGTGATTGAAGCCATGTCTCCCTAGAATCTGATAGACAGCCTCTGTGTCACCATGGCTGGCAGGACTGAGGGGACAAGGGCAGTCGCAGGAGCACAGCCCATGGAGATGTTGGGAGGGGAAGCTCAGTGGGAGCCACAGAGGAGACACACACTGAATGATTTCTGTTGCAAATAGCTAAAACCAGAATGGCTACTTGGGAGGAAGACACAAGTAAGGCACAATATTTTACCTTATGAATTAAATCAGTGCAAGAAACTAAGTTTGGGTTTTAGACTAAACCAGATATGTCTCCCTAAATTTTTCACAACAAGACTGTCAGAAAGTAATTGCTTCTAATGCCAGTCTCATAACTTATTTTGATTACCTGACACAACAATGGGGAGAGCTGAATATTTGAACCTGATAATTTTTTCATTTGATCTAATCTTAACTGTACTAAATCATGATATTCTGATTCATTCAGTTTGCTTAGTAAAGCAATGACAGATTATTTATATGCCTAGTAAGTGTATATTTGCATCCCAGTCCTCCTGAATAAAGTCCAGAAAATGTGTACAAAATTTATTTTTGCCCTATAATGAAAGCATGGCTCAAAAATCTGAGGCCAGAAGCAAACTCAGATGAGAAATTTCTAAGGAGTTTGGCTCTGCTTCTAAACTAGTGACCAAAGGGCCAGACTTGGATCCCTTAATTTTGGTGCCCCATTTTGACATCACAAACCAACTGTATGGCCTAAAAGCATGATATGGAATTAAGCAAATCAGTTCTGCTTAGAGTCAGTTGAGATACTTCCAGAGGGCGACACAAGTCCCACAATTATTGGTGTGAACCACCCTTACTGTGCCAATAGCCGATGGTGAGGACAGGGATAGGTCTGATTCTCTTTCATCACTCCATTAAACTTGAGCAGTTTGTGCAAGACATATACACAGCTTATTTGGGCAAGAAGGTGTAGAGTACTTAGGTGTGTCCTGAGAGCAGGAGCCTGTTCTGTTCAATATTTTCATTGATGACATGGATGAGGGCATTGAGGGTGTTTGTAGTCAGCTGGGGGTCGGTCTCTTTCACCAGGCAGCAATTGACTGAACGAGAGGACACAGTCTCAAGCTGCACCAGGGGAGATACAGGTTGGATATTAGGAAAAAGTTTTTCACAGAAAGAGTGATAAATACTGGAATGGTCTGCCCAGGGAGGTGGTGGAGTCACCATCCCTGCATAAAGACTGGATGTGGCACTTGGTGCCATGGTCTAGTGGAGATGTTAGGGCATGGGTTGGACTTGATGATCTTGAAGGTCTCTTCCAACCCAGTCATTCTGTGGATTCTGTGGATTCTGTGGATTCTGTGGATTCTGTGGATTCTGTGGTTTCTGTGGAGGGTGCTGAACACAGATCTCCAGCTTCCTCTGCAAGGAGCAGAACTGACCAGAGGATACCGTGCCAAACTGTGGGCACCGAACAGAGTGCTGGCCAAGTACTTCAACAACGTTTGTGGCCTCTGTGCTTAGAGCTAAACTCGGCCCTGTCTATGTCTCCAACAATAAAATTGAGTTCAGCAGATTTCAGGTGTCCTCCCACTATAGATCTGAATCATGAAAAGCATGTGTATCGGTCACTGAATCTTAGGGATAATGGGAATTTTATGGGCCAAAATATGGGCACTTCTTGAATTTATGCATCAGAAACTTAGGTGAAAAATGAACTTTATCAAGTTCTCTCCTGTTTTTAGGAAAATGTTTGTCAAAGCAGGGCTTTGAAACTCACCTTGAATATACTACCTTATGTAACTTATGCTACACATATATCCAACATATATAAATACATAGGTGCATACATATGAATATGTTTATACAAACATATATATGGTTACCCCTGTTTGTGAATACTGCAAGCAATTTCTTCTAAGGGATATAAATAGATAGCCTTAAAATTTCTGAAGTATTTTCAAATTACTTAAAAGGCCTTAAAGAATTTGCAAGTGAAAATTTAATCACATTTACACAAGCACCATAATCTATCAATTGGATGAGGATGTAACTGTAGAAAAAAATTTAAAAAAAGAAAAAAAAACACTCAAATGTGTGTGCAAGGTAGTTTTGAGAGAACTGGGTTTTCTAACACAACCTGAAATACCATAATAGAAAAGGAGAGAATTATTCATCTTAAGTTGAGGTAACATGGGGCATAGCTTTGTTAAGCTCATCTGCATTCTTTAGTAGCAAAAACTACTGCCTTGTCAGAGGTTTCTCTACTACAAATTCACAAAGGCAGGAGGAAGCTATATGCTCCACAAAATACTCATTAGTGTATAGACAGACTGCTGAGTAACAACAGACTTGTTAATGGAAAAGTAAAGTATCTAGATTTCATTGTTTTGGATGGAAGAGCTCAAAATTTTGTACTTTCAATATATCTTTCAAAGAGAAAAAACAAATCTTTCATACAGAATAGATTTTTAGGAAATACAGTGGTGGAGGAATGCTTAGTATCTGATCCATAAAAACAATGACAAAATCCTTGTGGACCAAATACTTAATTAAAATTAAGCTACTAATTAAAATAATCCCTTTAAAGAATTTTTATAGGTGTGCTAAAGCTTCAGTTTTTAACAGAAACTTAAACTCAAGATCTTAATTTTCAAAGCATATTTAAAATATTTTCAACTAAATTTAGTTTTGCTGAAATAGGCTATATTTTGCACATCCCATGAAAGAAATAGGAGACCAGATGCAAGCAGAGAAGACTTCCCAAAAGCTGCATCTAAAATAATGTACAAGTCACTTGGATGTTTGATTTGACTGTTAATATGCTGTCTGGTTTCATAAGCCTGTACTTTGTGCCTTCTGAGTCACTTTAGGGAATTTATTTTTTTAAATCAGTCTTTTTCAACTTTCATTTTAGTGAGCTTGAAGGCTACAGACTACAGAGATTGGCTCTGTTTCAGTGTGTTTCCTCTTGTTTCTGTGCAATCGTTCCTATGTGGCATGGTCATCAAATGTACATTTCAGCAAAACTGAAGACATCTGATTCATCCTTCAGAATAAAACTATTCTATAGAAGAAGGAATGGATTTGGATAACAGCATTAGACTAATGCAACAATTCCCAAACAACAGTTAGAGCTGATGCTTCCAAATTTTGGTTTACTTTTTTCCATAAAACTGCACATTTTTCTCCCATTATATGTGAATTGTATCTGTCTCTGTTTCATTTCACAAGCTGAAAATGATTCAATAAATGTCATTATCTGTCATTCTGTTTATCTCTTTTGGATATGGGAGCAGAGGCACATCCAGCAATGACCTCTGGCAGCCCTTCAGGTCTGTTTGGAGAGCTTCCCTTGGAATACACCACCCGTTTTCCACACCAGACCTCCAGAAGAGTATGGTCTAATTGCAGAAAGCCTGGCAATAGAAACTGGGAATCATCATAATTATAAGTAAACCTTAACTATGGAGAAAAGCAAAAGCACTGAGCTTGCTTAGCCTGAAGAAAGCAGCCTATAAGGAGGCAAGAGAACTCCCCTCAAGAAGAGAAAAAGCTTTCTGCAAGAAGGAGGGGAATGATCTGTTATTTTCCATTGCAAATAGGAAGGAACTTAAATGATAAACAGACATATCAGCCATTGGAAAATAACTTTCTAACAGCAAACTTCTCTCTACTCAAGGTACCAATATAGCCCAAGGATGCCATCAAATTCATGTTGCTAGAGGTTTTTAAATGAGAACTCAGGAGTTATACAATTGAGTCTATGATGTGGCAGAATGAAAAATGGCCTCTGTGGGTCCTTTCTTCCCATGATTTTCTATCATTTTTAAATCCTTTCTCAGAGCACCTCAGTTTTTCACTGTTTTGCTTGTGTGGCAAGATACATTGTTATATGCTTTGGAAAATTTAATATTCTGTGTTCTTAAGATTGACAGGACTGATAATAGATGTGGCCTTGTAGTAGATGGAACAGTTCATGAACAGGAAAGAAACAAATATAAACGATCCAGGGATGTTGACTGCTTTGGAGGCAATAGCAAAAAGTCTAGCTTGGCTGGAGAGAAAGTCACTTACTTTTCATACTTTCACATTTCAAATTACAATGAAGCATTAGAAGGCAGCTGCAACAAAGTGGAAGCTAAAATGAAGCTTTGCTTCTATTTGGTCAACAAGGACATATGTCACTGGCAGCCTTCCCTTCTGGATTAGGGAACATCATCTCCATCATGTGAATAGGAAAGAGAGAAACTCACAAGCTTCCCTGATTTGGGGTTTCTACACAAAAGTTTCACATATTCCCAGCTGGGGACTGGGAAGTATCTGGCATATCTGAATGCTGTCATGGTAATGAGGTATGCTGCTGCCAAGCCATGTTAGGCTGCTTTTGTCCATTAGGAAGTAAACTTACATGATGACTTCCAGTAACTCCCACTCAGTAACAGGAGCCTTTAAAGCCTGCAGATCAGAAATTAAATTCTGCAAAGGAGAAGGGGAAGGAGAAGGAGAAGGAGGAGGAGGAGAAGGAGAAGGAGAAGAAGTGGGGCATCCATTCTAGATTGAAAGGAAGGGTTAAGGAACTATTAATGTTTCCAGAGAAGAGGGACGAGGTTCTTCCTGCTATTAGTGACGAATTTCTAGCCAGCAAATGCCTGAGGGGTGCTGAGTCTACCCCTACTGCCTCCTACCTGGTATTCTTATAGAAAAAAAAGAATTCTATTGGACTCTTAAGCTTCTCCAGCTCCTGTGCACATTCTTGTACTATTTCCACTGAGACTTAGATGGACCTGCAGACTCTTTTAAGATGTCATGGGAGCTAACATCTACAGCTCTTAATGTGCCTGTGGAGAACTGTCTGCCAGTGCCTGCATGGGTGGGTCTATACAGTAAAGCAAGGAGGCACTAACAGAAACTATATAAAAATAGGTAGCAAAAGAATTTACAAAAAGGTAGTAAATAAGGCCTCAAGCATGTACAAGCTTCCATAGAGTGACTCAATTGCCTAGTGACTTTAAGAAAATAACATGGGTCATAAGGGCTAAAAGCAGACACAAGTGAAAATTAACTGTAGGAAAGTATAACTTATGTGCCATTCCTCTCATTCATCAAATGCCTTAAAAAAAATCAGGAGTAAAGTCTCACGCCTCTGTATGGTGCTCTCACATTGTACATTTTATAGACTTATGCAAACTTCAGGGCATTAACATTGGCTGCATTCTGACTAGTCACTTCTGATTACTGATTAAGCAGTTCAGGAATAACTTGCCTTCATTTATTACTATGTCTCCAGCTGGGATTTTTGTTTACCAAATCATGGTAGGCACCAGGTAGTTGAAGAGGAAGAGCCTGGATGAACTTATCTTCTCAAATTCAAAGTTTCAGATTTCACTGTTTTCACAATTTCAAACAAATAGCCGTTTGTTAGCTAGATTATTTCTTAGCAAGATGCCTATAAAAGCATTGTAACTTACGTGTTAAGTCGACTGTGATTAAAACCAAAGAAAATAAAAATTTTTATGTGTAGTGTGGGCAAAATGGTCTGACAATCTCAGTTTCTAATAGACAAAATTTGTAGTCACAAACATTTCCATCATCATAACTTTCCTTTCTGGAAGATTTAATGAAAACAATCAAGACCAGAATGAGCTTTGTTTTGCAAGCTTGTCGAATCCTCTCTTTCACAGCCCTGATTGTCTGGATATCAGGGCTATAGTTTATTCTTAGAGCCACACTAAGAAGATCCTCATTCATCCCTGGTTTTTACCTAATAGGACCATATTTCTTAGCATCATATCACAACAGGTTACAAAAAACCTACTTTTTTAAAAAAACATATATAATGACAAGTAAATATAAAATATTCCTTAAATATAGATATATGGGTAAAAGCAATGTGAATGGCAGTGCAGTAACCTTTAACTAGACATTTATGAAAGAAAAAGGTAGGAGGGAGTGTTGAGTGAGGGCACAGAAGAATTAGTGTAACAAACAAAAATATTTTTGAAATTAAAATACCATCAAACATGTTTTGAGAAATTGAACTCTTTTTTTGCAAGGATAACTATTGAAATCACAAAAAAAAAATAAAAAAAATCTGGCAGTTCTTATAATACAAATAATCTTGCACTTCTAAAGTGCTTTTCCATATGTGTGCCTCAGCAGGTTGCATTAATGTGAATGAATTAAATCTTAAAGCCCCATGAAATCAGATAAGGAAATGTTATTCCTGCTTTTACGAAGAGGAAGGAGATGCAAGGAAAGCAGGTAAAGCTATGCACTCAGTCAGCAGAAGCACAACCAATAAAGGTTTTTGCTTCAACATTTTGCTTCTGTGTCCACAGACAGCTCTACCTGTCAGGGGAGCATGCAGATAGGAGACATGTCAGCAGCAATAATGTCAGGACAGGAGTCTGCACAATTTAGTAGATACTCTGGGAGATAACAACATCCCCAAAGAGAGGAAAGTCTATAGCAGAGAACAAGTTTAAAGGAAAAGAGACAGCTTTGAAGATGAATTCTGGAGAAGAAAATGAAGGGTGAGGAAAATCTAACAACACAAAAATGGACAAGGAAATGTGGAACAGGAATTGCTGAAAGGGAGGAAGGGACAGTGCTGGGTACTTGCTGACAGAGAAGGATCTAGCAGAAAAAGTTGAGATAGGCAGAGAAGCAATTCAGAAGTTAAGTAAAATAAACAGAAAAAATACCTTAAATCAGGGAGAAGAGATAAAGCAGAGATTATCAGAGGGAAGACAGGAAGTTCTTGTAAATATATCTGTGAAATAGTGAATTTTCAGTTAAAGGCATATCCTAAATAACTCTGAATCTCATAATTTAAGAATACTCATACAATGCCACAATCAAAACATTCTAGGCAACCAAGCCATTGCTCATTGTTTCCAGACTGGAGTCCCCTAAGGTCAGCTTTTGTTGCAAAGCTACATTTTCTGCTCAGTGTTGCATATGAAGACACTGTGGGGAGATTTACAAGTTGAAACCAATAAACTTGGGCAGTTGGCCATTGCTCTTTGCCACATTTGTGTCTGCTATATGCAAAATGAAAGTTTCACTTACATTTCTGGCACTTTCTTCTTCAAAAGAAAATACGAGGCAGCAGCTGTAATTTTAATCAGTAAGAAACCGATACCCAATCCAATCCAAATATCTGCAAAATCAGAGCAATCAAAGACAGAAATAAGTAAAATGAAAGACTCAAAGAATTAATTGAGAGATATTACTTTCTTTTTACAGACCTACCATTTTGTCGGAAGTTTGGAGGCTGAAGAGGCTTAGTACTTATGTGGCAACGGTTTCCTTTCCATCCTTTTCCACATCTGTGAATAAAACAAGAATTTTTGAAGAAGAGAACAGTGATAAGCACAGAGGAAATGACAAAGTTTTGAGCACTTTTGCCAGTGACTAAAGCTTATCCAGGAATCACAAAGAGAGCAGCATCAAAGTTAATACAATGGAATCTAAGAGAGACAGAAGCAAAGCAAACTAAGAACAGAGAAAAAAATAAAACTAAGTTCAATGATTACAATTGGCTTCATTGTCCATAACACCATCATATTGTTCTCTCACAGCAAAAGAAATTTCCATGTATCCCCATGTGAGGGTTAAATACATTTCTGAGTTGAGGAACTGGGACCCTAATATAGAGAAAGACCACAATTAGAATATGAAAAGATGGTTTTCTCTTGTCCCCTAATTTGCCTCTCTTGCTTTTCTTGCTTTCCTTTTCTTTTTTTTTTTTTTTTTTTGGTAAAAAAGATACTTCTCCAACAAATACCCTGTCAAAACGAAAGCTACACTTGACTGCAGCCATGTAAAATTATTCCAAAGTGTCTGTTTGGTAAAATCCAGTCTTGATTTGAAGTGACCAAAATATAAAATATCTGACACAAACTTTGCTGTTTTGATTTAGACTTGTTGCTTAATGGTTAATCATATTCACCAAAAAGGTCTGTATCATTTGTCCATTTAATTTGCCTCAATTAAGCTTTTGTCTACTTGCTTTTTTTGTGGCTTTCTCTCTCTCCATCAGAGTAAAGGGACCCTGGACACCTAGGTGGGGGTCAGCCACCTTTGCTGAGACACATGCAGTTTGGGGAATCTCAAAACAGCTGCAGCATAAAGAGGTGTTAGAGGGACAGCCACTTACTGACATTTTAATTTCAGGCACCCCACATGGTGATTGAACCCCATCTTGAGTGTATTGATGACTTCTACAAGCTTCCAATTATATGCATGGCTACTGTGAGCTCCATAAATTTTAAACTTTTTTTAGAAGGGAGCGTCAGAAAGAAGTGATTGTAGGAGTCCAGTTTCAGTCCTACTAATGTCAAATGCATGGAAAATTTGTTTCATTTATGATTTATTTCTTTACAGTTTCACAAGCTATTAATGTGGGATGGAATGCATATTGAGATGCTTTCTAACTCTAACACGATGATTTTTTCCATAGTCACCACCTTTTGAGATGTAATTTTGAAATTGTCCTTAAATATATAGTATGAAACCTCACATATACACAATTGAATCTTTATATTAAGGTCCTTTAATTTGAACATGTGAGAGAGGACTTTATGCTATTTGCCATAGTTTAGCACAAGGTATTGCCCACATTACCCTGGCCGCTGCACACAGAGCTAAGTAGATATTTCAGAGAGACAGGAGTACTTCATTTTCCCAGAAAATGATTTAAGAGAGGTGGGGTGATAGGAATAGCAAGAATCTGTAGCTGCAATGATAATTAATATCCTTGAAGGATCAGGGCATGTCAGAAACCAGGTCGATATCCCAGTTTCAGACATGACAGGAAGGTGACTTCACTAAAGACCAAAAGAGACTGATGCACCATTTTTTGCAATTCAGTGTCTGATTGAAAAATTCTGGGCAGAGACTGTGTCAGAAGGGAAGTACCAGCCCTGCTCGAACACAGTGGGCAGAGAGAGATTTTGTTTAACCCCTTTACACCACAGATGAGTTTTCTGTGGTTAAAGGGTTACCTTATTCAAGGTTAGTAAATGATATACTAATGAATCCTAGCTTTAGAAACTGCAGCCAGCAGCATAATCTGACATGCTCATTTTAAAGGAAAAATGGTATAATTTCAGCTGACAGCACTGGGTGAGCTTGAGACCCATTGTATTCAGTGACTTAAAATACCTGGCCTCTTCAATCCTCCCTCTTCTTCAGCATACTACAAAAAATCATGCTATTCATAAGCTACTCTTTTAGGCAGAATGATGATCTTATAAAAATGTCAAATTGCATCTGGGCTGATACTGTGGATCCATGTAGAATCATTGCAATTTGATGGTAATCACCCATCAAAAGAATTTTCTGATTACTCTCAATTGTATAATTTCCTTTCTGCCTGTTTGCCAGATATTCTGTTGAACTAGATATGCTTTTAACCAAAATTGGCCTCTTTCTTGTCACTACAGAACTTACTTGACTGTAAAAGAAAGAGTAAGAAAACAGATTTGCAGCTGTGCACAAGCACTAGTCAGAGTGGCAATGAGAGGTACCATTTGCTGCTTTGGAGGCACCAGGGCATAATTCACCTCAGAGCTGCAAAGAGGTAGCTCTTATAAAGCAGGTGTGTGTCCTGGTAGGGATATAGCAAAGTTGTACCACAGAGAAACATCTAAATATATCTTCATATGCTGTGTTTCCATTTATTGATGGAGTATTTCCACATATTTGTGCTATGTTTGGATTGTGGGTAAAAAAGCATCTTTTTGTTTATCTTCCTATACACACAGGTTTTATGATCAACAACTAACTCTCTTGTCTTGGCCATTCAATCCTCTTCAAATCTCTGAATGCTACATGACACATGCCACTTAGGAATCTGATGTTAGACTATCAAAGTGTCATTTTGGCCAGTGAAATGATTTTCCACTCTGTCCATCTAGGTTGTTATTTTAAGTGTAATTGATGCTGGCTGGGGAAAAAAAATGGTTAAAATGGATTAAGGTAGAGCAAAGATAATATCTCTGCAACTTGGTAATTTATAAGGACAAATTAAAAAACAAATAGATTTGAAAAATATTGTATAGCATGAAGCATGGCAACTATTTTATAGGGAAAGAGAGAAGTCAAGGTAAAAAAGATTAAAATAGTAAAAACAACGTAGCTAATCCTTCAAGAACAGGATGGAAAAAGAGTGCTAAACAACAAAAAAATTGAAGAGCGAGTGTATAAATTGGTTAAGTGCTCCCACATGTCTTCACACATTTATTTATTTTTAAACTGTGACAAGGGATCTTAGCCATCGTCTCTGCCAGTGAGCTAAAATATAAGATGGTCAGAAAAATCTTGGTTATAATTTGGAGATTCATTCAACCCTTTATAATATTTGTTTTTTTCATGACTAACAAAATTCCATCTTCTCAAGTAAAAAAAAAATAGACAAGAAAGTAAGAGTTACAGCTAGTTTAGAATCCTGTAACTTTCAGTGATTCTCCAAGAAAAACATGGGAAAATTGCTCATTAATATCCTTGGCTCTCAGCTGATACAAACATTGCCTCTGGCTTTTAATGAAGCCAAACATTTCTGTTCCCAAAATAGAGGGAGACTTGACTTAAATATTCCAAAAAATCTTGTTTTATAGATGTCTTGCAAGATTTTGTTCCTAGCTACAGTGATAGCTGTAGTGGAAAAATCACTCTGTTACTATTGCAGGTGATAACCAACCAATCAGAGTAGTTGGTTAGAAGCTATTCAAAACTTACACGACAAAACATAGAACCTATTATCCTTAAGAAATGAGCTACATGTACCCCATTCTCTGAGTCTGACTCTCCACAGCCTCCTGCCTGTGCAATCCTTTGCAGCTGTGTAAGCTGGGTGTTGAAATGATGCTCTTCTCATCTAGTGACATTTCCTGTAGGCTTCACATTCTGTCCAATGCATGATGGTTGATAAAAAAACTGGAAGAGTCCCTCTTTTCATTGAGAAATAAAATTGTAATATTGGGGGAAAAAAGGTGGAAAGGACAATCATGGTATTAATTTACAGTGATTTTGAGGATGATTTCCTTAGGTATTTGTACTGAGGGCACAGAATACACAATACTATGCTTTTGCAATCGCAAAAAAAAATAGCCTCAACCCTCAGACTTGGTTCTTTGGTTACTGCAAAATTGTATCAGGGAATAAGAGTAGTAATACCACGTACCTTTGTAGGAAATCAGGTCAAACTTGACCTTTGTATTGTGCAAACCTTGAGACAATCAATCCTGAAGTGCACTTTTGTTACAGTAATTTCATGACTATAAGGTGCACCCTTTTGACTAAAATTTTGATTGAAATGCAGAAGCGCGCCTTATAATCTGGTCCACCTTACATATGGACAAAGTTCGGAAATTTGCCAATCCGGAAGAGCAAGCTGCGTCGGCAGCCGTGAGGGCAGCTGCGAGGACAGTCACGGCACCTGGTGCCGGGGGCAGGCGGGAGTGCTGGGGTCCGTGGCAGGGGGAGGGCCCCTGGGGCTGCATTTAAAGGTTATGCCGACCCGTGAAAAATGTTGGCAAATTGAGCATCTGCCAATAAACCCCGCGATCATGCAATTCCATTACTAATTTGTTACTTTGTTGCACGTGGATCCTCACTGAAGAAAAAAAAAGTGTGCCTTATAATCCGGTGCGCTTTATATGTGGACAGAGTTTGGAAATTTGCTGACAACCCGCAAGTGCACCCTATAATCCAGTGTGTCTTATAGTTATGAAATTATTGTAATTCCAATACAGATTTAATGAATTTTTTTATGTCAACAGATATGAAGGTCATAAACACAAATTTACATGCCCATGAATTTTATCCTTTTGGAATAAAACTTGGTTTATATGTAATTTTTAGGGATAGTTAGCTACATTCATGATAATGATGGATTTTTCTGCTACAGTATTTGGCAGAGAGAAATAATACCATAAGCCAGCATTCAATGATGTTAGTAATGTCTTTGGTTATCCTAAAATAAAACATGTACAGTAAGGTGAACCCTTTTGACTAAAATTCTGATTGGAACCGAAAGTGCACCTTGTAATCTAGTGCACTTTATATATAGACAAAGTTCAAAAGTTTGCCAACCCAGAAGTGCGAGCTGCACTGAGCTGAGCTGAGCTGCTGCAGCCATGAGCCAAGCCGAGCCGTGCCAGCTGGTGCCAGGGACAGGAGTGCCAGGGCCCGTGGTACGGGAAGGGTGTCTGGGGCTGTGTTTAAAGGCTACGCCGATCTGTGAAAAATGTTTTCAAACTGAGCACCTGCCAGTAAACCCGGTGATCACGCGATTCTGTTTCTAATTCATTACTTTGTTGTGCGTGGATCCTCGCTGCAAAAAAAAAAAAAGTGCGCCTTATAATCTGGTGCACCTTAAAGTTGTGAAATTACTGTACTCTAACACCAGCAGGTCAGAGCAGCCTTTGCAAGCACCCAGAGATGACACCCTTGAAGTCCAGAAAATGAAGGAGAGCACTCTTAACTACCCATCCACTGATGTGCATGGATGTTACTTCTGGGAGGCTGACAAGTTGCTTCTTCAAAGTCAAGACTACTTTTCTCTGATGAAAGCAGCCACGGATAGGCCAGTGCTGTTGTGGTGTAAGGACCTTAGGAGTTCAGATCAACCATGCCTTCTGGGCTATGTGTTAAATCTTCATTAGCAGGGTAATGGGAATTTTGAAGAGCTTCCTTAGTAATCCTCTTCTGCTATTTTATTTTTAAGACAGACAATTCTGAAAAGACTCTGAATTTATCTCTTGAGCCATGAAGCTGAAATTCCACATTATTTATGTATAATTAATTTCCTCGGACTAATGACATCTTGACTAATTAGCAGCACCACATTTTACACAAGTCTTAAGCTTATCTGAAATACAGATATAGCCATTGCAATCCATTTAGACAGGAAACTCCTCCTAGTTGAAACAGGAGGAGCAACAGAGAAAGACAGATTAAATAGCACTTGAATGCTTCCATCCCAGTGCACATCCTAATCTATCCTGCGTGACAAAACGTCTTCTGCTATTAGCAAGTTCTTATAGAAAAGTCACCCTGGAAGCGAGAATGTTAACCCTTCAGGATTTCCAACTCATTATTCCCCATATACATATTGGTAATGCAGAGGACAGAACTCAGCATTGCCTGTGTTGCTGCATCCTGTGCCTGCAGTTGTGGCTCATCTCGCTCAGAATGAAAAATAAAAACCAGACAAGGTGTTCGTTGTGTTTTATGTTCAGTCAGGGCAGGTTCAATTTACAGGAACATGTCTGGCTAATACACTGCTTCATTTCAGAATATCAATGCATACCTCCTTTTCCTACTTTTATCTGAAAAAATTGTCATAAAGAAAATCTAATGTGTTACGCCTTGTGCATGTTCAGAATGACTAAAGTTATTCAGTGTACATGGTACTAATAGTATGTAGATTAAGGCAGTAATATGTGGATGATTGTAGCTATATATTGCTCTAAACATGACTGTATACTTTGCAATATCCTTTAGAGAATGTTTTTATGAATCGGCTCCAATGAAGTGAGCCAGTACCTTCTGGGTGAGCTCAGATTTGCCACTGCCATGTTTCTGATGCATTTGCTGTTTATAATACATTACATGGGGAACATTACACACGAGTGCTGACACTGTCTGGGAGCTGTGCCATGTATGCCTACATGCTGGACAACTGCTCTATTGCACTGCTGACTGCTCCAGGAGTGGTGTTGGATCATACAGGGGGAAAAACCCACCAAAACCACAACTCTATTTCCTTGTGGAACACAGAGTTTACATCTCTTTGCTATATCTGTGTAGAAGTTTCTCTGCTCACCAAGCTTTGCAACCAATATTGTGCAAACAAAGCTTCGCTAGACTTGATGAAAACGGCAACTCTTCATTCCATTATGAAGGAAGATGCAAACTCTACTTCAGCAAAGTAATTATCCTTTTGCACACATACTCCTCAGATGCTATGAACTCCCAATAGCACAGCAAGGAACCAGGAACACAATAGGAACAAGAACTGCCCATAGTCATAAAAGAAAGCTGACTAAACTTCTGAATAGATTTATGTGATGTGTATAGTAACAAAGGCCTGGAATTTGAGGCTTCTATTCTGAAAGCTGTTAAAATTCATAAGTGGCAAATACAAATGAATCAACATGAAGGAGAGCAATATGAGGTATAAACAGATTCTAAAAGAACTATAAGTACTCTAAGAAAAGATCTGTGCATCCTCATAGATTATTCAAGAAAAGTAATGGCTCACTTTGTATCATAAAAGTGTGCAGTATGCATAATGAGTAAGATAGAAGACTTCAGAGATTACAGTGATTAAAGTCATATGGCAGAGACTGAAAAGATCAGATTTAATTTACACAGAAGATGAGTGGGAGCAGATATGCTGAAGGTAAACAAAATGATATATGGTAAATGGAAGAAAAATTGTGTGTTGCTGTCTATCTTCTAGAACATTCAATCAAACTGAAAGGAAATCTTAAACCAATAATGGGACCTATTTGTCACACAGGTTAACTGACCTGAGGGAGTCCTTGCCCCACAGCAAGTCTTAAAAGCCAAGAACTTAATGATATGTAGTAGAGAGCTTCTTAAATCAGAGAATGAAACTCTTTAGAGATTGCACAGGTCAATGTGATAACTGATGGCAATTTGGAAGAAAATTCATATATTGGCATCATTACATAGATCTTTTCTCCAGTGTGTGCTGGGACCTGCTCCCAGGTCCCTAGCATGACACACTGATTACTCATTGCTCTTACAGCCACAATGAGAGGTTCTAATTACAGCCTGAGCTGAATAGAACTGTTACAAGGAACGACATGGCCAGTGTATCTAATTGCTCTTTATAGAGACAAACAATGAAACTATGGTAACCAGTTTAAAGGTTTGGAGGGGGATTTAATTCTTCTGATATTAAGCACCTGAAAAGGGAGATACCTAGAGACATTTTGAACAAACTTAGGCTATGTGAAATAAAGAGACCAATCCTCACTGGGTCCTTTACCATTGTCACAAGTGTCACAATGAATAGTTCTGACTAAATAGCTTTTTCACAGCTAGGTGAAATGTTGAAACAGAAAATAAGTGACTTCTGGTTTTAGAATAAGAGCAGGAAGGTAAGATTTCTATCATGGACAGCTTACAGATGACTTCCTGTTAGGTGCAGGCAAACCCTTTATTACGTGGGGAAGGGCAGATTCTTTCTCTAATGCCTGACATTTTGAACAGAGAGGTGGAAAATTTAAGAGCAAATATTTCTTCCCTGAAATTAGTTGATACATGAAAAGGCTTATATTTCACAGAGAATTGAGCTTAAATTTTAAAGAAGTTCTTTCAGTACCTGAAACTTGCCTGATCTGCCTGATTTCTTTCTGGCTCCTAACCTAAACATCTCAGAACAAAGTAAAATTTTGAAGATATTCTGATGAGATCACTGATCAGAAAAACAAATTATTTTATTGTTTCCATAAATTCTTTCTGTTTCAGACCAGTGTCTGATAGTCTTGTGCGTTTTTTTCAGGGTGTTTAATCCTATCATAAGGAAATGCAGACTTATATGGAAATTATTTGCTGTGTCATTTGCTTTTGTGCCTTTAGTGTTTGATGAAATAGGCCCCAGCAGAATTCATTGAAGGTTGTATGTGACATGCACTGTGTTTTATAGCACAGATTTATTCAACTACAGCAATGAAGCAGAAGTATGTGTTCACAGCAGATGGTCAAACCTGAAATCCACCATTTAAACAATTACACTCTTTTTTATGCTACCTTTTTCCCACCTTCTTATATAATAGTTTTCTGATAACAGATTTTTCACTACTATATCACTGGTTAAAAGCTCTAGTGGGACAAATTGTGAAGCTACTTCTGGTACTGAAGAAATAATTTGGTGGTAAATTCAGCAGGTAAACGACTATTCACTTAGCTAGATAATACACAAATTAAAAGTCTTAAGGTTTCTTAAGGGAGAAAAAAAGAGTGCTTTTTAAAATGAAGTTTTTTGTAGGACAAACCCAGTATTTCAACCCTTCTTTGCTGAAAGGTCAAACCACCAGCAAGTATGTTGTTTAATTCTAACTGAGGCTGAATTGAGACATCAAGGGAGAAAGAAACAACTTGAAATGATGATCACTGATGACTGGAGGTAAAAATCCAAATTACAGCGGAGTCCCGAGTTTCAGCCCACTGCTTCTGGAGCTATGCTTTCCAAAAAGTGACCCTCAGAATAAATGACTTTGACCAAAAAAATAGTCTTATCATTCTAAGCCTGGATAAACCAGTGAAAACTAGTCATTTTGTGAACTAGAATCAAACTATGGCATGCTGTAAGCACTGGGCTGGCACCTTGTCTGCTGAGGGAAGTTTGCTGCAAGTACTCCAAGCAATGTGCTTAGCATGTAGAGCATTTCACTGTTGAGAAAAGCAACCAATCTGCACCTTTTCTTGTGCTAAGGAGCCTTGGAGATTGAAGCACTACACATTACCACTTGCCTTATGAAGAAACCCTACCCAAGAAGTCTGTGTAAGTACAGCAGCACTCAAACAGTTGAAGAAAAGTTGAACAGTTCACTGAAGAGATAGACCTTAGCTAAAATCAGCTGTCAGAAAAGCAGTCCTTCATGCTAGCCTGCCTGTCCATCTTGATTCCCAGTTCTTTCTTTCTCCTTTTATTCTTTCTTTTTGTCCAATCTTACATGCTTTTCTTTCTTTGACTCTCTTATGTTTCTCTTCTATTCTTTCCCTCCTTCCCTTTTGCTCTTTGTGGGACGTGCATTTGGAGCTAAACTTTGATTTGCTCTTGAAGAACACTCCAAGTAAGGGAACAATACAGAGAGAAAGAGGGCAAGAAGAGAAAGAGACAGAGAAGCAAAACCTCAAGAAAATAAGGTTTACATGTCTGTTAGCTGCAACTTTTAGAGGGCTGAATAGAAATTAAGGAATGACCTGAGAGAAGGTCTGGCTGTGCACCTGTATTGACAGCTGGTAGCAAAATTGTTTTGCTTTCAAAATCAGGACTGATTTCACGTTTAAGTAAGATTAGGAAATAATGCAATAAATTATAGAAGAGACTTGTTCATATCGCAGGAAAAAAAGCTTTTTGCTTAAATTAAAATGCTGTGATAGAGAGAGTTCTCTATAAGTAGAAAACCTGATAAAAGATCTGAATATATTTACAGTGGCTGTATTTTTTTTAACTTTTTGTTTGTTTATTTGTTAGATTGTTGTTGTTATTATTTGTTTCAGTTTTGTTTGGTTTTTTTTGTTGGTTTTTTTTAATGAGGTGTTTGTTTTCTTGGTAGAGAGTTCTGTTTGTTTTTTTTAGTGTTTGGTCACTGCTTTTAAGCAATAATACTAACAGCACTGCATACTCATTGCAATATTATCTGCACTATAGCTAGGTAAGAAATAATCGGTATTTATTTCAGTCAGTTCATATATCTGCTTTTACCCTCTGAATAGCTTTCATGTGAATGAATCTACAATGTCCAGGTAAAATTAAATAGTTATTTTAAAAGCTTATGCCATGGAAGCGTTTTGACTATATTAGACTGCACACTTGGCACAAATAATATAAAAAAATTTTAAAAATTATTTTCTTTCTCTTTTTGCTGCCCTTTTTCAGCATTGGTTCAGTCATTTTATCAGCTGAAATGGTTGGCTTTAACCAGAGCCTGCCAACACCAGGCATTGCTCCTGGCAGGTGGATTGTTGTATATATTGGAGATTATAAATCATTTTGCCATTCTGAGACAGTCATAAATTTATCTGCTTGCACAGGGGACAGCACTGTACAATAACATCTAATTCTGCTTCTCACTGTTGTACAAGGGAGCTGCACAAGTACAGGCTAAGATTACATCTACACCAATGCATTCTAGAAAATGGTTTTCTTGTATTTTAAATGTATGGTTATATAAAAAAACAAAACCCCGCAACCGAAAAAAAGGGCACAAAACTTCTCTTTTGCTTACCATCCATGTACCAGAGAGACAGTGGTTTATGCTCTGAATTGCACACAGCCCAGAAAAAACTGAAGTTCGGCAGAGCTCCACACCTGCCAGTGTGGCTCACAGAAAATAATGCAGGGATGTTGTCTCTGCATAATTTGCAGATATTAGAGATGAATTTCACAGATGCTTGGGGAATTCTCTCTCTAGTTTCTTGTTATCAAGTTAAACTTATGAAATCTTGGGAGGAATGACCTTTAAACAATTTATGAGAAGCTAAGATACTTTAGATGCAATAAAAATAATTTCATCACAACCTTACTTCCAGCTCCACATTCTCTTAGCGTTGTTATGGTTACAGAGTCAGGACTTGAGAATTTAGGAGAAGCTGGAAGGGAGGATTCCCATGCAATTTGAATTCAAACCCTCAGGTATGCCTGTTCAAGCACATATTTAATAGGAAGATCACAAATGTGCCATGCCTCCCTCCCATATCTAAAGCTTTAATTCTGGTATTCAATGTTTAGCATTGCAATGTGATTATAATCATGGAATTCTGCAAAGGTAATTCACAATATCTAATAAAAAAGAAAAAAAGCCAACAGAAAGAAAAAGCCAATTGTTATTACAAATAGCTAAATCATCACTTCTGCTCTTAGTATTTAAACCTTCAAACTTCAGCACTTAATACTACTGTATTTGTTGATATAAGGAGAAATTTGAATTCCAAGTGCATTCTGGAAACTTTTATTGAGGAGAATAGTCAGGTCTAAATGTGGCTTATTTGAATTAATTTAATAGAAGAGTTAATTTCAACTGTTATACCTGGAATTTTTATAAAGCAAAATCTTTCCTATGATCCACGCGTAACAAATTTGTAATAACATAAGGTGAGCTATAGCTAATGATAGAAAAAATATTAACAGCCCTCCAGCATCCATTCAACAAAGTCTCTTCTTCGTTACAGCCATGGGATATGCAGTACAGATGAAGAAATGAGAACTGTTCCCCTGATGACAGCACTACTGTGCAACGAATCAGTGTACATAAAACAATTCAGAGCAGCCTTTATGCTCCTTTAGCATGTACTGCCAGGCAGAACAAAAACCTAGTTAGCCTGCGTTGCTGGTCAACAGCCCCAACACACAGTGGCAGTATCCAAAAATCTGTAAGATCAAAGAATCCTTGCTATGTTCTGTTTTCCTACTGATGATTTTATGTCAACAGTTGGGACAAGGTGGCAGGGAGCCATGACTAACATTCTGTATCAATAAGGGGCAGATTTACATTTTGCAAAGCCGCAGGACTGAGGTGTTTATATAAGCTGAAGTCAGCTTTTATATAGCTGAAAAAGTGATTTCATTAACCCACTTCTCATCATCTAAGGACATTGCAATTTTTCATTTATTTGGAATAAAAAGTGTATATTCTTTTCTGCAGAGTCCTAGCAGATTTTTTTTTTATTACTGCTCTTGAAACAGTCTGTTACAAAACTGGTACAATGCTCTGCCTTTAGTCTTCAATATCAAATAGCTGAAAACCATGACAAGATGACATACTTTCAAAAATACCTTCAAAGAACGAGAATAAGAAATGTATCATACTGATGCACATCAGGTCCTTTTTTTCTTTTAGAGTAAAAAATTTAATAACTTATTATATTGTTACATATATATTCTCAAATATGGCCTGAGGTAATCAACTCTCTAATGTGAAAAAGGACTCTGAACTTATTTGCATATGGTAGTTTACTATCTTTTGAGTGAGATTAGACATTGACCTTTTCAATTTCTTTTGCTAGGTTTTATTTTTACTAGAATAATTTTTTCACAGCAGTTTTGATGGTACTGTTAATGTAAAAACAAGAATAACCCAAAGTTTATCCTCTTTTTCTGACTTTATTGATGACCTGCTACTTTAGAGTTTCCAGTTTTGCCATCTAAGTTTCCTGTCCATTTTTTCTGTCTTGGGAAATAGTATAAATGTTAGAGTTCAGTAGTCTATGGTACCCTTTTTCTCTATCTACAACTTGTGTAGTATAACCTTTTTTGCTATATTGTGATATTAACCACAGCTCACCATCAGAACTACATCTGGACCTAGCCTACTAAAGCCCAGAAGATATGTTGTGGGCACCAGGTACATGTAGAGAGCTGTGAAATAGTGATAGGATAATGCAAGGCTAATTTGATGGCCATTTTTGCCATTTTATCCGGAAAAGTCAATGCCTGATGTTCATATTGAAATTCTGCAGATCTCAGCCTATTTGTTTCCAAATGTAAATATGCATATTGATTATCAGCTTCATGTTAAATTGATTCAATTAGTGTGATAGCTTTGGTTGAACCTCTTGATGGAGGAAGGAGGCTTTTTGTTCTGGGAAACTACTGACCAGCCAGAAGAGAGGTGGGGAGAAAAGCAGACTTGATGATGAAATCACACTGGGCAGGACAGGGAGACACTGGAAAGTTGCTTGCCTATGGTTCACCTAAAAAGGCTGAGAAACAACTGTAAGGAGAGGAGACAGGCAAGAGGATGAGCCAAGGAGAGAGCCAAGGGGATGTTTCTTTGGAACAGAAGAAGGAGCAGAGCTTGCAGTTACTCAGAAAATGTCCAAGTTAACTGCAACAAACGAGGAAGTGACAACACATCTGTGAGGGCAAGCAGGCAAGGGGACAGCTCTGAGTAAATGCTCTTATTTCTACTTTATTGTCCCTAGTCAAACTGAGCTTTCTCAATTTAAATAGTGCTCTTATTCAGATTCCTCTAAAAACTGGCTTTTAGTTTAAAAGACTTTTTGTGTTTTGTCTGGGCATGTCCACTTTTAAGATATAGCATTTTGCAACTACATCTAGAGGAAAAAAACCCCAATTTTTCTTTTTCTTGGCCTGAATTTAACCTTAGTTAGGTCTAATATATTGTGACCTTGCCAGCCACAGAACTAAAGTTTCCTTTCGGGATTTCCATCTTTTGGATGTGACAATATGGTGAAACATCCAGTAAAAGTGATGGGCTAACGCAGCAGTTGTGTCTGTAGGTATTTTCCCATGCACGAGCACAAGAGGAGACGAGCAGCTGCTATGAAGCAGCAGGAGTCTGAGCCTGCCTTTGCTTGCCTAAAAAGGTGGAAAGCAGAGGAAAACATCCTGCATGATGGACTTTGTTTGTGAGCCAATGTTTGGGACTTACTTTTTAAAATATTTTTTTAATATACTGCACAAGTGATAAAAATCTGCATTTTCATTATTTTATAAATTACATCTTTATTTAAGACTTTAATATCTTTAAATATTAGATTGTATATTGTGATTATTAGCAAATTTACTAAAAATATATTTTGCCAACCCTGGATTTAATAATGCCTAGTTTTTCATGTGATCCCATCCATTCATACTCTCAATAAAATTACTTTTCTCATGTAATCCTTGTGATTTCTTCCACTTTCAGCCTTTATCTTCAAGATCTCTGCAGTACTCTCAATGCTCTCACATGAGCACATTGACAAGGTTTAGCATTATGTCAGGAGGTGTGTGTTGGCAAATACGTGCAGGACAAACTGCATAGATAACTATTGAGCCTCATGCTGCCATTTTGCCTTCAAGACAGCAGAGGACTGAAAAAATAAGTGTTCAGGAAATTCTTTAGTAAATATGTTTTTAAAACAGTTCTAGGGATATCACATTGTGGGAATATCTCTCTCTCTCATCAAGATTGGTAAATTTTGGTAGACCAGCTAAGAAAAAAGGAAAGAAAGGAAAGAATTATGGTTTGACAAATAGAATAGCTGTAGTTGCACTAACTTTGCTTCTTTAGCCTGTAGCGATAAAAAGAAGTTCAAAAATGACAGAATTTTTCTGTTCTGTTTGCAATTGTGACCTACGTTCACTAAGGCTTGTGTGTCCCAAACTGACACACCTGAAGGGAAGGCTCAGCATTTACTTTCAGAGAGCAGCCCTGTGTCAGAACTGTGTATTGATGAATGGCACAAGAGGAAATATTGATGAACAAACACGCTTTTAGTGTAGCAAGCTGACAGCATGCACGGTGACTTCTTTCCTTCGTTCCTTTTCTCTTGCCCTCTCTTCCTTCTCTGAAAATTTATTGTCAAAAATATTGCATTCAGGCTCACCCCAAAGGGAACTGAAAGGAAAACAATATCTGTTTCCTTCTCTTGGGTCTTACACAGTAATACCAGGACAAAATAATATATTGTAAATATTTACACCTCTGTCATGATATTGTCATTAATGTGTTACCTTCAACTTTAGTTTTAGCTCTTCAGGTTATCTCTCTCCACATCTATGATTGGTATTGTCCTATTTCCATTATTAACTAAACACATCCCTTGATTATTTCAAATGTGGCAGTCATGAGAAGTAGTTGGGTTTATAGTCAGGCCTTTGTCCTCCTCCTCTCTCATGTCTCTAACGGGCAATGTGATTTGCCCCAAGATAAGAGCACCAGGTGGGTATTGCAGGAGGAGCTGTCTGGATGCTTGCACAATGAATGATTCCAGGGTGGGAACTCTGTGATGATTGTGGCTAACTTTGGTGCACATCACATGCAAGTGTATAAAATGCTGCTGGGGACTGGGCCAATGGCTCTCCTGAGGTCACAGGCATTTTCCAGGTGGATCCCTGTGATGGCAGGGATTCACTTTGGAACAGGTGAGTAAAAGCTCTAAGATCCAATCAAATACAGAGATAAAATTCTAAAGAAACTACATAGGTGCTTTGTTGCCTTTAACTGTGCATGCTTCACGGCCAGAGACTGAAACCCATCTGTTTCAGGTGAACCTGCTTACATTATAACCCTTTAGACTTGCTTGTGTTATACACTGCACTGGCACTATTTAGAGACTGTATTAGCAATAAACCCAATCACAATCTTTCACGTAATCAGGATCATACTTCTTGTGCCTGATTGAGAGTCTTTTCTCTATTACTCTGGCACAAGGTCTTAGAAATGTTTTAAAATCACTCCATTCCATCAGTTTAGAAACCCATCTACATATCACCACTAGCAGGTTTTTGCTGCTACACTGTATGATCCTGCCATGTCCTTCTCCTGAGTTTAACTAAGCCAAATGAGTACAGAAAACTCAGCTCTTTGCTCAGGCTGATCTCATGAAAAGTTAAATTAATTGACTTGAAGGACAGTGAATAATTTCCAATTGAGAGTAAAAGCTATTTGAAATGGTTCAGAGAACAAATGCTGGCTCAGGTCTCAAGCATACACATGCCCCTGCCACCCACCTCCCCTGGCTTTTTAATAAAGTCTAAAATCATTTGGCGGGATAGAAAGCCAAAAACTGAACTCTAATCCTAAATGCATTAAAATGAATAAACAAACAAACAACAAACAAAATATAATTATTTGTTTTTCACCTGCTTATAATAAGTAAGATTTTTAAGTGGCAGTACTTAAAGTACCTTTTGGGATGCTGTACAGCAATTCTCAAAGTTTGATTTACATATATATATGTGTATATATATATATATTTGTGACATTTTATGTATATATATATATATATTCTGCTTTAAGCAGTTAGATATGGCAGACTTCCATTATAAGGAATTGAATTCATGTTCTTTTTATCAAATATCGAGGAGCAAAAGAAAACCTTATAATCCTATTTTATGTTCCAAGATTACTTTGAAGGCCAAGGTGTACATAATCCCAAACATTGGAGCAGTTAGGATTTCTGAAGATGGAAGAGTAAAAGTGCCATACATCCATAAGAGTTTACAGATTATAATATTTTCTGCGCCTCTTAACTTGATTCCAACTGGAATTTCAACAAAAAATATTTTCTTTAATATTTTAAATTTAGGACAGAAGATAAATACCACATGACTACTTTGTAGGATATTTCCACAGATCTTGTGAAGAAAAAAAGTGAGGAAGAAAGGCCGACTTACCAACCAGAAGCCAAAATAATGAGTTGTTCTAAATACACATGAAAGAGAACATCCATATCACTGGTTTCACATAATAGAGACTTTGCTTGAATTAATAAAAAAATAAAACAAGTAAATAAATTTAAAAATCATGCTGGAACTGAAAGAACCCTAAAAATCAAAATATTAAAATTATGGCAGAACAAGATTATAAAAAAGAATAAAACTAAATCAGCTACGTTAAGGGTCACATGAAAAACCCAAGAATTTCATATATGTGAAATCCTTTCATAAAGATTATAGAAATTATTCTTTGAACATTCAAAAATGGCAACTCTCAATCAAACACAGAACTTGAAGGACTTGTGCTTTTTCACAAATTTTAAATGAGAGCTCAAAAAAGTGAAGGTCAAGTGATGTAGTTTATACAGGTCAATAAATGTCTAACTCTGTGAAGAACTGTTTAGAAACAAATTCAAAAGTAAAAGGAAAAATTAGATCCAGAGTATTATTAAAAACTCTTCAAGCCTAACACAAACCAATTGAAAAACCTTCTATTTCAAAGTATTTACTTTTGGTAAGACATGAGTAAAAAGCTGCCTAATTTATCAAGTCAACATTGGTGTAAGGCTGACTGGCTTTTTCATTTGCATCTACAGATGGAGAGAAGAATATTCACATCAGCTGAAGAATTGGTTCCTTTATTGTTGACATGTTACTTAATACTACAAACTTTTTTTAGTGTTTAAGAATGAATGGAAAAATAAAAACTCTCTGGGGTCAACTTGCTGGCAAGAGTGGAAACAGGATTTGTTGCAGCCAGACACATATTGTAGAACCTTTGTTCTACCTATTGTATGAACATCAGTGCAAACTGAAGGATCGTCTCAGTTTTATAAACTGAGAACTGAGTATTGTGTTTTTTATTTCATCACTGGAATTTTGCTAGTACCTCAAACTATTATTCTTTTCTTGATGGTTTAAGGGTTAACTTGAGATCCACACTTGGTGTTCATGCACTTTGCGGTCTTGTGAATAAACTTTTATGTGATTTTGTTTATCTTTGAGGTTAATTATTTTTTCCTGAGTTGTCCCTAAGCAGTTCCGTTCCAACTCTTCTTTTATTTCTTCCTTAAGAAAGAGACTTTGAGAATTTACTTTCCATGAGGATTCAATAAAAGCAGCCTTCCTGTTGCTCTGGTCACCCACACAGCAAAAAGGAAGTTAAACTGTTTGCTGACATATCTCTTATGGTTTGGGTCTGAGCCTTTGCTCTTGAGCCTGCTGCCAAAGTCTGACTTGCATAGACAATACTTTATGGGTGGTGACTTCACTGGGAATCCAGAGCCAAGAATTGGAGAAATGTCCTGCGTGCCATATCTGTGGTGGTTAGGAACGCATTACTGGATCCACACTTTTAATGTTACAGCAGATGTACTTATTTTGTGGCAACCATGCAGTGGAAGAAAGTAATTCCCTGGCCCCTAAACTCCAGCTTAGCTAATCATAAGGAAGGTCAGTAAATGCAGTGTTTTTCTCATGACATTTTATAAACACAGGGTTTCAAAGTGAATGTGGATGGAAAGGCAAATAATCCTTCCATCTCTTATGATCTGCATATAATTGTGGTTTGCCTGGACTGGCTGAAAGCTTAGCGTAATTATTTGGAAAGATTGGAACTGTTTAGAGAGCTATTCTATCTGCAGCAATTCCTAACTTACCCTTGCTTTCTTTGGAAAATAGAGGTGAATTTTGATACATTCATTGATAACAGATATGTAGTCTCTCCTAGATCAAGATGTGGTATTTCTATTAATACCATTGATATTTTCCTACAAGAAATTTAGTTCACAGTCATCGCTAAGGAAGCAGAAATGAACACACGAGCATTTACATGAAAGAAGTGAGTAGAAATTAAAGACAGAAAGATATTGATTGCTGTTTAGGATATCAGATTTATTCCTGAAGATAACATGGAACACTGAGCAAAAAAGTAAAAGCCTCATTGAAAATTGAGCACTGATTCCAGGCAGAATAAATCATTCCAGTTTTGCTTTAGTATGTTACTTAAAATAACATTTACTGAATATTCTTAACTAGAGTCTACTCACAAACTAGAGTACTTCACAGATAAAGTCCTGCAGAATCTATTCATCAAACTATTATGCACATTTATCAGTGCCTTATTCTGACACTAGTCTTCTGGGAGCTTCAGTAACATTAAAAAATAAATTACAAAAAAAGTGTACTGATAATTAGTTTTGTTTTCAATGTTTTTAAATCTAAGAGCACAAGAAAATCCAAGTGTTCTGCAAAGAATATATTATACTTTCAGTTATACAAAAGATTTTTTTTCCAAAAACTGTTTGAGAATCAGAAATCTCTAAGTATGTAGAAACCTAACATCCATTTAGGTACCTAAAATTTACTAGTTTTACACAGTTTCTGTGTTTGTTATTATATCTAGGTCTGATTTCATCAAGGCAAACAAAAGTCCAAAGGGTTCCTCTCATTAAGAGCTTGAAACAAGCACATTAAAAGTTCTGGGAGGAGAACTAGCTCTGTTATAAGCTTGCAACTGATGAAAGGGGTGAGTTTTATTAATATTTAAATGATATTTCATCAAAACGCCTCTTGAAAGTAGGTGGGATATGGTTTTGAAATTGCTTTTATGCTTTGGAAGACTTTGTGTTAGGGAAGCTGCACATCCTAAGCTCAGAAATCCTCAATTCCAGACTTGCACAATTATTCTCAGGACTGCCAGGCTTCATAAATCTGTGTCTGAAATTGCTGCTTGAACTGCCCTAAAAATAACAACAGCAAAAAAATATTTCCATGTGGGTTCTTTCTTACAGAAGAGTGAAATTGGTCATAAGGAATGCACACACTTGGCACTGCTCTCTGAGTACTTAGCTTCAGTAATTTTTTAAACTCCTATAAAAATGTGGTTTACGGTTTCTCTGTGCTTCCTGTTTCATTAATGCTGCATGTTTTGGGTTTGTGTGGCAATGTTTTGGAAATGGAGGGGGCTACAGGGGTGGCTACTGTGAGAAACTGCCAGAAGCTGTCCGTGTGTCCGACAGAGAAAATGCCAGCTGGCCCCAGGACAGAGCTGCTGCTGGCCAAGGCTGAGCCCATCAGGGATTTTCTCAAAGTCAGGGTCTGTTTTGCCTGTGATGGTAACTGGTGTGTGATGTCTACCTGTCCCCATCTCAAGCCATGAGCCTTTCATTGCATTTTCTCTCCCCTGTCCAGCTGAGGAGAGTGACAGGATGGCTTTGGTGGCATCAGGGTCCAGCCAGGATCCACTCACTGCGCTACACCACGATATGAGCCACATGTAAGAACCTTCTGGCACATTTTGTGTTTTGGCAACATTAGAAAGGAGACTGTTATGGGATATGGGATGGAAATGATTTGTATTGAGGTCTACATTCAGAAGATGAAAATTTGTTTATCTATATTTTGAAAAATTACTCCATCTCCTCAGAACCTCTCCCCTTCATCATGTAACATATGCATGTCCCTGATGTGTTTGTGCAGTGCCCAGGCTTGTATGGAAAGAAACAGTCTGAGAATAAATACAAGTACTCTTCTTTTCTAAATATTCCAGAGGTTTTTGGCTTGGTCAGATGGAATATTTTCTGTCAAAAAATAATTATGTAGACAATTTCCTGACTAGATGGCATTTTTCAGAATATTTTATAAAATTTTTGCTTTTTGCCAGAAAACTTTAAAATGCTTTTATTCTAATTTAATAATGATTCCTTGCCTTGACAATTTAAGCAAGAATAACACTGTGAGCAAGAATAACACTATAATGACACTAATAATGACATTAAAGTGCTGGAGGAAGTCCAGGGAAGGGCAATGAAGCCATTGAAAGATCTGCAGCAGGAGTCTGATGAGCAGAGACTGAGGGAGTTGGGGTTCAGCCTGGGGAAAAGGAGGCTCAGGGGACACCTTACCACTCTCTACAAATGCCTGAAAGGAGATTGTAGCCAAGTGAGAGGTGGGCTCTTCCCCCAAGGAAAAAGTAACAGGACAAGAGGAAATGGCCTCAATTGCACCAGACGAGGTTTAGAGTGGATATTAGGAAACATTTCTCACTGAAAGAGTGGTCAGACATTGGAACAGGTTGCCCAGGAAAGTGGTAAAGCTGCTGTTTCTAAAAATGTTCAAAACATCATGTGGATGTGGCATTTAGGGACATGGTCGTGCAGAAACACTGCATTAATGGTGGGACTCAGTGACCTTGGAGGTCTTTTCCAGGCTTAACCTTTCCATGACTGTGATTCTACTCTCATTTTCATTAATATGTCCCTGACAAGGAAAGATGAAAGGAGAAAAAGCAATTAACCTTCTAACTAAACTTTGATTCCATCATGTAATATTTAGCAACATCTAAATAAATTAGAATTTATAGAACCAGGGCAAAATCTGCCTGTCTTTTTAAAAATATCCTTAATAAAATCTAAATCAAATGCAAATTGTTCTTTTCCTAGTTCCAAGAAAGAGGAAGAAGGTATAAATGAATGAGTTTAGCCCATGATATTAACAAAAGTTTTGTTTGGGTTTGGGTGTGTTTGTTTGTTTCAATTGTGTTTTTGTTTGTTTGTTTTCTTTATTTTCCCAAAGACCTTGTGAACTATAAAGTACTTTCTTCAGCCAGCCTAAAAAGAAGGAAGCTCAGTTTTGATTAATATTGCAGCACATGTGTACTTCTGAAATATTAACACAGCTTTGAATCTTGCAGTCCAGCCTGCCTTAACAAATGAATTGTGCTGTTCACTGCTGTGCATTTTTGTACATTCTTCATAGATGTAAGAACATATATTCAGATAAACATAATCTTGAACATTCACCAAATCATTTGTTCCATCTTTTGCGTGCCAATATCAGCTGTGAGGACTTCACACTACTGGAACAAAGTAAGTAATTATAAAACAAGGGTAGAGATTGAAGAAAAAAAGTTGTAAAAGCTGCTCAAATGTCAAAGGCAAGATTTTTGTCCTACGCTTTAATTCTCTGGATGTATGAGGAAATCAAATGCCTAATTCTTTCCTGTGCTCAGTCCTTGTTTTATGAATATTTGGAATGAAGTTCTTTTGGAAGAGAAAACTACTTTTTCTTCAGTTAGTAAAAACAGTTCTGTCTGATTGTACTCTACACTTTGACAAGAGTGCAGACCTGTGGAAACACAGACAATCTATTGATGTTGTTCTGCACTGGGTAGGGACAGGTTATACTCTCAGTTCAAGCAACCAGTATTGAAACATATTCAAATTATACTTGCTAGAAAAGAAATTGTAGATGGAGTTCGAATAAATTATGAAGTCTAGGAAAGCATTTAACATTTGATGAAATAAGGAAGAGCAAGCAGAGACAAAAAAAAAGTCTCTGCAGCTGCTTTTGCAGACTATTGGCCTAAAAACTTTGTAGTTATCCAAGTAAGGAGGATCAATGCTGCATTAACTGAGATGCATGATGATGACCATTTGGGCAAAGAATTTAGTGACATGTGGTGGGTAAGAGTGCATCTTAAAAGGAAAAATCAGGAAAGAATGTGCAAGGTAGAAATGCAACTTGTACCATTAGAAGTTCAGAGTGTATGAATGCAGAGCAGTTCAGGGTGATTGAAGAAAAGAGTTTCTGGAAGACTTTTTCACAAGACTGAAATTCAAGTTACATCAACCTTCTTGTAGCTATAAGACTGCACAGAGAATGCTCATTAGTTGTGGTCCCATTCTGACACTTACAAAAATCTTTGGCCTTATTCTCTGATATGTTTGGATGAAAATATAAATAAATATATAATTTTAAAAAGTTAAGAAAGATCATTTGGTAATATATCAACTTCTATACTATATTTAAATGCACAATTGTATGGTATGGTTCCATCTTGAATTGAGGTGTGCATGGTTCTATGGCAGTATGATTTTTGTAGAGCCGAACAAAGTACAGTAGTTTCACACTTATAAGGCGCACCAGAGTATAAAGCGCACTTCCAGGTGGCCAACAAGCTCACATAATCTGTCCATATATAAGGCGCACCGGTGTATAAGATGTACTTTTTATTTAATTTTTTATTTTTAAATTTTTTTTTCTTTTTTTTTAGCGAGGATCCTCGCGCAACAAGGTAACAAATTAGTAACAAATTGCGCGATCACAGGGTTTACTGACTCGGCCCAGCTTGCACTTCTGGGTTGGCAATTTCCCAAACTTTGCCCATATATGAGGCGCACCGGATTATAAGGTGCACTTCTGGGTTTGGATCAAAACTTCAGTCAAAAAGTGCACCTTATACGCATGAAATTACTGTAATCAGTATATCAACCAACTCCTGGGGTTAAAGAAACTTGTATTCTGCTGTCTGTAGTAGCAGCATACTGAAAAGAATTTTAACAATAGAAAGTTTTACAAAGATAACTGTAGAAGCACTATATATATATAAAACAAAAAAAGTTAATGGTATTGGCTACACAGCTGTATGTTCATTCTTCGCTTTCCCCACTATCCTATGATCTGTAAGAAAAATGTTCTTAGCATTAAGTGCAACACTCTCAGTGTCTGGGGTTTTGTGCTGATCTTATTAGCAACAAAGAAAGTGACTTTACTGATACCATGCGGAAAGTTTTTAAAAGATGAAAAATTTGATGACACCGTTTAAAACACTGGAACTATAATAACAAGTAGCTGCTGTGTAGCCTCCTAAAATATTTTCTGCCGAATCATCTCGCCTTAAACTCTGAAAGTCAGTAATATAGATAATATTTGTGAATTTCTATCACTATGTAAGCATATTAAATTTTCCACACACCAAAATATAAACAAGTTTTAGGAGGTGTTTCTTCCATATTCCTAAATCCCTAAAAATTTTACATTAATAAAATATTGATTTGCAAAATATAAAGAATAAAGAAAAGCAAGGCAAATAAAAGCTTTTTTTCCCATCTGTTGAAGTCTATTAATAACTCCTGACTGTTAAATTAAAAAAAAAAATTGTTAGACTACAATATAAATATACCATATTTTAAAATATAAAAGTTTATTGAAAAATAGTACTTAAAATCTGAAAATGAAGCCACCAGAGGAGAAATAACTACTTTTAACTGGAATTTTGCTCTGTGAAAAGCAAGCACTGGGATATTCAGCTGTATGTAACACTGCTTAAAAAATGTTTTTTTCAGCTCCTAGTCATGCAAAGCTGCACTATCAGTTGCTTGCATAGGAAACTCAAGCATGCAATGAACTGGTTATCACAGGCTCCATTTTTTAGGCCGTCAACTTGTTAGCTCCATTTTACAACCCTAAGGAATTTTCTTTCATTTGCACAGCTTTTGCCACCAAATTCAGTTCAGCAGGCACTTCATCAGTGGAAAATGCAATAGTTAATAAGGATGAATGGCAAAAAGATTAAAGTAAGAAATTGGAAAGTTCTAAGTGGAAACAAGAAACTCATGAAGCAATAAAAATCATTTTCTGATATAGTGAGTTAATGACCCAGAGCTCAAACACATTTAATGTCAGAATTTAGACAATCCTTACTGTATAATCTCACCTAGCACTTACATTAAAGAAGCCATTGTCACATATTGTTGGCTCCAATATTGTTTTCTTTTCCAACAAATGCACTTGTTGAGGTTAGCCTAGGTGCAATGCATGTGTTTATACACAACTGATATATTCCTCTATCCAAGGAATTTATACAGCTGACAAGGTAACCTAAATATGTGCAGAACTGGAATTAAAAATGGAGAAGACACTTTGGTCTTGATAACAATTCCTTCTCTCTGACACAGAGAATGATCATGGTTTTGGCTTTCATGTGGCTGCCCAAAGGGTGAGATAAGGCACAGTTTAGTTCAGCACAGTTAGGAAGCCATATGATAATTTGTTATCCATGTCTGCTAATGCAAAAACTCACATACTACAAATGAAATATCAAGCATCCTGGTCAGTTAGTTTTCTCATCCTCAGGGAAACAATTTGTGGTGGGTTGACTCTGCCTGGATTCCAGGTGCACACCAAAGCCATTCTGCATCACTTCCCTCCACAACTGGGCAGGGGAGAGAAAATACAACAAAAAGATTCACAAGTTGAGATAAGGGAAGGGAGAGATCACTCACCAGTTACCTTCAAGGACAAAACAGACTTGGCTTGGGGAAATAAGTTGAATTTATAACCAATCAAAATTAGAGCAGACAATGGGACATAAATCCTAAAAACACCTTTCCCAAACTCCACACTCCTTGCTAGGTACTTTCTCCTCCCCTTCCAGTGGTGCAGGGAGATGAGGAATTACCATATTATTAGTTCATCACAGGTTGTTTCTGACATTGCTCAGGGAGAAAAGTCCTCCCTCTGCTCCACTGAGGGGTCCCTCTCATTGGAGACAATTCTCCACAGCCTTCTCCAGCCTGGGTTCCCATGCACTATAGTTCTTCAGGAACTGCTCCAACACGAGTCCCTTTCTACAGGATGCAGTCCTTCAAGAACAGGCTGCTCCAGAGTGGGTCCCCCATGGGATCACAAGTCCTGCTAGAAAAGGTGCTCCAGCATGTGTTCCTCTTTCCATGGGTCCAGAGGTCCCTGGCAGGATCCTGCTCCAGTGTAGACTTCTCATGGGGTCACAACCTTCTTTCAGGCTTCCATCTGCTCTGGTGTGGGTTTCCTCCATGGACTGCAGGTGGATCTCTGCAACCCCATGGATCTCCATGGGCTGCAGGGGCACAGCTGCCTCACCACAGTCTACACCATGGACTGCAGGGCAATCTCAGCTCTGGTCTGTGGAGCACCTCCTGCCCTTCCTTCTCCACTGACCTGGGTATATGTAGAACTGTTGCTCTCACATATTCTCACTCCCCTCTTCAATCTATGCAATTACATCTGTGCAATAACTTTTTTATTCCTCTTAAATATGTTGTCAAAGAGGTGCTACCTCCCCCTCTGGTTTGCTCAGCCTTGGCCAGCGGTGGATCCATCTTGGAGCTGGCTGGCATTGGCTCCGTCAGACAGGGAAGAATCAGCTTTTCACAAAAGCCCCAGCTGTAGCCCCCCTCCCAGCCACCAAAATCTGGTAACAAACTCAATTCGCAGACCATTTAAATCCAAACCTTTCTCACCTCCATCATAAAATCAAACAAAATCTCAGCCTCCTGCAGTTTAATGAATTCTGAAACTTGATGATTGATGTTTCACTGGGTTTGCACAGCAAAGTTTTGGTGTCTGCTGAATGGGGCTGCAGGGGTGGCTTCTGTGAGAAGCTCCCAGGAGCTTCCCCCATGTTCAGTGGGGCCAATGCCAGCTGGCTGCAAATGGACCTGGCACTGGCCAAGGCTGAGCACATAAGGGATGGTGGCTGCCCCTGTGATGAACTTACTGCAATCCTCATTCCTCATCCCCCTGCTCTGCCAGAGGGGAGGAGGAACAGAAAATGAGGAATCACAAAATCAATTAGGTTGGAAAAGACCTCTGAGATAATCAAGTCTGGCCTCTAACCCAACACCACGATTTCAACTAGACCATGGCATTAATTACCACATCCAGTCTTTCCTTAAACATCTGGAGGGGCACTGACTCCACCACTTCCCTGGGCAGGCCATCTCAATATCTAATCATCCCTTCTGTGAAGAATTTCTTCCTAATGTCCAGCCAAAGCTCCCCTAGACTATGTTCTCTTGTCCTATTGCAGAGTTAACCTAGTTATCATGGAGTCAAGTTGAATCTGGAAATTAGGGAGGCGTGTGGGCAGGCATTTTAAAATCTAGTTTTTATTTCTCATTGCCCTACTCAGATTTGATTGGTAATAAATTTAAATAATTTTCCTAAGTCTGGTTTGCCTGGGATGGTAATTGCTCAGTGACCTCTCCCAGTCCTTATCTCAATTCACAAACTTCTCATTATATTTTTCCTCCCCTGCCCAGCTGAGGAAGGGATTGATAGAGTGGCTTTGGTGGGCATCTGGCACCCAGACAGGATCAACCCACCACATTTATTCCTGCAGTAACTCTGGTGTTGAGATCCTTGAGCCACATCATCTTGATATACTCCAGAGGACATTTTAAAGTTCATTTGTGTCTTACAATCCAATACATATTTTTAATGAAAAATATTTCTGTACATTGAAAATATTACTTTCACACCAGATGCAGACAAAATTATTTTAGCTTGAAGGTATGTGTACTTTTTCCCCAAAGGACATATAAGTCTGTGTGGGAACAGCACATAGTTACTGCTTCCCACTTAGAGATGTAGCCTAGTAGCTGATTGGAGCAATAGCAAACATGAAAAGCTCCTTCCAAGCATTGAGAGAAACCCTCAATGTTTGTATGTGTTTAAAATTAAAGTGCATGGAGCTTTCCAGATCAGTCAACACTGCAAAAGCTGGCAAGAAAAGTTCAAAAGTTCTTAATTTAGTAGAATTTGCTGCTTTTAGGAAATCCCTTAGCCACCTAGCAACCACACAAAAGGTATAATTCTCAGAGACTTAAATGCTCACTGACTGAACAAGAGGGAAAATTGCAAATGTGCAAGATAGCTTGATGATATTGTGACAGCAGTGTCTAGCGGGTCAGACTGAGTAGGCCAAATGTCAGAACGTGCTTGGTACAGAATACAGGATGCATATCTTTCCTACATTATTTACACCATAGCACAGATCCTCCACCATTCCCATCCTTCCTGACATCCTCAGCCCAGACCTGGCTGTATCAGAGGACTCATTTTACACTTCAAAATTCTTGTCAACATGCTTCATGATATTCCTGTTTTCCAAAAGCCTCCCTTGCATCTTTTATGGCACATTCTATGTTGTATTGGGTGTACCCAGCCAGCAGCCTCCAGGTGCCTCCTGCAGACAGGGCTCTAAAACTGAGCTGATTGTCATTCTAGACAGCAAAGTCTGATATGCAGACATGCAGGTGTGATCTTAGGGAGTGAAAGTACTGGTTTTCATTCCAAGTACTTCTTCTTACTTTCACTTAAATCCAGGAAGACTGAATCTGAAAAAGATTGTTACTGAACCCAGATTTCTGAATTATTGTTTGACTTAACATAATTCAAATATTTAGAGCGATTTATGTGCCTATGAATAGATACACCCAGATGTTTTTAAATTTCTGTGGACGAAAGACAACCACATGAATGTGAAGGAGGAGTGACTGTTGCACAAGAATCTTTGCAATTCTTGTTTATAGTTCTTCCATTGTTACTTTTTTTTTTTTTTAAGTATTTATTATTTTACTGCTATTATGTCCTGTTTTGAACAAAAGAGATTTTTAAGCTTTCTATCCATGTTTCCTACTCTTGAGCATCTGGTATTAGTAGGAGTAACTCTTCAGGGGACCCTCCATACTTTGGCAAACATCCAATAACCAACATTAATTAACATTGTCCCATATAAAAATCTCTCATTACTCAAAATGCATCCTCTCCTACGCATACACTTCCCACATCCTAAGCTATTCCATACTGAGGACAAACCTAACTCCTGAATTTTAGATGTAATAAAGTCTAGAGTTTTGTGTACAAGTCATTCTGAGGTAAAGGTTCATTGCACTTAGTAATAATAAAAATCCAGCTGTGGTTTCCTACACCTTGTATTTTCCTCATTTTGCTTTGAATGTCGTAAAAGTATGAATTGAAAATTAAAAGAGAAATATAGGATATTTATCAGAGAAGTTGAATGCTTTCAGCAACTCAAGCATTGCTGATCCAGTTGAAGAGAATTTTTTTTGCTTAATCGTTATTATATGTCCAAGTAATTTTCACTGTAGCCACTAAATTATACCCTTCTCAATGGGATTATAGTATCTTCAAATTAAAGAATCAATTATTCTGTTCAGACACCAAATATTATTCTCTCTCTGATCTTGAGAGTTGCAATGACATTGATAATGTAGGAAAATTCCCTTTTATAATAAAACATGCAGTTACTTTTATTCCCAAAGCTGGGTTAACACCTTTTAGCTCCAAAATTTTGCAAGAAAAGGTTGTACAAAGTGTTCATCAAGTTCTGCAAATTAAAATTGTCCCAGAAATTCCTTGCAGATTTTCTTTAAAGGTAAAAATCTCCCCACTCAGCAAACATATCATGAAGAGGCAATTTGAAAATACATTGTTCACAGTTTGTTTTCCAGAATGACCGTTGGGCTATATTTAAAATATACACTTCCACTGTGAGTGTTCTTCTGCTTCTATCAATGGGTCATTCTAGCAAAACTTTGTCCATTTGTAATATTTCACCTCAGGAAAAACAGAGGAAGACTATAAGCTACTTAGTTTGTTTCCAGTTTTAAAGATACCTTGAAATTTGAATTTCTGTAAAAAAAAAAAGAACCAAAACCTAAGAGTTAAATGAGAAAGTCTGATTTACATTTGAATCAAATGCTAGAGATTTCTAAAAAACTTGATCAGAAATGTATTGTGAGACCATGCTTTGTGTCTATTCAGTTGTGTTTATTTAATTGATTCTACCAGCTGGTTTTCAATTATGTGCAGTCAAACTTTAGCAGTTACAGAGACAACCTTGTTTTAGTTCTATAATGCAAAAAACCAGAACAAGACTGATTCCTTCTGAAATCCTTGGATTCAGCAACCAGCTGATTCAGACTACTCACAAGAGAACTCCACATATCCCTGCCTCACTGCAGAAGGTGGCAAACTGCCCTATGTATTCAATTAGGTTTGACTAAGATAAATGTCAGGGTTGTTTTTTTCCTCATTTCTAGAAGTTACAAATGCATGAAGCAGCTGGCTTCAGTGTGATAAAGAGCTGACCTCAGGATCATATTATTATCTGCTGAAGAAGAAGAGCAAAACTTGAAGTAAACTGCCTCTAAATACAAAAGACAGCCAGTGTATGCCAATGATAATTGCTCAATGGCAAGTTTATCACTTGGTAAAACTGATTTGGCCAAATGTATTTACTTTGAAATTACTTGGTACAAGTGGGTAAAATTTAAATGAAAAGAATCCCACCTTATTAAACAAATTACACATATATTTTTCTAAATGGAGGAACATTATTTCCTGAATTCTGATATATGAAGGATTCAAAAGATTTTACTTTTCTTTTTTTGTGCTGTGAAATGATCACTGAACCTCCTGTGAGCAGGCAATGAGCATGAGAAGCACAAGCTGTTTCATCCCAACTATTGCAAAATAGACCAAATGCTAAGGTTTTTGAATCTAAGTTTCTGTCGCATAGCACCATAATCCCCACAGGATTTTCCTTTGGAAAAGGCAGTGAAGTCAGAAACATGAAAAACTAAAAGGCAAGAGTATTGTTGCATAATCAAGCATCTTCATTTCATGACACACTTCCAAATAAGAAAGGGTCGCGACTGAACAAAAAATAATATAATAAATAGAAACTTTGGGGAAAAGTTTTCTGTAAGCAAATATTTAAAATGCATTTCCATCAATATATTGTATATATTCTTTCATGAAAAATTGTGTTTAGATGTTCTGGAGAATAAATGTATTAGCTTGTCCTTTATTCCTAATTTTACCCAATTTAGGCAACCGGCATTGCTATTTAATTTGCACTAGCATCACTTTTCAAATGAGACCTGGATAAAGGAAAGACACTGAAAGAAACTTTCTCTTTACTAGCTATGTATGTTTGCAGATACATCTTTTCTTCCCAAAATCCAAATCTTAGCATGACATTTGTTTTCAATGTTTGATTTTTTGACTACTCATCACAGCTTTTGTTTTTATTTATGGTTACATCCTTATTTCATTACTTCTCTATGTGCAATTGATTTTCATGACTTCAACTTTCCTGATAAGGTGTATATGTTCAATATAGCATTATCAATATACTCATGTCCAACTTGTTCAGTAAATCTAAGAGAAAATTCTTAGGCAAGAAATTATATCAGTACCTATTTGCTTTGTTTGAACCATTAATAATCTGCAGTGAATCTTCAGCTGCTTTGTCAGCAATCCTCCCTCCAAGGCGGGGATTTCTGAGAGCAGCAGGAGAAAATGTAACTGAAATGGAAACTGCTTTCTTCTCTTTTTATAAACTCTCTATACTTATGAATTGGTATTTCCATACTGTCAGTGTTTAGATTTCATATTTCCATCAGATCACATTCCAGATGCTTCCAAGCTCAGGCTGAAACACTTTTATCACTCCATTTTCGTGACCACCTGTGTGATACTAAAACAATCCCCCCACTTTTAGTTTTTAAAGATAACTACCACCATCAGTACTCAAAAATCCAGTAACACAGAACAAGTAAGAGTAGATCCAAAGTCAAACATGTTTAGGAAAGAAACCAAGAACAGCCCTATGTTCCTCACTGAAAGATACTGTCCAGTGAGGATGTAGGATTTACCTCCTTTGCCATATATGATACTTAACTGGAAAAGGTGTCAAACAGTCTAACAAGACATTATGTGATGATGTATTCCACTTGCAGGGCTCATCAAAACTTTATCATGCTTACTAGAAGCTAGTAGTTTGAGAGCAAAACCAGATTCTGAAAAAATATCTCAACTGTGAAAAAAGCACTTTTTCTTTAAATTTTGTGAAATATTGTTTGCTATTTTACTACTCATGATAAAATACTTTGCAATTTAAAACAGATCATTTGTATTACAATAATAAGCTCATTGTAAAAATAAGAAGGAAAGAAGCAAAAAATAGAGGATCAATTAACCCATAGCATTTCTAAAACAAATTGGCAAGAGTTCCACTTCTCTGAATGAATGATTACCCTGTAAAACCATTTCTTTTTCAAAAATATGGAAGAGAAAGTAATCTTCTTTACTTTTTTCACAAAAAAAAACCAAAAAACAAAAAACAAAAAACAAAAAACACCAAACAAAATAACAGTTTCTGTATTTTGGGCCAAATCAGCATTTAGATACACAGCTACAAAAACATTTCATTATCTATTTATCATGACCCTTTGCAATTTCAGTCTCCACAGCTCAGTTAGCTACGTGTTACATATTCAATAACTTTAAAAACTGTTTAATGAAGATTTATTTCTAATCTGTAATATGATTGTTTAAGTGAATGCAATTACCTTTTTTTTCTAAAAAAAGAATAGAACCTTCTCACAGTTAAGAAAATAATAAAAGTGCTCTCATTATGCTCCTTAGTACTAGTCAGTGTAACTACTATGAAATTTGATATATTATGTTGAAAATATTTGTGTAAAATAAAGGAAAAGTCAAGCATTGTATTCTGTCTTTTCCAACCTAAACAATTCTATTTTTAGTAGGGCCTGCAGAAAGAGGGCCAAGAATACTGGCTCTAAAGAGAAGGATATTCAGGCTGGATATAAGAAAGAAATTTTTTCCACTAACATTGTGAAATGTTGAAATGTATTTCCCAGCGATGTGGTAGATTCATGATCAGGTTGGATGGGGTTCTGAGCAACCTGATTTAACTGAAGATGAAACGACTCATTGCAGGGGAACTGGATTAGATGAACTTTACAGGTTCTGTCCAACCCAAACCATTTGATGATGCGATGATGATTTAATATTTATTATATGTAAAGTTTAGTATATTTTGAATGTGCCTGTTTAGTATTACACTTGTCCAATTGGATGAGAATAAAAAGTATGCATAAAGAGTCTGGTTTGGTGTTTTGGGTTTTTTTTCTGTTCTCAGTCATTGTGTTTTTTTCTATCAACAACAATACAATCTTTGAAGCCTCATCCTTCCACTTTAGAGTATTAGAAACACACTTTTCCCAGCTTGCTTGTTCTCCTCTGTATTCCTCTCCTATGTTTCCAGGAGACTGTGGTCTCACTTTAAAGCAAGAATTAAACAAACACAAAGAAACACTGGACAAATAGTTGGGAAAAGTGTACATATAATCAAAGAAAGATTTTGAAATCGAAGGATCAAAATTGCACAAATTCTAGTTATTATTGCTCAAATTATCATGATTTGCTGGTGCAACCACAGTAGCTGCTTGCCAACACCAGCCACTTGTCTGCACATTGACTACAGAAGAGACCTCAATCAGGATAAATAGGAGTCACATTTTGTCAAATAAAAGTGGCCATAGAATTTCAGATTAAAGCTCCATCTAGTTTGTCAGACAAAGAAAATACCCATAAAATAGAAAGTAAAAGATAAATGTATTTGATATACACCCTAATTGCTCTCCTGACCAAACAGCAGAAATAAATGCTAGTGACTTTCAAAGCTAACTCAAAAACTCAAATACCAAGCAGGACCAGGACAGCCATCAAGCTGTTTTGTTCAAGTAGGAAGAGAACCATCACCCTCCAAGCACCACTGCCCTGCACTTACTCTCATACTCTGACTGAGAACAGCCACCAGAACACCAATCAGTCTCATTCTCAAGTACTGGGCATCTCACCGATGTTATTGCAGTCATTATGCACCAGCCTAGAGAAGCTGTTTCCAGTAGCTTGAGCAAAAGTTACAGCAACCTGATGCATTAACTTTCCTACCCACTCCAATATATACTGAAATTTTATCCAGACTTGCATCTGCTGCTTTCATTTCCACCAGGTCTACAGATATCTCTTCACAGAAGGATGTCAGAGCTCACCCTCCTTCTTAGTTACTCACCCTGAGAGACAGGGTGATGCCCTAAGTATTAACTTTAAATATACCTGAGCTACACTAGCTCACACAGGTAAAAACATATAGCATCAAAGGAACTTGAGAAATACTAAATGTATAAAATCTACTTTCAGTCTCTTCAAATAGTTTAATTGCTTTTTTTTGCCTAAGCAGCTACTGCAAATTCTCTGTTCCCATGCTTGGATGTTAAACTACTGAAAGGAGCCTATGCAGTCAACTACCTAACCCCACTGCATTAAAACCATAGAAAAACTCAGCTGTTACCACCAGCAGAAATGTTTTCTGGAAACTCTATTATCTTCTATCAGTGTAACTCAAACTAACCTAAAATGAGCAGCAATTTCAGTTCTTAAAAGAACATGATGGAGCGAATGAAGGTTTGAGACCTGTCCAGTCTATTTTTTGTTAAACCAACATTCTCAGGGAGGCCAAAATGACTTTTAAGCTCCAGACTCAGGTTTTGTTTTATAGAAACTAGAGCACAGTCATCTCACATGGGGGAAGAACAGAATCCATTTCACTGGATAAAATAGTAAGAAAAAGACGTGTTAACAAATGTTCTCCTTTTCTGCTGTGTCAATGAATAGCATTAGTCAAACCTAGTGAATTTTAAGAGCACTTTGATCCCCACACAATTACCTGTGGGTATCTAGGAAGTCTGTCACTTCTGTGGCAGGGCAGTATCTGCACTCTGTTCTTTTCAGGAGTCTCCTTGCTGTGCAACAGGCTTCCTGCACTCTTACACACTCTGCTTTTTCTTCTGACCCATCCTGCAGTCTTGAAGAACAGTTGCTCTCAAGGGAGGAAGATATTTCTAGCTAAATTTCTCATTTATTTTCCAGGAAATTTAGAGTAAGAACTGAGAACTAAAAGGTAAAAAATAGCACATTTTTCATGATATTTTCTCTTTTTGTTCTGTTGGTTTGGGTCTTTTTTTGTTTGCTTGTGTGGTTTTGGTTTTTTAATATTTGGGGATTTTTTTTGTTGTTGTTGTTTTGGTTTGGTTTTGGTTTTTTAATTTTTTTTCTCCCCTGAGTACTGAAAACTGATATATTTCTACATTTCTAATAATTTTAGTTAAATTTTTGGGTGTTTTTTGTCTTGTTAGGGTTTTGGGATGGAACTTCAAAAAGTAATGCAGAAATTTATCTTAGTAACAGTTAACTCTCCTGTTATTATATGTGCAAGTAATTCCTTAAAAATATTATAAAGCCTTGAATGGTATTGACATAAGACTGTTGATCTGGCTATCCCTTTTCTTCTCTCTTTGTTGTTCTCCAGCCACTTCCCCTACAGGCAGTTTCAGAAAGCTGATTGCAGCATGCACTGTTGTTTTGTCATTCTTGAGTAGAGATGACCAATATCCCCAACACAAGCATGCACAGCTCTTAAAGTTAACCTCCAATTAAGGTTTTTTTGTTTCTGTGTCTTTGCTCTGATTGCCTTTGCATGACATCAGGATTAAATATGTTTCTTACTGAATGCTGAGGGAAAGTACCCTATTTACTAATTTAATTTACTATTTTTGTTCCAGCTGTCTTTTATTTCTGCAGATAGAAAAGATTTGCTAGTTTGTGTTACTTTGTCTTGCAAGTCTGAACAGAAGTTCAATTCTCATAAGTCTCCTGCATACTTAAAATTTCAATTGTTCCCCCAGGGCTTTGTCCCTACGAGTTCCTACAAGCAATTTTATTTTTGATCAATGATTTAATTTACAAATTACTAGCCTCCTATTACAAATCCCTTTACTTTCTGCTGACTTTTCATTCTGTAATATTTCCCTATGATTTTTGTCCATTTTCTCACTTTATGTGCTCAAAGAAATTTTGAAGCAATCACCTTGATGAAATTCCAAGATTCTTGCCATTCTCTGTCAAGAGACCATTCTCTTTTCTACTACAGTGGATATTTTTTTGGGAAATCTGCAGGTAACTAACAGTGTTTTCTGAGACTCAGATTGAAGTACACTATATTATTGTGCCTATATTTTCTGAGTATTTTATATATTACATTTCTTCAGCCAATAAAAGATAAACCTGTCTTGAAAGACAAAGCAGGCTTACTGATGTGCATTTCCTAGCAACTAGGAGACAAACCTTAACATCTAATCTTGACTAAGATAGCTACTGTGAGAAAGCAGTTACTTCTTTAGTAATTTGGCAAACTCTGGCAAGCTCCACTGAAGCATGTGAAGGACAAAAAGCATGATAACACATACCATCACTTTCTTTGCACTTAGAAAGTCTTCTTTAATTTCCCAATGGGAAACAGAGTGATATCTTGTGTAAATGAGTTGCTTCAGATAGCCTGAGACTCTTTCTAATGGCTCATACATTCTACATCAGAATTGCATACATTACTTTTTTCATCAGAGAGTATTTCCAGAAAAAAAATGCAAGCATATTTTTAACCCCTCTTTGAGGAGAATAAGTGGAAAAAACACTTTCTTTTTCCAGATACCTAACAGGAAGATAAAGATGAGTACAGTAGTTTCACGATTATAAACCGCACCTGAATATAAGCCACAGTTCCGGGTAGCTGGGAAGACCACGGGATTTGTCCATATATAAGCCGCACCCGAATATAAGCCGTGTTTTTTTTTT
>VRYO01002734.1:19437416-19495448 GCA_009812075.1 Sialia sialis
TGGTGTGAAACAAGAGACAGAAATCTTAGGGTGTCTGGCCTACAGGTTGTCTCATGTAATGGCACATGAAAGTTACACAAAATTCTATCTGATAAATAACATTCTTCTCAAAATGTGGTTCAACTCACTAAGTGTAAATAAAAGTAGTGTAGACATACAGCGACTTTTCAAAATACACTTCTACTGAATGTAATTTCAGTCTCCGGGGAGCAAACCACCTATTTCAACAGCAGCTTTTTCCAGCCTCAAGAACAAGTCAGTTGCCAATGACACTTACTGGCATAATGGAATGTCGTCTTTGATGATGCATTGTCCTCCATTTTTGCAGTATTCTTCAGGACAAGCTGTAAACATAAAGGTAAAATTTGTGATTTCCCCCTCTTTTTTATCACATTTCTCATTATCTGATTTTTAAAATGGCAAAATATTCACACCTGTCATTTTGAGTACTTAGCAATTCCAAAACTTCCCCTTTTTTTAGACTGGACTTGGTGATACAAGTGTGAAGATAAGAACATTATGAGCAATGGAGGGCTCTTAAGCTTATTGAAGTCCTGATGTTGCACTTGAACAGCCTTCAAATTTTTCTCAAATGAGATTTTCATCTGACTCCAGAAATGGAATTTTTGCCACTTATACAATTTTCAAACAACTGTAATATGTAAAATAAGACCCAAAAGAATTGAACTAACATTTAAATAATATCCAACTCTACATTATTATTAATAGCTTTTATATAGGGCTAGTGAACAGATACTCCTTTGTGACCAACCCTTTTATTAAATATATTAAGAATTTTTACACTTAGAATCATATTCTCAGAAGAACAAGGGAATTTAGGCTTTAAAAGACAAAAGGTGTTTAAGCACTTAGTGATATTGTCTTAAGACCCCTTGATGTCCCTTAACTTGAATTTCCATATCATCACATTTAGTTTTACTGAAGAATTGCTTTAGAAGGAAAAAACTCAAAATCAAAAAAGAATCTTCTCAATCTTCTATAGCATGGTAATTTACAATGAAGACCTAAAGAATTTTGGATATATGCAGAATGAAATTGTTAAGGGCAAATGGAAATTGTTAATATAAGAGCGCTACTCAGTGTGGACACCTCCAGTTTAAGGATAAAATTTTAAAAAGTGAATTACTTAAAAGATCTGCTTTCTGAAAAAATAGCAGAAGATTTGTAAATCACTGTTATGCATGTCTACTAGTTTATGTTCTATATTATTCTATAATGAACTAATTTCTGAATAAATTGCTTTTAATTTAAAATCAACTTTATGAATTGTATTTACCAAGTATGAATTGTCTCATCAGTATAGAAGTGGTACTTTTAAATGTTGAAGCATGATCCCTTCTCTCTTCATGAGCAACCTGCCCAAGTCAGGGTCATCACAACTTTGTGATCTTTAAGTCCCTTCCAACCCAAACCATTTTATGATGCTATGAGAGATACTGAACACAATACCTGTGGTCAAGTTTCACACCCAAAGAAACTTGTGGATGCCTCCTACCAATAAGTGTTTGTAAAACTTTTAGTTTGTAAATAGACATTTATAGTACATTATAATGAATTCTATCATTGCAATGTATATATGTCGTGAATTTTATCACATAACCCATAAAAATATGAAAAGAGAGAGTTCAATTCTCAGCTAAGCAACTTCAGCAAAGCTGGCAGAGTACTGTCAAGAGTTTATGTTTGTCTTGAGGAAGAGATGCAGTACCCTTCTGTCATTGAATGGGTCATTTTGAATCTCAGTTTAATTATTTATATCACCATCATCTATGTATTTGCTAGATTTTTAAAAACAAAAATCCAATTCACATTGAATGCATATTATTGTCCTGTACTTATCTTTCTCCACCATGTAACTACTGAAAATTAAACCTGAATATTGGGTCAAATGCACTGTGCTAAAACAAATGCTATTTAGTTTATTTTCCAGCCTGGATTTTTAATATACTTGGTGGTAAAAAAAAAACAAAACAAAACATGAATGAGCGTGGGTTAACTCAACTTGCTAATATCAAGGGAAGTCCTGAAAGTATACTACAAAGGGTTGGGGTTTTTTTGAACAATGCATTTATATGGTAAGAAACAACCCTCATGAAGATGTTAAGATGGTAAGCATATTGTACTTCTTAACCTTTTTCTCAGTTTCATCTGTGGCAACCTTTATTCAGGAAAATCCATACCTAAAATAATTTGGCAAAGTTTTAGCAGAGGAATGTCAGTCAAGTTTGAGGACTGCCAAAATATTCAGTAGGAAATAACCATGCTTTCTTTGTTTCAAATTATATTTTAATGCAAAACTAAGTACCTGAACAGCCGGACTCATCAGGACTGGAATCAATGCAGTCTGCAATTCCATCACAACGCTGGGAGAGTGGTATACATTGATTAGTTGAAGGACATAACAAAGAACCATTGGAACAATCCTTAATGGCTGAAATGAAAAGTAACACTGTTGTTATTGTCAGCTATATTTTTTCTTTCTCACTGTTCAAAAACTAGCAGAAAACTTGATTCATATTGCAGGATATAAACTTGCATCTGTGTGACCTCTACAAGCTTTCATCTTCAAAGACATGCAACTTTACTACTGAGAGGCTAAATAAGTAAACAAATACAGAGCACAGATGGTACAAACACCAAATTTTCCCATGTAATATTTGTGAAAAACAGGAGTGCATATTAACTTACAATGTTGAGAGTGCATACTGCAAAATCCCAAAGAAAACTCATAAAAAAGGTATCACAAAACAGAATCAACTCTCATTCAATGACTAGTTTTAAAATTACGGAAAAAGGTTTTGTTCCACATTATTTTAACACAGAGGGAACAGTCTTTGCAGCGAATCCAATGGCTGAAAATTTTGCAGCTAAGGACAATGACACCAAGTTATTGGTGCTGAGGTAAAGAATATTAAGACCACATGGAGGCACTAAAAACAGTAAAGATATGGAAATGGAAATATCCAATTTTCATCTATATTTAATTTTCCAGGTGCAAATTAAAGCAGTAGAAGGGATAAAGATATCACAGCTTCTTTGAAAGTATAAATTTTTTAATGTTTCATAGGTATTTACCAGGACTACAAGAGATAGATTTTGGTGCACTACAGAAAACTGAAAAATGACTTTTTATTCATTGCTATTAGCACTTCAATCAAGTGATGCAAGTGGAAAAGTATGTTGTTCTGTGGAGAACTAATACATCCCACTGGTGTTAATGTGTTTGTTTTACACCCTTAATATTGTAATCAGGCAAATAAAAGACTAAATAGGTGAGGCAATATACTTGTCTCTGAAACTGACAGCAAGAAGAGAGCCAGCCAAGTAGAACATCTATGACTGGAAAACAATTCCAGAATTTTCTTTTAAATGCAACAAGTAATAAAATTCACAACATTAAGAGGTACAAAACGGTATTAGCATAATATTGTACAACCTAACTGCTATGTGAACTCTACGGGAAATTCTGTCTGCATAAATATCTAAGTTGTGAAGAGAAGTATTTCTGCTGTAGAAACTGTGTTTTCAGTAGGGACTTGACCAATGTTTTTTTGTTTGGTTGTTTTAGGCTTTTTTGTCCTGGCCTCCTTTTGGGTTTTATCCTTCATCTCTGCAAGATGCATTTTGACAACTAGTCTTTATCCCAAAAGAAAACTTTCCCTGATGAATTCCTAAATTCAGTACCCAGAACATTTTTGTTCTACACTTATATAGTGTTCAGTGTTTTGTTTTGCACTTAAATGAATAGAATTGCTATGGGACACAAAATGGAAAGCCTCAGTAATTCCTAAACTGAAGTTTTCTAAAACAAGCAGGTAGATTTGATCTGCAACAAAGAAAAAAAAATCCAAAATCTCAAAAAAATAAACACCCACTTTCAATCTCTGCTATTTTTAGGATACACATAGGTTGGAGTTACTAGCACAACAATCAATTTTATAGATCATGCAAAAATTTCAATAAAAGAATAAAATTTCTGAGATATTTAGGTTTCCTCTCTGACCTTCCCCAGTTGACAAACTTCTATGGCTTTTCACCTGTTAAAAGTAGGAAGCTAAAGATTAAATGCTGTGCTGTCATGGCATACACAGTTGGATCTCGGTACCAGCTGTGACAGTAATCAGCTTTCTTCTGATTTTATTCCTCTCTAGCACAAATCACTTTCTTTTTGCTTTGCCCTCTTCCCTGCTTTGCTTTGCTTCTCTGAAGTATCTTCCTCAGAGAAGAAACAAGAATTACTTCTTCTGTATTTTTACCTTATACTATCAATGATTAAATGTTTATATACTATAAACCGAATTTTGGAGTAACAATGAAGTACAGACTTGACTAAGTTTCCTTCAGACTGAGAACTCCAAAGTTGTAAAATATCTATGGAGAATTTTTTTTCTGTGAACAGAACAGGATTTAATTTCTTCTTAATCCCAGGGTTTTGTTTAGAAGTCAAGGCAGCAAAATAAACAAACAAAGAAATATCTCAGTTGTTTGGGTAATACAGAAAATCATGGAAATCTTTTGACTTTCAGATTTTGCGGTTCCACATCAGATTCTGTGCTGTGGAGTTGGAATGTGCATGGAATAGAACACAGTATGGAATTCTCTACCAGAGGACAGATGGAGGAGGAAACAAGGTCAAATGAAGATTAGCCATGAGAGGTTTATTTGAAGAAAGGGACACGCAAAATTTGTGCATGTCTTCAGAGTATGTAGAATTTAATATCAAAGTTATCTCCACAATCTCGTCTTCTGCCAACAAAACCACAGAGTTCACTTCTAAACAAAAGACATACACAGATACTCTGCTAAATCCATGCCAGTTTGGTAGACTAATTTCCTTAAATAAATGGCATGTGAAACCTGTATTCATATTTAGTACTTTTGATGGAAAATATTAAAGACTATTAATTTCTAATCCCCTGGAAAATATTTTTTTCCATTTTTAAAAATTCTGATAAGGATTTGAAAAATGTTAAAAATTTCACAACATGATAGGTTTAGGAAGAAAAGTCCTTATTTGAATAAAGGGCTCTTTTTTTTCTATGTCGCTAATTATTTTGAGATTCCTGGAATGAAACATTGGGCCTCAGTTCATCTGCTAATAATGAAATATTTTCAAATGGCCAGACACTCACTTTTGTGTCCATCTGTCTCAGATGTTTCTCCATGGCATCTCATTGCAGTTACTTTTCAAAGCCTATTGACCTTGTGTTTTGTTTGTGAGCCCTTTTCCTTGCTTGGGGCGGAGATTGCTGCTACTTCATGAACAGACTTGATTTCTAAATCCTTGAGAGGTCAGGACTGCCTTAAATGTTACTGAATTACTCAACTGCAGAAGCCTATCTTTCTGCCATATCAGAATCAGAGGTTACAGAGGCAATGCAAATGCAGCTGGCTGATTTAAGGAAAAAAATGTGGAAATGCTTGTAAATATTAAAAGAAAACAATTGCAATTTTAAAAAACATTTACCAAATGATAGATTAAAGAGATTAAAATTAATAAGCAAAATTAGTTAGGAATGTAAAGCATCTGTGCAATTAATGCATTATAGGACACAAAAAGGGTTTTTTTGGCAAGGGAATGATGAATTTTACATTGAACTTCATTATTATATATTTTCTTTCCTAAAGCATCACTGGTTCAGGCAGGTAGGTTAACATTGCCATAACTATGAAGGTAACTTACGGCAGCCAAGCTCATCCTCACTGAGGCGGCAGTCAGGCACGCCATCGCACTGCAGGAGGGACAGGACACAGCCCTGGGAAGGACACAGGAACTCTGACTCCTTGCAGGAGCCTGGAGATGTGGTGGTGGGCATCTCCATGGGACAGTTCATTTCATCACTTCCATCCCTGCAGTCCTCCACGCCGTCGCAGTGTGCAGAGAGGGACAAGCACTGCTGCACGTAGGCACAGGCGAACTCACCGGGGCGGCACGCTGCAGGGTGCGGAGCAGCTGGTCCTGAGACAGAAAAGGAATGTTCAGGGATTCTGTTCTTCCAGTGGTCATTCATACCGCCTTTGAGATAGATATAGGAGCTTCTGGGAACGCAGCTATTTTGGTTACTAAACTCTTTCAAAAACAGGAACCCAACTTTTATAAAAACAAAGCTCCTAAGTGCAAAACACAGTCGATGGAGGTGGAAATGAAGAGACGGGGTCTTCATGATTTACTTGCAAGAAGCTATGAAGCCGTTTATTTATCCACAAAGCAAAATTTATATACTTTTTCTATTGTAGCTAAAAATAGCGCACCAATAACATTCGTGTAACTAAGGTATATTGCTACTGCCAAGGCTTGCGGCCTACTATGGCTAAGAGATCCATGTTGGTCGTGACAAAGGGAGCAGTTCTCACAGTTCTGCTCTCTAGCTGTATTCCCACACACAATATTAAAAACATTCTGTCTCATATTCACTCCATTGTTGTTGTTGCAGCACTTTGCTTCTAAAGCTCAGTTTCATCATTGTTTTGCCATGTACACATAGAAGTGTTAATACCAAAATATAAATAAATCTTGTCTTTCACCTGGTGTCTGGAGAGACTTAAAATAGCCCACAAGTTACAATTTTAAGTTAAATGAAGAAAAAAAAAATTATAAGCTTAACTTGATGTGATAGCGAATTAAATTGTAAAAATACTAGATAGATTTCCAGGATATAAGTAAAGAAAAATGTGGGTTTAGGATTTCAAACTTTAACTAATTCAGGGAGATGACCAAAAAAAAGAATAAAATAAATAGATAAATAAATAAATAAATAAAATACTCCATGCTTACTTGCACTGCTGGACGAAAATAGCGGGGAAAGCTTTTTGTGATCATGTGTATAAATAAATTGCCCCAGATACTTAAGTCTATCTTTTTTCCTATGAAAACCATTGCAACTGAATTTTATCAGCAGAAGCATAAGATCTATTTGTGGAAACTAACTTCTAAGGAACTGGCTGTGCTAATGTTGTGTTCTTTATAGCATCAGCTATAAAGAGCATCATCTCCCATGAAAGAAATGTGATGGATTCCTGTACTTTTTAAATGTGCAGGGAAAAGAGAAAAATCTCCAGAATTTAGCTCCATACATTTAATCTTTCTAGGTCAATTTGCAGCAGCTGAGTAAAAAACAAAATATGATGATTAGAGACAAGGTAAGACAAATTAATGTCACTTCCTCTGTAAAAAACAGGAGGAGTTTTGCTGTTGACTTGGGGTGAGGCAAAGGAAACAAGCACAAAAAATCATTGGTGGGTTTCATCTTATGTTTTGAAATGCTGCCAGCATTGTTGTCTGACCTCAGATGTCCAATGCTAGTGCTGAATTAAGGCATGACACTCTATGGGGGAGTACACGAATTTTGCCATGATTTTATGACTTTTAATCCACTGGTCATATCAGCATGTTTGTGAACTCTGCAACACTAGGTTGGGGTATTACAGCATGAGGACTTTGTTAAAACATGCTCAGTTTCAAAGATACCTCCACCATAAGTAACAACAGCTTTTTGTACATAAATAAATAAATAAACAGTTAATGCATTCAGGTAAACAGAATACAAACATTATTTCACCATCTGGTTGCTTGTGAAGCAGCTATAAGGAGAAAGAGCTCAAAGTTCTGTATAATACAGACCTTCTATAGATTAGAAATTTTTCATTTTCATGTTGACTTTTTATCAAAAATCATAATTTAAAAGCTTCGTACAATAGAACATGCCTGATATTGTTTCATGCCCCTAATGTTATTAAATTAAATTACTAGATAAAGGTATTTGATTCACTGGATATAATGTAAACATAAAATAACAAAAATGGATATTGACTCAGTGAAAATAATAACCTAATGATCCTTTGTTCTGTTTTTATTTAGAATTATTCCATGAATACCTCAAAGGCATGTGCACTTCTACATGGGATTGAAAAGACTGGGGTTTCATATGTGTTTTATAAATGTGCTAGTCTAAAAAAAAATTATTTAAGCTACTTTAAAAGGCTTCTGGAAGTTGATTTCAGGTATTGATAATAGACATTTAGTGGACATAGTGGATTGATTTTGTACAAATTAAAAGATTTATAGATTTTGCAATTTTTTCTACTTTGATCCTATACTTTACCAGATAATAATAGTAGCCCATAAGGATGTTTGAATTTGGTTTGTCATGCAGACACTGTATATAAGACCATGATTCTGCCAAGATACTGATGAAATGTCATTGGGAGAACATATTTCTCTCTCCATTGATACAGTGCTGCCAAATCTTGCAGCATGGAGTAAAAAAAAATTTTTTTTTTTTAGTTTGCATTTTCTCTGGGAAAAAAGTTTAAAAGTATGATTATATTTGATAGTACTTTTTTTCCTTTTGGTTATTTCTGACCCTTTCCTCACAGTGCCTAGGGGGCATTTAGGCAGTGAAAATGACTTAAGCTGCAGTCCTTTCTGCTTATGCACATTCTTTTGTCCTTGCATAGTCCTCTATGAGCTTTTCTGTATTTGTTCTTATACTATGGAAATTAACCTCACACAATATATTTGATTTCCCTGTGGTGGCCTGTTTATGTTGCAGGAAAGATTGCATTTATAATACATTGGTGAGCATTTCTGACCCAGTTTTATTTCTTGTTCATGATATGTTTACTCACATGCTTCTACCCACATTTGTTCTGCAAACTGTAATCCCCTCTTAAACTCAATATGTCTTGAATGTGTTGCTTGTTATGAATCTGGCCTTGAGTGTCAAATTATTTTCAGGCTTTTGTAACCCTGATCAGTGTACCCTTATGAGCCCAATCATGTAATGAGCTTATGCATGTAAATAATCCTGTGCTAAATTCAGTATTTAGAGAAATGCTTGAAGGCTTTTTTTGAATGGGGGATGATTTTTTTTCTATTACTATTACTATTATTTTCTATTATTATTTTGTATTATTATTCCCTCAGGTTGTTAGAAAATAATTTGTGGGATGAAGTTCTTCCTGACTTGCATAGCAAGTGTATTAGAGTGTGCAATATTCACCAAGGGCAGCAAAGATGTGTCCAGGCTGAATTAGGGGTAAGGTTAACCAGAGGTCTTACTGAGATCTGGTTTATATTTGCACTACATTAAAATATCCAAAATAGGTATCCTGAAATAGGTAAAATCCTTTTAGATGAGAACAGTGCATGAGATGAGAATGTACTTCAGAGAACTTAGGAGTGGCCCTTGCTTATTAACCCATGTTATATGGCAATTAGTTCATTAGTTCATGTGTTTGGTTTCACATACAATAAAAAACTTGTGCTCTGGATGATGCTCTGTAAGAAGTTGTTATTTCCATGTTCTGCCAAAACTCTACCCCCATGTTCAATCTGTTTTCTATATTCTTCTTTTAAAGAAGTTAATGCTTTTCTTGACTATAAATTAAATGTGCCTGGTAGAAATTTGGAAAATTTATAAAAGCATTAATTTGTACAAGGCTAACAACTAAAAAAAGCGAATTAAGAATATGCAAATGTAGAAAATCATTAATTCCAACTGAAAAGAAATCTCAAGCAACATTAATGCAAAACTAATTACTTGTATTCAAAGCAACTGTCTGTGTAATTATTTCTTTTAAGTTCAGCATTGCAGTATCTGCTACTGACACGTTTCTTTCTGAAAAGTGGGAATTTCCATTCTGTTTTCTTTCCTCTGTGAAGAATTAAACTAAGGTGTTAACACTACAATGTGGTTTGCAGTGAAAAACGAGCTGGCACTAATGAGAGACTCGTCAGAAGCACCCTCCATGTGCTGACTCACACAGCAGTGCATTCTCACAATTTAGCAATAAAATCTAACTTTAAACTTATGCATATCTATGAACCTTACATCTTCCTCATGTACGTATATATTAAAGTTATTTAAACAACACAATCTGCAGAGAAGCCTTTTCAATACAAATTGTACCATTTGTGGCCCACACATCATTTCTGTCACTTAGTATTTTGTTTGGTTCAAAAATTGCCTGGCATGCCAAGAAAATGTTTCCCTCACCTTTTCTCAAATGCAGAAAAGATGTTCCCTAGGCAGCACTCATCTCTTGAGTGCTGTGTGACTCCCATTTTCAGACCACATTCAGGAGTGCAGGAGACATTGTACAGGTTACTTTTTTCAAAGGCAGTATCTGTCTGAAACTGTTTAAGGACTTGGAGATAAATCTACTGAAAATGATGAGTTTTAAGGAAGACAGTATAAGAGCTTTAGGCTTTTGTATCCAGGCTGCATGCTCACTGAAAAGGAAGACTAAAAATCCTCAAGAATTCTGTGTTTGCACACGGATGAAAAGAAAACTAAACAAAAACAATTTCAGCAAAAATAACCTCTGCACTGCAAAGCACTGAATCTGAATTTAGATTCACATGAAAAACAGCAGTAAATTGTTGATGTTCCATTATACCTAAAAAATAATGACTTTTAAGTAGAAATCTGAGTATATGTCCTTATTTATTTTACTTTGCACTCAGTGTTTCATTTTGCACTTATTTTTACCTTGCATATGGCAAATAACCAAAATTAAAGAAAGGGTTTAAAAATGAGCATATAACATCTACTTGTATATCATAAAGAAGAAATTTTAATTAGGTCCTAACAATGTGACATTTTAATTTGGTCCTATGTCTTTTGAAACTTACTCACACAGCTGTGCTGGCTAAGTTATTATCTATGGACAAGAAGTGCTCCCTCACAAGCACCTTCAGACTTTTAAGAGAAGTTAAGTAGCTGAGGTAGATATAAGAAACATAAAAATCAGACCAGTGTTTAAAGCAAATAAAATTTGGTATGTACTGCTCCATGAACTGCAATAACTACAGCTAGATATACCTGTATTTCATTTTTCTCAGATCAAATAGGTGCTTTTAAAGCAACTTTTATGGCAATGTGCTAACCATCAAACCATGTTTACAGTAAATAGAGCTCATGAGCTGATGATTTTGCAGAAAAGAGCCTTTACAATATGGAAAGTGTTAAGTCAATAAGTGCTCATTGTCAAGGACACAATTATATATTTGTGGGATAGGGATTAATGTTTTTTGATTAACATTTTCTGTACACTTATGCTTTGCTGTATTACTGTGTTTGTCATCCATGGATCATATGATTCTGTTTCCTGACTGTATAGCAAGCTTCCTAGGTTGGCATTGCAAATATTTTGCTCATGAATCACAGAGATTCACTCATAGAAAACCATGGAACTGCTATCACCCTAATGCTAATATAAAATAAATGTTTGTATTACACAGTCATTATTACAGCAAATGTGCTTATTTAGAATGAAGCAACATCTTCAGGCTATCGTCCTCTTTTCTGCCTTTCCTCTTCAAATACCAAGATCTCTGGTGCAGAGTAGGTTCCATTATATTCATATATCACCTGAAACAGTGAATTTTAAGACTAGGGGACATTGGCACTGGAGACAGCACCAGGGAGCATGAAATAAAGTCACCACAGAGGCTGTTAGTGCTACCTTGGTTGTATCAGAGCTGGTTCTAAAGTCCATTTAAGTAAATGGGATAACTCATATTGATTTTAATGGGCCTTACATCAGACCCTTGAAAACTAACCACCTGTCTGATATATTTGCATAAGTAATTTGCCTAGTAAATGTAATAAAAATGGTGGACCTATTAACTGTAGTGAAAAGAGGTCAAAAATAACTCCCTCCAATAGGTTTCATTAGACAAGAGTATAAATTAATTACGGGCCCAATCCAGTGCATTAATTAATTTTAAATAGATGTCAGTCCTCAATTTCAATTCAGTAAACATCGGATCAGGGCATGAAATCAACTCATTCAAGGTGGCTGCAAGGAAACAAACTTGTTACAAAAATTAATTGGACTAAAACTGTTCAAATACTTTAACAATCTTTCCATGAGTTTTTATATGCTACAATAAAGCTCCTGCTGTTCATTTCCAAGCTTGTAAAAAGAGAAAAAAAGGAAAAAAAACAAAGGGGAGGGAATTGAGTGTGGCCAATTGAATCTTCAAGTCTCTTCCCTTCATGACAAGACAGAGGTATGGGGCAGGAAGCTGGAAAGCATCCCAGAGACCCCATGACAAAGCCAGAATTTAAAGAAGCACAACACAGCCCAATAACTTCAGATTTTTATATGTCTGCATGAAATTAATTTTAAATCATCACAATTTGCTAACATACAAGCATAATGGAAAACAGACAGGTTTACTGCCAGTAAAGTCAAGCTATGATTTAGTCTTCACTCAGAGAACTACTTCTGGCTGGAACACACTGACTACCTGTGACAGGCGTATGGCAATATTTGCATTATTTCTACTAAGAACAGTCTGGGAATTGCTAGCTATGCCTGCTAATGTGATGGATTTGTTGGTTTGCTTATTTATTAGGAGCAATGACAAACTGGAGAAGCTGTGAAGCCTTAGTCTTTGACAAAATGAAGTAAATATAATTTCTGGTATAAATCTGACCTGAAATCTTACTGTTAATCTTACTCTTATTGAGGAGATGAGTAGGCTTTACATAAAGAAGAGTCTGAGAATTTTCTGCTCTTTAAGATAGTTTCATGAAGCCATTTCATTCCAAATATTATTTCTCTCCATTCCTCCAAGGAAATATGTTGATTTTTATGAATGAACTAGCAATAAAAAATATCAACTGTGTAATTTGCAGGTTTTTGGTGTAAACAGATGGGGTTTGGAGGTTCAATATTAATGAAACTATTTCAATACACTATTAATAAATCCAAAGAATTTTAATTTCCCAACAGGTATGTAGCTTGCTTCAGAAGATTTCGGTATTCTGGACAAGTTATAAGAAGGCACAGAGAAACGGAAGGTTTTGAACAAAGATAGTGTAATTATTAATTTAAACATACACAATGTAATTGCATTCAGGAATTGCCAATAATTATCATAGTTTATATAGTGTAATTATCTTACCCTAAAATTATTCTCAGTTCTTTCTCTATGAAATTCACAGAAAGTTTTGGCTTTTGATGTGGGCTAGGTCTGTGCACTGGAAGGTGGAAGAATAGGCTAAAGAAGCTCTCTAAGGTACTTGGATCACAATTTGTAGTCTATGAAAATGCATGGATGCCCTATCTCTACCAAACAATACAGATCTATAGGTATAGTGTTTGGTTTCAGGGAAAAGCTAATTGACTAAAGAACATATTCACAGATTTGCCTGGTATCTCCAGTCCTCTGTTACTACTCATCCTGCTTTCCTCTTCCCCTCCTTTGTTTCTGTGAGCAGCCTCCCTCTAAAACTTCTCCCATGATTCATCTCCAGCCCTTAAGGAAATAAACTCCCTAGTTTCTTCATTCTCTCTCCCTGAAAAAGAAACTCAGTGTGAGAGAGATTTCTGCTTCCCTGCAAGCATGAGCAGACAAGCTAACAGTGATTCCAATGGCTCTGCAGCTTAAAGAAATCAGAAGTTAAGTCTCCCCTACAGTGTTTTTCCCCATGATCTAGCACTGTAGTATCAGCAGCTCAGGCAGTTAACCCTTCCAGTATTTCCAGCACTTGGGCTCTGGGAGCTTCAGAGAAGGATCACTGACAAAGTTTTGACAGGTGAGTCCTGTTCTGCTGCAGAATTTTCTGTGTTGCTTCATGCATGGGCACACATGGACACACTTGCATACACACAGAAACACAGATTTACACACATGGACACCCACATGGACACATGGACACACACATGCTCATCCCTCAATAAGATTCTCTCTGTACCACTCAGATATTTTTTGCACAAAGATCATACAAACACCCACACTACTTTTTGGATTGTTGTCTCTTAATTGGATAAAAATATAATTTATGCTTTTCTTGTTGTGAAATGGGATCTACTAAAAGTGCAGGAGAGCATATAAAATTATCTGCAAATGGCTGGCTTTTGAGCTGTTTAGTTTTTTGACTAGCTCGCCTGTCATGGATAACCCAAAATATCATTGTATTTTGTATCTTTCTCTTACAGTCTCTTTAAATACCAGCATATCCAGAACCAGGATTGTGGGGCAGCTGGGACATGCTGGTCCCTTAGAAGGCCAGGGCACCCAAGCTGATTCCTTTCTTTGTCTGGCAGTTTGCTGAGGGTGGATGCTGCCCTTTCTAAGGGGTTACTTTGGGTGCGTTTCTGGGCTTGCCAGAAGCTGCACTTTGCAATTAGAAACCATCATTAGAGTGAATCTTGTAAATTCCACAGGCAGTGAAGCTCCAGCTGGCCCCATGGGCACTGACAGAGTGGATTCTCCCAGCACAGCAGCGGCTCAGGGCACATCAGCACCAACACTGGCAGGGTCCAGTGGCAGCAGGAGGGAGGCAAAGCCAGAACTGACCCCAAATGCTGGCACATTTTCTTCTGCCATTAGGGCAGCTCTGTAAGCTGCCACATTCCCAGAGCCCAGAGGGCTCTTTTTGTGCACCATCGTTTCTCCTTTTGCCCCCCAGAGAGCTCCATCTTGGGGAGGGAGCTGGCACTATTTTCCCTCCGTCTTTCAAGATGCATGAGCATCATCTTGGGAAGGGAATTTCTGGATTTTGGGTCTCTCTTGGCCCCTGAGGGGTACCTGATATTTAGCAATTTTGTATCTAGTGGCTATTTACTGTTTGGTTGGTTTGGTTTTTTGATACCTTTTGCTATTCTGCTTGTTCGTGAATGGTATTTTTTCACTTATATCTATTAGTATTCATTTCTTATTGGCGGAAAGATATTGGCTAAGACTAAGGGGATGTAACTAATTTTATAGCCTCCTTCTCTTGAAATTTTCTTAATTAAAGAAAGCTTATTGCTATTCTGCCAGTTTAGGGTCTGCACAGAAGAATACATTTTGGCCAATCCATGTTTTGCTTTTTTGGTCAACTCAGGATTTTTTATTTTATGAGTCTGGAAAAAAAATGGTTTGGAAATTTCCAAACTAGTACTCAAAATTACAGAGTTTTTTTTAATCTCATCCTCTTTTTATTTGTCAGGTATATAACATTCGATAAGAAGTAGTTATGAAGGTAGTTATCAAATACTTTTCAAGTGTTTGGACACTGTAGCTATATGCTGTTTGGAAAAACATAAAGACAAGAAATTCTGCAGTCAAAGATATATCTGTATAATGTGCACAGAGAAACAAAAGCATTCAATTATCTCTCATCTCTGTACTGGAAAAAGAAAAGAGAGTTCTGAGAAAAATAGTATTCAATAATGTGGTTAAAGATTATGTCTTTGCATATAAAGACAGACCCTGTTTTGAAGCAAATGGAAATCGGTGGCAGGAAAAGCAGGAAAGGTTATAAACAAACAGGATTCAAAGAGTATATGTTTCGTGAAGCAGAGATAAAATCAGGAGGAAAACTATGTGGTTGAGCACTGGAAAGACTCCCCAGGGCAGTGGTGACAGCAGCAGCCTGACAGAGCTCAGAAGTGTTTGGACAATGCTGTCAGACACAGAGTGTGACTCTTGGGGATGGTTCTGTGCACCACAAGGAATTGAACTTGATGATCCTTGTGGGTCCTGCCTACTCAGTGGTCCTATGAATATATGTTGGGAGAAACAAAGAAGAACTAGGCAAGATGTTCTGACATTAGTATTTCCACATTTATATATACACCTTTGCTCTGTTGTTTCTTATCTAAAATCACAAGGGAATTCACTTCTAAAGAAATACTACTCCCATTTTTTTCCTGAAAATTAGATAGCTTCAAGATACCACATATCATCTCAAATTATAGTAGTTTAGACTAATACTGATTTTGAAAACCTCGACTCATTATCAGGTGATCAACCTCATAGATTTTTATTTTACCACTTTCTTTCTTTCTACTACCTATCTATACAGAAACAGTTTTCAGACTCACTTTTCTTTTACTAAGTTATTAAAAGTAAAAGTATTAGATTCTATCTTCATTCTGTTATGTTCAAATTATAAACAGTCAGAAACAGAGTTGAAATTAGACGCCAGTTATAACATTCATTTCCTTCCACCTTGAAAAAAAAAGAATGGCTGATAGCTCTGGCCCATTGGGACACCTTCCTTCTCAACTTGATGCTTGAACCTGCACCTATCACAAATTTTCAGTATGATATTGAATATATTCTGCTGTTGTTTGGAGTCAGTGCAAATTATTTTACTCTGAAGGAACTTCAGGATTGTGTCTGTAGCATAGGTCTATTGTGAGATTTGAAATAGCTTTATAGAGATGTCTTAGGAAAATCCTAACCACCACACAAAAGTGTGAATCACCATGGTTTAAATAAAGACTTCATACATTTTAAGGTCTAAATGAGAAAGCACTAAACAGCAGTTCTATTCATGAATATAAGCCTGGATTCATACAAGCAGCAGCATATAATTTAATTTCTGAATATTGAAAATTTCCCTGATGTTTAAAGGGGAACAGATAAGTTCAAAGGGAAAGAAAAAACTTGAGGATCATTTTTCTGAGACTACGTGTGGCTCAGGAAGACTGGATTACAAATGGCTGGCAATGGGAAATGTATTGGGGTAAAACAGTACATACACTTCCCCTTTTCCTATACTCTTTCTCTGATATCCAGAACTGTTGGAGACAGGTTATATTTCTACATGCACTTTTTTCTTACTTACTGTGGCTGACCAGAAATACTGAGTATATCTATCTTAAATTTGATTGAATATAATTTCCTTTGTCACACAGTTTTTGCAATATTATTTCTTCTAGAATACTAAGAAAGGTGATCTAAAGGGATGGAAGTGGCCATGTCTCATGACTGTCTTATAATGGTTCAAATAAATTGAAAATTCAGTTCTTGGAGGACATTAACTTTTAGGGTCCTGGGATGCCTTTGTATACATTTTTAAAAATACTCTTGGGCTTGAATGTAAATCTAAAACCTGTCTTTTAATTCACAGATTCTGTTTCTTCTATTTTTTTTTCACAACAAGGGAAATCTTGCTCAGTATAAGGATTATATACAAACTTTACAGAAGGTTTAGTTTGTGCTTTGCTATACAGCAATGGGAAGACTCGGAAGAATTATGACATTTCAAAGCAAATGTTTCACCTAAGTGAAAGCTGCCAAGAATCACTGAAAATTTTACTGTACTTCAGGTCCTAGGAGGCAAATCTGACCCTTTTGTTGGTAACCTGTGTGATGAAGTCAAGAACTATGACATCATCAGAAAAAAGCCCCAACCCATTGCATCTGGGAAACAGCACTTTCTGTACTCACAATTCCACCATGGTCAGATGAGTGTTAGAGATGTCATATTCTGTCTCTGCTGAATGTTTTCCATTATTTGAATTGCCCTTTTACCTCCAATGTATCCTTACATAATAGTATGTTCTACTGGAGATAAATCTTTCAGGTGAAAGGAAAGCTTCAGGGAGGTGTGATGGGAAATTTGTAACAGTGACAGTCCTTTCTAAGTTTATAGACCAAAGAGAAGTTTTTTGAAAATTCTTTTATAAAGAAGGCAATGGATAAAAAAAAAAGCTCAGAAGTAAAAATAGATTTTAAAATAAAATTATCAAAGGTGATGAAAAAGGGTTCACAAAAAAGAAGAAAATAAAAAAGTATTTCAAATAGAGTTGAGCTGCAATGGGAAATTAACTATTCAGCAAACATAGAATAAAACAAGAAATTAAAAGGAGCAATGATAAAGAAAGGTGAAGTAGAAGAGTAGACATAGAAGCACATCCAGATTAGTTTTATTCTAATTAATTATTTCAGTAAGCAATATTAATACTGAACTGGTGATAAGCATGACTGATGGTGGAAAAGCAAACACAGTTTTCTCAAATACTCTGGAGCCTCAGGTACCACATGATATTTGCACTCGTCTTTATACCCAAGATTCATCACAAATATTCATTTTAAAGTGTCAACACTATTCTTTTTGAATAAACCAAAATTACTTAAGCAATTAGTTAAAGCAGTAAAATTTAGAGGTACAAGTTCCCAAAGAATTATAGCTAAATAAGGCCTAGCAGTTAACTTGACTGTGTAAAAGAGCTGGAGCATCATTCAGTGCTGACTTTGTGCTAGGATTTACCTTCTTCCAGTAGATCTCCACAAGCACAATTATTTCACTTGGGTGAACTCTGGAAATCATCAAAAAAATATATTTACTATTTATTTGTTTCTTGAGAATACTGTTCCAATACATGGAAGTGCTATTTAACTATAACCACACCCTAAATTACACTGGATTTGTCCATCTGGTTTATTTCTCTAGTAATGAATGAGTGGCATAATGTGATTTTCCTAAGCAGAATAAAGTTTGTTTCTTAGGCATCTTTGGGTTAATACTAGGGTTTAAATTGGGTATAGCAATAATTTTTAGAATTTCTGTAATGCCTCCTATTTCACCTGAGCTAGAAAATACTGTGAGAAAGACAGTAATGAATATAAAATCTGATTCAATACTTTGGAATTTTTGGTCCATCTGAAACTAGAAATAGAATTTTTAAAAAACTTTTATATTGTAAAATTAAGACATAGAAATAAAGTTTTATGGGTATTTTTAAATCAAGTTGCTACTTACAAATTTGAAGAAGATAGCTACAACTAATTAACAATTAAATTCTTTGGTCCCTAGGATGTAAAATAAGATCTTCACACAACTTCATCAGCAGAGAGTCATGGACCTTGAAAAGTATGAATATATCTCATTTAGTAGCTAATTCTGAACTAGATCCTGTGCCACAGATAGCACCACCTGGACAACACCTAGCTTAAATGTTCAGAAATATTCTTGAATATCTAGGAACTGTCATGGCTAACATGGTCTGACTATTAAAAACATAAAAAAATCAACTGAATTAGAGCTGCCGGCAGTGCTTTATTACTCAGAGCTCCCAACCACCTAAATTGTGATTGCTTCTATTTAGAACATGTTGCCTCTGGAAACTCAAAGTAATTAAAGGCAAGTTGAAAAATAATAATACAGAGAGAGGAAAAAAGATCTGCAGTAGTATAGCTGTCTTCAGAAAGGAAGAACATTACACAAAACCTGCACTGCAGGTAATACACTTTTCTTTGAGCTAGGTCTTTGAATAAACATAATGAGCAGCAGTCTAAGCAGGACTGACAGTGGATTAGGTAAACTTTCCCAGTGATTCTGTTACAGAAAAATGTTCTTGCTCAAATATCTAAAGGACAGTGTTTTTATACTATTGGAAGGTAAAATCTTCAAATTTTACCATCTGAATATTTAAGCAGCTCTCCAGCAGCAACAGTTAGTAAAAAACAGCACCTCCTCCTAAGCAATTCTTTGTTGGAACAGTATTAAAAAGTCAGAGGTAGGTGCTTTTTCTTTTTTTTTGTAAATTTCTATGGTTTATTGTATTACTTGAATTTTATGTAATTCTCTTGCCTCTTCACAAGCTCTACCAGGCCTGCAAGGATTATTAGGATAGGACTCTTCCAAGGAGACTATAAAACCAATCGTAACTAACAGCTTTTTGTCTGGAGAGGAGATTATGTATCAAGTTGAAATATATGCATGTAGATAAGGCATGAGTTTTTGACTTATTCAACAAACTCTAAGCAACCAATATAACTCCAACAAATTTTCTTCAGGCTAAACTTAAGATATATCACATTTGTAATAGCAACACATTGTAATACAAGTTAGATACTTCGAAGTATTCTGCAGCTGGAAAATCTCTGGAGAAAAATACAGTAACTAGAAAATGTTGTTCTATGAAAATTAATTTATTTCTATGGTTATGATTATTTCAGGATTACAGATACTTAAAAGATATAATTTGAATATTTCCCTATTATGTTTTTCTACGTATGAAACTGTCTACGTAATTCTTAAGATATGGCTAAAAAAGGTGATTAACATAATATGGGTAGAAAAAATGCCTGTTTATGCACATAGTCTGCAGCTCATGGAATTACATTCCAAAGTACTGTTTGCCTGAGGCTATTGAGAGAAAACAAACAAAACTCTTACTCAGCTTGAGACTGAACAAATGTCACCTGCATGAACATATTATTTCACTTGAAGCTTTAATCAGCATGCGTTTAATTCCTCCAGGAGGTGTTTATCACAATAAAAATAATAATAGAAAAAGTTTCTTGAACTGCATGACATCTAGGTCATAGACAGGCTGTCCTATCTGAACAACAAGAGCTGTATTAATAGAAAGAAAGGATATCAAAGAAGATTTTTAGAACCTTCATATTGACATTTATTTAACAATAATAATTCCTAGTTATCCCTTTGTCATTAAGTTATGCTCATATTTCTATCAGAATCTGAGTTTGCATGTATACTGTTCTTCTTCTCATATGGTATTGTATGCTACATTTTGTTTTCAGAGTAAACCACTTCCTTTCTCAAGGAAAAAAACAGGGCATATTACAACATTAAAATTCTTTTTTCTACATAGATCAAGTACCTGTGTAGCAGAACTGAGATTGTAAATACTCAAAGAAAATGTTAGCGAGGCAAATGTGGTGCACATTTGTATTTGATGAAGAAAGCAAAGGAAAAACCTAACAACTTTGTTTGAAAATAATTGTGAACTACTTTGATACTCATAAAACCCTTTGATCCCACATTAATGTCTTCTCTGACTTTTTCATAAGGGAGAAAACCAATATAGTGGAATGGCAGTAGATTCTTCTCAACTATGGTTCAGATCCTCAGTGCCAGTAATATTCTGAGTTGCTATAATTATTCATATGTTCAGCTCCTAGCTGAAACACAAAACTGTCCCATAAACCACGAGAAAAAGAAAATATGTCAGATTTTGTACCTGTAACACACATTGAAATACGAAATGCTGCAATTTTCCTTACCCTCTGAAAAGAGTACCTGTATGATATTAATAGCATACCTCCAGCAATGCATTCTGGGGTGAAAGAAATATCATCAAGAGCAAATTCTGTGGGTTGACTCCACCCCACTTCAGCTTCAAAGGCAACTCTGAAACGGCTGTTACTGGAGAGAACTGCACTTCCATACATCCATTTGTTTTCTTCATTTGTGCTGGAAGACCACATTAGGAGATCCATTCCGTGTTCTCCAACTGTGTATACCTGTTGATGACAGAGCCCAAGAGATGCAAACGAATCAGCATTAAGCAACAGGAGTGCAGCTTGGGAGAGTAACACAGCCCAAGTGCAGCAGCGCACCATGCTGCTTGGGCAGTACTGACCCCCCAGACATGGTTCTGATCCACTTCATATTGATGGCTAAATTTTACTGAGTACCTTTGCTAATGCTAGTTCAGCTTCAAATATAAAGCTACTGTGAAAAGAAAAAAAAAAAAACAAACAACCAAACTGCTAGTCCAATCGCTAATTGCAAAATCTACAACCTCTGCCTGACATATAGAAGATAATGAGAAAAGACTTAACCCCACATTCATTTAAAAACTGAAGAAAGACTGAGAAGCATCTTGAGCTATCCTTTCATCTCTAAAAGGTGACCTCCTTATAGTTAGACTGAGTGAAAATTTTAGATATAAATAAAAGCAACTAGGGATTTACATCTGTCATCTGGTACAAGCAATTTATAATGAAGAGTTTGACAGTCACAGAAAGTTATTGCAAACATATTTAGCAAAGCTAAATTATTTTTAGTTAGCATAAAAAAATAACTAAAATAATTAAATGCTGAAAGCAATAAATATAGCAATGGATGAAGTCCAAATTAATGAACAGCTAGTGAATTTATGCCAAGAACATGAAACTGGAGAATACAGAGGTATTTGCTTTTCCCACTCAGGAATTAAAAATCCTCATACCATCTGACCAGGTTAAAAAAACAAAAAAGCAAACAAACAAACAAAAAAAAAACCCAAAAACAAAACAAAAAAAACAAACAAAAAAAACCCCCAAAAAAACCTGGATAACTGGATTAAAGAAAGCAAGCATGTTCTTACCATTCCAGATGATAACTATTTCTTTGAGGGACTGAATATTGTAATCAACACCCTCTTCACTTTCAGGAACATAATTCTCTTAAACTAATTTTCCAGTGACCTGTAAGTTCATGCTGCCAACTGAATGCCCCAGCTTAATAATGGAACAAAAACCCTGAGGCCCAAGAAAGTTATGAACATGAACCCATGCTAATGATCTGTATAATTCAATACCTTCGATTCTCCCAGTTCACCTGGGGGGAGAAATAAGCTAAAAACTCAAATGGCACCATAAATCCCACATACTTTGTAGAACTTGGTGTATTGATTAAAATATCTATGATGCCTGAAAACTCTTGCAAGGTATTTTACTTTTGAAGTACGGGAGCAAGAAAGAAAACTGACAGAGTAATTCAAATCAGGACCAAATTTTGTCAAACCTGATCTTTGGTTACAGGACTGTGTAACAGCAACATCTTGTCACTATCTTCATAAAAACACACTGCTTGCAGGGCTAAAAGGACAGGTGTTGAGAAGAAATAGATGGTTCAACCCATAAAATAAAATTAAAAACTGTGTGTAGAAGTTTTTCACATAACCAGGCTCTGATGTCTTCATAAGTTGAAACCCTTGATTACAGAAACCCTTCATGTGAGGTTAGGACAATATTAAACACCTGTGTTTGTCTCTGGAACCATTTCACCAATCATGAAATATGACAATCTTGATGATCTGGAATTTTACAGCATATAACAAGGTTAGCATGGTTTTAGCTATAAGCAGTTATATTTACTTTCAGTATATCCCATTGTTAAGTCTCACAAACAGCTGCACAAATGTTGGGGAAGTGGGAATAATCCAAAACATTTGAAGACAATACTAGCATCATTCTTGCAGGATACTTAAAGATTGTCCCATTGTTCAAAGGCAGATGTTTTTTCCCCAATTCTTTTGGTCAGGTTAGTAGGAGACATTTCTCATACTAAAAGTTTCAAGACACAATAATTGCTTTGACAGGTCTGTCTGTGTACAGAGAAATTTCATGGTGTCCACACAAAGTCTGGTCTCAGATGCAGCAAGGACCCATTCTGTGCTCATACAGATGAACCCTGCAGCTCAAGCTCAGTATGAACAATCAACCAATCAGGAATCCTGACGGCCAGTGGGTCTGGAAGGGCAGCAAGTCAAACTGGGTCTTAATTGTGACATTTTGAGAATATCAGCTCCTTTTCACATAGATGCAAAGTCATTTTACATGCCTTGTCTTTCTTGTCTTTGAGATTTAACTTACATTTACCATAGAATGTGGGTATGCTGATATGTAATTACTAGTGGATTAATTAACATGATGTGGTAATTTATGTGACTCTGTCCTCAGGTTTGAGGGAAGTTTAAACCAGCTGTATAACAATCACATAGGTAATTGAGGAAACTGACATAATTTAGTGTAATTCTCTAAAATGGTACATTGGAAATCTCTGTTGAACTCCTAGTTCTGCTTCATTTGTCATGTGCCCTACTGGGGTAATATTTGAATCCCACTACTGGCCAAAGTACTCCTGAATACCTGCGTTCTCCAAACCTTTTTGTATCCACAACTATGCCAGGAAAGGGTCTGTGTTCTTAAATGTCTTCTTAAAAAGTTAGATGGAATTTCTAAAAGCATAACACATAACTGAAAATGAATGCTAAGTTAAATGAGATTAAACGAAAGTTCAGAAAAATTTGAACCCAAGCACTCTGTCCCTTTAGCAGGGAATACAGGTCTTATTCTCTCTGAGGATGTGTCCAGTGAAAGTGAAGATACATAATATTATCTTCTTTCTATGTTACTCAGTGTTTGAGCATCTTCTGGAGCAGGAAGTACGTCAAGTTTATTTTTGCTGGCCTGTGTAAACTTACACAGCACATGAAATTCGAGCAAATTTTCATGGATAAGATCTCCCTAGAGCCCTGGAAAGGTACAACTCTGTGGTGCTTAATATCTCCAGCACCACTCCTGCACAGCATCCTACCTAAAGTGTACAAGATAACCTTGTAGTGAAAACAACTTAAGGTGTGCAAGAGACAAAAACTGGCAAGATGAATCCCTATATTCATTAATACTATATGGTATGTAATGGAAGAAAAACAACCACCAAACAACAAGCAACAAAGCAAAGCAAAACCCCCCAAAAAACCACAAAACCATCAAAACAACCAAACAACATGTTGTAGGAAAATCCTATTGAACAACTCTGTCTTTATCAGTCTGATAAGATTGTTCTCTAGCCTAATACTGATCAAGCTGATCCACAGAAAACAACATTCTTTAGAAAATCCTATTTGCCGTCTTAAAGTCATGACTTAGTTCTAATTCTCCATGGAATATTCTGTGTATTAGAAACTGCTGAATTCTTTTTTCAGCTTCTATTTCATTTTGAGGACATGGAAAGTACTTTTTAAGGTCATAAAATACAAACTATTTTCCATTTGTTAATCAGCAGTTACAACTCACAGCTGTCCTGTACCCTCATCCTGACTTTTCAGTATGATATGCCATCTTCCTGATCTTGCCTGAATCTAGCAGATTTTTTGGAATGCTGGAAGGTACCACATTCCACCTGAATTGCCTAATAAAGAAACCAGTGCCGATCTGAAGGATGCGCAATAAGACTCTATAATTGCCAGCCAAGGAAACAGGAAAATCTTGAGAAAGAGAACCTGTATTTTCACTTCATTAGGCAGCAGTCTTGTGTCAGCTGAGGAAAATTTCCATTGGCTCCAGTGAATGTTGCTGTGTTTTCTGCTTTACATCTTTAAGATCATGCCTTTGACCTCTTCATGTTCTCAGCAGTCATCATTGCATGTCTTCCTTGGACTGAAGTTCCACCAGAGACAGACTGAAATTGTTTCTCTCAAGTCCACAAATCAAATTACAACATTTTATCATATTTCATTGTCTCAATAGAGAATTACTTAAAAAATTACTTACCTCTTTTCTCTTTTTTCCCCTAAACTTTTGTTTGAAATACTAAAAATTTTGCCTAAACACTAGTTTGAAATTGTAAAATGTTTAGGTTTTTTGAGTAAAATTGATCTGTCTTATACCAAATTTTATTATAAACAAGTTCTGTTAGTATCAATAAATACAAAGGCAGAAAACTGATATATTAGCTATACTATCAGGAATTAATTTCAGTTTCAATTCTCCACTGTATGAGTATGGCAAACTACCGAGGTAAATGGGCAGAGAAGCATAATAAACACTGTTTTCAGTCTGACAGATGATCAATAGAATTTCCACTGGAATGAAACAGATATGAAAACCACATTCATTTTTTTGTAAATCTGCTCTCCTACACCATTAAATTCAACAAAGTAGTCATAAAAGTGTAAAGAGAAATGTGAGGTTTTTTTTAAATTTACACTTGCAGCATATTGCAGCATAATTTGTTTGTATTAGGAGGTATTTTTGTCCAGAGCGTATTAATTGATATATTAGATCTGGCTTGTATTTGGTGCTGGATAACTCCCCTTTCAAAGACACTTACCAAATACTTCAAAGGAAAGCTAGTGGGTTTTTTCTTAATCATTACAAATAATTTTTTTTTCTTCTGCTGGTTAATGATTGATTGAAGTCCTGAAGCAGGAGTATTCAGGTCTCTTTTAAATAGCATCTATTCTATGTTAATGAAAGTGTTGCTATAAACACTGTGTCCTTTCTAAAAATAATTGTAGCTCAGACTTTTGGTTTTCCTATGAACAAATTGCAGAGTTTATGACAATGGAATTATGCAATTGAAATGTGCATTGTGAATATAGAATAGAAGCACTTCTAGTTCCTTTTCCCCTTTTCTCAGCGACAAGTTCCTTTTCTGAGTAAGAATAAGATTGTTCCCATACTTTACATTATTTTCTATAGTTCTACCACGTCTATTTCCTATACCATTAAAATGTCTTTTTAAATCTTTGTTTTACTGATTCCTTGTATGTCATTTTAATCACACATCTCAGTAGGTCCTATATCTTTTAATTTTTTTAAAATTCAGAGTTAGCCAGATAGCTGTCTTTCAGATAAGAACTGTCAGCTTTTGTACTGATGTTACAATATTCAAACTTCCTATTACAGTTTGCCTTGTTCCACCTCCAGTGCAAGCTGAAAAATAATCTTCACAGAGCTGTTGTTTCAGAAGTTTTGGGCTGTTGATTTTATTGCTTTTCTTTTTTTGGATCTTTTTAGGTTTTTTTTCTTTTTCACTTGAATGGGTACAGTTAATTTATATTCCTGATTTAATAGCAGCAACAGTTGATACTGAAATAGCTTATTAGTTTGATAGAAAAGTGCAAAATGTCCACAGAGGTAAATCGATTCTGTGATGGGATGATATTCCTTGCTGAGTGCTTCAGTCTGTTGTGAATAGTTTCTACATAAAGATAACATGTAGTGAGGCCATAAACAGGGAACTTTATTTGTATGTGGGAGCAAGACAATCTTTAAGAAATTGAGGCAATGAGAGTAAATTCAACTAGTCTGTTTTTAAAGAAAAAAGCAGACTCTGGCTGTCTGCCTACTAACTCACACATAGGCCACACACATCTACTTATTCAAAAATGCTAAGTGTTCTGTGATGCTTGAAAACATTCAAAAGCTCCTTCAAAGGGTCTCATCATCAATCTTGCATGCTGTAAGGTCCAGGATACTTGAATTTAAACAGATAGTTAATCACAGATAATCTCACAGTACTTCAGCTATCAACAGATCAAAAAAAGGAATTTATATTTGCTTTTTACTGCTGCTTATATGAACTTCATGAAATACAGGGTTTTTTTCTTTTATGAATTGGTAAATTTACAGCAACACTCAGAGTAATAAACTAGGTGCTAGAGCTAAAATTGATATGCAAACCCCATCCTGAAAAAAATTACTAAAGACAAAAGATGGAATGAATGGTAACATTATCCTTGGGCTAGATGTAAGAAGAAGGTGGAGAGTTTACCAGTGGCACAAGTTGCCCCTAGAGGCTGAGTATCTCCATTTATAGACATTTTCGACTGGATAAATTCCTGAGCTTGGAGCAAAACGTTGGACTAGAAGCACCTGAGGCCTTTCCAGCCCAACTGCTCTATAATCCCATGGAAGAGTGCTATGATTATCTTTTCCAGTGGAGAAAACAGTGGTGCAAACTTCCTGACTTAATTCAATGTCTAGACTACAAAAATATTCTTGCTCACTTTCAACATAGACTAACTAATATTCGGTCACCGACTAAAAAAATTAACCTGTATTTTGAAAATTTAACAAACGCCACAGATAGGAGTCTTTCTCAGGTCACTTAAAAGGGAACTGTGCAACATTCAGGGAGTCACATGAAATTAGTTGTTTGCCAAGGGGTCACATCCCTGCTTGAACTGTTACAGGATTATTTAACAAGCAAAAGTGTACTTAAGGGTGCTTGGGAAAGAGCAAGATGACATTTTCATGGAAGCTTGGGCTATAATTAATACAGTTAAATACCTTATTTCCAATTGTTTTAATAAAACACCTATCCCACACAGTTACATTAATATTTTTTAAAAAATTTATTTAAACCATTACACATTAGAAATTGCCTCTATTTTATGACAGAGTGAATTCTGCAGAGAACTGTGCTGGTATTGGGTAGGTTTTAGTACACTAGTCAAATGTGCAGTACTAATTCTTACATATGTAATGAAAGGACTTCAGCTGGAACTAAAACTAAAGCAGTATTTTCACTTGATCCTGTCAGCAGAAGATTTGTATTTAGGTGTAACTGCAGTAGGTTGTGATGAAATATTGCTGACATAAATTACTGATATTTTGGTAATCCTAGACACAAAAATGCAAATAGTACTAGAGCAAATATTATTGTGCCAAACATACTAGAAGGACTTTTACCTTCAAGACTCCTGTTTGCCTGGAAGCAAACATCCAGAACCAGAAGCGAACTCTACAGACCCCAGTACTAGCTGGGAAGAATTTGGCAGTAGTAATCCTTGCTCTGTTTCCTTCCTTTTGGGTAGATGAGTTGACGTATAAAAAGCTCTGTCCTTTACCTTAAAAAAAACCAAACAAAAAAAAACAAGCAACAAAAAACCAAAAAAAACCAAACATTTAGAATTTTTCATTATTATTTTATGCTTTAATGTGTAAACATCTTATAAACACAGATACTAATATCTTTTTTCACCACATACACATATACTATACCATGGTTGCATGCAGATCTTCCTTGCTAATGCTTTGTGTATTTCACAGAATTTCGGAACAGCTTGGACTGGAAGAGCCCTTAAAAATCCTCTATTTCCAACCCCATGCCATGGGCAGGGTTGCCACCCTCTGCATCAAAACATACTCAGCCTGGCCTTGAACATTTCCAAGTGCATCCAGAGCTTTTGCACAAATTTTTCCAGTGTCTCAATGCCTTCTGAATAATGAATTTCTTTCTAATTTCCTAATTTCTAATCTAAGTCTCTCAGCTTTCAGAATAAAAAGATGTTCCTTGTCCTAGATGTCACTTGTGCTAAACAGAATCATAGAGTAACCTGACTTGGAAGAGATGCACAGGGATCATCAAATCCAACTTCTGGCCCTGCACAGGACACCCCACGAGTCAGCATGTGCCCAAGAGCATTGTCCAAACGCTTCTTGAGCTCTGTCAGTCTTGGTGCTGTGACCACTGCCCTGGGGAGCTGTTCCAGTGCCCAAACATCCTCTGAGTGAAAAACCTTTCCCTAATATCCAACCTAAACCTGATTGACTGGTAGATATTTCTAAGTATTAGAGGCTGTTGGCAATTCTGAAAAGTGATTCCTCTGTAGCTAATGTGACTATATCTTGCCTGGTTAATTTAAATGTAAATTACAAATCTGGATAATTTTGTAAACACTTTGCTCTAATTTTGTTTTCCTTTCTCTTCACTTTTTAGTAATTTTGTTTTTCTTGCAATTGCTGGGCAATTTCGCAGAAACAAAGAACTAATTAAATGACAGAAACTGAAATAGAAAAACACACAAAACTTCCTTAAAAAGCCAGGGGCTAGTAGTTGTTTTGTTATTGCGTTGCATCAAAGTAACAGCAAGGAAGCAAGTCAAACTACTGATCTGCAAGAAACAGCTTGCCTGGAACAGCTGCCATGGTTTCTACCTCTACATTGTCTGTTTTGTCCCTTTCCAAGAGGAATGCACTCCCAGATTTACAGCCTGCACCATAAAGTAGTAGGAATGTCTGAAAAAACTCTGATTTGTGGTAGATAAGCAGTTTTCTCATGATCAGGTAAGCAGTTCTGCAGCAGGTGCAGAATAAAGGAAAAGGGAGGATGAAGGAGTTGGACAGAAAAACATAAAATACAAAAAAAAAAACTTGGACAAGATGCTGCTCAAAAATCCAAGAGAAAAACAGTAGGCAGTTTGATACTTCTGGATTGAATACTAACTATATTTTGCTGATTGGATGGAAATTAAGATAGGCATTCTAGCCATTAAGGCTTCTGGAAAGAAAGTTAACTACATATCAAATAGAGATTGGTACGTTTGTGCTGGAAATTAATACCCCACCTGATATATTGTATAATATAAAGAATTTATTATTTAATATTTATGTAATACAATATATAATTATGCTTACTACATAACACAGATTACTGTAATTGCCTATCAATATATTTAATTCTCCTGACAATGAACAGGCATTGTGGTAGCAGTTTGTCAGAAATGTCTTGGGAAGAACTTCCACAATAACATTTCTGGCAAGCCAATGTCAGGGAGGTAAGTTCAATCAAGGCAGGAGCCTTAAATATTTCACACATGCCACACACTTTGCTCCTCATCCCACATATGATTGCATTTTTTTTCTAAAATTCATTAGGATGGTAACACACTCCAGGAAAAGTAGATTATTTAAAATACGTCTATTATTTAAAAACTGTCTACTATAGACAGTTACTATTTCAGGAAATTCATCTTTTAATGTCAGAAGCTGACATTATGTAGCTGAAATTTGTTACCAGAGTTGAATATTATTATTTCAGTTGGAAGAGACCTAAAATGATCATCTAGTCCAACTGGCTTATCAATTCAGGGCTTTCCAAGATAAAGCATTGTTAAGGGCATTGTCCAAATGCCTGCTAGACACTGAAAGGCTGGGAACACTGAACACCTCTAGAAGCCTGTTCCAGTGTTTGACCTCCCTGTTGGTAAAGAAATGCTTCCTAATGTCCAATCTGAACTTTTCCTGCTGCAGCTTTGAACCATTCCCATGTATGAGCTGACCACAATGAGATGGGCTGTTATCGTGGCACTGATCTACATTTTTTGTAGATTTTGTTTTTTAATTCAGTGAATATTTTATTTTCCCATAATTGATGCAGTACACATGGCAATACCTGGTGTGTGGTCAGTATGAGGACCTGCTTGCCCTGTGACAGCACTGTTGCTCATATTCCAGTCAAAATCATCAGTAGCGTCTTGTGTTAATCCACATGCAGTTGTCCACTCCTGATCTTGTGTTTCAAAGTTACAGCTTCCAGGAATATTTGTGTAGTAACCTGAAAATACAGCAAAAAGTAAATTTTAATCCCACCTCTACATAAAGGTGCTACAGTGTGCACAGTAAAAATGGAAATGGAAAGGTTTCTGTATGGCTAGCACTGATTCCCTGAATTCCAAGCATGGACATAAATAATATGTGATAGTTAATGAGGAAAGGAAAAGCTCATTCTTCACTTTAAGAGCAGGTATAAAATTTATTACAGATAAATGCCATGACAAACCAGTAACTTCACCAAATTTATTTCTTATCCAAGGTAAATGGAAAGAATAATTTCCAGACAATTAGCTAGCAAAACTGGACTGCCCTTCCACAGTGGCATTTTTCATAAGCATATGTTGGCCTTGTGAATATTATGTCTGACAGCAGCTTTATGATGAGAGATATGTTCTAGTCATTAGGACACTCATTGACTGAATTCAGGCGATCTGAGTTAAACTGCCCATCTCTAACTCTGCCTCTGCTACATCAGGTTACTTTGGAAAAGTAATTAATCAACAAAATTATATAAATGGTGTGGTACAGATGAATCAAATAGCACCACAATCCCTCTGTTGGCTCCAAGACATCTTTTCCTTAGTTATAAAGCAGAGGCAGCTACACAATTGCTGAGTGTGAGTGTGGACAATACCTGTGAGGAGACTTTGGAAAAATGTTACAAACTATTAAACATCACAATCAGCCATGCATTTTAGATATAGGTCTGACTTTGACTGTTCAGAATGGGTTTGAGGATTTAGACTATGTTCCTTGATCTAGAAATATTCTGAAATATTAAAATACAAGTATTTATGCATGTATTATGCATGTATGTATTTCTGTATTGCCTGGATATAAAGGATATTGATAAAAAATAGATTTAATTGCCTCCAATAATCTGTTTTTGTTTTCTTCCTATTTTCTACTTTGATGCTAAAAGAAAAACTGAGGCCATTCTTTATGAAAATATCATTATCTGAAAACTTTTCATGACCAAGATCTGCACACACACCATATTTCTGTGGACATTTCCTCTCCAAAAAAAAAAATAAAAAGGAGTCACCTTAGTTAAATGAATAAGACAAGCATTTTAAAAGATGTAGAATTTTGATCCAATATAGGTTATTCACTGGATCCAAATCCTTTATGCGAGGGAAGAATTTGCACTGGCCTGTGATGTAATTACTGTACTGCAAGGACTGGTGTCTCTCCTGAGCACAGACAGAGGGACCTGGGACTGTTCAGGCTGGAAATGAGAATGCTCAACTGGATTTTTTCAGTGTACATAGACACTTTTTGGGATGGTTTAAAGAAGATAACACTGACTCTTCTCAGTAGTACTCAGTGTCTGGACAAGACACAACAGGCACAAATAGAGAAAGCAATTTTTAAGGTTAAGAAAAAGCATTTTTTAACTGATAAAACACTGATATAGGTTGCCCAGATAAATACTGGAGTTTCCAATTACCAAACTGTTCAAACCCTGGGTGGCAGAGCCCTGCACAACATATTGCAGTGAATTGCTTGTTGAAGCAGAAGGTTGTGTTAGATGATGTCCAGAGGTGCCTTTGCATCTCAACACTTCTGTGATTTTGCTAGTGCTGGTCAAATGCAGCGAGCATCTGCACTGGCACTGTATTATAAACATTATCTAAGCCTAATAAAGGCCTGAATCCAACAATAAAAAAACCTCACACATAGGTAGAGCAAAGGGAACCCATTATTAAAAAAATAATAATTTCTTGGGCATCTCTAACAAGATCGAAGTCCAAATCCATTTAGGATTAACACTACTATACCTGACTTCAGCTTTTTTACCCTAATATATTAACAGTGCATTCAGAAGGCAATTATTAATAAATATTTATGAGCAGTACTTACTGGGTTGACAAAGCCACGTGATCTATCTACACCTGCTGGGTGGTTTATTTATGGGTAAGCATACCCTATTTAGAAGCCAGCAGAAGAAGATTGCTCCATTTATTGGAAAAATTGCTTTTATTTCAATAATTCAAGCACTCCTCTAGTTGATTCATCAACACTGAGGTTTGCTATTAATCAAATCGGTGTGTAAAATTGGCTGCAATTCATGAAAATTGAAACTGCTTTCATGTACGGTTTTTTCACCTCAGTCCTTCCACAGCATACTGAAAGGGAATCAAAATTTTGCAAGATTGCCTGACTTTACTGAATGAAATTGAATGAATAGAGTAAGTAATTTCCATGAGTTCATTAAAAAAATGTCCACCAGCCTATGTGGATGCAGGTCATTTCATACAGGTTCTGCTGTAAATCCTGCATGCAGGAATTGTTGCTGAGTAGATTACGGTCCATTTACTTCTTTGGAGTTACATTTGTAGAAAACTAATGTAGAATGTGAAATAAGCTCAGACCTTGAGCTCAGTGCAAAGGAGAAAACCGCAGACAAATGTGGCCATAACCACTTGTGATGGGACAGGTTAGGCTATGAAGGGATTTCTCTGTGCCTGTTACACCTTTTTTTTTTTTTTTTCTGATTAAGCAGCTTCTGTTGTCTTTTAAAAAATCAGGTTGCCATATCTAGAAGGTATTATGTGCCCTTTAATGCTTATTTCCATTGCTAAGATATGTGCTCAGGGAAAAAGTGTGTTTATCTAAATATAAGGCATCGTTTGTTGGAACTAAAATAGAGCAGACAGGGAAATATTATACCTGAAGCTTATCTGAGTATTCTGAATGCCAGATTACTGTATCTTGTATTATACTTCAGTAGAGACAGCAAGACTAAAGACTGATCAAAATATTTTGATGTATGTACAGTCTTTCCATCTACAATAAAAAGATATTTCAGTCTATTTTTTTAAAGTGAATATCAGCAATTTTTTTCTCCCCTTGGAAAAGCTTTTCTTCAGTATAGCAAAAAGACTGAGTTGCTTTGCTGTGATTCAAGATAATTTATGCCTGAGATGTTCCAATCTGTTATCAAAGAAAACAGTTCTTCCAGAAAATATGGAACAATACCCTCCCTCAAGGAAGCTACTATATTTTCTAACAATATTTAGAGAATAAAATGTATTTGCAGTTTTCTGAATATCTTTACTGAACATTCACTTTGGACTATAATTCAAATTTAGTGTGTATCTGTCAGGTCTGGAAAGTGTCACAAGGGTGAGTTTACAAAGTATTTTACTGCACTTACTTTGCTTAACTCCTGAAAAAGTATTTATACTTTACACAAGAAATACAGAATAGCTGTTTAAAATCTGTCCTGGAGTCTACTTTTAAAAACCTAGTATTTCTAAGTTATTATTCAATGTAAAATCATTTCCATGAATATGATTCATAAAGTTCACTGCAATACAAAGTATTATAAGAGGTCGAGATCAGAAATAGTGACACTATCTTCAGCTTCAAAACTTCAGAACAGCTGTTTACTTTTAGGAAAGGGAGAAACTCCAAATTAAATCTCCTATATTGATATCTAAGCATCGTTTTTAGCAAGTATGTGAGTCTGCAGCCTGGTAAAAACATTATAATGTGCATCATCCAATAAAGGGTCATTACATTTGTAATCCAGTTCAGTCGAGCATGTGGCAACTCCATGAAAGAAAAAAAGGCTCTTGATTTTCAATGGATGACAAAATATTGGCTTGTTTCAATGAAGCACTTTTATTTCCACAAAGATGAAGAATGAATTGATGTGTGGATTCATTTACTCTGTCTATCAAGTTTACTTTTGAGCATACCTGCATTATGGCAGAATTTAACCCTCCAGCACAAAGACTAACAGCTAGACTGATTACTGAGCTGCATACCTGGACTTCCTAAACTTTCTACTCCAAATGTCCAGTCCAGACTGTAATTGTAAATAAAGATATGGAGCAGGAGCAAGGTCACAATGCTTTACTGTTTCTGAGTTTCAGGCCTGAATTGGAAAGCCCATTAACTTGATCCAGATTTTTAAATGGAGCTGCGTCCTTCCATCTCAATCAGCCTCAGCAAAAAATGCCTGCAGACAAATTGTGTCTCAGTATTCATTAGGCAAAGATAAACTGACTCAATTTTTTCCAACAGCTCTGTGATAGAGAAATGACAATAAAATATTTCATAGCTCTGAGGTAGAAGCAAGAATAAACAATGAAACTGTACTCACACTACTCAGATCACAGAGGCAGAATTAATTTGAAAAGGAAAGACAAGCTTATTTTTAAATATTCACCTTTTTATAGCAGGATCGTGCCATAAATATTATTGTACATAAGTTAACTTGCTTAGCTTTTCCAGTCAACATTGATTTTTCCTTTCAACACTTTTTTACATTAATAAACAAGCTTACATTTTTTCTCAGAGTTGATTTTTTATTGTAGCTAATTGATTGAATTCCTCAAGTATGTTTTTGATTCTTAAGCTGGTTTTGGCCTCTGTGTTGGGGTTTTTTTCAGTACTTAACCCTTGATTTTAGTTAGTTACACTTTTGCAACTAAACCACACTTGAATAAGATTGCAGCAAATGTCTCTGAGGATGTGATAATGTCAGACCTTTCAAGATGGGGAGAGGGCAACCTGCTTGTGAATATGTTCTGCGTGAATAATCTTTATGAACTCATCTAAGCTATGCTACAGAATTTAAAGTTATAATTTTAACTGAAGATTCGATTAACAGACAAAGAGATACTCACTGCAGTCAGCTTCATCTGATAGGTCTTCACAGTCTGGTTTATAGTCGCAGATGAGCTGAGACTCTATGCAATTCTTATTCCCACACACAAAATCAGTGAGGGCAGGGCATTCCCGGGGATTCTCTCCAACTGAAACCAACGGGACATTTAAATCAATGTTGCAATTAAATCAAAGGATGATCTTTTAAATTTGTTAACTATTAAACATCATGGCTTTAGGGTTTACTGCTTCCAACAGATGTGATTTGGTCTCACTCTTTCAATGTTGCATGATATATTTCTAGATATATTTCTATATTTATACTGTATTTGCCTTGCCCAAAGCTTCAGAGGTAGGATACTCTGGCTGAAAGAAAATTCAATTCAACATCAACATAACGGTTTCCCTGGTGTATTTGTTGTGGACACTCTATAAAAAAAGGGTTCTATGAACTGTTGAAAAGTAGAGAGGCAAAAGACTTTATTCTACTCATAATTATACTTTTTTGAAAATAACGTTTTAAAAAATGACTGTTATACACATTTGCATAATAAACTTTTAGAGCCTTTATAAGAAAGACATTTAACCTGTTTTTGAAGAGTTTAGACAAATTGCTGCTCTGATTGTATGAACTGCCAAGAAATTTCTCTCAAGATATTTAATATTCAAATCTGTTTTACAACAATTTGTGTTCATCTTGAAGGTGAGTGAAAATCATCTCATAAAATGAAAGTAACTTAGTAACTTGCACATAAAACACTGGGTTTAAATCCAGACTGCTGAGATTCAGCCAACCTGGACTGTAGCACTATAAAGGAACTTACATTAGTTATTTTTTAGTTCAGTGCACTGTGTGCATAATTTCAGCCAACAGTAATTGAAACAATTCTGATAACCCCAAATGCAACACCTCAAAAGCACTCTGATAACCTTAGATTGTCTTTCAGTCTACAGCTTCAAGTTCTGCAAAAAGATATTTAGGACAATTTATTTTGACTATTCATTGTAATGTGTTTCATTTTTTCCCTCAAACATGACTAAAATGTGGCATATTTTTAAACACAGTCTGATCAGAACACCGTGATATTTACCTTTGTGCAGGCTCATATTTCTAGAAGAGTTGTTATTGTTGTCAGAGTATTAATCTCCTCAAATCCTTACTGGATTTTACAGACTGAGGAACTGCATTCTCATTGAAGCAGAATAGGAAAAGAGAACTAAACCTTTTTTTGTTTCAACATGTACTCAAAGTATTATTAAACAGACTGACAATACAGCATTAAAATGTAATACATATACAGTAATTTCACAATTATGGGCTGCACCTGATTATAAGCCGCACATCCGGGTAGCCGGGTAGACCATGGGATTTATCCATATATAACCTGCACGCTGAATATAAGCCGCGTCGTTTTCTTTTTTAAGCAAGGATCCATGTGCGACAAAGTAACGAATTAATAACAGAGTCGCGCGATCACGGGGTTTGCTGTCAGGTGCTCAAACTGCAAACAGTTTTCACAGACCAGAGGAGCCTTTAAACGCAGCCACATGCGCCCTCCCTGTGCTGCAGGCCCCGGCACTTGTGCCCCCCACCGCCCGCTCGTGGCACGGCTCGCCCGCAGCCTCGCCGCTCGCCCCCCACTGGCACTGCTCCCCCGCAGCCCCACTCCACCTGTAGCGGCCCTGCTGCGCTCACCACCGCTAGTGGCCCCACTCCGCTGGCCGCCAGAGGCACCGCTCCGCTGGCCCCGCTCGCGGCCCTACTGCCCCGCGAAGCCCGCTCCCCACCTGCCCCCTGCCCGCCTGGCTGTAGCTCCACGGCAGCTCCCTGGCTGGCTGCGGTTCCCCAGCAGCTCTCCACCCGGCAGGCTCACTCTTCCAGGTCAGCATTTTGCTGGGATTTTTCCATAAAAAAGCCACACTGGATGATTAAACACACTATTGGGTTAGGCTGGATTCTTCAATGAAATAGGTGCGGCTTATAATCTTGAAATTACTGTATTTTAAATGAATAGTACAAAAAAGAAGAAGAAATAAAGTCACTAACATTGGTTAGTTGCAGAACCTCAATACTTAAATTTTCAGCTTTGAAATACAGAAGCCCCTGTGCACTGACACACACACACAAATATCTTTTTTAATTGATATCTGTCTCATTATTTTGCTTTTTAATTTTTCACTTTCAGTTTGATCTGATTAGTGTCAGGGGATCCACATCACAAATTGTCATGAATGCCTTAAAACCATGAAAAGCTGTGGCTGCTTTTTTCAGACATTCCATGCGTCAGAGACCCATCAGCAGAGGAGCAGACTCCTGAGAAAAAATTGACTGAGGCATTTGTGATGGTAAAGGCAGTTTTCACCTCTCCAAAATGATCTGATAAAACCTGACTAAAGATACCAGCAAAAATTAATTGCTGTGGCTCATCCTAGATTCTGGAAAGCCACATAATAGTTGAGGTTGGCAGAGACCTCTCAAGATCTCCCTAGTCCAACCCACTGCTTCAGCGATCTCTATTACAGCAGGTTATGCTGGAACATGTCTTTTTTTTGGATGGAGACTCAACAACCAATGGATGGAAACTCAACAACCTCCTTGGACAACCACTTGTGTTGGGTGATCCTCACAGTAAAGTGGTTTATTGTGTTCATGAAATTTTCTGATTTTTGAATTTGTGTCCATTGCCTTCTGAAGGTGCTTTTGAGAAGAGTCTAAACCCCTTATCTCCACTCCCTCCTCTACACTGGAAATGATGCACTGGAAAATTAAACTACTTCCTTAAGTCATTCAATGGCTTAAATAATGACAGAAATTAGGTAATTGCAGATGCATTAGCACACAATAATTTTCACTGCATATGAAAGTGCTACATTATCACCATACAGGGGAGGGACTTTTGAAAATCCATGGCTTTGTGACTGATCAGATCCCACACCATTATCTTCATTAGCAACATTACAGGGCAATATTATGTTATGTTATGTTATGTTATGTTATGTTATGTTATGTTATGTTATTCTATTTATATTTATTTATATTTATATTTAGCACTTAATTACAGTTGTTCTGTTTTTGTTTTTTTTTACACAAGCAACAGAAGAGTACTTCAAACATACCATAAGCCAGCATTCAATGATGTTATTAATGTCTTTGGTTATCCTAAAATAAAACATTTACGGTAATTTCATGACTATAAGGTGCACCCTTTTGACTAAAATTTTGATAGAAAATGAAAGTGCACCTTATAATCTGGTGCGCCATATATATGGACAAAGTCTGGAAGTTTGCCAACCCAGAAATGCGAGCCACACCAAGCTGCGCTGAGCCACTGCAGCCACGAGCCAAGCCGAGCCGTGCCAGCTGGTGCCAGGGGCAGGAGTGCCGGGGCCCGCAGCATGGGAAGGGTGTCTGGGGCTGCGTTTAAAGGCTACGCCGATCTGTGAAAAATGTTTTCAAATTGAGCACCTGCCAGTAAACCTCGTGATTGTGCGATTCCATTACTAATTTGTTACTTTGTTGCGCTCAGATCGTCGCTGAAAAAAAAAAAAGTGTGCCTTATATTCCAGTGCGCCTTATATATGGACGGAGTTCGGAAATTTGCCAGCAACCTGCAAGTGTGCCCTATAATCCAGTGTGCCTTACAGTTATGAAATTACTGTAATTCCAACACAGATATAATGAAATTTTTTATCTCAACAGGTGGGAATGTCATAAACACAAATTTACATGCCCGTGAATTTTATCCTTTTGGAATAAAACCTTGTTTATATGTAATTTTTAGGGATAGTTAGCTGCATTCATGATAATGATGGATTTTTCTGCTACAGTATTTGTCAGAGAGAAATAAAATCCTTCTTTAAATCAGCATACTGGCATTAACACTGCACAGTGTAACCAAATATTCAAAACTATTCAGTATTACGGCATAAAAAATCAACTTTCCATAGTACACTCAATCTGACCAAACTCCTATACCACTGCTTCCACTGCGATGCAGAATCAATCAAAATGACCCAATTACAGCACTACCCAATATCACAGATATCTTAGAAGCATTTCACATTAATATTTTATTTCTTTAACATGGACTTGTCGTAGTGTGGTCCCCAGGGGTTGTTGTGGCAGACCAACGGAGCAAGCTGTAATTATCTGCAACAAGGAGACACCTCCTCAGGTAGGTGCTCTCCCTGTCCCTGCAGAATCACTGTTACATGTGAAATTCATCTCAGATATCACCTTGCGCAGGGGTGTGTGATGGGTTACATGCAGTCTGGCTGCACTGGAAGGGTGCTGACTTTATAGAGCCATTTTACATGAAAATTAACTCAGGCTGGGACAGGGGTCATCCTTCTAGTACCACCTTTACAAAGATTGTAAGTTTAAAAAAAAGATAGAAAGTCCGTTCACGCTACCCTGTATATTTTAGTAGCCATAAAAAGCCTTTTCTTGTGGGTCAATTGAAATAGGTGGAGACAAAAAATCTACAACTGGATATGAGGAGTAAGCAATCTGTAGAGTAAATGTCAAAATGATGAGATTTTAATTTTAACTGAAAATCTGAGTTTATAGCCATGTGCTGGCAAACCAAATTATGTTTAGAGTCAGCAAATCTTCTTCAGAAGTTTCCTGTGAAATAAATAGAAACTTAAAATGCCACTGAGGTGTCTTCATGAAAAATGAGGTAAAAGTTATTTCTTGTTTCTCATATTCAAAATCTGTGGCATTCCTAGTACATCTCTGAGAGTTGCAAAAAGATGGTGAACAAATCTTTTGGTTAAACTCATGCATTTTTTACATAAGCAGAAACAGAAATCCTAGTTTACAGATATGTTAATGGCTTCTTAACAATGCAGTAAAACTGAGACAATTCTGTGGTTTTCAAGCTGGTGCCATATTTCCTTTAATTCCATTTAAATTTTCTTTTTCAAAGAAGGTTGTCAAATGAAATGGTTTTCCTGAATCTGGACTGTATCATATTTGCCCCTTTCATAAAAATTAATTTATATTTTTCAAACATTTCAAGAAAGGCCTGATATTCAATGCAGCTTAAGCATTTCTGCATAACAGGGCTTGTGGAGGCATTCACCTCTTCCCCAGTGTAACTGGCAGCCCTGGCCAGCTGGGCTGGGGGAGCCTGAATTTCCTCCACATCTGTCCTTAGCACACTGCCTTCCTCAGAGTCCTTCTTCCAAGGGCATGTAGAAGGGATATCCTCTGAATGGCATCTGTGACTGATCTTCACATTGCCAAAAGGGAGATTATTTCTTGTCTAGAACCCAATTGTGCATATCTGTACCCTCTGCTGAGTGTAATGAGGTCTGAGTTCAGTAAAATTTTTCCTCAAATGATCAAGTACATTCATGTTAATGTATGTTAACTAAGCCAAATTAAGTTAAAGCTACCAAAATTTCTAGACTTCTCAAAATGAACTTCCTTATTCTGTAATGAAGAAGATTAAATATGTAGCAGAAAATTTGAAATTCACAGCTCACTGTGAAATCAAAAATAATTTCCTTGTAATGGCAAAATCCAATTAACACTACCAATTATGAAGTTTACCATTGATTTCAGCACATTTACTGAGAAGTTTTAGCCCAGTCATGTGCTTCCAGTGCCCCACGTCAGAATACCCTGACAATGACCTATTTATAAAAACAAGTGAAAGACATTGTAAATCATTAAAATATTTGAAGTGGGGTAAAAAAAGAAAATTAAAAAAACTGGGCATACATTCTGTCTGAACATCGGTGAATATCCTGACTGAATAATTTAGGTCTGGCAGCTTTCTCTGTCTGAATTCTCTTCCCTCTCACTTCTGGGCCAGATTTTTACTGAATACTTCTATTATCAGAGTTTGAACTTCTCTCAAGTGTTTGAGAAGAAGAAACTAAATTCTCCACTAAACATAAAGCTTTGTGTGATGCATAGCTGAAGATTCAAAGGAAACACTGGCTTATTTTAAAAATAAAAAAGCTGGCCTACATACACAAACCCTAGGATGTTTTAGTTATTGTCTCTCTGATCTCCAAAGATAGGATGGAATTCTAATGAGAAAGGATTTTTCTGCTGAGACTTTCAAAGCTTCTTGTTTATGAGAGCATGGAAGTAAAGTTGTTCAAAGGATTTCAGTATCTTCACCTAAGGTCTTTGCCATAACCAGAAGTGAGGAGGAATACAAAGAAATGAAGAGAAAGGTAAAGAAAAAGTTTACTGCCGGGAAAGCAAGCTTTATTATATTTTAAGGAAAATTTCTGTTCAGAAGAATTGGCTGAAGTGATTTCCCATTAACAGATTGTGGAATTTTTGCTTTTGTTTCTTTTAAAAATGAAATAAAATTGTAACATTAGAAGTAAAGGTTGTGGAGTCTGATTCTATTGACACAATGGTTCTATCTTGTTCCTGGATTTCTATGGCACAGAATTCCTAGACTATGAAACATATAAATCAACTAGTTTCAAAATGTTCTAGAAATTTCTGGTATATTTTAATTCAGCATTATGATTCTCTTATTTTGATTTATCTTCTCCTATTAGTTTTTGAGGTGGCGGCCTGGGATGCCAAAATCAGTATGAATGATGTGGCTGAGCCATGTACAAGTCCGTGCTTATACTGCCTGTTGTGTATCTGAGAATACAACATTCCTTTTCTTTAAAATTACAGAGTCAGACTTCTGCTAACAGCATGCCTGAGAAATTGTGCTCTTGATTCACTATTATTTGACAATGAGCCATCAGCTGGCAAAGCAGATCAGTAATGCTTGAAGTGCTCCTTAATGAGAGCACACCACATTATCATGAAGTTAAATGTCATAAGTGCAAAAAATAAATTTATCATTAGGGATTATTCTGCATGACCCCCATGGATATTTTTACCTTTTTATTAAGGCAAAAAATAGAGATCTTTTTTCAACCCTGTAAATAACCTCATGCATGGTCAAAGTCAGTTATTAAAAAACACAAGAAAGGAATACAGTAAACTCAATTTGGGTCACATAGCCTCAATAAAGTTGTATACAGAATTATTGTACAAGAAGGTGACAAAAATATCAATACATCAGTTAGCTGAAGAACAATTTTTTCCAGTTGTGATGTAATTTCAAGATTTTACGTATTTTTAAATTTAGCCTGTAAAATAAAATGTTTCAGATTTAGATTTTAACCTATTTTGGTTACTAGAACATTGCTTACCCTCTCAAAACCAACTGTTAAGACTCTTTTATATCTTTGTTTTATTCTATCTCTGACAATATTTCCTAGAGTTCATATTTCCAATGAACCCACAGCTTCTTCTTGTCCTTCAATTCCATAGAAATTAGTGAGACCTGAGGAAAATAAGCCTTGAAGGAGAGGGTCTCAGAAGCTCAGATTGTAATATAGTCATTTGCAATATTCTACTGCTATAGCAGCTGTTGACAAAATAATTTTTAAAAGGAAATAGTGAAAAGATTCTCTGTAATCAGTTGAAAATCCTCATATAAAATGAGCTATGTAAATCACAGCAATGTAAGTGAAGAGCAAAGAATCAGTGCAGAGACTCTTATGATGGATGTATACACTGTAGGAAGCAAGCTGAAGAATAAAACATGCAAAATAAAATAAATATAGTATAAATAATAATATAAGGTGCACCCTTTTGACTAAAATTTTGATCGGAACCTGGAAGTGTGCCTTGTAGTCCAGTGTACTTTATACATGGACAAAGTTCGGAAATTTGCCAATCTGGAAGTGCAAGCCGCGAGCGCCGGCGGCCGAGCCACATAAGGGCAGCAAGGGGGGCCGAGCTGCGCTCTGCAAGAGCCGTGCCAGCCGGCGTCGGGGGCGGGCAGGAGTGCCGGGGCCCGCGGCTAGAGGAAGGTGCCTGGTGCTGCGTTTAAAGGCTATGCTGATCCGTGAAAAATGTTTGCAAATTGAGCACCTGCTGGTGAACCCCGTGATCCGTTACTAATTTTTTACTTTGTTGCGTGTAGATCCTTGCTGCAAAAAAAAAAAAAAGAAAGCACCTTATAGTCCGGTGCACCTTATAGGTGTGAAATTACTATACTTAGATATATTAAACAATTATAACCATTGAATATTACCATACTGCAGAAAACAGGGCTAATATACACATGTAAAAATGTGTAGCAGCATGGGCTGCCTCTGTCTTCCCTTTTCACTGTCTCAACTTCAATACATAATTTCTGCAAAGAGGCAATTATTTTACTATGCTGACTGTAAACCATGTTCCATGAATACCATTCAGTGGATTCCACAAGGACAGTCTGTGAGGAGGAGTCTATCCCAAAATATTTGAAAGCTCCAGAATTGCTCCTATATTAGTTTTCACCTCTAAATGCTATCTGCTGAGAAGCAGCAAATATTCAATCTTTTTCCAATGAAATTTATTGCATTCTCATTTCAACTCCATTCTGTTTATTTTAAACCTTTTATTTTCAATCTCCTAGTTTCTTTCTGTGTGTGTTGTATTCCAATGTTTATGTAAGTAACACATCCAGAATACCCATAAAATATGTACGATTTTAGTTTAATAAAACAAGACCAAGTAGAATATACAAATGCAGCTTCAGTGGTCCTAGAAGACACCTGTCATGTGTCTAGCCCAGCAATTCTGCAGGTACAAACACAGTGCATGGGTAAGCGCTGTAAACAGTCATTTTGTTGATCAGAAGCTCCTGCACCACATCAGCTTTGTATGCTACTCTTCTTTTCGAGCTTGGCCACAGTAAGATTGTGTTTGCTGACTTTTAGCTTTGTTGCGACAGACACAATAAAATGTGAACTCTCTGCTGCAAAAAATACAATCTGTACAGACATGCTCTCTCCATCCTGAATGCCCCAGGCTTGGGTCAGGTGGGAAATGTTACTTTTGAGAAACTGGAAAAACGTATTTAGCTTGTTTGTTCTACAAAGGTAAAGAATCAATAACAAGAAGGAGAAAGGTCAGACCAGGCTCCTGTGTGTCATCATGCCAACAGGAAGGTCAGCATACCAAAAGTTTTAAGAATAGTAAGCAAGCAGGTATCAACTTGTGGAATAGAAGACAAAAAATCATATGCAGAGTGCAGAGCTGATGGGAAAGGTGCTAAATTATTCCCTTTTAACATTGGTATGAGGCTAAGCGTAGTCAAACAGATAAGAAAACCAGGGGGTAGAGCTGGGGTGAGATGTGGTGGGATGTGGGTTGTTTTTTTAGGTTTGTTTCTTTGTTTGCTTATTTTACAGACATGCATTTTCAAAGATACACAGATACAGCTGAAAAGTGAACAAATGATAGGACTCTGATCCTGCTGGAAAGCAAAGGCATAAGCACAAACACATTCCCATAGGATACATACACCTAAACTTTAATGATAACCTTGCTGTACCTAGCATACACTACCAGAGATGCTGTAAGGGAATCATTAGAATGCAAAAGCTATGACCATGCAAGTGACAACTCTATAAAGGATCAGCATCTTGGGTCTCCAACTCTCCTAAATCAATCTTACAAAAATTTGTATTGCATATTGAGTTTCAATTGTACATATCAAAGTTCTATGAGAAAAGCTTCTCTGAATTATCCATCTTCATAAACCATAATTTTCTGCAAAATACACAGGAATATGACTATGCTGAAGTTTTACGTGAAAGTAGTTGGAGCACTTGGTGCACCTTCTTTCCCAGCAGAGCTTCTTCCTGAAGCAATGCTGTAAAACAAACAGTTGCTATAAAGTAATAAACCAAGTTACTTTCTGAACTGTTTCACTGCAAAGTTATTTTAATGCAATACCTGTTATAAAACACTGTTAACATTCAGATTTGTAGGATCATAGACTAAAACCAATGCAAGTTTCAGCAATCTTAACATTTTAAGAGATTGAGGATACTTCATATGACAGCTTTCCAAATCCTTATTGAAACAATTTCCTTCCTTGCAATGACAACTCTGGAATATTTCCAGTTATGCTTATATTATGTCACTTTTCAGGTTATTATATAATAGGTGGAGTTGAGAGTAAGAAGAAATATTATACATTATATTAAGATATATTGATACCATCTTTATGAACATAACAAGATATTAATGAGGTATTACTTCCTCCTTAAAAAAAAAGTGTTGAATATCTTCATGAATATGACTGTGAAATGAAGAATGAAGTGACTTATTGAAGTGTCTCTGAAAAACAGAATCCCATAAATGTGGTTTAACTGGACCCTATGGTATGAATTATTATGAATGTGAACATAACTGGCAACAAATTGCAAGAGAGACCAGCATCCATTTTGTTATCCAAGATGAAAGATACTGACTTGCCATCTCCTACCAGGACATCCTTACCTATCTATCCTTGTTTCTTGGAGAACAATCACATGCACAGCAAAGGGGACAATGAAACACTTTGGAAAAAGACAAAGGGGCTCACTAATGCTCATGCGTTTCATAGAGCTTTTAAGAGTAAATCTGCCTTAGAGTTTTACTAAATGCAGTTCTGAAGAAGGTCCCAGGTTGTATCAAGTTTCCATGCTTTGAATTATACAACTTCTGAATGCAAACCCTTCATTTATTAGATGAAACTAGATCAAGAGGTGTTTGTCAGAAGTTCATTTTCCATACTTCAATTGATGATGAGCATTCAGGCTATGGCAGGAGATTAAAGCTTGCTCAAACAACTACCACAAAACTCATCCAGTGTTGATACGTGGCACCAGCAATGATCATCTCATTTGACAAAATCACTTATGTTGTATCACTTTGCTTCCTAAAAGATAGAAAGACCACACACTTTCCTGAGAGAAGTCATGATCTACCTGCTCAGTATTTATCTTCTTGGGTTTAGCCATTTTTTTTGTTACTGTTTTTTCAGTGGTTTGTTTGGTTTATTTTGTTTGGGGTTTTTTTGTTTTGTTTTGTTTTGATTTTGATTTTGTTTTTGTTTTGTTTTTGGTTTTTTTGCTGTTGCTTTTGTTGTTTTTAATAAGGGCAAACTTTGCTCTTATTTTAGCCTATATCCACAGAGATATGAATTAAATATTCTGTGAAGGAGTCAATAGTTTTATTTTGCTGGCCTTACCACTTCAACTGAACTAGAAAAAAGAATATTGATAAAGGTTCATTTGTATTCTCCACTTATTTTTATGGCAAGAGATACAACGTATTTTATAATAAAACACAGAGGCCACAGGTTCCATGAAATATAATCGGAAATGGTCACATACAACATCACAGACTCAATAACTTACCAATGGATTAAAGAAGGAAAGTTCTTATTCAAAACAAGAGAAATAAAGGAAACAAAACCTCAGTAATGTCTTGGATTTACCTGCCATAATTTAGTGTGAGAACAGCACATGAATGTATGTGCAGAAAAGAATATTAAAGTTACAAGAGCAGAAAAAATTTATTCAGAACTGATTTTATGAGCAGTGAAATTATGATGAAAACAGTATGATTATGATGTATTTAAAAAGAAGCAAACTTCCCATATTTTGTGTAGCACCCCTCTAGAAGCTTTCTTCTTGAACTCACTTGTGGTGCAGTTGTGGAACTCGATGTCATCTATTGCTGCTCCTCCTCCCAGGTCTCTGGTACAAATGCCTTCAAAGATAATTTCAAAATTCCTTCGCTTCCCCAAGTGTAACTTGACTTCGTTCCACTCGTCACTATGAGCTCCTGATTCACTCCATATTTTCACAATCCCATCATCAGTCTGAAATTTGAATAAATTGTATATAGTAAGATATGTGCGAGTATGGATTATAAAACACAAGTTTTGGGGGAAAAATACCCAAAGCAAACAAAACAGAGGGAAGACATGAAGACACCCATGCAGTTTTGTCCAGAACTGGCAAACAGATCCTTTGCTAGGATAAAGGAAAGGTAGTGAAATTAGATGAACACTGTGCAAATAACAACCATCAATAGCAGAAAGTCTCAGAATAGAAATGGCTTTGTGTGTGATTGAACTGCAAAACCATCAATTTTGTTATAGTTGTATATAACTTTATATAAACTCTTCTTTGTTTTTAGAATATGTTACTGGATGCAAGGCTAGCTACCCTACCATTTATAATTGTACCCATATATCTTTAAAAAGTTGTGACAATCACGATAAAGAGGAGGATAAACTAACAAATATGCAAAAAATATAGATTTAGTATAGCTCCTTTGAAGTTAATAAGGATATTCTGACTTAAAAATACATTAATATATTTTAAAGATTTTTTTTAGACCGCTTATCATACTCCCAATTCGACAAGTCAGCAGCAAACAACATGCTTCATTTTATAATAGTAGTGTTAGAATGCAGATGCACCAATTTTCCTTGCTATGAAGGGATGGCACATAGATGCAATGACATCAAAAGCAAATATTTGCAGTTTTATATATGTCTAAATCTCTTTTTCTTTGTGACAGTTTTGCTAACCATCCAAACTGTAAATAAGAAATTTTTTTCCTGCTCTTTTCTTAGCAAAAGCCTTTAGTACTACTGCTGGGGTTAAGAAAAACCCTGTGAGAAGCATCAAGCAACTAAATATAATGCATAGCAAAGATTCTGAGACTGTAGTGCATGAACAAGCAAAATCTAAGGAAAATAGAGACAGCAGTAAAATAGGCAAGGAAGAAAATTAATTACATTTCTTTATCCATGATGAACCTGTTAGATCAGATTTATGTTAATGAGAATGCCTTATGCATATTTATGATGAGAAAATGAATCTTGGTGCTTTAGATATTGTATTATGAATAAGAAAGTGCAGACAAGCATTCACACAAATATTACATTAGTTGTTTGTGAATCAGGGAACTCACAGAATTGCTGATATCTTTTAGAAGGAGGTTGACCTAACAAAGCATAGAGACCCTTGAAGTGTGGCTTGGCAAGGGTGTTCTGGAAAATCATAATGAACAGTAAATGAATTTTTGAAAACAATGGTAACTTTAAAATGTTAAACAGGAAAGAAAAAAAACAGGGATTAATTTCCATAACTTTATATAAAGTCATAGATATTTAGCTGAACAACTTTATTTCTGCACATAACTAAAGATGTTAGAACAGTGGTGATAGCAGCCCTTTCTAAGTCGTGATGTCTGGGCACACAAGCACCTACAGATTCAAGTTTAGACATTGCTTCTTCAGTTATGTCTCATTTGTTTAAAGCCAATGACACAGACCATTAAAGTGAAAATAATATAACAGGACCTTAGTAGTGCTCTGCACCACTAATTCCAGAGTTGATGACACCCAGTTATGATATTCTTAATGAATTTCTCCCAGTGAGACTCCTAACTCTGTGAGCCATCAGTCCGTTCTTTGAACAGAGTCAGAGCACCAAAGATCATCTCATGTTGATTTTCAAATCCAACTCCTTGCTCCTTGCAGAGGTACTTAAATCTAAGCCATGACCAAGATCATTGTCCAGATGCTCCTTGAGCTCAGACATGATTTGTGCTGTCATCAGTTCCCTGGGGAGCCTGTTCCAGGCACTGACCACCTTCCTAGTGAAGAAGACCCTTTTGTGCCCATTATCAGTGCAATTAAGTGCATTTAATTTTCATGGATATTATTTATAATAACGCACTGATGAATTTAAAAAAATTAGCTGTGTATTAGTGGTGAATTTAGGAAACTTAAGATGAAGGAGATTAAAATAATGCTGAATGATAAGGGACTTGACTTATATTCAAGCATTTGAGCATGATAGAAAAATTCAAAACTTTTTCTATCTAAACATTAAGCCCCAGATCTATTCCAAAAGCAGATGTATTTAACATCGAATGTATAGACATAGCTGGAGCTTTTTAAAATGCACAAAGATAAGTATACAAAAGCTGGAGGTTTTGAATGCTACACAATTTACCAGAACATGAGCCTCATGTCTATTGCTAGTCAGCTTTTGATTGATTTCACATTATATTTCATTACATGACATTCTGGTCAGACTAACATTGTGTTTATCACATTGATTTTTGTATAAATGATGCTACAAGTAACAAGTGATAGAGATCACATATATCTTTAGAAATAAGCACATAAAAATGTTGTAGGAATCAATTTGTATGTGGCATCATAGCCATAACATATCAAATCTTTATGCAATTATAGGCACTGGAGCATTTTTTATATAGTGAGACACTGAAATATTTTTTGTTAATAATTTTTCCAGATGGAAACTTTATGGCAGTCTCCTTGCACTTCACAAATTACTGAATATGAGTACACAAATAAAACGCAGCAGAGAAATCTCTCTGCTTGTCTGTGTTCCACAGAAGGAGTTCCTACCCCACAATAGCACTTCATAAAGAATGAAAGGCTGATTTTTCACTTGCTCAGCTACAGCTCTCTACATACCAAAATAAAAAGCACACTCAACCACTGCATAACTGTATGAAGGCTGCTCCAAGGCGGAGTGCAAAGTCCCTTCAAAGTCATGAGCCCCACACATTGCATCAAACATCCAAGGGAAGGTGGGAAAGGAAGTGCCAAGCAATAAACTTGGCTTTCCCCTCTCCCCAGACCCAGAGAGTGAGGCTGGCTTGGCTCAGGGCTGCACACTGCTGGCAACAAGCTTGGCATGAGAGGATCACGGCTTTGCAGCTTTGCAGACTCCATTTCATGAATTATTGTTTTGTTTTCTGCATTCTCCAACCTCTTAATCTGTCTTGTGCTTCAGCATTTCTTTCATATCCTTAGCATGTGTTTGCTTCTAAAACAAACACAAAAATGGCCTGAGTGGGATAGAAAAGTTATTCTGTGCTTTGACTTGCCCATTGTATCCAGAAATCCTTCCATATCTTTCACTCTTGTATACATGTACTACTGTAAAGGAGAGATATGTAAAAGAGATATATGACAAGCAGAAAGCTCAGCGTAGAGGAGGCTGGAGGTCACCTTTTTTTCAGCTTTTAAGAAGTTATTCTTTTGCTGAGACCTATTCATATTGAGTGAAGATTTCTCTTCAGCCTGGGCTGGTTGGTGACAAAAGGCTCAGCCAAACTCAGTGCTCCAACAGGCTGACAAGGGGTGGCTCACATCTGTGGGTTTGGGGAATGGTCCTTATGTGCGTGTGGGTTGACTCTGCTGGCTGCTGGGCAGGGCAGGAATCTCATTTTCCTGCTACTCCTCAGGAGTTTAGCTGCATGTAGGCTTTATGCAGACAGAAATGGTAAAAGAGGATTGTTGGTCATACTGTAAGTTTCATAGGATGGCTGTACCTTGGGATAGAATAGAACACATTCTAGATTTGTATGTGTGTTTCTGCTTTAGACATTGCTTCCCAGTATTTGGTTTACTATTTATAAGTACATACAATTACCAGGCAATACTAATACAAAAAGCTCCAGAAATTTCCCCAGAACATAATTTTTAAAATCTATTTTGTAATTCTGTACTTTTTGATTCCCTAAACTCAACCTGAGAAATTCCAAGAGTTCAACATTATTGGCAGATGAAGTAAAAAAATTGTCAGTTCTTCCCAACACGACACACTAAGACTGCTAAAAACAGACGGCATTTTCATTTAAGGCTCTGAAAAGTTATTATTAATTGCACATCACTGCCCTCTGTGGGTTGAACATAGGGAGAGGTCAGGCTGAGGTGAGTAGCCATCACTAAGGAACAGTTGACAGTAAAGGGCAATTTTTTATATTGATTTACAGCACTGGGTCCAATTCTTCCACTGGCACTTGGTGCTGAGTAAAAAAGTACTCTCAGCAAATGGCAGAACTACTTCCACAACATCTTGAGATCTGTAGGCCTATATGCCTAGCCCAATCAGAAAATTCATATTCATATTCATATTCAGATGATTTTTAACTGCTTTCTGATGGTCTGAGGGGAATTCCTTCATAATGATTTGGTTCCACTGCAATTCAGAATCATCCTCATGCTTGTCTTCATCTGAAGGACAATCGAAGGTGTTTATAGCCTATCTTTGAGCACTTCAAGGGGGAAGGTACAACTCACTAGGCTCAATATCTTCATTAATTCACCTGGGGACAGTATGAATAAAGGAGAAGGAGGATTTCTTCTTGTCGTAGAATTCCTTTTATTTTGTGGTTGAGTTTAATATTTTTTCTATCCGTCAGAGACGACCATTATTCTCAAGGCTACATTTCTAACAAAGCCAGAACAATATTAGGAACTGACTCCAAAGCAGGAGTACGTGATTTTCCATTACTAGATGTTGCAAAGAAACTTCCTGTGAATACACTTTCCTTCAGAGCAACACAGCAAGTATTCCAGGTGCAATTATAAAGATTCTTCTGTGAGGCAATCTTCCTAGTTACATCTGCAATGAAATACAGATTTTATTCTTGATCTGCACCTCTCCTTCTATTCATATTCCAAGCTCAATTCAAAATATTTTCCTGGTTCATTCCCATCAGATATTTATTTCAGCAGAGCCACAGGAAATGAAGCAGAGCTTACGAAATAGATGGAGGCAAAGAAAACATTCGTTAAATATTCCTGGACTCTTCAAAACAAATATACTTTAGGGCTTTTTAATCAGAGAAAATATTTCCAAATGATTCATAAAAAATATTAATGTTTTTTATGTATACCTTAAAAATACTTTTGAGATTTACTGTATCAATAGACTCCCCTTTCTACAGCACTTTTCAGACATTTTAGAGAAGTAAAACTCTTTTTACATACTTATAAAAAATTAGGAAAAACCATCTCTGATTTAAGGTTGCTTTGAAAATGTAGCTTCCTGACAAACATTGATGATCCAGAACCTTTTAAAGATGATTTATGTTATGCAGAGCACATGAGAATAGTATATAATGAGCATAATGTGACTTTAACTGTCACTGTTCTTTTCTCTAGTTTGGGATGCATTGTTATCCCTCTGTTTTACAAGACTGTTTCAGGAGGGTTGTTTACTTTTCAGGCATTTGTTCTTGGTTTAGAATGAAATGTATTTTCATAGTGTGCAAATGAATTTAATTAATAAACCTGGTTTTAATGAAGTTTTTTTTTCCCTTGGTGTAGTAACAGTATTAAAGTCTTTTAATGCTGACAAGTAGCTTTAAAATGGAGCATTCCATGATGAGCTGTGTTCCTTCCATGCTTCCTCCTTTTCTCAGCAGGGAGTGGAGTGCAGTCCTGAGCCTTACATGAACATCAAAGAAACAGGAGGAAGAAAATATTTTCCTTATTTGCCCATAATTTAATGACCTTGTCCATGAATCTGTATTTTCCCAAGTCACAGAACAATTTATATCTTTCCTGGCAGTTCTAATATCATCTATTTACTTATTTCAATTTCATTGCTTGAGAGTGAGTCCTGTTTGGAGAAGGTTCTGAGTACCTTCCTTATAGATTTGGGCTGATGCTACCTCTGCACTGCAGTACACAGAATACTAGCTTTAAAGATCTCACTTCCTAGACTTAAGTCTCTCATAAGTTACTTGAAACAAAAGTGCATTAAAGTACAATAAAACTGAAGAGTGATGCTGTATAGCAAAATCTCTTAAAAAAAAAAAAAAAGATTTTTATGTCCCCTTCATTTGATGTTATATTCAAAGCAGGAGAGACTCCATCTCTCTAATTTTTTTTTAAATTTCTCACTGATTTTCTCTTAAAAATTCCTAAAACACTGTTTTACTTGAAAACAGTAAATTAATCATAAAAAATTTGATCTTATATTTCATTCAAGCAAACAAAACCCCTACATGAGCTAAATGGTCAGTAGTATCAAATTACCAAATGTATTTAAATGAGTCAAAAAATCAACTGAAGTCAAGATTTGCTCATTGAAGACTTAAAATCCAAGCTAACATTTTCTTTCTGATCCTCTTCCCTATTTTCTTTGTTTCCTTACTTTTTCTCTTCTCTCTTCTATCTTTCCTTCACAGTGACATGAAGTAAAAATGAGAGCAGCCAATAAGGCCATGAAGATGTGAGTTATGAGCAGCACACCTGTCAGTCACCAGTCTGACAATTCAACACAAGCAGCTCAAGGGGGCTTTAGAACAGCCCCAGTTAAAAAAATCTCAGCAACTTTATTTCAGAGAAAATCACATACTCGGCATTTCATGGGTAAGGTTGCTAAGTGTATGCAAACAAACCAAACAAAACATTTCTACATATTGTTTTTAATAATGTAGGAAAATCTAGGCACGGTAGTAATTATTTATTACTCTGCCCTTAGCTAATGTTTTGAAAATTTGTCGCTCCTATTAAATAATTCTTGTGGTTGATATTACCATTACATTTAGAAAATTGCTGCTAATTATCTGAATGCTGAAGCCCTGCATTAAACATATAATTCCAAAATTATTCAGTCTTCCTAGAATACCTCTGAGACAAATAGAAATAATTTCAATGCAGGAAGACATTTTAAAATTTAACTTCCATCACTAAATTGAAGGATGCTATAGGATGCATGCTATGGGATTCTGAATTTTTCAGCAAATTGAGGTAGCAGAAATGAAGAAATAACATCAAAAAAGCAGACAAGAGAACTGCAAGGATCTACAGAGGAATGTTTCCAAAAGGCAGGAACAAATTAGGGACAAGTGTGCAACAGGATGATTTTTACTTTAGGAATATGATACTGATGAGCTTACTCAAGCCCCAGTAACTTCAATGGAAACCCATGACTCTCAGCAGTTGAAAGAATGCATTAAAAATCTCAAAATTTTTAGTGTTATATTATGGCAGGAACCAGGTGTGCTATTCAGTATGTCTCTGTCTTTAATAAAAAACACTTAAAAAGGAAACTTTAAGCTGATCAAATGACATGTTTGAGAAATTACTTTATCCTGGCTACATATATGCTACTTATGTGCATCAGCATGCATGAAAATTTGGCTCCGCTTTGAAGGATAATTTTAAAAAATCACAGAAAAAATTGAATTTTCACAATGCATTATAGAAAGAAGGAAAACAGCAAGATGAAACAGTGATATTTCAGCTTTCAAGCCTTTTATTACAGTCAGTGTGTATTAGTCTCAGTGGATTTTCATAATAAGAGTTAATGACTAAACCCATCCAGCCACCCCTTTAATTTCCTCCTTTGTGTAAAGTTTTAAGATGATTTTCATTCTCTGAAATGTCTTTTCCACAATTTTAATTTCCTAAATTAACATCACTACAATAAAGGGTTATCCATTTCAGCAAAAATTCCCCACACATTCTAACAAAAAAAAGCTAGACAAATTAAAATGTACTGCACATAAAATTCCCTTCTTAAAAATGCACCAGTATTGTTTGGAATTCTGGAATCTCAGTGAATTCCTCTAGAGCATCAAAAGGCATCAACAACTCACCCTGCCATGGGTTCCAGTACAATTCTGAAATAGTAAGACTCCTCTTTTTTAATTGCTCTAAGTGCTGAGCTGAGTAAAGGCAGTTTAAAAGATGCTTTGATAGAAAATGATGGCTAATTCACCTGGAGACAGCAGTTTCTTTCAAGCAGGTACTCATTGCAAGGAATGACAATTAAATTGCTCATTAAAAAGAAGATTAAGTTATACTTTAAACCCACTTATTTTGGAAATTTATAATGGGAAGGAAAGAATAATTTGTTGGTTTTGTTTAAACTATTCTGTGTATTTCACTTTCTTATAACTTTGATTTATCCTGTCACAACTATTAAATCTAATAGATATCATTATAGCCAGTTTTCATTTATAACCAAGCAAAATTTTCTGACATTTGCATCCCTTTACATTCCCATTATAATATTTCCATCAAATATACTTTTATGTGCTTAGGCTTTTAAAAAATATATCTTCATTTCATAGGTTATCCTTACCAATTAGGAGAGAGAAATAAAACAACTCACTGCAAAAGAGGATTCATTAGATTTTTTGGTACTACTTCATCCTCTCCTCATTTCCTTGCCCTCCCAGCCCTTCTTTCTCCTCAAGTGCATATATTTCTTCATTTCCTGTCATAATCCACTTTTGTTTGATTTTGAGTTTTAGGTAGCTTAAGGGATACAATTTTAATTGCTTGGATTACTTTTTTTTCCTTCAGTTCTGTTGCTGAGTCTAAGAAACTGTGACCATCAAAGCCACTTCATAAGACCATTAGCATTTCAAGCAGAACAGAACTTAGTTCTGTTTTGTCTCAAACATTTTTACACCTTTGTTTTAATCACATTTTACAGGTCTCTTTGGAATATTTCTGTCTCAGAGTTGAGGCAACTGCAATCCTTTGGAAAAGCAAAGCTTGAAGGAGAAATAATCACAGTTACAAAAATTCTTAAGATTCTTTTTAGAGCCCTTCATAGTGCCAAAGAAGGTCAGCGTGCTTAATGCTGTGCAATGATAGATTCCATGGATTAAAAAATGAAAGCAACCCCCTTCTACACGCTACCTAAAAAAATGCAGAACATATAGAGTAATAGATAGAACAGTTTATGAATCAAGATAACAAAAAGTTATTTGCAGACACGAGGCAACCTCAAATCTGTCATGTTTTGCCTCCTATAGGGAATGCTTTGAATACCCTACTGAAAGATGGGAGGCAAAAGTCACCTATTATAAGTCACATATTAAATTTTAGTGCTTTTTATGCATCTTTAACTGATCTTTTTTTTTTTTTTTCCTTGATACAGACTGAGACAAGGAATACAAAATTGTTTTCCAAGTAGCAGGTGCATACCCCTAATAACTCTAGAGCCAGTGGGACATCCGTGGTGCATCTTGGCACCCAGCAGGAAGGACGATGGCAAGGCACAGCCCCCTGAGTGTCTTGAAAAGGCTGAGTGCATGACCAGGAGCAGTGAAACTGGGACATGGGTAAAACTCACACCTCAGGGGAATTTTGGAGAAAAAAGTGGTGGGTTTTTGGAGAAAAAGGATGGTGAAGGACCTTTCCTTTCACGTGTCATGGATCAAAGCACTGTTTGAGTGACAGAGTGGGCAGGCAGAAGCTCTGCTGGCAAGGCAACTTTTCTCCTGTGACACTTTGACAGATACTTGGTAAGGTCAGAAGAATTCTATTCACAGTGTCCCAGTGTTTACAGGATCAGTTCCATAAAGAGGGAATCAGTCTATGTGAAAGTCATCTCAGCTCTTCAAAATGTGAAGTTTGGTGCATGAAGAATTAAAGAATTATCACTACAGCTGCCTCGTAAAAGAAAAGTCCCAAGGCAAACCCAATTCAACTGAACAAAGCATCTGGAATCTTATAGAGATTTTGTTTGTTTTAGTCAATATATCAATTTAGCAATTCACATCTAATAACATTTTGATTCTGAGTATAATACTGAGTGGAAGAAGTGGGAAGACATCTTCACAGCAATTCCACTGAGAGAAAAATAAAATAAAATTTGATAAAATAAAGGAAAAAGAAGTACATATTTCTGATGTAGACATATTTAGGAAAAGTAAGGTTCCTTCATTCAGGACAATACAATTAAAATATTAGTAATAATTCTTAAGATTGAAAATAGTAATTCTTAATTATGGTACACTGTCATTGAAACTTTTAAGGTTTTAATTAATACTTAATCTGTCACTTCTTCAAAATGACAAATCTGCAGGACAAAGATTGACATGAATATTCCCTATTAATCATCAAAGTGCATCATATGCTTTTTCAGATGTATGAGAGAGTGATTAATGTCATCCTACTTTGATGCAGTGGGATGTTCTTTGGGATATAACTGTATTTCTTTCTTTGTGACAACTACTATACATCCTATTTGTATTCTATTGGAATATTCTTTTCAATTGGATTGTGGCTTTCGGGCTTGTAGAAATATAGAACATCTCCTCTGGGATATTAGATGAACTGGACAGCCTCAGGGGACTCAAAACACTGAGGCTGAAAAAATAGTAAGTTCTTTATATAGTCAAATCTCCATTATTTCAAGCTTCACTGAATTGACCCTGGACAAATGAGACTTCTTTAAGATAAATTTTTAAGCCCTGTCTCTATAATATCTAATGGATAAGACTATTTATTTCTTAGAGGATGCCAAGGAACCAGATATTTGATTAAATTTTTTAATCTGCAGTTATGAAATATATTGTGTACAAATTGAGGGCTCTTATAGCTGAGAGATATTCCTACAACAAAATACTTCTTTAACCAATGGCCACCACCTAGTATGCTGAAGGACAAATGAAGTCATAAATGTGTAAATATACATAGCGTGGTAGGGATGTAAAGACAAAAATTTGCAGACAGATTCATGAGATCTCAGTGTTTGCATTGCCAGCACAGATACTAAAAATTTACATAAGCATGTGACAACATTTACTGAAATATTCCAAATTCAAATATTTATCCAGGGACATTCCTAACAGTACCTAATACTCTTTACTGAAAGGTACTGTGCAGTTACAAGACCACAGGAAGCTGTAGGGAAAGTAAGAGCCACCTTTCCTCTGATAGATACTTGCTCTACAATGAGACAAATCATATTTAAGATGCCCTTTGACATGGGGAGCAAAAAGCCACCATGGACAAAGGGAGGCTAAAGTGACTGCAGCAGTGGCTGCTCTGGGGACATCTGTGACTTTAAGTAATAGGAATCCCACCCACACTGGGACAAATTGCATTTTACCAGCAAGTCCTGTGACCTTAATATATTTCTTAGGAAAAAAAATCTCCCTGCTGGAGAAAGTACAGAGATCTCTTTTTAAGATGTAATTCCTGTGATAACAGACATAATTTTCCAGAGAAAGGCAGAATGACTGATCTAAAAACAAACATGGGAACACATGTCAACCACACTTCAATATACAGTAATTTCATGATTATAAGCCGCACCTGAATATAAGCCGCACCTCTGGGTAGCTGGACAGACCACGGGATTCGTCCATATATAAGCCGCACGGGAATATAAGCCGCACCTTACTTTGGCAGGGTACACGTGCAACAAAGTAACGCCGCGGTCCCTGGCGCTGTTCACCTGGCCTGAGCTTTATGCAAATGCCGTAGCGGAACGCGAGCCTGGCACAGCAGTCGTAGCTGCAGCCGTAGCTGGGCACCCCTATGCTAACTACGTAGCCCAACCGCCACGCCGATATGAGCCACAGCCTAAGCCAGGCTGCACACGCTATC
>VRYO01002734.1:19496390-19553814 GCA_009812075.1 Sialia sialis
CATTAATATTCTTTTTTTACAAATAAGATTCCTCAGAGCTCCTCCCATTTTTTTCCCTTTGCAGCAACTATTACATTATCCACTTCTGGTTTATAGTTTCAGTAGGTGCAACAACCTCAGTTCTCTGATTCCACTTCTTCACTTTTTCCTTAGATTTTGCAGATAGTGCAAACTTTGTCTGCCTTTTCTAAATGGATTTACTCCCTGCAGCAAATAAGCACAGAGCTAATTATCAGAAGAGTATAAACCTTTTAGTGTGAACTCAGGAAACATTGCAACATTTAAAGAGTCAAATAAAAGAAAAATATAACCACTAAGTGACAAAACAAGCAAAAATAAGAAAACTCTAAGGGATTTGTGGAAGAATGTATCTTCTTTACTATTTCTACAGTAGAAATTCAATCTCATCACATCAGCTTGGAAAGGAATCATTCAAGATGATGTTCAAGAAGTTTCAATAGCAAGGGCATCCTCCGCATAAAATCTGTAGCAGTTAGACTGGCATACTCAGAAAATTAAGTGTTATGCTTTAGGGTATTTTATTATCATTTATCATGACGTTCATACTTTGGTCTGTCCCATGGTCATCTCTACTTTTCTTGTATGACCACATTTTCTGTGGATATCATTTTTAAAACCATTCAGATTTTCAACTACATACAGTGAAAATTCTCTTGTCAAACTCATTGCTCTTTTCTAGACAGATGGTGTCTTTAAAAGAATTTTACTGCAGCATTTTTGTCAGATTTCAGATCTCACCTGAAAAAACACCTCATTTCTCTGTGCAGCAAATCTTGGTACAGCTTAGAAGAGGGCAACTGCAATTTTTTAGAAACTAAATTTCAGAGATACCGACTTTAACAGACTATACTTTTAACTAAGGAAAAGTCTAACATTAATTTATGTGCAGCTAGTGAGTCAGGGGAAGATTTTCATTAGTTCTTAATTCTTTTTCATAGCCCACATACTCCTAAAACAGCTGGACTGGGAAAAGAAAAAAAAAAGAGCACAACTCTTATTCTTTTAGTAACTGTTGAAGAATAGAGCTGGTGCATAAAGTCTTAAAGAGTTGGAAATCAACTTAAATAATTTTTGTCTGCTAATAAACTTTTTGATAACATACTCCTTCTGAACTCCCATTGAACACAATTCTGAACTGAATCATACTGTCAAAGTGCTCAGAATAATGTTGTGCACTGCAGAATCCTTCACATCGAATGACATTTCCATGACATAAATAACAAGAGTCTTCCAGTGTTCGCTGATCAATGAAATGAATTAGATGCCTCATGTATCAAAATTTAAATAGAACCTCTTCTGGATCACACTGGAAATCTTATTTAACAAAGTTTTTCTTCCATGCAGAATAAACTAAATTAAACTGGAAGACAGCAGTATACTAGAGCTGTGCTATTCAGTGGGAAGTGTGGAAGGCAACAGTGGGGTGCTGAGGGGAAGACCAAATTACTTCTAAACATAGGCTGAAGATTTAAATGGCATGAATGGCAGAGTAGCTTTATCATTCTGTCACTTAAAAGGAGAAGCAATTTATTCAGATGCCTAAATGAGATACATAAATGCACAGAAAACAAGTGTAAGCAAAGAATTTAAAAGCTGAAAGATGCTTTACATTTGTGCCTTGATGTATTGATTCAGCCAAATATAGATTGAGTGCCTGGGCCACTGCAAATTCAAACAGTAAAACACTGTTTCCAATAAACTGAGAAGTTAAGTACATAAAATAATTTATACGATTGCATTAGCCTAATTTTCCATTTTGGTTTCATACAACCTTTCCACAACCTCTGTCTCTTCTCACATATCAGTGAAAGAGAAATTGACATCCATAAAATTGGATGCCAAATAATAATTCAAATTATTAATAATAAAACAGCACTGTGGTATAAAACCTTACTGTATCATTATAAGAAAGGTGTGGTGACATCTAATGATTTAGAGAAAGGAGACTATTTTGAAAGGAAATAAATATAAGATTACTTGCACTTTTTTGTTCAACACGCTTCAAATTGTTTTCCAATTCTAAGTGTTAGAATTAAAACAAATTTTAAATATATCACTGTATTTTTATTCAATGACTGCTATCCAACAAACAAGAATGTTTTGGATTATAAGAATTTTTTTTCTCTTGCAAATTCAAAATTCAAGTAAAAAAGTTGGGATTGTAGTTTTCATTAAGTATGAAAATCTGAAAAGCATCCACATCTTGTTTTGATAGATATAGTCTCAAAGGTTTTGGGTTTTTAGTTTGTTTGTTTGGTTGGTTGGTTGGTAGGTTGTGCATTTTTGTGGTATGGTCACTCTCCTTAAAAAACAAAACCCCAATTCTGATAAGTAAATGCTCATATTTTGATTACACCCAGTTATTCCTGGTTCATATTACAGCCCACCATTACAGCTAAATATTTAACAATTCTCCTTTTTAATTCCATAAGGTCCATGCTTATAATAAAGATTTTTTTTTTTTAAATCAGCAGACAAAAACCCCACAAGATTTCCATACCATCTGAACAGCTTGAGCTAAAGAAAAATTAGGATCACAGATAGATTAAGGCCCTCTACTAATATGGTATATGGGAGGTAAGAAATGCAATTTTTAATGTTCTTCTTTCAGTGCTCCTGCTGAAGGCAAAATCAAATATGTCCTAAAGCTGTGCCCATATTTTCCAGACTTTATCAACTACAAACAAATAAACTTCGAGATTATTACAGTCATAAATATGTGTACTAAAAAATTCCTAGTCAGACTCTCACAGGAAATTACCATAATCAGATCCACCTATCTTTGTAAAATAAATTATGGCAAATACAGAAACACAGCTGTGTTGAGGTGTTTTTGAGAGGGGCTTTTTGTTTGTTTGGGTTTTTGGTTTTTTTGTCTTGTTTGTTTTGGGTTTGAGTTTTTGTTTTGGGGTAGTTTTTTGTTTGTTTGGTTTGGTTTGTTTTTTCTTCCTGAGGCTAATGAGGATTCAAAGCTGAAGGTCAAAAACTGGAAAAAAGTATGCAAGGATAAAAATTAGACTCTTATGTTAAGAACCCTTATTGATTAATCAAAGTAATTTCAAGCACACTACAACTTGATACTGCAAGCGTGCCAAAGATCAAGGACTATCTTGATCTTCAGGATGCTAAAACTGATCTGTGAATGAAAAATAAAAGTTGCATTCAAGGAATAAAAAACCTGTAACAGATGAATGCTCTGTACCATGAGTGCTAATGCTACTTTTGATCTTGGAGAAGTTTCACAGCTTAACATCTTCTCAGTTCAGTATTTATTTGAAAAAATAGAAAGACACTTTTCTAAGTGGAAGACCAAGAGGCTTCAGGATGTAGAAAGGGATGAGAATGAAAAAAGAAAAAAAGGAAGATCTTCCACCTTCACTGAGGCCAAGTGGAACTTTTAGAAATGTTCCATATTATTTCTTACAACATTTCTTAGATATTTGGGGAGTTTTTTCCAAGTGAGGTTGTTGATCAGGAAAATTAGATACTGTCTTGGGATTCTAGACCTGATCAATTCTTTATGCCTTGTAAAAGGTATCAGTAGGCACAAGGTTACATCTTGCATTATTTATTACCTCAACAAAATAAAAGGTTAATTAAATTTCGGAATTCTTTAGAAGAAGAGGTGTGGTAAATGCTCAAAGCCCAAGGCTATACCTTAGAGGCTATCATTCAGACAAAGTCCTATGCCTGTTTCACAGTTATTACAAAAAGATCTGGTTTTGATGTCTGTTGCTGCTGTAAAAATCATTAAACAGCAGCTCTGTGATCCTTCAAAAAACTCTTCCCTGAGACCCATTTAAATCACAACTTTCAATGTCAAATGTGTGCCCTGAAAAGTGTTGGAAAAGAGGAAAACATGTCTGACCATCAAAGATCCCTGAGTCACTTTGGTCTCATGTGCTAAAAAGCAGCAATGTGATAGCCCTCTGTGAGATTATAAAATGACATATCGATAAAGTGAATCACTCCCAGAGATCTCTGACTTGAGGAATGGGTTCAATAAAACAACACTAGGGAGCTGTGCTGTCTGGAGGAGACTGAAAGTGCATTTTTTATCTGTGCCTGCCACATTATGCTATTTGTACCAGGCTGGGGTAGAAAGTAGGGGAGTGGTACTAGATCTGAGACACAAGGCTGGTGACTCCAGGTGGAATGTTGCAGGATATTGCTGGGTTGCTTCAATTACTCTGTGCATCACTCTGTCTAAGTCTGTCAGACTGCCTGGTTTTATAACCAGGCACTGCCCTGCATGACAGAGACATGCCCCAGTCACACCAAAACCCTTCATCACCATCGCCTCTTAAGTGAGGAAAAAGCCAAGTTCTCAAAGAATTTAAACAAAAACATCCTAATAACTCACATATGGACAATTTTACTTACAAGTATTCTAGAAAAACAATGATTGTAGGTTACAAATCCTCTGACAAACCTCTTGTCCTCATGAGAAAAATGCCAAAATACAAGGATGATTCTCTAACTCTTCTTTAAAATACTTTTTTTCTTCAAAGGATGTTCAAATATATTATTCTCTTTGGAATGAATGCCTACATCTGGTTGCAGTATAGGAATAAAATGAATTCTATTCTTCCAGTAATTGACAGTAAGAAGATTGAAATACAGTAATTTCACGATTATAAGCTGCACCTGATTATAAGCCGCACATCCCGGTAGCCAGGTAGACCACGGGATTTGTCCGTATATAAGCTGCACCTTTTTTTTTTTTTTTTAAAGCGACGATCCATGTGTGACAAAGTAACAAATCAGTAACAGAATCACACCAGTGCAGGGTTTGGTGTCAGGTGCTCAAGTTGCAACAGTTTTCATAGACCAGCAAAGCCTTTAAAGGCAGCCCCAGGTGCACTCCTCGGCCAGTTCTCACTTCCGGGTTGGCATTTCGCTGGGATTTGTCCATAGATAAGCCGCACCTGATGATTAGCCACACTACTGGGGTAGGCTGGATTCTTCAATGAAAAAGGTGCAGCTTATAATTGTGAAATTACTGTAACTTCCTAATGTACTCATCTGGGGAAATAAAACACACTGAATGGGATCTGTATTTACCTACAGTTGTGCATATGTGTTTGTACGTTCTATATAAAATCTTTTTGAAAAATTGTGGTTTCAGTGAAAACAGACTTATTTCTATTTAATCAGTGCCTCATTCTCAATTTGCTTGAAAATATGCTTATGTCATTGTGTCAAAATCAGGCCTAAAACAATACTGAAACAATGTCTAAAGAAGATGAAAAATGCTGTGTGAGATTCAGGAAATACAAACAAAAATTTTTCTTGCCCTGGGAAGTAAAGATGCCATAAAAGTTACTCCTGACAAGTAATACTGTATTTCACAGTATCTCCACTGATTATCCTCAGAACTCCTGGGACTAATATTCTCTTACTCTTACTCATTAGTCAGATGACATTTCATTGACTTGAAACCAAGTTTTAATAACAGTTCACAAGTCAATAATGGGAGTAAATAGTTTAAAACTGTGCCCTTTCAAGAGTTGTAGATACTCATTAAATAAAAGCCATTACCACTATGCTGCTATGTGGAACTAAATACTAGGAAAATTTACTCTTTGCTGTCAAATAACTTTGCTAAATAACTTCATTTTGTCTACAAAATAAACCTTTTGTCTATGTTTATTAAATCTACAGATAGTCTACTTGTTTTTTGAGCATGAGTCAAAGTTCAGCAAAATCTTAAGTAAAACATTCAAGCAAATCTTTGAAAACTTAATTTTCTCCTCTAGTTTCATGGAGGTCAGATAATCTGCTTTGAGGCTACCTGAACCCAATGCAATCTCAAACTTCTATATTAACGTGAGGAGTCGATTGTTTTTCATGCAGTGAGAAGAATCAATGTAAAAATACACATTCTATTTTATGAAGTAGAATAAGCAGTTTCCTTAAGCCTTTTTCTTGAGTGACTTCCCATAGAAGCAGGGTAAATTATATTGATTTGTGAAAATGTCACTTTAAGCTAGTCGATCCTACAAATAAAAATGCCCAGAATATACCAGCTGGCATCTGCAGAATCTCAGCTGCAGATTTTCATGTCCACAGCCTAGGACAGTAAAATTTAGCTGCATTAAAACCAACCAGGGAGTTAGAAAATCCACTGTGAGTCATCTATACCTGAGCTGTGGTACCTAAGCCACACATTTCTCCATGACCAACCCTCTCCTCTGTACATTAGTGTGGTTAAAAGCAATAGCAATACCAAGGGAACAGCTGTAGTGGCTTCCAGCTTTGGCTGAGAGGTGACAGGTTGTGTGCTGCAGTTGCCCTGAGCAGCTGCAGGAGTTGGATGCTGGCTCAGTATGAACAGGGTCCTGCTTCACTTTCCATGTGCTGGTCAGGACTTCTTCTTTTCCTGAATATCCTTATGTTTTTGCTCATTTGTAACTGGATGGAAATAATTAAATGCCTGGGTAAGGTCCACTGGAACTTCCTAATGAGATCCTGTGTGTATTGGCCTTGTCGCAGTCAGCAGAAGGTGTTACTAATGACAGGTTTCACCTTCATTATTCATCTGTATATTTGTTTATGGAGGTTTATTTCAAGTCCTTGAAAGGATCTTCCCCTAACTGTACTTGATCCTAAATTATCTTTTTAAATTAAAACGTCTATATGCAAAAGCAATTAACACTGATTCCACAGAAAATATTTTCAACAAATGGTTTTGCCCTTTGTTGCTGATTTCCTTCTGTGATACCTAGGATTTGGTTCTTTTTTTTTTTTTAATGGCAGAGACAACTTCAGTGGCAGTAGAAAGCTTATTTTACATCAGAAGAGTAATGAAATGTGTTATCCCTTTCACCTAATAATTCTTGATTGCCTCTCTATGAGCATGGTTAGAATAGAAACACATGGTTTCTTCTGACCCATAAAATAAACTGATTGCTCATGAGATGCCCCATCAACACTAAAACAGGCACAGTGAACATGCTGCATTTGATCTTTGAAATATCTCCCACAATGGACAGTATTCTCCACACCTGCCCCAGTCAAGACTAGAATGTCTCAAAATCTCACTGGAAAAAGTTTTGATTAGTTATATCCTGATCTCTTTGGGGAATGTTTTGTTTACTTTTACACTGCTAGCAAAAATTTCATAATTTGAATTTAGAGGAGCGGTGAGTTGGATATTTCAGTCTTCATAAACAGCTGCACTGTCAATATCTTTTGTTTACATAAATATTGAGGGGGTCAGTTTGAAGAATACTATATGGTTGAAGCTAGTTCAACAGCCCATCATTTTGACTGGATTATTATTTTTCTGTACACAGCCGTTTTCTTCAAAGAATATGCAGTACAATTTCTAGAGAAAAAAATCAAAACGAAAGTAACTTCAGAGAAATTCCATAAGGAAAAAGTATTGATTTTCTCCAGCTGCAAACTTTAACAAAAGAAGTTCATGCTTGGCTATGGTATCTTTTAATGTTCTTTTAGTTTTATTTCTAGTTGTTTATTTCATAATCTGAGATAGCACTTTTGTTGTATGATAGACATATTCTTAGATTTCCTGAAAGTGGACAAGTAATGCATATATTAAGAAAAGACACTGCTGCATACCATGAACTATGATTTTTCTAAAATGGGTTTTTTACCTTTGATTACCATGTTTGTTTCACTGTGATAATTCTGGAAGAAGATAATTTCTTTCCTCATTCTGCCTCTATAAAATGTTTCCTCATCTTATTGTTATTGTTGTTCCATTGCATATACAGTCTTCACTCTCAGTTAAACATTCAATGGATGGAATGACTTCTGGCAGAGACAGTTTGCTAAGTTTTTAAACTAGAGCTGGTAATTACCTTTCCAGATCATCTCCTCATCTTTTATTTTATTTTATCTTCAACTAATCACTACCTAGAGATCTGATTTCACTCACATTAACTTTAAATCAAGGGATACTCATCTAGGTGGAAATATCTAGGTATTGCAGTTTGAACCAGCAGGAGAAGCTTCGGTATGACTTCCCATGATCATATGTTAATTAGATTTTATTCTTACAGACACTTTTATATAGAAACTACAATTAAAATATGGACTTATGGGCCCTTATAAGCAGCACAACAGATGAAATTAAGTTGCTCTGCAAAAAATCCCAGGTACAATGATGAGAATAATTTTTCTTATCTCCAGGTAGAATTCTTGCTTTCATCAAAAGAAAAGAAAAATAAATAATAAGTTGTGACTCAAACGTCTTCTATTCACACTGCCTTAAAAAATATCTTTAACGTCCCTGGTGATGGGGGTTTAAAAAAACACAAAAATAGTCTTGAAAGTTTATTAGGATAATAAAATAAGGTGACTATGAGAAGCGGGCAATGTCTCATTCAGCAGAATGAGAATAAAACAAAGAGAAAAAGAATATTCTCAAATCCTAGGGAAAAAAATTACTGATTGTCATATAGAAAATTCCGTAGTCATACGGAAATTCAGAATCATGTATTTGAATCTTAGGGCAGCAGAAAACAATCTTTACAGACTATTATGATAGGCATAACTATCTAGAAAACCTCTGCTCATGTTAACATAGAAAAAAAATATTAAACCTCTTTGTCCATTCTGAGGGTGGAAAAAATAATTACTGGACACAGGCAACAGTGACACAAACCACTCACACATGCCTGATGCTGTTAGTCATTGTTTTCCATGAAAGTTAGTTTACAAGTTACTTTATAACTAAAATTAAACAACACTAAAATGCTTATACTTACAATATTTGGTTACTATAGGTGCGGTAATGAAATGAGAACATAATCTGACCTTTGAGTTAAGATAAATATTTATTTTTGCATTCTTTTTATGCAAGGGAATTTATTTTCTGCAATGGGATCTATTTCTGTTTTCATTTTTAATATATTAACAAGTGAAAGTTATTTTCTAAGGCAAATATTATTTTTGTTTAATCTACTTGCCTCCTTTACAAATTTGAGCCTCTATGGGAAAAAGAGCTGTATAAAAACATCTCAATAACTATACAGTTACTTGTTGAGTGGTCTGTTGTTATTTGTAATTTTTTTGACTAATTAATGAAAAAAATCTCCTGACGTCTGTCAAATGTTCATTGTTTTTATATTCCAGGAAGACACATCCTAGGTTGTATCTCTAGATAATAAAGTCTATTGAAATCTTTTATCTTTCAGACTTTTAAATTATTTTTATATTATTTAGAATATTGGAGAAATAATTTTCAGTGATTTGTTTTCAAGGAAAAAATATAACTTATCATTTAAAGTTAAGTCAGCCAACATATGCATTGGCAATAAAACAGAAACTAATGCAGTTCACCAAGACATTATTAGAGATATTCTAGGAAGCAAAGTTAACAGACATATGGCAAATAAATTGCACCATGATTTATACTCAAAGAATCAGAAGAGATTCACAGAAATGCACAATTTCTACATTAGAATTAATTGCTAGTTTGAACCATATTATGATTTTTAAAATGTTTTTACAATACTTTTTAATTAACAACAAAGGAACAGCCAGTTTTTTTACAAATGTCTCCGTTTTCACTTGGAAATTAATAACTAGATAGTCTTTTAAAACAATTTTTGGTCATGTCACATTTAGTGAAGAAAAAATATTTCTAAATAAAATTGATTGTGTACTCTCTACCCCTTTATATAAAATACAGAAATTACTTAATGCGGTCATATTTTTCATTTTATTCTCACTTTGTACATGCTGTTAGTTTTTTTTTTTGGTTTTTTGTGTCATGCAAGCAGAACAATAAGGCTGCATACTGATAAATACCAATAGGGATGTCAGCAAAATATGACAATAGCTTCACATTGAGAAAATCAAAGAGAAAGGTACTGTATGTGAAGAGGGAAAAATAAAAAGAGGATGTAAAAAGATTTTCTTTGGCTTTTCAGAGAGGCTTCTCTTGGAAGAGAAGTGCTAGAAGCATTTTTAAGAGAGAGGAGTAATAAAAAGCAGCACGGAACCAGGAGGTGCGTGGGAGCTCTTCCAGTCTGTCAGCTCAACAACAGAATGTGACAGCGCTGAAGCACTCTGTGGGAGCACGGACACCCTTATAGGTATAATACACTCAAAAGAAAAAGGATTTTTTGTTACCTTAATCAGAACTTGAATATGTCCCATGGCTTTTGATGACTTGAAGTACCAGAAGCTCATCACACAAGTCCCACTTGATTCTTTCCATGTGGAACTCTTCACATGAGCTTTTTCATTTATTAGGCTTATTGCAGTGGCCTCAAGATACAGGAAATGTCCTGAAATTAAATGATGTATTAGTGAAAAAATGTTTTACATTTTCAAATTAGATTCCCAAACCCAGCAAAGTAAATGCAGAGACATACAAAGAACACTTCTCTCATAGGTCTCATACTAGGCAAACTCAGCTCGGGAGAAAATATGACCAGTTCCTATTCCTTGTGCACTTCTTACATCAGGAATAAACTGGTAGCAGCTTAAGATTTGGATGGACTTGTGTAGAAGAGTGGGAACTCTTCCATGTTTTCCAGCTACTTTGATTACATGTCCCTGCTGAACTGCAGTAGTTGCAATTCTGACAATGCATCACACAATAGCCACATCATGATAAATTTCAGGACAAAGTCCCCTGAAAGGCAATCTCCCCACTATAGTCACATTGCATAAAAACTTGTGAAACGGGAAAAAAATATATACACATTTATAAATCACTAGGAATCCCTAATGGTTCATATTACCTTTGGTCATTTTTATTCTGTAGGAATATTAATGAACATATAATTATTTAGTCAGAGGAAATTGCAAAATTAGATGCCTAGAGTTAATGTTTTCAACACTGATACGGTCCTTGAGTCTTGCATCTTTATTTTTAATCAGAAGCATAAAAAATTCTCCCAAGTTTTTGAATTAAACTTTTTTCTTCTTACAAATAAGAAATGTATATTTCACATAAACATAAATGTATTATAAATAAGAAAAAAAATATAATCGCACATCTACTAATGTTTGTATATGAATTAGGCAAAAAAAAATTACTTCAGTAGGTAATGCATAAACAAACGGGCTCATTCTAACTTTGAAACATCTCTGGCCCAGAGATGACCATAGATGTTTGCCATGACAATATGGGACAAGAAATTTGCTTTTTCCCTGAGATCAAGCAAATATATAACAGTGGTATATTTGTGATAATACTTTAAAGATATATGTTACTAGACAATGCAAATGAATTTTTTTCCTACATATTTTGGAGTTTATTGGGTTTTGTCCTTCAGCAGTTTGTAAACATTCAACAATTACTATCATGCGTTTGTGCAACTCAATTTAAGGTCAGTTCTGAGCTCAGCTTTGGCAACATCTTTGTCTGAGCTATAGGAACTTCAAAAGCAAAGTATGAAAGCACAGAGCTTGTAGCGAGAACAAGAGCAGGTAACAGTGCTTTGGCCAAAACAAACCAGGAGATGCACTAACAAAGGAGCTTTGTTTATTTACATGTATTTATTTAACATTATCTGAAATTCAAGTATGAATAGTGGCTATGGGAAACTGTAAGCTTCCTGAAAATGACCTCAAGCTCTGGAGGAGTGGGACCCAGCAGATCTCAGAGCTGAGCTAACTCACCCTTGCAAATTGCAGCCAGACCAAATGCCTCTCCCCAAGGTACCAAATTATCTTGCCTGACTCATGTGAGAAACAACTAAGATTCAATTTTCCTGAATTAAAGTTATTGTACAATGGTAATTAATAGTTTTATATTGTAACACATCTAGTTCATTAAAAATGACAGCCTGAACAGAGATTTTAGAACTCCCCGGCTGCCCGTGAAGGTATGAGACATTTCACAAAGACAATGACACCTCATTTGTGAACTGACCACATACCAGTTCTGTTTCCAAGCGTGTGGTCCCTGGGAGGTCTGAGACTTTGAGGCGAGCTGACCCCTAGCACCCAGTTAAAGCTGTCAGCCAGGGAATTTTGCCAGCCACATCTGCCATTCTCAAAGGTGCAGGAAGTTCCGCATTCACTCTCATCTGTATTATCCCCACAGTTGTCTTCAAAATCACAGCTTTGTTCTGGTCTGTAACACTTGCCATTCTGGCACTGCCTATGGCCATGTGAGCAGGAGCCTGAAAAGAGAAGAATGAGGGTGTCCTGGTGAATCACAGCGCCATGCATCCCAGCAAGGTTACTGGAAGGTTACATTTCAGAGAGCTTAATATTTAGGAGGAGGGTGGTCCAGAGCAGTTTTATTAAAAGCCTTTGGTTCCCCTGAAGTACCAATCCATTATCAGTTTTTTTCTTTTGTATTTTGTCAAGTGATTGCCTAAATAAATGACTGTTTCCCTTGTAAAGCCTCAGAGGGCAAGCTCCAGCCAAGCATTCCATCACTAACAAAGCTTTCTAGTCTGACTTAATTGCTGGCATTCTCCTTTCATGTGGTGTTGGATTAAATCATTTTATTTCAGCTGAAAAGTTGAGCCTACTTTAGGAGCCCTAATTTGGAAGAAAAAACTTTTCTGTTTTAACTACAGAGGTTTGCCTTTTAATAGATTTTTTTATGAGTTCAGTAGGGTGACGGTGTCCTTTTTGTGCAGTCTTCCTGCCATTATTGAGGGATAATTCTGCTATTGTACAGCCTAAAGATTGTAGGACTCAGATCACAGGATCTATTTCCAAGTTTCATGTTTTCAGTTCAGATCAGTTTCTGCAGGACTCTGAATAAAACTTAGCAACTTTAATTCTGTAATCAAGAAGTGAAACACAACATTCTGGAATGGAGCCCTTCCCATTGACTTTGTACATTCTGCTGTGCCGGAAATAAATGAACAACCATAATTTTACTTAAAAACAGTAGTATGAATATATGAGCTCAACAGACAAAATTAAAATATGCACATGTCTAAAAGTTGCACAAATACAGGGAGAATCTGAGTTAATTGATACTGAAAAAAACACGGTGCTAAAAACTTGTTTCCGTTACCACTGTATTAGTTTAAAGGAGCTAAATGACATTCACATAAGGATAGGATTTATGATGAGGTCCTAAAAACTGATTTATTAGTAAAAAGAGGATAAGAGATGGGGTATTCAGTTGTCATATAGGCAACCTCCATCCCATGGCATTTGTTTCAGCCAGACTCAAAATTACAAATACTCCAAAGTGAAAAAACATTGTCAGAATCCTCTGCTGTAGGTTTTGGGTAAGGTGAAAATAAATCACTTTATTTCTACATAACAGCTAAAGAAAACAAGTGTTAACCTCTTCCTTGCAAGTTGAAATCCTCCTAACAAAAATCTTGTTAAAATAAATTTAAAAAATATATTGGAATATGATAGAAATATCTAGATAATCCCAGGGAAATTATTAATTATTAATTTCTGATTTCTTAGCAACATGAAAATATGTGTCAGGTTTACTCCAAAAAGACTGTGTATGATTTAGCTTTTAACAATAGCTCAGAGAAAGGAGGAAAAATTCCAGATCAAAAAGAAGCAAATGAGAATAAAAAATCTGATACTGACTTTGAAAGTCAAGAACATCAGGCAAAGATCACCAAATGTGGAAATAAGAAAAATGGGTAATCTCTGACCAGAAAAAAGAGACTTGTTTGAAGTTCACAGCTACAAGTTTATCAAAGCATCAGTGAGATTTTTATTAGTGCATGATCTCTGAAAATGGTCCTGGTCAAAAGAATGGTGCAATAGAATGGATGAATCAGTGTCCATCATAAACTTCTATCAATCTTCTTCAGAATTTCAGTCATCTGTCTGTATCCCAAAGGGTGACAGAGATTTAATATTAAATTGCTGCTTAATTAAGGTGACATATATTTTTAGGAGCTAGTTATTATTATCTCACCTTTCTTTTAAGTGATTGCAGTAAGAATTTAGCAAGACATTTATTTTGTCAGCTAACTAGGAATTTAAATTTCAGGACGCAGTTCATGCCTTGAAATATTTTCCCTTGCAGTTCAATGATCAATAATTGCAGTAACTATTGAATTTTGAGATCCCTTTGTAGCATTGTTTCCAATTTCAGGTTAAAAAAAACAAAAACCAAAAACAAAACAAAAAAAAAAACACCAAAAAAACCCCAAAACAAACAAACAAACAAAAAAAACCCAAAACCAAACAAAACTAAAAAACCCCACAGAGTTGAAAAGTGGAAGTCTTTGTTTCCTGAGGAAAAACAAAAAAAATCCATCTTGAATCCTGGCATGAATGAAACTTTCCAAGCATGTGTAATGAATGATATTACACTGCCTGAGTCTGTGACGTGACTTGCTTCTGGATGTACTTCCACAGTATAGCTTCTCTTTAAATGACATTTCTAAGGCTTTAAACCTGTAAGAAAAAGACTTCACCAAACAAACAAACAATCTCCCTTCCCCCCCAGAAAACCCTGAACCTACATGGAAAGGAATTTTATTCTAGAGCTCGCTTTCTTTCTTCCTTCCCTGCTTTTTCTCAATCTTAATTGTTCAAGCACTCTGTCATATGACTCATGTGGGTATGAGAGAGATACTTGATTGAGAGGAACTTCTCCTTAACAAGGTTCAGTAATTTTTTCCTCCAATCAGTGTTTCTTGCAGATTATTAGTGGGTAGACTTTTTATCCTATGTGGTAACTGCATAGACACACCAGGCTGCAGTAGACCCTTAAGGGCTCTTACAGCTGCTTTCAGATAAATACCTTTTATCTTATCTTTATGTGCATCCTTCAGATAAATAATCTTCAAATTGAGGGGGATTTATACAGCAGAGGAAAACAGTTACACCAGTTAGTAATCCCCTTGTTTATATATCCTGAGCAAAATCAACAGGTAAGAAACATTTCTATTTTACAACATTAATATGAGGAGATTAATCCTTCTCCTAGGAGAAGGATCAATCTCCTTACTTTATAAGGGTGTTTTTCTTAAATATATTTTGAAAAAGAGAAAAATATACCTGCAAACATCAAGGGAAAAAACAACTTTTTTTGGAGGACACCCTGTCTTATTGTTAAAAACAGTCAAACTCAGCCTTTTCCTTATCTTTTCCTCATATTCCCCCCTGCATCCAATAAGTAATGGAGGTGTCCTTGTCACTTCTCTTGCTATTAATCTATTTATAAAAATATTTTTATTATTCTTTCCAGAAGTGGCCAGATTATATTCTAACTGGGATTATTTTAAAGTTCTTAAATTTAGCAAGTTGCTAACCTTCTTAAACTTATTATATTTAATAGTATCAGCATCAATGTTTTCCAAACAGAGACTAAATCAAATGAATGGGATAGCTTTAATTAATGGAATAACCCATCAATAGGCGTGAAACTCTAGAGCTGCTTCAAAATATTTTCAAAAGATTTTATTTACATTCACATACCTAGACTCATACCTTCTCCTAAATCAAAGCTAGAGCTCCTGTAGAACCATAGTCTGGTACAGAGGCCACAGTAATTAATCAGCAGACCAAGAGTTTGACATCCCAGGGATAGGAGCTCTCTGGATAATTTAGATCTCTGACTTTTTCCCTGTAAAAATTACTCCATTATCCTTCTTGCTCTGAGTTGACATTACTGTATGACTTAAATCTATGTGCCCTTACAAAAATAATTTGTTAACAAGAACATCTTTCCTCTAGTATCTCACAACTATAGCCCAAGGACACAGAGAAAAGTGCTTTCATCACTGTTGATCCATAGTAATACTAACTTGTCAGTGCAAGAAAGTGAAAAATGCATCTCATTTCAAAAGCAAATCCTTAGAAATTAAAAGAATTTTAAAAGACTTTCAGATGTTGGGGAAAAAAAAAAGATTTAAAAAGTATTATATTGTATCAGCTTTTTTTTTTAAGGAAAAAGGTTTTATTTTCTCAAATTGAGTGCAAACATTTTGTTTTGTAAGCTTTACAAGTACTTTGACATATTGATTTGCATTCTGAACAACTGAAAGTTAGAAAAACAACAGCTTGTGTTAATTTGTAGAAGGGAGTGTAGAAGAAACTGTTAACTAAGTTACTGCCGTGACAAGAAGCAGACAAAAGCTCCTCCAACAACCAAAACTTCCTCAATTAATGAGGAATTAATGACCATTCTCACACACAAACAAGAGAACTGTTTTTCTGTAATTAGATCCAGTAATATTGAATTTCAGAACCAATAAGAACCTAAAACATAAACAGCAAGGTAGGCTATTGCTGGTCAATATTATTTTCTCTATCCATGACAGAACACTGAAGAATCTTCTTTGCTTTGTTTGTTGGTACTTTGTTATTAGAAAAATATTGATTTTTATCAGTCACTCAATACACTTTAAGACATGCCCATTCTATGACACATTCAATGGGTCCTAACATGGTGCTTTATTTTATTTAAAGTTACCAGAAATTCTGACCTGAAGGCAAGAGGGGCTACTCAGTGCCTCTTCATACTGAGTTTACTGTATATACTATGAGCAGGGCAATTATAAAAACAATATTATAAACAGCAAAAGATTCAATTTCAATTGCTTAGGTGCATGTGCATTCACTCAAAGGAAATAAAAAGAACAGGTTTTGATTAGAGAAGGAGGCACGAGGTCTTTTTAACTCCTCCACTCTTAACAGTGCTGGCATACTAATATCTTCAGAACTAGAAATAGTGCATACTTTCCATGTTGCTTGAGCAATTCTACACCTATTTATTCTATAAAACATGCTAGTAGGGCAACTTAGAAAGGAAATGTTTAGTTACTCTCTTCAGGTGGTAAATCCCCCTACTAAATAAGAAGAGACCTAGGCCTGGATTCATTGAAAGATTCTCCTTCCATTGCAATAGCATGGAGTGGTTTGTTCCTTGATAGAAAACTGAAACAAGATATACACCACATATTAATATTGTTATTCCAGTGCTAATCAGGTGGTCTGTGCCTCAAATATAAATTAAAGGACAAGCAAGGAAAGTTGCTGTAACAGGATACACACTTAGTGGGAGCAATGATACCTCAGTTCTTTCTTACAATCTTCCCTTTCCAAAGCCATGTTGAAATTCAAAACCTGTCTTCTTGAGGGTGGACAAAGAAATACTAAGAGAAAATAAATTTATATCTAGTTTTTAAGCAAAGCTTTTTCAGAAACGATAATATTCATCAAATGCATCTACTACAGTAAGAATGACTAAATACTAACTAAAGCTAACAGCTTAACTCAGACTCCTGAGTTTGCTCTTAGCAAAAATCCAAAATAAAATTATATTGAACAAAATTTTGTGTTGCCATGTTCTGGCTCAAATAAATGAAATGTAAATATTTACTGCCTGAATTCCTTAATAAAGACATAGAAAAACAAATATTCCTTAGATATCAGACCCACAATCCTAAAAATATGTCCAAAAGTTGCTGCATGTCCTTTAGAAGTACAACTTGAAACACACATAAAATGCTATATAAGTGTAGACTGACATCTTGCCTGAAGCAGATCAATATGACAGTGTTTTTATCAGAACCTGGACTGGTGCATAATTGGTGACATCTCTACCTTGGAGCCCAAAATGGTTTAGTTGTGACCTCTGGTTTAATGGTCCAAGTGCTGATTTTTTGGAGAGTGGAAGAAGGTATGGCAACTGCATTTCCTGGTGCCAAGAGCAGGCTCTGGTCAGTGGTTTCACTGGCTGATGGGGAAAAAATCTGGAGAGTAAACCTAAAGTATGGCTTGAAGTAAAGCAGACACCCATAAATCAGAATAGTTTGAGCATGAGAAATGGGTTGCACAAACTCTGAATAGCTGAGGTATATCAGAAGGGAAGATCGATGAAAAGTTGGTGAACTAAAAGCATTTTATGATGTTATAACTGAATCTGAAGGGGGAGAGATCTTCACTGGCTGCACTGAAATATGTTTGTTTTATATTCTCCACCATACCCCAAGCTGTTGCCCAAAGCACAGAGTGGAAGGTGAAGCTGCAGAGCAGTGATAAATCACCCTTGTACAACTTGCCAGTGCTGCTGGACTGTGCTCAGTAAATGTGACAGGTGGAAAGCACTTCCCTCAAATCCTACTCAGAGCCCCACCAACCAGCTCTAATTTAGAGTCACAGCCCTAACTCTGGGACCAGAGGGAAAGATAATATCCTGGTCAGATTTAACTTTGGTGAGAGAACAGTATCCATGGAGTCCCAGAACCTGAGAAACACTGAATCTAGAACTGAAACTATGGACAAAAGTGTTTTGAGAAAGCTTTCCCTGGCAAATAAAGGCATGTAAAGCATAACCAGTAAAAAGCCTTTCTATTGTGTGTCCACAAGATCTCAGATGTTTTCCAGAAAATGGCATTTTCTTCACCATGTTAGACACCATGAGGTGGTCCAGTCACATCTTTAATTTGATATATGACTGTTCAATATTAAAAGGGAAGATAACAAAAAAATAGATCTATTATCAACTGAGCATCTCTACTATTTATGAATGTCAACCTCTTCCCTTAAATCAGTATTAATATTCAACAATAAAAATGTCTACTACAAAGGAAATTGTTCTGGAGAATTCTCACTTGTGTACTGATGGGATTAAAGCAAGAAAGAGCTGCAAGAAACGTAATTTGCTCCGAGTTTCTGTAGAAAATGACAACATTTAAACAGAGCTATATTTAACTCTTCAGAAATATGTGAGTAAGGGTCAGGTGTAGGAGAAACTAAAACTGCCCAAATCTGATTAAATTGAATGTTATGACCCCCCTATGAATCCTCCTCTGTCATTATTCAGAAGGAGGAAATTTCAGGATTACTGTATTTACCACCTTCATCTGAAGAGGATGATGATTAAAAGATTTCATTGATGTCTTGAACAGCCTTCCACACATTTAAGCCTCCACTGAAGAGGTCAAGAGGAAAATGAAAAATGCTTTATGCTTGATGGAGGAGAAAGATACCAACAAACTCCTTAATCACACAGTATCTTATAGAAATGTAGCTTAAAATATATTCAGCTTTTCCCTTCCTCTGAGTTGCATGTTTGTTCTCAGACACTGAAAGAAAAAGATGAAAATTTTACCTATATGATCAGCAAAAGTGCTTTGAGGAGAGGTTCTGAAAGCAACAAGAATTCCACTTGGCACTGTTATGCTGTAATAATGTGTGATTAGGGAATTCTGTTCCTTATCTTTTTTCCAGCTGTTCAGCTTGTGCTCACGTTTACCAGCACACGTTGAGGTAAGGAAGTAGTAGCAAATCTGCTTAGCAAGTGACTGAACATGGAAAGAGCAGAACAGTTCCTGGTTAGAAGAACAACCCCTGATGAAATTGCTTGATGCCATTTCACAGGATTTCCACAGTGCTTACCATGTAAGCTCTGCCATTCAGATTTCCTCTCCTTGGAAAGAAAGTAAGGGAAACGTAGAGAAAGTACCAACAGTTCTGAAATCCAAAAAACAACATTACCTAAATCCCTCCTATTTACCTAGCCCAAACTGTCATCTCTAAGTCCAATAGAAGCACAGCAATTTCTTACACAATCTTCTTTTGAAGCTTTGACTGAGTCCTTGATCTACTGCTTGTCATCAGAGTGGATCTCATGAGCAAAGTGGATATTGTTGACAGGAGAACTGCCAAAACCTCAACTCTGGACCTGAGCAGAGCAGACCTCAGGGAATGAGTTATGCAAATTGCCTGGGAAAACGTTTCTGCAAGTGCTGCAGTCCATCAGTGCTGGTCACTTTTTAAACATCATCTCCTAATAAAGGCACGGGAGCAGGAAATTCCCAAATGTCACAAGTCCAGCAGGTGAGGCAGAAGGCCATCTTGGCTAAACAGGAATCTATTATTGGAAATAGGGCAAAAAATATGGTAAGCAGCAGCGAGGAAAGGTGACATGGGAAAAACAGAGATGCTGCTTACCACTGTAGGGTAAATATTTGTGTGGCAAAAGCTCAGCTGCGCAGAACTGTGGGGGGTCAATAAAAAACATTTTTTCAAATATATTAATGGCAATTGGCCCAGGATAAGGATGGTCTGCTCACAAACAGAGATAGAGACAAGGCAGAGTTGTCTAATATATTCATTACCTTTTGTCTTCAACATGGATGATGGAACAAGGGGCTGATCTGACTTTTGAGCAGAAAATGATTGTGGTCCTTCCACAGGTAAGAATACTTAATAAATTTTGACAGTTAACAGCCTTTATATAATTTATTTATATATTAAATTTGTTTATCCTAACACTAAACAGCAGCCAGGCACATCTTGGGATAGTTAGCTACCTTGTGAAAGCTAAAATACCATTTTATTTGGAAGCATATTCTGTTGAAAAATTTGAGAACAAAAAAAATCAGAGGATGAAAATGTAGCCGAGCAGTTAGTTGCTATAAAATAAAGCACAAAGTATAAACTGAACTTTCAAAAAAATTTACCAACATGTCGATCAAAATAACGTTCTGCTTTATCTACTGTACACCATACTGAAAATGCAAATTCTCCACAAGAAATGTAAAATGCAATCCATAGTGACTACTATATTTAAAAAAACAAGTGCTTAAGTACTTTCATACTTAAAAAATATTTGAGTTAAGATTTTTTTTCCTACACGAGAAGGAGATTAAAGAACAACACTTGTCTTCAGTCTTAACCACATATAGAAATTTTGTTCTAGATATCTAGAATAATATAGAAGAATATCTAGAATTTTGTTCAGGCTATCTAGAAAATTCAAATTCCCAGCAAAGGTGTACTGCACTAAAGATAAAATAGGAGTAGATGCTGTGACATATAACTTTTCGTTCAGATTTTGCTGTTGCAAGACTTAATAGTAGAAACATCTAATATTTCTAAGAATGCTCTGAACTATGACATCATTTCTCTACTTTTAGATGTGTGAGGAAAAGTTGGTACAGACAAGTAAGAGCAACTTTTTCATCTAGTTCTTGGAATGCAGAGCAGAGCAAGAGCATTCATGTTCTCAGTTCACCCAAGGAAAGACCAGCTCTGAATGTGGAATATATAACACATAGAGAAATGTCTAATAATGACAATGAATAATTACAGTAGCACTGGAGAACTGGTGGTCCTGTGAAAGCTCAGATTTGGTCAAAATCTTCTAAGTTCTTCCAGTAGAGAGAGTAAATGAAAGAGCAGGGTTCTTTAAGAGGATTTTCCTTTATAAATAGAGTACTAGAAATTCCTCTTACAATTTCTGGAGCAGCTTGTTTACAAAAGCTATTCCCAAACCCCAGCTACTCATTGCCAAAAGGAATTGCCAGCTCATACTATGAATGCAGATATAAATACCTGCCCTCACCTGCTGCTCAGAGACTCTCATCAAACTGGCAGCACTGAAAATTCTTTTCTCCTGACCTTACACTTATTTGGATGCCGGCTCTGGGAACACATTTCTCAGAAACAAGTCAGTGGAGACCCAAGAGCTAAAGAAAGTTTTGAAGATGTTAAACAGTTTTGTGAAACAGAAAAACAAGGGCTGACAATGCCCTACCTCCAAGGACCTTAGATGACATTAATCATGTTCTGAGATGATATTAATCACATTCTGCTGGCCACTTTCTAGAGCTGTAATCAGTTATGGGCCCAATTCATGCTCTGCTCTCATCTGACTGCTGATCCAAATAATCTTTTGGCTTTAATTTCATTGTTAGGTCTGAGAATAACTAGGAGGAATCGTGGTGTTTTTTTCTTTGACATAAAATTATAATAAAGTATGGGAAATGCCTGCAAATTATCTGTACTTTATTTTCAAATGTTGTTGTTGTTTAAGGATTTAAATGTATCCTAAATCCCCACAGAATGGTGGAAAAAAAATATTTTTAACTCCTTTAAAATTATAACCCATTCTAAACTCTTTGTGATTATTTTGGAAATTAGACCAGAAAAAATAAACATGATTTTCTTTTATAGTTTAGTGAATGGACACATTGCTTTCAAACCATTATACATACTAGTAATGTTAGAGCGCGAAATTAAAGGAGATAGATCAGAGTCCAAGCTAAAAACTAGCAAAAAGAATCAGAAGAAACTGTGAAATTATAAAGGTGGTGTGAGGGCAATATTTCCAGTTAAATTGATATAGTACAATTATTACAATTGCCTAGATTTGTAATTTAATTGGAGAAAGGTCAACAGAATTAGAAAATACACCACTAAAACCTGGGCTATATATTTTTCCTGGGCTATATATTTTTCTCCTTTACAGTCAATAAAAGGATAATTTCCATCATAGCAGGTGGATAATATATGTAGAAGTTGATTTCAAGTAGTATTCATGACTACTTCATATTCAAAAGTAGTAGCTTTATACCGGGCTCCTAAACCAATCCATGTATTCTACAGTATTTCCACTATTTTTCTGAAAAAATATGAGATAATTGTATAATGTACCTGCCAGGAGGCAAAAAAAAATTAAACATGTAGATTTCATTATTTTAAAATATCAAAATGATAACCCTTTTTGTATTATTGTATAGATGAAAATGAAAGTTGCCTCTTGCATGGAACTTCATTCTAGATACATCTGAGAATATATTGTTGTTCAGGTACCAAAGAAGAAAAACAATTTCACATTTTGCTGCGAATTAAGGCAACTACACTGGCAGGAGTAATCTTCCAAGAGAAATCATGAGTCCTCTCTATATGCTTGTTTTTGTTTGGGGGTTTTAATTGATGGTCTTTCTTTAGCTGGGGGATTGGTTTCTGTTAAGCTTTCGTTGTTGTTTTGGGGCTAATTGTTTATTTTTGTTTGGTTTCAGATTTGTTTATATTTCCTCTCAGAACTGGTTTCAAAATGCTTTAGAAACACCACTTTATTCATTTCACATCCTGTTTCTCAGTCAATGTACAATGCTGGCTGTTTCAAACGAAGCTATAAATGTTTTGTTATTTGATTAGTTCTGCATAAAGTGATTTTTTTCCTCTTTTCAGAAGATCACATTATGCACTGAAGCATAAAATTTTATTGTTCTTGTAATTATATATTAGTTACAAAACCTGCCAAAGTTATTTCAATTTATGTGTCTGTAAACTTTTATAGATCTAATTATAACTGCAAAAGAGTGATATAAGCAATATCCTTTGGCCTTTAGAGTACACTAGAGTTTTGAACAATATTTCAAATGAAAATATATTTGGCATATCTGATTTCCTGGTTATTCTACTACTTTGCATATATTTATTGCAATTATGTTGCTGATCAAATTATGGAAATTTCAATTTTTTTTTGTGAACTAGAAATTTGTACTAAAATTATTTAAAAATCAGTATAGAACAAAAAAATACCAACAAAAAAACCCCCAAAAAAACCAAACCATCAACCAAAACAAAAAAATCCTGAGGAAAGACAAAACAAGCAAAACTCTATTGCTTAACATTAACTTGTGAAAAACAAGGTAAGCACATGAGCCATGACGATATAAGCTAGGAATAATTATGAAAAAATAGGAAAAGTTTTTTTGTGAAAATGAACCTGCTTAATGGGACTGTACCCATTGCTAGTTATGTTCTATAAATCCTTTCTGACATCATTTGCTACTGCAGGACATTCAGTTTCTAATAATCCTTATATGTGTATAGATGGATATATATAGATATATATATATAAATATATGTAATATCCAGACCATAGAGGTGCATCAGTTATTTTATACAACTACAATGGAGATAAACAGTCACAATTTAGCAAATAATTGCACCCTGAGTGACTGGTAATGAAGAGTGATCTTACTGAGTTACCCAGAACAGCACAGCCCATCTTTCACAGGTTCTGGAATCCTATCCCTACCACTCCTCAAGAGTGACACAGCACAGAACTGAAACACAAAAGCCCAATGTTCAAAAAGGACAAAACAATAAAGGTTTTAGGATTTATCAGGAAAGAGAGAAAAGAGAAATAAAATTTTCTTGCCATATCATTCCACTGTTCACTCATTTCCTAAATGCTCCACATAGACCTGATTTCATAATCCCAGAAAGTATACGGGATTTTTTTAAAAGTCAGTGAAAGGAAAACACAAGGAATAGTTTCCATGTAAGAATAAGCTGAAACTCCTTCGGAGTATAATGTTGCATGAGGACTAGGTGTGTTTGGCTGTTCATCATTTTCAGTAAAAAGAGGGTAAAAACAGAGTCACTTTCTCAGCAAGTGGCAGAACTGTACAACTTGCTGCAAGAAATGAGAAGGGGGCTATTCTTCTGAATATGCTTCTAGGGAAACTAGGTTCTACACAGAAGGCAAACACATTAAGATTTACTACATATCCAAAACCACATTTGGTTCATAAAGTCTCCTAAAAAGGAAACATTAGGAACATTAAGAGGAAGTATCATATATGTTCAGCACCTCACTGACAGCAGCAGAGAGGATATCAAATGAAATGGACCTTGATGTGATTCTCTGTTAATATTCCTATGTTCTCAAAGTTCTCAAAAACATGTTCCACTCTTTCGTGAATTGCTTTAATTTGCTGAAAATAACTGTCTTCTCTACAAAAGTGAAGTCAGCAGATACCAGTTCTCTAGTCTCCGGGAATAGCTTTTCTTTATTGTAGCCTGCTAATCTGATCAGACAGCCCTTGGCAGCTGCTGTATTCCCAGGCGAATAGTAGGAGACATGAGCAGAAACTCTGATGGAGGGATCTGCAATTTTTACACTCAGTAACAACACTGCAGGAGGGAAGGGATAGAAAGAAGAGAGGAAACCCAAGTTTAGAGGTCGTGGAAATTTTTGTCAAATCCACTTTGTCTCTTTTGTAAACTGTAAATATAAAATATTGTTCATGGATAACTTGTGGATAAGTATTGCATCATTAACCTCCATGGGCTGCAATGAGACCTAACTCACCATGGTATTCACCACAGGCTGCAGGGAATCTCCTGGAGATTCCTGGAGCACCTCCTCTGCTCCTTCTTCCCTGACCTTGGTGCCAGCAAAGCTCCTTCTCTTGCATATTCTCTCTTCTCTCTCTGACTGCAATTGCTTTTGTGCAACACTTTTCTCTTTTTTAAATCTGTTATCCCAGGGATGCTGCCACCGCCACTGGTGGGCTCAGCCCTGGCCTGCAGTGGGTCCCTGCTGCTGCCAGCTGGAATTGGTTCTGTCAGATATGAGAGAAACCTCTGGCACCTTCTCACACAAGTCAGCCCTATAGCCCCTGCCACCAAAATCTTGCCACACAACCCAAGTACAGAAAGAGCTTTCACAAAGTTCAGCGTGGCCAGGGCCATTCCTGGGCTGATGTGGATACAGGCAGCCTTTTACACAAGGCAGAATCCAACTCAAAAACCTCACCATACTGCAGAGACACAACAACAGGCACAAACAGTATTGTCAGAACAAAATTGCCTTTGCATTTTCCTCCACACAGTACCATTGTGGCACATGAACAAACGCTGACATTCATACAATGAAAATTTGGTAAGGGGCAGCCTAAAATGATGTTTATTGTTCTTCAGACCCAGCAATTTAAGTGGCTCTCAGTGGCTTTGCAGTTCAGCATTGTTGTTGCTAAGCAGCATATTGAGAGCAATCTGCAGTATCCTGTATTTTTCAGAAACTTACAATGCTAACTTTCAAAATTATTTCTTTCTAGCTGTCCAGTGCTAACTTTAAACAATACTGCATGTTTGGCTGAACAAAACGGCTACCTTAGAATATATTTTTGTTGATGTGCAGAATTTCAAGGTGTTTATATAGAGCCAGGGAAAAATTCTTCTGAAGGGTGAGAGTGTGTCACAGCTGGGAACATTTAAAGATTCTGTTCTATTTTGTCTTTACACTAAACCCATTGCCATATGACTCTATGCACAGAAATAACAAGCAAAGACTACTTAATATACTTGTCTTACACAGTGATATGGCTCAATAAGGCTCAGAAGAATCTCCTTTGATATGTGCATTACAAATATTATCTAAAAGAAATAAAAAATTGCAAAGGAATTGCATTATAGTAGACTTCAGACTACAAATTTCTCTCCTTAAAGAGGATACATTTTTTACTTTCTTAGCAAATATAGTCCCTTGCTGGAGACAAGAAGGGAACAGATCTTTGCTGCATGATCTTTCATCCTCAGAAACTTTCAAAAAAGTGATCAATGGACATAAGTGGTTTACTTGTGGTTAAACTCGCCTTTATTTCTACATATAGGCAGGTAAGTCTAGGGCTGCAGATTTTTGCAGCTGATCATTCTAGCTGGTTCTATTTTAAAAGGTTGCATTACAGAGCACTTTTCACAACATCCAGCATCCATTTTACCACAGTTCAGAACATTTCTATAGGCAGAAGCAGACCCGCTGACAAGCAGTGATGCAAACAGATACCACTGCTGAGTAACAGCTGTAAGTTGAATCCCTCAGTGGGTCATGCCAACTCTTATCCTGGACAAGTAAAATTTCTCAATATAAAAAATATGGTTTGTTGTAAGGACAAAATTAAACCATTGCCTTAAATTGTTATTGTGAACCTCTGAAGTTCACAAGGTACATCCCAGATGAGCTACACCAAGAAATCGGTCTCTGGTGGCTCTTTCCTGAGATTTTAGTATCTTTTTTATTATAAAACATAAAAGTGTTTTGGAACATCCTTTACTATCAAAACCAAAGCTTTTAAAGTTTCTAACATTGCCACAGGGACTTGCATCTCCCATTAAGAGGATAGAGTCTGAATACAACAAAAATAAAGAACCAGATACCTTGGCTAGTGTTCCTCCAGGGGTAATGTTCATATAAAACTGAACTTTAAAATACAATTCTCATTTGCAATAAATTTCCATGATTGTCTTGGCAGAAATAGGAAGCCAACAGTACTAGAACTGGCACCTTATCAGAGAGATGTCTGGAAAATTTTGCCTGTATCTTTCCTGCTTATCTTGCGCTCAAAGTTCAGTGCAATTTCTTGGGTTTGATGTAGACTCATCAGTGTTATTTCCTAATGCCTGAGCAGTGCTTAATGACATCCTGAAGGGGAAGGCTACTCATTAGCAGCAGTAACAAAGCAAAGTTGCTTGCATAAATTAATGATCCATTCTCGTGGTAGTTCTTGACACTGGGAAATATTAACTTTGTTTTATTGATCAGAAAGACAAAGAAGTGAGATAAAATTACTTTCTGCAGTCATGCAGGAAATTTGGAGTAGGCCCAGGAAGAAAATGCATCTCCTAAATTCCACTTTAGGGGGTTACATTTCAGTAGCTCTGTGATAAATGGGGAAGGAGGAAAAAGATTTGTCCTATTCTGTCAAAAAGAGTCTCTCCTTCATCATCCAAGCAAATACTGCTAAGGTACAACATCAGTGCTTTCATGACTAGATCTTACCTTGGGGTTATTGGGATCCATCCCCCGTAGACTGTATCATTTCTGGTAAATGTTTTCTGAGCCTTATTTCCCTAGTGGAGTAAGTGAGGATGGTGCTAATAATTGCACTGATGCTGGCACCACAGCACAGAGGCAGAGAAGATGGATATGATGCCTAAACATATTAGTAGCAATTCCTACTGGCCCAAAACCATCTAAGACAGCTGGCCTTATTGCAAACTATCCATATTAGCTCTGTCCCACGCAGCTCTTTATTCTACAACTCTATTTTACAACTTTTGATTAATAAATCCTACTGAATTAAGCAGGATATTGTCTAAGTGTACATGGCTGGACAAGACCTCCAGATTCACAATGGTTGACTCAGTACCTGAACCACAATTTCATTAAATTATTTTAGTATAATTACTTGTGCTGCCTAAAAGTGTTAGAATTTCTATGTCTTTAGCAAGATAGGTATAATAGTTCTCTTTTGAAAGAAATGAAAATAATGCTGCTATTCCTTCTTTCCAAACTGACAGAGACTGTCCATAGCTGGAACGTACCTATTGGAGGTAGCTTTGTGGGCTCTGCTGGTAAAAACTCCTGGGATGGTAAGCACTCCTTGGAAAATGTGAGGTCATCAAGTGCTATGCCATCGTTGGGACCTTTTCCAGCCATCCCTTCAAAGACAACTTGAAAATCTTCATCTCCATCTCCAGACACGGTCAGTGCCTTGCGCTGCCAGAAATTTCCCTGGTTCCCAGTAAGATTAAGGAGGATTTTTTCATGTTTCAATGTAGTTCTCTGGTAGATAATCAATGATCCAATGTGAGCTCCATACATATGATAATAGAAAATTATCTGTAAGCAAAAACAAGGACATAAAGTATGCAATAGGTGACTTCAATCAAATTCTGCTATTATATTTACTCTGATTTTTAAACAGAGCATTACTAATAGCATTCAGAGTAGTCATTAATTTTGCTAAATAAAAAATAACTTAATCAAAAGCAACAAAACAGCTTACTAGTGGAAATTCTTTACATATTCCATAAGTCAAAAATCAAAACCAGCATTAAAATATTCAACAATAGATCTTGCATCCCTTTGAATGACTCTTTCATTTAAATATAAAAGAATTAAAATATTTTTTAAGGAAACAGTAATGGACTAGTGCCATTTGCAATATAGGAAGCAAGGTCATTTTACTGAGTAATTTTCTGGTTTATGCAGATTATAGTGCGTGCAATTTGAAATAATCCAGTCTATAAGGGAAGCAAAACTTCTACACGGGCATATGAAAAAAATCCCACTCTAAAATATGTAAGAGGTACTTGGATTAGAAAACAGTGATTTATTTATTTTTAGTAAAAATGGGGAAATTTTGAAATACAAAAGACCAAATACATACAGAAAAAGATCACTAACTGCACTCTCAGTTCTTTGCAATTGTCTTGGATTTCTATTCCTTTTGAAGGTGCAGCTTTGTTTCTGAAAGTCTTGTATATAGACAAAATATTTTTATTCATTTATGTCCTTTCATGTTTTCTCTGCATAAAGCTTGTCCCATTGATGTAAATGTTTGTTTTCCTACAATTTGAAATGGTTTAAGATCCTATGCTAAATATTTTAGTAATAGCAATATATGATTAGCATTTTCTTCTCAAATAATCCATAGGAAGGAGTAAAACACTTCAGGGGACTCTGACCTTATGAGATTTTGGATCTTGAAATATTCTTTTCCGTTCATACAATTTCCTATACCAGAAATTGCTCTTCCTTTGGTCATTTGTCTATGTGTAAGCTACAGAACTGCTCAGAACCTTCAAAAAGTGAAATTTCATAAATATGACTGACTTAGGCTACAACATGGATGTCAGGAGTTTGGTCTGTACAAGGTACATAAACCTGTGTGATTTTTGTAAATAATTCTCCATGTAATAAAAGCAACAGTTTCCCATAGCTACATTTCAAGTGCTTAATTGCATTTAATATGTGGTACATCATAACAATACAGATGTCATTCTCAGTTATTCTGCATTTCTTTGCATATTTTATGCTTCATAGAAGTCAACGAGTGGAAAAGTTATTTTTAGAGCATAAAACCAGATAATGCAGAGAGATACTCTCAAATATGATGCTAGAAGCAGAAGGCTGAGATCTCTATGTTCAAGTAAGCAGAATTTTTTATATATGTATTTTAGGCAATACAAAAAATTAACATGGCTCCAATTTTGAAGGTAACTTTATAATGGCTAGATTAAATTTTGCTACTGAGTATCATAATTATTCAAGTTTTCCTTTGAGTCATGAACGCAAACTCTTTAATACTTCTTCACTTTCTTATCTACAAAGAGTTTGGAGAGATTTCAGAGAGAAATACTTCAGTAAAATGAACTGGTTAGAAATCTCAAACATAAGCAAAACTTTTTCCAAGTTCAGCTCTTTGCTCAGGAATATTCCTCAGGAGCAGTATGAGATAAATGAAACTAGAAGCTTGTGACTAGACATTTTTCACAGAGATGTCACCTGCATAGCCAGTAAAATATTTAGGACTATTTCAGTCTAAAACCACCTTCATTTGATGATCATAGTTCTGTGATCACACAAACAGTTAATTTCAAAAGCATTTTTAAAAATGGCCTCATAAAAATTATCCTCTTGAGAGGCTACTATTAGGTGTATAAAGGTAAACTTGCAGTTTCAAAATAAGGCACAGCTAAAGTTTCTGGGAAATTATATTTTTAGCAAAGACTATAAAAGATACATCAAAACCAGGAAACTTTTTATTCCAGGTTTGCAAAGAAATGTTCAAGCTGAAGTCACCACAATGTGCAGTAATGTGCAGTTTCAGAAGATCAAGGCTTAAATTTCTCCATTCTCTAGAGAAGAGCTGATGACAAAGCCTTCTGTCACACATCCTTCCTTTTGCATTTTTATTATTTGAAAACTAATTGTTACTGCTCTTGTACACACTTTTGCCATAGAATCAGAAACCATGAAATAGTTGTTTGTTACTTTGGACAAGTTACATAAGACCTTGTAAATCTGACACTGCATCTGAATCTCATGGAGTACGCATTTACTTCCAGAATCATTCTTCTGCTGCAGCAAGATATATTTTTTCCTTATGATTTCAATTAACTAAGATCTGATCCCGACTTCTCTACAAAAAGATGAGTTTCTTTATTCTCAAGAATTATTTCATCTTTAATCATTTTAGGAGTACTCTCTTGGTGCAATCTAGAAATCAAATTATTCATTCCTGCTACCACCACACCCTCACGTACCTTGCAGTTTTTATTCTTTCTGCTTAAGACAGGACTAGAAATCCTAGCTTTTTGTCCTGGTAGCTGAAAAAATGAATTCTTTATAAAAATATAATGACCAGATGGCTCTTGCAGTGTATGATCAGTAGCTGGTCCAGTGCCCAGTTTTGCAGTACTGCTAGTTCTGAGGCGCCAGTTGAAATCATCGTTTTCATCTTGCTTCCATCCACAGAGGTCAAACTCAAAACTGCAATGCCCAATAGATGTACCTGAAATATATTTGTACATACATGAAAAGAGATTTATTTTCAAGTACAATAATTTCATGATTACAAGTCGCACCCTTTTCCTTGGAGAATCCAGCCTATCCCAGAAGTGCAGCTAATCATCAGTTGTGGCTTATTTATGGACAAATTCCATGGGCTTCCCTACAACCTGCAGGTGCAGCTTATAATCAGGTGCAGCCTATAATTGTGAAATTACTGTCGTTAATAAGGTACATATATATACATATATATGTATATATATACCTATTTATAGGTACATATAGTACAACCTTGTACTCAAATCTAAGGGGAACAAAAACTTCACTAAAAAGAACAGTATCCATGTATCTCATTAAAAACAGCACTTTTAGTGTCCTGGACTATGATATTAGGATAAAACTACTTGCATACATATGAGATGGGTCCAGTGCTTTTTTTATTACAGTCAACAGAATCCTTGGTATAAATGCAACCAAATTCAGTTAACTATTTTAGCTCCCTAGGGTTTTAACTGGCCCTCCATAGAGCATTCAAGATGTGCAGAAAAACAGCCTCTTTCTGAAGGAACATGTTAAGATTGAGTGGAATATTAACAGGAGGAAATGCCTATATCTAGGGGACAGACACAAATTAATGTATTGAGCACCATAAAAACACAGCCTATATATAGAAAAATATAGACAAAAAATAAATGTGGGTGTGATAATCTTGAGCTCCATCACACCCAAAGTCAGTCTAGTTTTGCACAATTTCTCAATTTACTTTTATTTTCTCTGCAAATATAGAAACATAGATAATTATGTTGGTGATGAATTGTGCCCAAAGAAGGGTAAGAGCCTGGGGCTCAGGTCTGATGAGGAACAGGGGATGTTTGGAGAAAAGGAGGGTTGAGGGTGACCTTATTGCTCCTGACAATCCTGGAAGAGAGGTTGTAGTGAGGTGGGGGTCAGTGTCCTCTCAAGTAACAAGTTATAGGAGAAGGAGAAAGGATCTCAAGTTGCACCAGCAGAGGCTAAGTTTGGCTACCAGGGGAAAAAAATCGCTGAAAGGGTTGTTGAGCCTTGGAACAGGCTTCCCAGGGAAGTGGTTGAGTCACCAACCCTGGAGGTCTTTACAAGCTGTATAAATGTGGCACTTAGGGACATGGTTTGGTGGTGAAACTGGCAATGCTAGGTTAACAGTGGTATTTAATGATCCTAAAGTTCTTTTACAACATAAATGATTTTGTGATTGTCTACATATCTTCTTCAGTTTTTCTTAATGCCTAGAAAAGGAGAAAGCTGTCATAATTCTGGTTGATTTTTGTATGAAACAATATGTATGCTCTTTATAAATTTTTGAATCTTGAATGTCAAAATAGCCAGCATGGTGAGTAAACTGTCCACATAAATTACGGTTAAGTCAATTGCATAATTTCAGAATTTTAATTTCTGTATATTTTTCTCTCTATACATCTGTAAGTTCATTATAATGATTACCAAGTGAGACTAAAATTTCTGAAATAAGCTGGAATTTCAGCAGAGACTTTAACAGGCTTTTGACTGTGCCCTGAATATTCTTACTATTATTGCTGAAAAGAAGAGTGCTTTGAAGTTGAATTTGGAAACTGTATTATTTTGTAGGACAACATCAGAAATTACAAAATGTCTCTTCCAAAATGTAATCAAAATCTGAGCCTCTTCTGAGGTCTGATAAAGTTCAACCACTTTAAAGTAGTTTTATTTGACTGAAAGGTACTCAGAAGTGAGACCAATTATCTAGAATACACGGAATCTAGACATGGACCAAAACAGCACAGAGAGTTACTTCAAAAATTTCAGGCTGAAATAAGATAAAATATATTTTTCTTTGAATTTTAAACTGAGAATGTCATAAAGAAAAAGAGTTAGAAACTTTTTCTTAAAACTATGAGCTATCTAGCAGAACTAGCTTCCCTTTTACACTTGTCTGCAAATGCTGTGCCATCGAAATAACAATTAAAGCCAACCCAGACCTGATGTGGGAAATTATATGATTTTATTTTTATGAAAATCACAGATTGCAGATTAACTCAGCTGAATGCAACTGCCCATCAAGTTTGTCCTGATCATATTTTTCAGCTGATTTAGTGACTTAATATTTCACGATTGTTCTTAAAGCAATTCCTTCCATTATTTACAATTTCCATCTTGAGTCAATAAAATTTATGCATAAAACTGACCATTTTATTTAAAAGACATGTTTTCAAGAATCAAAACCTTAAGGCATGAGCACTGATATCCCTTCTACTTCTGTGAGTATTGGGTATTACCTAACTTAAGTTTAGATGTCCTTGTAGGATCTCTATGGTCAACAAAGAGCAACACTCATATTTACAGGAAAACTTATTTAATCTCATTCAAACCACTGATTTTAAGGTGTGTGGACATCAGCAACTTACTACACTGATGAAAAAGAGAATTTAGTCAGCCTGCTTAGAAGCTCAAGTTACTGCAGATGTGCACTTGCATATTAAATGACTCCTCTGATTTTAGAACACCATAATGCTTCACTCTAAAGCTTACAGTTAAAATGCAGTTGGGGATTTTTAAAAAAATAATTTCTTTTTTTTTTTTACTTAATTAAAAATAATAATAAAAAACACGTTACAGAAAGGCATTCACTTAATAGGACTGTTTCAATTAATCTCTTCCAGTGGGAAATTGGAATAAAATCCTTGTTCTATGCAAAACTAAATTCCATCAGTTCATTTGAACCATTTTGTCCTTAATGCTTGTCTGATAGTATTCCATGGGAAACACAGACAATGCAGAAAACTCAAAAAAAACCCAACCACCAAATAAAAATCCCCATTAGTATTTTTAAATTTCAGAAAACAGAAGTCTAAGCTTGTGGATTTTTTTTAAGAGAAAAATTGTAACTTGCATTTTTAGTTGCAGAAGATCTGAAGTGGTCCCCATATAGGTTAGTGATGTTAGTTACTATTCCTGGATTGGAAATCATTGAGGAGTCTAATAGTATGAAAATAATTTGAAAAATAAGGTTCCTTGGCCATGTATCTTTGCTTTCATAGGATATAAGCATACCTTTGCTTCACAGAATTGTATTTACTGAGAATTGGATAAATTGAATTAATATGCTCAATAAAAATGACACAACTGTTGATATGGTTCCAATCAGGGCACATTTGATATATGAACATCTCCCACATTTTTAGTAGGAAAAAAATGAGGTGTTAATACCATAAATTGTGACCCAGGAGGAGCCATTTGATATAAACATCATTCTTTGAATCAGGTATTACACATGATGATTCTTGATATGTCTTGTAAAACCAAAATAGTACAATATTCAGATTAAAATAATTTGCTGACACCTGACAACCCTTGAAATATCTAAGGTGGTAAGTCCCTCATCTCCCAAAAGTATTGTGCTTGAATTTTTTTTCAGCTTTAATACATTCTTTTTGCATGGAAAGCAGGATAATTTTATTCTGCTTTTAAAGACAGCTGCTGAGTTATTTTAAGACATTCATTATCAGCTCTTTGTATTTTGTATCGTGTTATTTTAAATTAAATAATAATAATTTAAAATCCTTAACAGTCAAGAAATAGAATTAAATTATTACCTTCTTGTTTGCTTTCCTAGCTGATGAGCTGTCAAATGTATTTGAGTAATAAAAAATCCACAGCAGGCACAGTTATTTATGATAATTATATTTAAAAAAGACTATACTTACTGCAAATACTAGGGCTTTCATCTGAGTTATCTTCACAGTCATTTACAAAATCACACAGATTGTTCTTTGGGATGCAGTACTTGTTGGCACACACGAATTCCTCTGATGTGCAAGGTTTGTCTGAGATAAGCAGAGGGGAACAATCTTCAAAGGTAATATCATCCACAGCCACATCTCCCATGTAACTGACACCACGTTTTGCCCTGAAAATGACCTAATAAAAATTACAGAGCTATTACAATAAGCCACTGATAAGACAGAGAAAAGCTCATACACACAACATGAAAAGAACAGAGACTGTTGGTCCTCACAAATCTTTTAATATGAAGTCGTCAGTTCTTACTGTCAAAGCATAATTCTATGAAATCTTGTACCACATTTGGTAAGATCTGTCACAATAGTTATTGAAGGCCCATCTTCTAACATTATCAAGCACACAAAAAGAAAAGGAAACAAATAATTCCACTCAAAGAGATAGTGGTCCTCACTCATCCTGAACTAATAGCAAGGGTTCATCCTACTTCTGCAAAATATGTCTGAAAAAGACTAGTCTGTCATTCATCATTTATTGCCAAGAATGTTAAAAATTCCAAGACAGAAGTATCAGAAAATGCAACTCATAAAAATATGTTACTGACTAACTATGGGGATTTTGTGGGTTTTTTTATAGGTCTACAACTAAGCAAGTATCTCTAAGAGGCTTGTGAATCTGCTCCAATTTCAAAGGAAGAATTATGTTCAAGATTATTTTTCTAAAAACCAGACATTTGTACTTACTGTGCACTAAGGAAAAAGAAGTAGAATATTTTAAGAAGAGTTGGATTCAAGGAAAGATGGGATTCTCAGTCTTAAAAATGGATATCAGTCTGAAATTAAAGAGGAGTAAGAAATCTCCAAAAATGTGAGTCCAGCTCGGATAGTGAATCAGACAGCCAAAAAGGTGATTTCTTCTATAAGGTAGGAGGGACACATGTGTGGTATAAAAAAGGAAATGAGAAGGTGGAAAATGCTTAATAAAGAAGTACTAATAACCAGCTCTCTAGGAAGCACATCACATAGGAAGACACACCTGAAAATTTGAACGAATTCCTAAGAACACTTCTGCTCTGTTCCACTGGGGACCTTGGCTGCCACTTTGAGTCCACATTTTAGAAGTCTTGTTACTGCTTTTATAGAGTACCTAAAAAAGAAAATAAGTCTAGGTCACAAAAAAACATCATATAATAACACAATATTATCTTGTTCATCTGATCTCTATTCTGCTGTTAAAACTCACAGAGTCATAGAATGCCTGAAAGTGGAAGGAGCCGTCAGATCCAAATCCCTATTCCTTGTAGGAAGGACTGCCTAAAGCTGAATGATACGACTAAGGCTGTTGAGGTGCTGCTTGCACTGTCAGGCTGGTGCTGTGCCTTCAGTGCCCAGCCACCCTCTGGGTGAAGAACCTTTTCCTAATGTCCAACCTGATGCACATGGATATTTCAGCATAAATGACTATGCTAAGAAAATAATGCCTAAAGATTTTCTGATCTCCTCATAGACATACCCACAGCCCTAACAGGATTAACATATCTCATTAATTTATCCAGAGTGGCTAGCAGTGAATAAAAATTGTTAATTAGTGGGTTGCAATTCATTTGTACAACATAGAAACAGGGTTAACTTGTTAGACTTACTGAAAAATATATTTGTTCATGCATACAATTAACTGTTCTTTCAGGATGGATTTCTTTGTCCTGATTCTCAGGAAACATTTTGTTTCTTCTATATAATTTTTTTATAATTTTGTTTTTCTTTTTTTATAAAGATAAATTTTCATCTGTCTGAGCAATGAAAGATTCTTAAAAGCCTATACCCTTGTAAACAGCAAACTGGGGAATGATGACACACTTCAACACGAGCAAAAAGTCCTAAATATTCTTTGGTCCAATCTCTTGGGCATCCAAATTCAACTGAGCTGACAGTAACAAGATGGATGTTTGATGAAGTGTGTCAAGCTGTGTCTCCAGCTAGTGCTAGCAGAGCTAAACATCCATTCACCAATTGCCTGAACTGCTTCTGCTTTTAAGGATTTATCACTACTCTGTGTAATCTTCTTAGGGCAGCCCAGGCATTTTTCATCTTAATGAAAAAACCTTTTTTTTGTTTAAAATTTATGCAGTCCCACGAGTGTTCATGATATTGCATAACAGGTATGTTCTGCCAAGTAAACAGCAAATCCTCACACTAAAGAGCTTTCATTAGGGGGAAAAAAAGCAATAGATAATATTTTAAATTGCTTAGAAAAACAAGTGACTTCTGACTTTATAGACAGGTAGACCAGCCATCGAAGACATGAATTTTAAGTTAAAATAAATAAATTTGTGAGAAAGGGATTACAGATATTATTTGAAAGAATAAAGAGTGCTGGATAAGAAAGTATCTTTTTTGACTCTCAAATACAAACAATATATTTATATGAAGGTAAGTATGTGTGTGACTACAGACATACATACATGTTTTTACATATTGTAAATTAGCTACTCTATTATATATCCAATTCCCTCATCATAAAGACATATTTTCTATCATATCAGGATAAAGATTAAAATTTTTGAGTAAAACTTGGCCATTAATTTCCGTGCTATTAAAACCCAAAGCTTCCCTGTGCCTTAATGTAGTTTGAACCTTTATGCATTTCAAATGCATTGCAAAAGAAGCACATCTAATGCTTTGGTAGAATTACCCATGTCAAGTCAAAGTATAGAAACTAAATAAGAAAGGTTCCAACAAATAATCAAACTGAGGTTGCTCAGGAAGAAAATCTTCAGAAATCATACATGATATTTAATGGTGTGGATGCAGACTCACAAGCAAAAGTTAAAAAAAAATGGTAGTCTTCTACAAAAAATATGGATAAAAGGTCCTCTAAGCACAGAAAATATTCCCATTCATACAATACTTAGAGCCTTCTTAATATAAATAATGAGAAATCACCCACATCATTTCATATTCTGAGTTATTCCTACACCCATTATTAATTGATTACTCAAGCAATAGAAACCAGGCAATTATTAAATGTGAAAAGGTTTCATGATTTTTCTTTGGCACATCTTAAAATTAAATAATTTGGGAGTGAGGAAGAATCAATTAAAGAATAGAGGGAAATTGTATTCAGTGTTGAAACTGAGAAAAAGAATCTGTATTATACACATCTGCCTTTTGTGCTGGTAACACTGGGCATGGCCCCACAGAATTTGCTGTTGATTTCTACAAAACACTCTTTGAACATAATTCCAACTAACATGGGCTCTTACACTGTAAAGAAGCCTGGACCCTGGAGTACGCAAAGAAGTCCCAAAGCACATTAATTGGTCCCAAGCCTTAAAACTGATGATGAACCATCTTTATCCTCTGATTTCCCACTAATTCTGATTAATTAATATTTGACCACTTGCCAAGCAGCCTAGCAGGATCTTTACCTAGTGGGGAGAAATTTAACAATATTTTAAAAAAATTGTTTAGGAAAAAATCCAAGAAAAATAGAATGTGCTTCCACTAAATATCTAGCAAGTCACATGCATGGCACAAAGTTCACCACATCCCAGATTACATTTCTAATGTTAACACAAATATTAGTTTTGTTTTCAAAACAGCTGAATTCTGCCACCTTTTATTATAATTTGTTGTTCTGACTAACTGTGAGAATTTATTTGCATATTTAAATCCTCATGCACTGCCCACATCCAATATGAAACTCAGTGAACAGGTGACTGGGTAGCTTTTATGAGTACTTTTTTCAATCCTTTCCTGATGCTGTCAGTATTCCATAACATTCCTGGGAAATCCCATTGTAAGCTGTGTGGTAAAAATAGTTGTTTAGAACAATGTTGCTGTTAATTCATTTCTCTCTGCGGTGACTCATTTTATCTATAAGCTGCTAATGAGTTAAATTTCCTTTACAGAAGTGCTTTTATTTTAACTGGAATGAAGGAAAGGGTATGGGAAATCAAATTTGTTGCTTATATGCCACAGAAATAGCTCAATGCTGCTTACATGAATATAATTAATCTCTGAAAGTGATGTGTTCAACTTTTCAAGGAATAAACTTTTGCTTCAAGATTTTATGTGAAATTTTGATGCAATTACTTTTTTTTCATGCTCCCACATTAGCAAAAGACCTTGATGTTCAAATATCTATTTGATATCTATCTCCTTTTCAGTGTCAAATATAATGTGTGACATAAAACTTTTCCTTTTATGAAAGTTCCAACCATGGCATGTCTATAACAGTCACAATTTGTGTAGAAATTTATAAATTCTCCAGTCTATTTGGGCTTACTTCACATCATAACATGTTGAGAGCAGTAGAGTGCTAGCAGTTGTTAATTTTCATTTATTAGCAGCCTGGGCTTTAATGAAACTAAAAGAGAAGGCATAAATTTCCTCACAGTCATTTCATGCAGAAAAACAAAACAAAACGAAATAAAAAGCATCTCCATACCTCCAGAGAACCTATTGTTGAACCATTCATGTAGTTCCAGAAAATGATTTTGCATCTGGGCCCTGTGAGGGAGATGACTGGGGTAGCAAAGTCAGCTGTGTGGCCAAATTCTCCATTTGAGCTGTCTGCAAAGAGATACCATCCTTCTTCAGTGCACCTGCTCGGGGAAAAAGGGTTATAATTTATTAAAACAAAACATTTCATCATAATTAATTTAAGATTGCAGTATTTCCTTAGATAGCATCTACTGTCTGGATACATCTTAGTGTGCAGCTAATAATCCAGAATCCGATAAAAAACCCTTGCAAATGCAGCTAGCATTTTTATATGAGAGATCAACCCACAGGATCATGTAGATGTGGGCTAGAGGGACTCTGGCTTTCCCCACTATCCTCTCCTCAGGGAATTTAGAGGGTTTGATCATGGCTTAAAGTCAGGAAAACCCAAGATATCAGATGAAATTTTGTCTCCTGAGCTACTGGGAAAGTTGAAGTGTCTTTGAAGTTAGCATCAGACTCTGAGTGTACAGAGAGACCAGAAGTGCAGTTTTACTGCTTTGGGTATTTAAGATATGGACCCTAAAAGCCCTACTTCCCATAATAAGATGCAACTGTTGACTAAAGATAAATTTATCGTCTCTCCAACAGAACTGCTTCCCACTCAGTACTTCTCAAGAGAATCTATCCAACAAGTGCTTACAAATGGATGAGTGCTGACAATGGAACCCAAGTTTTTAAATAGGTGCTGGTCTTAGTTTTCCTTTTCCTTTTGGTTTTTACTGATTGGCGAAGTTCTGAGCAACCAATCTGTAAAATTGCATCACTGCAGCTGTGAGAAGACAACGACTCTACCCAGCAAACACTGCCAAGATAAACACAATATGCTCAAAGACATCATGACATCAGGCTCTTCACAGACTGAAAATCCTGCCTAATGGGAAGAGCAAGGAATTGCTGGTATAGGTTCAGAAACAGGCCTTCAAAAATCCTCACAAGTCAGAGACTATTTGTTGGCTATATTGTACTCCTTATACCTCCCTGTGTGTCACACCAGAAAAAACAAAACAGAACAAAACAAAACAGCCAACCAGCCCACCAATCAATCAAAAAGGCAACATTTTAATGGGACAGGTCTTCTTTTTTCATAGATCACATATATTACATATGAGATCACTGAAAACTGCTCATAAACATAGCAGGGACTAAAGTTCTTCTGGGCAGAATCCTTAGGATCTATGGAAATCAGGATCTTCTCCACAATCTTATTTTTCTTTTCATGAAAAGGCAGATGAGAGAATTTCTGCTGATGTTTTTTTGTTTTATCACTGAATCCTGGAGACTCAGACATCTTTATAATTAATGCATTTCCTTCACCCTTGAGCCTAAGTATTAAAACATTCTCCAAAAAAACTGCTTGTACTCGAAGTAATAGATGAAAACTTTGAAAACTCAGTTACAAATCTTTCAAGAAATATGCATTTGGACAACTCATTTATTTCTCTCCTTTTTGCTGAAGAAAGCTGTTATTTCAAGGTAGCAATTGTAGGTTTATTTTTTCCTTTGGTGCTGGGTATTCTCTCAGAGTCTTGCTTGGAGGTAAAGAGGATAGATTTCTCTTAATGTTTGCAAAAATATTGAAAAATTCAGAATTTACTTTGCTTCTGGGAACTCATGCATTCAGTGGCCCAAGGGTGTTGGCACTGTTTTTACAACAGCATTCAAAAGGACTTGTAAGAAGCAGAATAATAAAAAGCTCTGAAGAGCAGCAGCGCTTACAGATCTCACGCTTTCCAGAGTATTTAGTATTACATCCAAGCCTGTCAGTGAGATTAGTTTGAAACAGTGGCAGGGTACAATCAGGACTATGATGGAATTCAGTCATCCATCTCTTGTTGGTGTGTTCAGTGACACACAGGCAGGCCAAAGATCACATCTATGCATGGGTACTACTGTGCCATAGTAGAGCCCAAGACAGATGTCATTGCAACTTCTTTGACCTTGTTTCAGTGTTTGCTATAATATCAAATTTAAAAGTAGATGAAAGTCCCCCTGTATGAAGGACCTCACAATGTCTGCCATTAAACACAGTGCTGGTGTGTGATTACAAGCATTATTAAGGTTGTGTGGGCAAGCAGTGGGAAATGGAGGGATCAGAAGGGGATGGGTAAATATGTGTAGAGCACCCTTGTTGACTCTTACTCCTACCATGGAAGTTTTTGCACTTAGGACTACAAGACTAATGTACTTGTGACATATCCATGTTTAAAAAGAAAGCTTTCTTCTAGTGAAAATAGTGTTTGCTCACAGAAAAATGTAATTTCACTATCTTGAATTCTTAAGCTGTCTGGTATAGAAGCCTATATGAAATTTTCAGAGAGTTGCATGATCTCAAATGCTAGAGGGTCCATACCTTCTGTGGATGCAAATTTTTTAGCAGAACCAATTAAGGTACATGAAATCATCAGTACATGTTGTCAAGCTCTGACTTTGAAAGTAAAGGATTTCTTAGCTGGCTCACTTTTATTTTAACCTCATAAGAAATGTGTAGTAACAATGTATTCCCAAGCTTTACATAAACATAAATTAGCAGTTTCTATCACTCTGCCACATGATGTTCTTGTCTTCACCCCCAAACTTGGTTTTTAAAGTGATCTTCAGAGAAGGTAACTTTCTTCATTGTGAGAGTTAATCAACTGACACATCCTTAAATTCATTTCTTTCCTATTCCATAAAAAGACTCCCTGTAGTTGTTTCTTGGATTTTTAAAAATGAGACCTCAAGAAGCTGATGTTAACAAGAGTAAAACAAGGTCTTTTTCAACATATATAACAGTGAGTAAATCTAGTTTTCAGCATAGATCTTATATAAGTGCTGAAATTCAGCAGAATACAGGCAGGCTCCCCTGCCAGTAACTGCAAGAGCTCAGGCCAATTTAGAAAACCAACCCATGGAAAACCTCTTAGCTGGCAGCTTCACTAAGTGTTATTAAGGTCTTGATATTTACCCTTTGAAAATAATTAATTTTACCTCTGTACTACAAGCATTCCCTATACAAAGACACTTCTGTGCCAGTCCAAAAATCCTAATTAATTTCAGAGGGAAAATCACAACATTTTAATGGATATAAAATTTTCTACATAAGCAACTGACCTATATTTGCATACTTGTCTTAGTTAATAGCTTAATATTTCAAATATCTTTTAAACTGTAGTTGGCAAAGAATGGACATTCATAGAAGAATCTTCCTGCTATTTCCCCCTTCAAGGCATTCAAAAGACCACAGTGAACTGAGCATAATAATTTGGAAAAGATTAGGTGGGATAAGAAAAGTTGAAGATCTATCAAAAATTTAAGACCCATCTTAACTCTGGCCATGTTATCAAGTCATGTCTCATGCTGTGAATTACACATTTCACAGTACTAATTGTCTATTGTTGCAATGTCTGAAAGGGGATCAAAACCTACTCAGATGAACTTTCTTGTGCAGCAAGTTCAAGCTCTTATTTAATGAAGTTTTGGACATTTCTCCATTCTTAAATTGTTAATTAATCTCTTTGTCTTCTACTAATAGTTTGAGAATCCCTGACTAAACACTTACATGGACTTATAAAATACCCTTTACTCATTATTTTTCTTTAGGACTGAAAACTAAACCTGATCAGAAAACTAACAACTCCTTTTCACTAAAATGTCCTTATTTCCTTCCAAATTTCAGCAATAATGAGAAAAACAAAGAAAAAACATAAACTGGAGAGAGATATTTTAGTTTCCTTAGAGTTATAAGTATCCCAACAACCAGCACCATATTAAATTTTTAAAGTCAGAAAGCAGCAGCCTACATGCACTTCCATTTGTCCATGTGTCCATAAACATTGTACAATATCTATATAGCAAATCAGAGCCCCACACCTATTGCACCTATTATGAATTGAAGTTGTGATTATTCATCTCTCCAGCACTCTTGTCTGGGATCTACCAGGTGAGTGACCTGCTATTGGAACTGACGGGTTTCTGCACAGAGAAAAGAGCAAAACAGTGGCCAAGAAAACCCAGTAGGGCACTAGATGGTCTTCAAAAGCAGCAAGAACTCTCTTGACCAAAAGGGAAGGAATGTGGGATATTGGACACATCAGGAAATGTGGTCCACCAAAGCTCAATCTGATGGTTTGAATCAGTCAGGACAGTGCCTTCATTTTGCATTTTCCACATCCTCTACATCCTTTAGCAGGGTACAGGGGCTCGCGGGGATCACTCTCTAGCTTCTTCCCCCACAGCAAGGGTAACTAGCAGGCAGAAGCTTTCCTAAATTTAATGCATTTGCAGGGTTTTTTGGGGTTTTTTTCTAATTAGCTACGATTTCCTAGCCAAAAACCTCTCATCAGAACATTTCTGAGAAAAAAAAATTAGCTAATAAGGTGTTAAATTCTACCTTTTAATTGCTAAAAAACATATTTATGAGAAAATTATGTTTTTGTCATTTTTTTCTTGTCCTGTCATCCGAATATAACAATGTTTTAATGCCTTATATATTTGACACAAGGTAGTTGCAAACTGTGATACTTTGGTCTTTCCATCATGCTAACTTCATTTTCTGTTGATTCCTATTAATTCTTGTTTCTTAGTGACAAAATCAGATGATATGACAGTCCTGGTAAAATTTAAGAAGGAATAAAAAGGAAACTTGTTATATTTTCTACCAACAAAAGTTTTAATACAAATATATAGCATTCAAAATTCATTATTACATTATTCCAAAGGAAACAGGCAAAGACAGGAGAACAGGTTAATCTTTATATATTCATGTAGAGTACAATGTAACCTCAATACTAAGTATAAAATGGGGAAGCCACGTACATGTTGTACCTTTTACTTGATATTTGCCTTTAAGATTGGGAACTGCTGAAAGGTGGGTAGAAAAAAACTTCAAAATATTACAAAATATTACAGAAAGTGTTATAGAAATACATATATATACATATATATAAAGATGCCTTCTGTTAAAAAAAGCCAAACCCTAACATTTCCCTCAACGTTGTACCTGCCTGAAGAAATAACAAAAAAATGTCACAAGAATTCAGAAGTGAAAGACAACTTAATCCAAGCACACATTCAGGAAGAAATTTATCACCCCTTTATGGGGTCAGTAACAGCTTCTCAATGCACTGCCCATTATGCTGGTGAGCTCAGCCAGACCACAGGTGATGCAGGAAGGAGAGGGTACTTGAGATGGACAGTGCCAAGGTTTTAATTAAGGTGTATAGTGACTGTGAACCTGAAAGAAATGTGGTAGGGCACACATCTTTAGGAAGCATGAGAAGATTTATGGTGAGAAAGACGGAGAATGAAAAAAAACCTTGTTTCTTTTCTATCCAAACTTGTTAGAAATTCAGTGTCTGCACCAGAAATTCTTTAACTATTTATCCTTCTGTACATAATACAGGATGGGCTATTATAGATCATAACATGTGAACAAAACCATCACATACCTCTTGCAGGTTGACATATAACATATTCATAGGCATCTAAAAATTTCTTCCCTGAATAAAGATACTTGCAGCTGTGAGGATATTGTTCCAGAAAAAGAATCTATATTCAAAATTAAAATGTTATAAAATGTGTAATTTCCAATATTCTTAAAGGGAGAATAAGAACTCCAATAATTTAATTAATTCTACGCATCAGTGAAAGATTTTCTCTGCTGAACACTTCCAACCAACCATTTAAATTCTAATAGGTCCCAAATAGTCAGTAATCTATAAATCTATATCTAACAACTAGAAGGAAAAAAGAAAAAAGGACGGCTTTCCTTGAATTAAATTTAGGCATTTCTGTGTAGATTAAAAATAAATTAAAATGAGAGCAAACAGTTGTTAGGAATGCAGATTTTCACTTACAGCCATACGTGTCATATTAATTTCCAGTCGGTTATTCCAAAAAAGAGCAAGTTTTCTAATTATGGTTTGAAAGGATTTTTTCCCTAGTAACATCCCACATCCATTAAGATTTAATATTAAATATTAATACATTCAGAAACAAAAGATGCAATAAGATTTTCATGCCATAATAAAGCAGACATAAATTTTTGGAAGACAGCTTTCTGAAAAGATGTCATAGAGCTATTTGCTATTGCAGAAGGCAACCTCTATTCCTATTCACAGCTGTCTGTATAATGTTGGATGCCAACTGACCAAGTTCTTTGTGTAGTTCTAGAGAAAAAAAAAATATTCTACCTTGAGCTTCTAAACTTTGCCACAAGAATACAGGATTGAGGTTCAGTGGTTAATTCAAACTGAAGGAACTTAACACAACAAAACACAAATGATACTGAGATCTGTAATTGGACACTGACATCAGAAAGGTGCTCAAAAGAAAACCACCAGAAATGTGAGAAAGAATTCTTGTGCTAAATAAAACTGTAGCATATTTTATATTGTGTCCTAAAAGTCAAAATTCCAAAAGAAAATTTCTGTCTTTGACCATGCTTCAAGTGTATCACATAAAAATTTGATTCTTTGTTTTATATAATAAATATGAATTCCAGAAAGAAAATGAGCTGGCAAAGTTTTCCCACACAAAATGATTAGAGTCTTCACAGTTTAATTTATTTTCATTATGAGATTAATTCTGTGCTCTGGCATCCTAACATAAGAGGGAAAAAAGACTTTGGGTATATTCACCATCTTTGTACAAAATGAAGTTTAAATTTTGATTGCTTGTAATGAAAACATTTGACATCATCCTGCAAATAATTTCTGGCCATTAGTATATTCTTAAAATTAGTTGGTATTATTTAAGTTGGACATACAAGGAAAAACAACCCAACAACCAGCAAACAAACAAAAAAAAACACCAAGCAGAAAAGAAAAACCACACACAATATTTTATAATTCTTTTCCTTTTTTGAAGTTCTTAGATTCTCAAATTTAAAACATTTCTTGACTGCTGAAAAAACTGCTGGGCTTAAGTATATTACTTAAAATATCTAATTTTTCCTGACTTTCCCGTCCCAAATTATGAAAATTTTTGAAAAGCAGACATAAAAGAAAGACAGCTGTATTAAAATACATTCATCAGGCAAACTATTTACATAGCAATAATTATCATGTCAGCTTAGAGTTTTATCTCTTGATCCATTTTGTTTTGATTGATTTATTAGATTTGATGCCTGAATTATCAATTAAGTGACTATAAAGCTTTCAATTAAGAGTTGTACCCAAATATCATTAAAAACGTAAAAGAATTCGCTACACCACTAACCAGATCCTTTAAAAAGGAGGCAAACTAAAAGACTTATCCATTTGCTGGTGTCAATTTAACACACTTGTTTAAGCCTACACAAACTGATGCTTTCATTGTAGCTTTTAGAAACCTGATTGCAATCGAGAATTCCATTTGCAAAGAGAAGAAACATGCAGGAGCTCTACATCCATGTATGAGTAGGGGTTCTTCCAGTGCACAGTGCCAAGGTCACAACACGGCACATTCTCCAGCTCCAGCCAGGGACTGTCTAGCTCAAGCCAATGGCAGATTCCCATAATGGCTTCTATTCCTCCAGCCTTGGTTTCTATATACACATACAAGCTGTTCCCTCTATTTGCAAAGTAATTACTTTCACTTAATGAATGTAATTACAGCTTCAAAGTCTCACACCTCCACCTCACAATTCACCAGCCTACATGTGGCTAGCGCAAGTACTTATTCTGGGGAAGCAGATGGTTTGACTCCAAGTATTCACAGGTAGTTTTTTCTGAAATATTTGTAAACTGCACTGCCAAATACTCTTGCATCAGGATGAAGCCAAACATTTCTATACATAATGCTGCATATTTTATTTTAATTTGCAAACATACAGGATTACAGTAACACAGCTTGCCTCATCTAACTAGTGGAAATTTGGGGAAAATGGATGAGAAAATAAAACTAAATGTTGCAGGGTTTTAATTCAGCGAAACTGCTGTTCTGCATCTCCTGTCGTAATTTGGAAGCATCTATTTTCTGTGCTTCTCTATAGGCCAATAAACAAAGGGAAGGGGGAACCACAGAACCAAACTGCATCTCATGTGAAACAGCACAAGAGGAATACATTACAGACTTGCCTGAAAACTGCAATCCCTATGGATCATTTATTTTCTCTTTTCACCAGTCCTTTTCTATATACTGTTAGTTGCATGAAACCCTGAAAATATGTTGAAAAGCAGTAAAACAATTCCATGTATCACTGTGCCAATGCAAACCTGCAGTGAAAAGGTTGTGAGAGGATTTATTAAGTACACATATAGAGCTAGTATTGGCTAATATACAACAATTAAGGATCAGTCAATGAAAGATTTGACAGCTAATTTATTGTAAACTTCTGCCCTTTTTATGGAATACACTTCTCTTTCATATACAATGTAGAGACCTAGAAACAACTAGACAGCATTGTAATTCTTTGCTGTTGTTGAATGATTTTTTGTGGGTTTGATATTGTTGCTTTGGAATTTTTTGTAAAAATACAGTAATTTTAATGAAGTACTCAGTGGATCTAACATACTGAGTTTACTCTTTAATAGTGATAGAAATTCAGGCTGAGCAAATGCAAAATTATGTCATTTTAAACTAGCAGCAATATAGCAAAGACTTTGTTGAAGTGGTCTTAATTTAAAGATGTCTGCAGTCTATGGGCTATTGTCTCTAGAACTAGGCAAGTATTTTTCTGTTCAGAGTAATTACACTGGATTAATGAAGTTGTACAAAATTGAAAATTGTTTGTACTCAATACATTTGCTAGTTACCCATAGGGATTTCTTTTCCAATAAGTCTTACTATTATTTTTAACTGGAATACATTACTGCATTTTTTTAACACACATTTCTTCCTTAATTAAAAAAAAAAACAAACAAACAAAGAACCCCCACACATTTAAAACCATGAAGAAAAGCTAATAGTTCTTTCTCATGATAAATAAAAGGAGTGTCTTCAGAGGAGCTATTAACTAGCTATTAACTAGAATGCAACATTACTTTACAAATCTTCCCTGAGAGAATAGAAATATTCTAAATTTTAATATGGACTTATATCATTAACCAGATAAATGGTAAAAAAAAGAACTGTTAAAAAAATACCAGCTAAACTGAAGTTAGCTCTAACTACAGTAGTTCTGAACTGCATTAGTTAAATATTAAATGATTGCCAAATTCACAGAATGTTTTGTGTTGACTTGTACTGCTCACCCTCGAACAAAACTGCTGATATAAGAGCAATAGCTGTCAATAACAATGTCAAAATTGGCAGCAAGAGCTAACAACTAACAATAGCTAGTAAGGTAGAAAAGTAAGCATATATTTTTGTGTGAGTAAAGATCATTTGAGAAGCTATTCGCCTAAAACCAATAAAGAAGACGACCACAATGAACTAAATTAGGCAGTGTCAAATTAATTATAAAGCTAACTTTCAAAAGAGAAGTCATCTTGAAAAGAAGTATAAAAGTAGGATGAAGATGTGTAATAGTAGAGACCGGTAATGCAGTGCAAAGAGCAGTGGCCAACACTTGTTTTTGACATGCCAGAAGTCACCTTGCTGGTGCCACAGCCACTGCAGAGCCCAGACAGAGCAGCACCTCCCTGGATGGTGCCAGCAGCCTGCAGCCAGCTGCTGGGCTGGCAGGTTGGGGCACTGGAAGGAGGGTAAAGCTGGAGCTGCCCTGACTTCCAAACCTGCTTTCCCATAAGGGGAACATTATTGTATTCCATATATCCTGTGGGAGGAGGGCATGTGTTTCTCTGGATGGGAAAGTACTGAAACTTTTGGGAGTAACTTACAGGGAGGTATTTAGGAGTTTTAACCTGCTTATTAATTTTTTTGGATTTTATTTTGATTCATCTGTAGTACTGATCCTGCATACCTGCTTCTTTGATTTTTGGTTGACATGTAAAGCAATAAACTACTTCAATATTGTAAATGGATCAGTTTCCCCCCTTGACAATCTATATGTGGTTAAGATCACACATTCTAGAAGAGACTCTAGTACCTAGAAAAATGCACTCACATAGTATGATCAGTTAACGGGCAGTGTTCTTCTTGCTCAGGATAGAGATTTGCTCCTCTTCCAAGTTGCCACTTGAACGTCTTTGTGGTAAGTATGGAATAATTTTCTGACATCTGTTCCAAGGCTGGTTGATGCCATCCACACAGGTCCTTTTCTTCAAAGTCACAGACTTCCATAGCTTTAGAGATTTAGAGTAATTACTCATGTTTATATAAAAACTGAAAATCATTAACTATTGTTACAACCCAAGAAGCAACATAAAAATAAAAAGGATTCAATTTGTAGCATTTGTGAACGCTGACACATTACTAACATGCATAGTTTTTTTTCTTACAGATAAAACATGAATTTTGTATTTTTTCCCCTCTAGGACAGATTCTAATTTTGAGAATATACCAATTCATTTGCACCTCAGTTCATGTGAGTTCTGATCAGCTTTCAGGTTATTCTAATAATCTGTCATGTACTATACATGGAAATGCATTTAAAATTCATCAGCTGAGAATCTGTGAGCTGCTGTAGGGTTCTGTCTCGAGTCCTGTAGACTGATGACATACAAAACAAACAAACAAACAAACAAACAAAAAACGAAACCAAAAAACCAAAAACCAAACAAACCAACAACAACAAAAAACGAAACAAAAACAAACAAACAAACAAACAAACAAACAAACAAAACTCCACCAAACAACTTTCAAGCACTCCTCAAAAAACTTGAAAATTACATAAAAATGCATCTATTTGGTGTTGATATCAAATACTGTATTGTTGTCTTACTAAATAAATATGCAGCTGCCTTACAATGAGTTTTGTCTTCCTGAGCAACAAAGTGAGCTCACTGCTGACCCTACTTAGGGTAGAGAAACAAATTCTATTTTTCATTTCTGCTGTGAATATTTATCCTCCAGCACATGGTCCAAGTTGAGTCTAGGCATTCTCCAGAACTTTGGAACAGATTATTACACCTGAATTTAAGTGCTGTGAGACTCGTGTAAGGGGAAATGAGAATTTATTTTAACCCATAAACCCATTTAAAGATGCTGCATGAAGAAACCACAGTTTGCTGGTAGAATGTGCCTGATGGTTTCTTCCTTGAAGCCTAAAAAGGGTAAAGAGAGAGTGACTTTTGATTTATAGCTTACATATCCTCACTAAGGAAGCAAACTGCAGCCAGTGTGATCTTATGAGTTGCCCACATGAACATTTGTGGTATTTCCTCAGAATGATGAGTTGCATTAAATGTTTAGTCCCCTTTTTAACATGCTTTGTAAACATTATCTTTAAAGAGCCTCTGAGAAAGATACCACTTTCCTGTGACCACATTTGTGTTTCAGTCATGACATTTTAAAGTCCTAGTCCAGCATTGTCATTTAAATGATAGATTCCCATCTTAGTGATGGGAGAGCTCAGACAGAGAAAGCATGTAAAGGTGTATTCTCCACATTTATCTTGTTTAGAAGGAAAAGACGTTTTTTAAGATAATGTAAATTTCTGAGGGGGGAAGTATTCAGCGAGCTCTGCTTTTCTGGCAAGCTTTCAATGGATGGTGTGTTTTCACACTATAGGAAATTGCTCAGTGGTACTTAAACATCAGATTCATTTCCTCCAGTTACTCCACATAAGAAATAGACCTAGGGAGTGAATGATACTTTTCTTCACTGAGTCCTCAGCCCTGAGAGAGGTGATTGAATTCCCTTCACGATGTGTAATGCAATTCAGAGTTTTCATTTTCAGTGACAATAGTTTTGCTTGCAAAGGCTGATGAGGTCACTGTCTCTAGATGTCTGTCCCTCATTAACTGGCTTTGGTATAGCAGTACTTTCAAGCACTGCTCTTTGAGGCAAAAGGAAGTAATTAACAGCTTCTAAAATGCTACAGTGTGAACTGCTGCAACTCAGAAGCAATCAACAATTGTCTTAGATCTTTATGGGCACCATATGTAGACCTTGTCTATCGTACCCCTTACAGTGTTCTCATAAGACTATCAGAGCTTTACAGGCTGGAACTCACTTCCATGTGAAGTAGACTGAATTTCACAATTATTGCAGATGCTGAGACAATATTGTATAGTAAAAAAAACCCTAACAACCAAATAAGGAAACAAAACTTGTACTCAACTGAAGTAGGTAAGAAATAGATACAGTTCTCCCAGATGTCTACCCCAAACTTGAAATTATAAAGTTTTTCTCTCTTCCAGTCTAGGCTAGTGAACATTTTAAGAAGCTATGCTCACTAAAAATTGCCATGTATGGTTACCAATCATTAAGGAACTGAGGATTCCTTCCCCTGCCACACTTCAGTAGTAATTTGAATTGACATGTTGAGTCTGAATCAGAAGGCTGAAAGTGCATTACATCACATATATTAAGAGTAAAACAGTTAATATTTTCCTGGGCAAAATCACATTAAAATAATATCCAGGTGCTAATACCAAATTGCAAAGATAAGATAGAGCTGCTAAAGCAATTTTGTTTAAGTCCCACAAACTAGTAAGGTAGTAAAGAACATGATTTGATCCACTCACCACAAGCTGATTCATCAGACTTGTCTGAGCAGTCAGGTCTAAAATCACACTTCTGCACCATCTGGATGCAGAGGCCAGAGGCTCGACAGACAAACTCCTTCTCTGTGCAGTTGTTCATGGGGAGCGTGGCAGGAACTGAAGTTCCTGAAGTCGTTGTAGAAACAGTGGGCAAGTTTCCTTTGAAAAAGGAGACAAATGGATGTTGAATACCTGGACTAAGGCATTCCAGATTCATAATGATTTTTCCCCTTGCCACTGCCCTCCTTTCCCAGGGTATGGATTTGCTGGAATCATGCCAGGACAGCAGGAGCTGTTCAGCAGGAGCTGAATTGGAGCTTTCCTCAGTGGAAAGCATGAGTTTTGCTGCACCATCCATAAAATCTTTGGCACTTGCAGGATTTACACCTCTTGCTGGTCTTTCAAATTTGCATTAACCCAGTCAGCAATTTCAAAAAACTAATGCTAAGACTCACACAGCAATCACAGAAACTGATTTTTCCTGTGAACCAAGGCTAACAGATTATTCAGATGATAATGGGTTTTTTAACATGTTGATTACTACAAGCGACTGTGGAAATTACTATTTAACCTTCTTACCTTGTAAATTTATTGCTGAAAAAAAATATTTTCTCATTAGAGAAATTATTCTGAGGTCACCACCTCGTTCCACCACCTCCTTTATATTTCATTCAAACTCATTACCACTTCTTTCAAATCAATTGTCTTTTTTTGTCCTCCTATTCTTTACTATGAACTTTCTTCCAGCTTCCGCTCTTTTCTTGAAAACCTTTGCTATTATTGTCCATAAAAGGAATTTCCATTATAAAACATTTTTTAAAATTTAATATTTTATGAAATTATTAGCTGTAGTGCACAATGCACCTGAGCAATACACCTGATTTAATTAAAAAGTACATGTGAAGATTTTCTATATAAAATGTGTCTGAGATAGCAAGGAATCTTTTTGTTCTATCCTTGAAGGCTGAAGCACGAATATTGATAATTAATTACCCATTTCTGTTTTGTAGGGTGGAAAGCAAATTTATCACATTAAATAAATTATTTTCCAGTCAAATGAAAGATACTCTCAAAATGTCCTAAAACTCAAACAAAAGACTTAGAGGAAGGAATGTTTTGAAGTAAGAATTGTATTAATTGATAAATTTGTCTACAGCTAAGAATAACAGCAAGAACTCATTGGTCAGAATTACTTATGACAGATTTTACCACCAAGCTGTCAAACCCATCTTTCCCTGTCAGTGTTTGGTAGCTTAAGGTGGAACAAGAGCAATTGAGCAGTGCTTGATTCTAGTGTGCAGGGACAGGGGAACCTTGCTTTTTCAACTTGATCCAACTTGTGTTAAATATGGTGGAATATAACATAGCTGTTGTCTACTTTGCAGGCTATTCCCACAGTCTCTTTGACTGCTTGTTTGGTTTTTTTGGGTTTTTTTGGTTGTAGTTGCTGGAATAGTTTTATGGCACAGAGGAGATAAAATAAAGGCAGGACCCTGAACTATCTCAAAAATTGCTCTCAATTTTAAAATGTACAGAACCCAAAACCTGATCCCTATCCACCATTATACTAGAGCATTTTCATTTTATCCAATGAGGGATTTTTTTATGCACTTTGAAACTCTGACCTTCTACGCTTTCCAATTTCTTGTTTATTTTTAAAGTTTTCTTCATAACTAACTTGAAAATATTTAGGAATTTTCTGATTAATGGTTTTAAGATTTTCTTCCCCGAATAGAAGGCACAATCCATTAACTGAGTATTTACAGAAAGCCTTCATATCCAAAATGTTATAATAACTGCTTTACCCTATATAAATATGGTAAAACACTGTATAATTATCTGCAAAAGACATACCATATACATATGACATTCCTCATAGAACTAATTATATCTATAAGAAATTTTTGGGGTAGCAGAACAAAATGCATCTGCACTAGGGTGTTTTAGAGTAAGTGCTGGAATGGTATTCAGACACTGTTCTGGATTGTTTGCTGCTCTACAGCCCTGTCATGACTTTAGAGCAGCTGTCACACCATAGATACAACCCTGCAATGCCTGCTGCAGCTCACAGTACCCCTCTTAAAATCTCTTGTGTGGTGAACTCCAGATCCTGAGTCTGGTGTCTTGAAGCATATGTATTTCAGGATATAATATTTCACAATTCTGTAGAGATTGCTCTATCCTTGGTAACAACGACTGTTGATAACAGCTTGCTCCATCACCTGAACTGTTTGTGTGCTGTCACGTGAGAGCAATCGGCACAGTAAGTACATTAAGAATTATTAGGGGGAGGTGGAAAGCTGTATCAATCTGAATTGGCTAAATGAAAATTCAGTTCATTTACACACAGATAAGTTTCTTTTATCTTCTAGATCTAAGAGTATGGAAGCTGCAGATATCTCACTAAGGATCTATTTTGGACCTTACACACACAGCAGAAACTATTTTGTGCTGATGCCTGGTTAAGGGAGTCTGAGAAGGAGGGAAACAAGTCTGATTTTCCTAAGTCACAGTTTTACCTGGTTTTTACTTTTCTAGTAGCAATATTTACAAATAAGAGCAACAAATCAGCTCACAGCTTGGTGATGTGCATTTCAACTCTTACCATTGTAAAGAGTACAGTCCAGAAAAGACACATCATCAAGTCCAATGTCTCCAGTGAAACCATCTCCTACAATACCTTTCACCAAAATCTAGGAAAACAAGAATTACAAAAGCATTTTTAGTGTAAACTTCCCTTCTCGTTAAATATTTCTAATGAATTGACAGAGATGTTGTTTGCCACGTTTCACACTTAAAATGAGGTTAAATTTATTCTGGGGGATATAGTCTATTTAATTACAATTTACAAAAGAGTATAATTATTATCAGCTTTCACTGGTGGTCACATTAATCACAGTGAACCATAACAGAATGGTTGGCTTCACAATGGTGTAAATTCACTGAAACATCACTGTGATATAAAACGATGGCAAGACATTATCATAAGTGGCATATTATTATTACCTCCTTTGGTAGTTATTGCAATAACATTAATCATGCTTAAATATAGTACCATTCATTTAAAAATGTAATAGATTCATATTCAAATTTCAGTATGATGAAAACAATTATGTAGGTAAGAAATGAGCTATGGAACCTTTTAAAGAAAAATATTCTACTATTTCGTTAGACTTGTCAGTGCTGTATTTGCTTCATTATTGTCTACTGCCAGGGGACAGGAGAAGTTGGTGTTTGTGAAATACTCTCTGGAAGACTAAATAAACTTCCTCTCTTCTGTCTGTTGCTGAGTGATAAATATCCAGCAGATGATTAGTGAAAGATTTGATAAAAATATTCTTGGTTTAACTAAATAATAAATACTTATTCATAAAAATAATAAAGCCTTCTCAAATCACACACTTTGAAAAAAGATAAATGTATGTTTTTGCTGATCCAAAAGAGTTCAAACACTGTTATTTCTTTGCCATTGTTTTAAATCCTTAATTTACATGCTACACACATACATTTAGCTTCAGAAATCCTGCATAAAATTTCTTTTTTTTCAGTTTTAAATTCCTATATATTGATGAAGTATAAATAGTGGCACAAATATCACAGTTCTGCTTCAGAGTACTTTAGTTCTACTATTTTTGTTGTAATATATTTATGCACAGTTTTATTTGTAAAGAAAGGTTATATTCAACAAGAACCATTTTTCTTATTATAAGTACCTGGATCTTTTAAACATTACTCTTGAAATGTATTATCCCATAACAGGAGGAAAAAATACTTTAAAAATGCAAGGAATGGCCTTAACCCTGTAAAACTAAAAGAATAATATCAGTCTAAACATGTTAACACTGACAAATTTGTTTCTGCTGTTCTGAAGTTCATGTGATTTGTAGATTTATTACTGATGCTGACATCACCAGAGTAAACAAAAATGATTACACTTCATTCATATATTATGTCCATTAGACAAAACAAATGAGTATTCTAAAAGAAGACAGGCATATGTCCCCTTCTATGGGTATGCTCCAGATGGGCCATTTTAGCACAAAATATATTTCATGTGTATGACAACAATAAATTACAGCATTGGTTTTTATTGCCCTCACAGCAGTGAGAGATGGGATTCTTATTTTTCCCTCAGGATACCCACAGATATTCTTGACAATATTACCCCAGGCTTTTGGATTTTATTACATTAAAATGGGGACAATGCTACAGTACTGGTACCAATAGCAGTAAAATGGTTAGACAAACCAAAACATCTACTATTTGGAAAAGCCACACAAGGAAATTTATTATTCCAAAATTGCAAATCTTCTTGTAATTTTGGCTGGCAAGCACACAGCAGTTTAAATATAATTTTCAATTTGTTTCTGAAGTATGAATGATTATCTACTTGCAATTAATTACTTATTAATTATCTCAAATTCAGAAAAAGAGGCAGTGAGTTTGTTTAATTACACAGCTATTATTAAGATAAACCCAAATACCCTTGCAGCTACATTAATTTTTCATGGGATTGGACTGTGCACTTGTGGATGTCACTGCTGGATATTCAAGGAGCTTCAGTCCCCAAATCTGCTTGTGCCCATATCCCCAGTCCTGACAGACACACAGGCTGAGGACAGCCTTATATAACATCTTCCATCAATGTTTCCTCTAAGAAAGATGCACTCTTGCACTTTAAGCAGGAATATGTTTTTAAAGAGATTAAAAATACCCAGCTAGAAGTGACAGGACCCAGTTTTCTAGGAGAACTAAATTCAGAATATCATTATACTGCTTATAATTATGATTGTGTTGTTTAAAATATCCCCACCAACATGATTATTTTTACCTTTATCTATGCACTTGTGGAGTCCAATACTTTGACATATAGCATGAACTCATTAGCAACACAGAAAATGTAACAGTGGCATAGGTATACACTTAAAACTGAAAATAAGACAAATTTATGAGTTTAGAGGCTCAATACAGAGCACAGTCTCTCTGCCACTGTGGTTAAACTTCAACCACTTATATTAATTTGCCAGATGTAATTCTGCAACCTTCATAAGATATTATTTAGCATCCTCTAGGAAATTCAACTGCTGTGAAACTTATTTTCCATCACATTTATTATTTGAATGAGAATAAATAGTTCCCAATTTCATGTTTTCAGAAGTCTAAGATCCAGACTCAATGAAATTTATAAGGGTATCAAAAGGTGCTTGATATAAAGAAAAGAGGGGAAAAAACCCAATTATATGAAAGCAACCTGTATTAGAATGGCACTTTGTATACATGAAAGGAATGATCCCTTAACATTTTGAACAAAATAAGCTTTTGAAGAGTGAAGTGATATTATGACAAGTGTTAATAGAGAAATTACAATGGATAATATAGTTCTGCACAAATGTTCAATTTTTGCAGTTACGCTTGTTTCTATCACTAGCCAATTCCCACTGAAAGTTACCAAAGTAAAATTTTAATTTCTATACAAGCATATTGAAAGATAATTTTAGAAACTGTGGTGTATTCAAAATTCTGATTGTTTCCAAATGTCTAGCAAATAGTTATATGAGTTCTTATGTATTTAACTTGTAATTTAGACAAAGAGTAACTCGGGTTTGTCACAGGAGGTGTCAACAGCATTTTGTAATTTTATTTCTAGTTAGAGCATGGTAATTTAGATTAGGTTTCTACAATAATTTCTGGCAAGAAATTATGTGATTTGGTTTGAATGGGAAAGAACAACCACACAAAATATATAACTTTTTCATAAGAAACTCTGTTGTATCTTACTAAAAACAAAGTACAGTAATTTCATGATTATAAGCTGGACCATTTTCATTGAAGAATCCAGCCTACCCCAGTAGTGCGGCTTATATTCAGGT